>OX352298.1:32172992-32831608 GCA_947086415.1 Pammene aurita
CAATGGTACCAAGTGTGAAGTATAATTGAGAACCTCCACCTTCGAAATCTTGAAGTCGGTTGAAAATAACATCTGACTGGAAATGTCTAAATATACCTATGTAGGGAGGGACAACGGACGGTATGAATAACTTAAAATTATTTATATCTACTTGTAAATCTTATTATTTAAGTCTTCTTTAATAATTAATTGCGAAATAAATGCAGTGTCTGTTGTATTGGTATTCAGCGTTATTAGAAATACATTAACATAAACTCGGCTTAGAAAAATACAGTGTAGATACAGTAGGTGAAAGCAATAGTCAGATCTAATATTCTTAACCAGCAAGGCACTAGTGAATACTCTCGACCCAGGGGGGCTTGACCATTACAGGAATCAGAGGTCTCCCGAGAGTCCCGAGTGCGGACCTCAGTAGAGCTGCCCTTCAATTTCCATCTCCACTTAAAAGAATATGATACCGGTTTCAAAGCAGTTTGATTGCAGGCTACAGGAAGCTCACAGCTTAATCTATACCTACCATAAATAAACACTGTCACGTAGCGCCGTCTAGTAAGAGCCGGTGGAACTTTGAATATCATAATAAAGGATGAGGTCTGATGGACAGTTTTGTTTGACATATTTTATTTAATTCTAATAAATAAAAATAAATAAAAAATAAAAAAGCCTTTATTTCTTACAGAAACTAGGATATTGTGTTTTAACTAGTACATTTAAATCATAACTTTTGTATAAGAAATTGTAGAGAAAAATATATACATATACTTAAGTTATAGTTTACAACTATCACTATAATTCATCTGCAAGAACCCCTCTGCAGGTAAAGGCCTCCTCCAAAGTGGCCCAGTTTTCTCTGGATTGCGCTGTTTGCATCCAATTTGGACCCGCTGCATCTTTTATACACACCACACACCTTTTCAATGCAATGAATCGACACCTTTGGACTGCAATGTGTCAAGTATATAATTTTCTATTAAAACTTGCCAAGTTACATCATTAAAAAGTACTGAAAATAATAAATGTTATCAGGAAACTGCTAAAAAAACCGGTGTGCGTTTCTCTGACTATTATAATTTTAGGTATTTCTATGTAACGTGATACTTATTCAAAATGTACCTTAAAAACTGCTGGAAATCAAGTGTGCATTCCTATAACTATTTATGATTTGAGGTATTTTTATGGAACTTGGTACTTATTCAGATCTCACTTCTTTTATAGGCGAAGCATTCCCATAGTATCGAACTTGGCAGCCTTTCACATTTATGTTTTTGATGGGATTTCATTTATTTTTGTTAGGTGTAGGTTCTTTATTATTTTTTTATCACGGACGGCGCGAGCGCGGCGGACGAGTGTAGGCAGCGACGGAGGATGCGCGAGGCGGGGAACGGAATTTTTATCTAGTATCACTATACATACATATATCGGGATTTCGGGATCGATCAGGCATCGCGAGTACCTATAATCTATGATAAATCCTATTTTACTATTTATTTATAGGTGATTTTTACAAATAAACTGGCTCCCTACACCTATAAAATGTACCTACTTACATATAATTACATACATCAATAACGTACTTTATACTGTTTGTAAGTACGCTACCTACATAGATAATTAATAACTTGGTAATACCTACCTACCAGTAGGTATTATAATTGGTGGCCTATTATGTAGCCCTAGAAGTGCACCATCCCATCTCATCCCGTGGCGTATCGGAGGGTGAGATGGGCAGTAGTATATATAATTCCATCTTAGAGTATATATGATTTCCATGTTCTTGAATCTGCGATTTTATTAGTTGTAAAAATAGAAATTATTTAGACTATGCGAGAAAAAATAGTCTTTTCATTTTTGTTTGACTGATTTAGCGCACCTAGTGTACCTAGCAGTGTTGGCCGAACGTTAGTGTGATTGAAAATTAAAAATTGAAGATTGAAACACGTTAGTTAAAATTGAACACTAATAGTTTAGTGCAAATTGATTTCAATTAGAATTGAAATTAATTGTACTAACGTGTTAATCCTTTGCGAATAACTAATAATAGAAGATATTTAATTTTTAGTCTTTCTCAAAAATTTAAACATTAATTTAATTTTTAGTGTAGATTGAATTGGTAATTGACATTAATAATTTACCTAACTAAACGCGAATTTAGGTTCAGCTAAGAGGTTTTGATTACTTTTACTTTTACCTTGACCTTGACCTTGACTTTCACTTTTACTTTCACTTTCTTTAACTTTCACTTTTACTTTCACTTTCACTTTCACTTTTACTTTGACTTTAACTTTTACTTTGACTTTCACTTTGACTATCACTTTCAATTTGACTTTCACTTCCACTTTGACTTTCACTTTCACTTTCACTTTGACATTCACTTTGACTTTCACTTTGACTTTGACTTTCACTTTGACTTTGACTTTCACTTTGACCTTCACTTTGACTTTCACTTTGACTTTCACTTTAGCTTTCACTTTGACTTTTACCTTTGACTTTCACTTTGACTTTCACTTTGACTTTCACTTTGACTTTCACTTTGACTTTCACCTTCACTTTCACTTTGACTTTAACTTTCACTTTGACTTTCACTTTCACTTTGACTTTCACTTTGACTTTCACTTTCACTTTGACTTTCACTTTGACTTTCACTTTCACTTTGACTTTGACTTTGAATTTGACTTTGACTTTGACTTTGACTTTCACACAAAGAAAGTAAAAGTAAAAAGAAGCTCCAGATTTTGATACCGGTACCATCTGCTCATCAGTACAAGTCGAATGAGCCCAAACAGCATGAGTCTATGATGCGCCAAACCCGAGATCCAGTAGGGATCCCCAGGGTCCAGCATGAGCTCCAGATTTTGATACCGGTACCATCTGCTCATCTGTACAAGTCGAATGAGCCCAAACAGCAAGAGTCTATGATGCGCCAAACCCGAGATCCAGTAGGGATCCCCAGGGTCCAGCATGAGCTCCAGATTTTGATACCGGTACCATCTGCTCATCAGTACAAGTCGAATGAGCCCAAACAGCATGAGTCTATGATGCGCCAAACCCGAGATCCAGTAGGGATCCCCAGGGTCCAGCATGAGCTCCAGATTTTGATACCGGTACCATCTGCTCATCAGTACAAGTCGAATGAGCCCAAACAGCATGAGTCTATGATGCGCCAAACCAGAGATCCAGTAGGTAGCCCTAGGGTCCAGCATGAGCTCCATCTCGTGATATTGGTCCCGACTTCCGAACTCGAGATGCAGTTTTAAAATTAATTATTAGTGTAAGACAGGATTAATTTAGTTACACTAACGTTAATCTAATTAACTGTAATTCTTATTAAATTTTCGAGACGTTAGTGTAACTAATAGGTTAATTCTAATTGACGGTTAGTGTAATTAACGACGTCACAAAATCAATGCGAACTAACGTTAGTAAAAATTGATGTTAGTGTAATTGATTAGTTACGGAATCAATCTTCAATCTTATTGATCAATTTTCAATTCTAATTGAAATTATCGGCCAACACTGGTACCTAGTGACCTGCTTTGCACTTCGTAAATCGTGGGTTCGGTTCCCGCAACAGACACACACAGAGTGGTGAACAATTTTATTGTTCTTGTCTTTAAGACAAACATGTATTGTCTTAAATTGGTATGTATCTAAATTTAAATAAGTCTTATCTCATTTCCACTCCATACCTACTTATAGTAGAACAAAATTACACATTCGTTGTTTTCGAAACTGACTCACACTTGGCCGTTTTCAGATTTTTACTTTATTTCGACCTAAAGACAAACCTTCGAGCCAAATTTCAGTTCGGTACGACCATTGGAAGATATACCCATTTAGTTCATTATGACTTCATAGTAGAACAAAGTTACACCTTCGCTATTTTTAAAACTGACTCACACTTGGCCGTTTTCAGATTTTTCCCTTTACTTTGACCTTAAGACCTATCTCCGTGCCAAATTTCAAGTCAGTACGACCATTGGAAGTGGTCTAGGTTTTTGATGAGTGAGTGAGTCAGTGAGTGAGTGTATAGTAAAAATAGCGATTTTCTGACGTCAATATCTCAAGAACTGCTATAGGTAGAATAATGAAATTTTGTATTCTAGACAATTAAGGGGATGTCAACAGACACTCGGAATTTCATATGCGTAGATAAAATATGTTTTGAGTTATAGGGGGGTCGAAATTGGCCCGAAATGGTTCGTGTAATATAACCCACGGCCGGTGTGTCGCTTTTTTTTGCTCGAACTTGGCGGACACACTGCCGTGTGTCTAGATTCCCTCAAAAACAGCTAAGATATCTATGACTTGCTTTGTTATGTTTCAGATATCTATGGGTAGAATATAAATTACTAAATATTTGTCTAATTTGTGAATAAGCGTGAAGAATAAACCATAATTCACTTAAACAGAGTATTTAGTGGTAACATTGCCGGCGGCGCCCGGTCATTATATTTAATGCATTTTTGTCGTGCATGAGATCAAATTGCGTTTAGACTTCGGCTCTTGTACTATAATTAAGTAACTTACATGAGACATGTCTCACATGTCCCATGACTTGCGACAGCTGATCTAGTTGAGTACCTATTGTTAGTTGTCCTAGATTAACCTCGATGTTACTGAAGAACAAATCAAATTATTTTAATAAATATTTTGATTTGTTTATTTTAAGTAGACGCTCAACTATATAAATTATAAACATATCTAGATGTCATATGTACAAAGGAAAAAGCGAATGAACTCCGAAATAGCTTCGATAGGAGGTATGAACGGATAATGTTGTACCTTAGATGATTGACCAAATGCGCCTTAGCATTTACAAAAGCTTATATATACACGGAAAAATTCTACCGGTGCCGCTGTGACCCGGGTAGCCTAGTGGTTAGGGCGTCTGCCGCGAATGTAGAAGATGCTTGTTCGATCCCAGCCCTGGGCACCGGAGGCCTAGGTCAATTTATCCTTTGTATATGACATCTATAAGTTTCTAACCTCGATGTTCTTGCTTAAAGACACAAGACAATAAAAGGACACATGTGTTATTATAAGATTTTGTAAATAATTCATGCACAATTGCATATTAAGCCAATTACCAATGTTTTGGACTTATACAGTGTATTTAGTAGTGTAATGAAACAAAGATGATTCATACGATTACGTTTGATTTAATATCAAATGATTATCTGTCAGGTAACACGCCAATCGAAAAGTACAAAATGTATATCGGAATAACAGATGCGAGTGTAAAGTCACTTGATACGTAGGTTTAGATTTAAAGAACTTTATTATTAAATAAATTTACATTTCGCGTAATGAGTAAGTTCCTAACATGCATTGGGAATTCTCAGTACCCGATTGCCTCTGACTAATTCTTTTTTGCTTGCCAAGCGTTCGATTAAATATTTTTTACAAGTAGATTTATAAAAACCTACATACTCGTAGGTAACGCCATCTACGTAATGTGACACAACACGACTTTCTATTAGGACTAGCAGTCATTATGCTTTCATTGTCCCTAGTTTCCTTCTGAATTGAATTAGTCTACAATATTCGTTCTCTTTTCGTCCGCTTCTATCTTTTACTTTGCGACCCAATGATTGAATGATTGGATTTTCTTTCTCACTGGATTTTCTTTATCATCTGCTTTCCCACTACTACTACCCCAGGGAAGAAATGCCTATCGATATCCAGTGACATGTAGCCATACGATAAATAATAATGATAAGCTCGAACACAATGCGAGCACCTATGAACTTTATTTGTGAGTAATCATATTTAATGAGTCGATCATTAAGGCTTATGGAAGTTACGGGTGAGCATACGTAACGAGAGTTCGCTGAAGACTATGTTGTGTTAATTAAATAACCCGGAGCCTATTTCCGTGTTGGATCCGTCATCATTTTTTTATATCGCAATTTGTAACTGATATTCTCGATACTGTTAAACCAGATATTTATAAGTAGTTCAGTTTTGACTAAATGCTGTCAGCTGCTCACGTGAACATAAGGTCTTCAAGGGCATCAGCTGAGGGTCTTTCCACCTCGATACAGCTGACTGGCAATTTCTTCATATAAAAGCACAATAAACTTTCAACTGGCTTTAACCGACGGAGCGGCAGCTGACCTTCCTGAGGCTAGTTATCCACTGGGAACAATTGGTCAAGTCAAGAGTTCCTGGATTTTAATAAGGACGTACCATACAAGATGTCGAGTAACTTCAGTAATAGTTGCGTAAGATTGTTACCTAAGATTAAATAGTTTGTGTTTTTGTAAGTCTAAAAAGCAGTAGGTCACATAAATGATTAATGACGTTATAAGCTGATCGTATTTATTTTGTTGTCATGTTCCTAATATGATACGACATTAACTATGTAATACAACTGTGTAAGCATTGTTTAATTACGGTTTATTGTAGCATTGTACAACGTTAATTCAATTCAACATACCAATTTGATGCAATCAACCTGTATAGCAATTTGATAGCTTGTCTAAGGAAGTATTGTCCAACGTATAATAATAGCTTGATCGTTAAATGTATGATGTGTTAATTACCATTGTCTTCAAGTACAGGCACTAATTCTTATGTCACATGCTTATCTCTTAATCAAATCTGACAAAGGCTCATTATGGATTCAAACATTTTAACGATATCAATGCAGGTACTTCGAAAGTAGGAGCTGGGAGCTCAAAGAGGACCCAGTGTGTTGACGATGAGGGACCTTCTTGTTCCTTTAGTCGTCAACACAGTGAATCCTCCTTTTTGTATAGGGTCGGCAACGCGCATGTGACTCCTTTGGAGTTGCAGGCGTCCATAGGTTACGGTAGCTGCTTACCATCAGGCGGGCCGTATGCTTGTTTGCCACCGTCGTAGTATAAAAAAAAAAAAAAAAAAAAAAGTAGGCATTTACATCTGTCCGCCCAATTATTAGAATTGGTCTTGTTCTGACTTGACGAGTTTCATACACTTAGTGTTGATATATGGTGTTGAGTGTTAGTTAAGTAGACACTTGAGCCGTATTCTAACTTTAAAACACGTATAGACACGATCCAACTTCAATACAACTCCAATGCATTAACAACGCAATACAGCTACGGCATAAACATCTGAATCAGAAATATCAGAATTTCCTTGAGAAATATTACAACGCAACTCCAATACAACTTCAATATTGGTTGAATGTTTGTTGTGTGTTTGAGTTGTTTGAATTTATTGTATGTATTTTTAAATTAGAATCACAAGTCTTTTTTGTTCGGTCCTCCTCTTTACAAGCTTTTATTTATAGTTTCATCGGTCCTGTTGTCTGTAATCAAATCTTGCAAGTAGAGCCGGATTAGCCTTTAGGCAGAGTAGGCAACTGCCTAGGGGCCCCGCCTCGGCCAGGGGCCCCGCGTACACAGAAAAAAATTAAAATCTTACGAGTAAAAATTAAATTGGGAAATTTGTATATGCAAATGTCGGCTAGTGGCCCCGCAGGTGAACAGTGAAAAATGAAATTGTTTCATACAGTGAAATATTAATTGGAATATCTGAATTTATCGGCTAGGGGCCCGCGTGTACACAGTGGAAAATGAAAATGCTTCCTACGGTATGTAATATTAATAAATTAAGCTTGTAAATTTGTTTAATGATTCACCCTTTTGGGCCCATTTTATGATCACTTTTTTCTAAGAAAGTTCCATACAAATATAAATCTTGTTTTAAGCCGTTCTCTCATTACCGACAATCAGATGATATTTTCGGTTTTTCTAGCGTCAGTTAAATAATAATGGTAAAAAAGTACCTACATAAAAACTACTAAAGTGTTTTTAGAGATTGTATATGATATGATATGCAGTGGTTTTTCAGAAAACATTGTGACAAGAGTACCCAAGTAACACAGGAAGCATCATAACATATGCATAGTTAACTTATTTCGAACTTAAGGACCGTATAAAGTCTTATATACGTTCACCGAGCAACTTGTCGCATTATATGATGCTTTGAGCTGTGTAACGGTTGTATAATGGCATATCTAAATGCTTTTGTAAAGCCTTTAGCTTTAGTGCAGCAAACCACCACGCAACTGTACAGCTTTCAGCTGTTTAAAAGCACTTAAGTGATTTAGGTTCTACAATAGCATTATATAATGCTTTAAGCTGTATAACGGTCGTATAATGGCATATGTAAATGCTTTTTTAAAGCCTTTAGTTTTAGTGCAGCGAACCAAAATGCAACTGTACAGCTGAATGCTGTATAGTTGCGTTTTGGTTTGCTACACTAATGCTTCGGTGTGGTTTAGTGCCTTAGGTTCTACAATAGCATAAATAAATGCTTAATGCTGTTTATGAGCATGCATATTAGCCATTATAATGCCACGTAAATCCGGTATACAGCTTTCAGCTGTTTTTAGTGCTTTAGGTACTACAATAGCATTATATGATGTTTTACGCTGTATAACGGTTGTATAATGGCCAGAGCTCGGATTTTTCACGGCAAAACAAAACACTAGCGTAATTTAGCCAGTGCTTGAAATATTATTTTATCGACACCTATCGAGTCTTACTAGAGTATATGACAGGTATTGCCTCAGTACATTTTTTCTTTTTTTATTCGATGGTACACCTATCAGTGTGAATGTCAAAATTTAAAAACTAACAAACGTGCGAAAATTTCGAAAAACAGGAGACTTACTAGAGCTCAAAATCAATATTTTTGACCAGTCTAAGGTGACCTACTGGGGGTTAGAAGGTTGTGCATTAATTACCGGACATCCTGTATAAGTAATAAAATAACTTTTCATTTTAGCTTTGCCATAGTCGAGCAACAAAGAGGTAGGTCTGCATGTACAACTTAGAACGAAGTAACTATACCACCTCATTTAAAATGATAGAAACGACTGCAAATTTCATCTCACATGACTATAAAGCTCTATAAATGGAGTACGCTTCGCCTCATCTTTCCAAACAAAAAAGTCTGCCAAAATCTGAGGGGGGCGAGGTAGCACGCATGTGAAGTTTTCAAGTCAAAGGTACATCATTGTCGGTTGTTAATACAGTTTATTTCTAAATGAATTTTTATGGCAGCAACGCTTTATTGACAACCGACAAAGATGTACCTTTGACTTGAAAAAACCAAACATATTTGACATATTATTTTTATACTTCATAACACTAAATGGAGCAATAGATAGTCGACTGTACAAGTGTTAACATATGGTTCATTATTGGATGCAGTATTTGCAAATGTCAAACAAAAAAGCCAAGGATCATTTTTGATTGTATTTTCAAACAAAATATAGAAGACAACAATCCTTAAGCGCATTAAATATGGAGAAGTGTCAAACGTCAAATAGTTACTGCCCGTCAGAAAGAAAACGATTGTCTTTGAATCGATTCTGTAAACGAAGCTTGATTTTCGATTTAGGTTAAATCTTTTATTACGAAAGTAATGGTAAATAAAGTAAAACTGTACTTACATCTGAAATAGTATTTCATCTTTTTGTAAACTAGATGAAATATAACATTTTTTTACATCCAAAAACAGCGCATAAGGGCATTTTCACGGAGCTTGTTATCCATCGACAGCGATGACGAAAATGGCGTGACATCGATTATTGAAATAGTTTTTATAGATGTACTAGATTTTCCGCCAATACTTTAGACAGAGGGGAAATGATACTCAGGGCCTCTCCTGGTTTAGAACTCTCTGCACATGACATATGACATTCACACTTTAACTGTCATTTCATTACGTATAAAACGTAAATTGCATCTAGGTATTATTTATTTCGCAACGCATTGATATACGTATATACGTATAATAACTTAATATTGCAAGGTATCAATTAATACAAAAATGAGTAATGTACAAGATCGGATCAAAACGTGGATTGAAAATCACCCTGAGTTAGTCTATAATGAAGTGACCTCCACTATATACTGCTCTATGTGCGATATGCATCTAAAACTGAAGAAATGCAATATTGAGAATCATGTGAAAAGCAACCGCCACAATTACCGTTCGGGGCAACCAAATAGGAAACATCAATTTTATTTCGATTTAATTATTTTTCTTATTTCATGCAACATACCATGGGCAACAGTCAACAACAATAATTTTCGTCATTTTTTTAACAAGTATTTATGTTGCGACTGCTCTATGACTTCTTTACCGGACGAATCGACCCTGCGAAAAATTTATTTAAATCTCGTGTACAAAAAAACTATACAGGGTATAAGAGAGGTAAACAAAACCAATTATTTGTGGATATCTATAGACTAAACACCAGATTTCATGGGAAAATGTGTGACAAACGTGGTGATTCGGTCTTTGCAAAAAAATTGTTATAAGCAATTTTATCTTTTGGGGTCGAAGGTTTTAGAGAAGGTAAATGGGGAAACAATAGCAAACCTAATAATAAACCAATTAAAATTTTTGTTTCAAAATTCTTTCAATGACAACGTAAACAATTTGCTTTTACTTTGCACAGATAGTGCCGCATATATGCTTAAAGCCGGTCGTATTTTAAAAGCAACGTTTCCTCGTATGAAACACATTACGTGTTTAGCTCATGGTCTGCACCGGGTTGCCGAAGAAGTGCGAGATAATTTCAAAGGTATGGATGGGTTGATATCGAATGTCAAAAAGATATTCCTAAAATCTCCAGAGCGTGTACGCCTTTTTAAGGCAAAATATCCGTCCATTCCCCTACCTCCCGAGCCAATTATCACCAGATGGGGAACTTGGATATCTGCTGCGGTATATTACGCTCAATACTATGAGCAAATACGTGATGTCGTCTCCATACTTGCTAATGACTCGGCAGCTATAAGAGCTGCAAAAAAATGTTTTCAAACACGCAAACTACGACCGGAGTTAAATTTCATTCGCGACAACTACGAAGTAATAGCCTCTTCAATAGAACAATTGCAATGTTCGACTTTATCCATTGCGGAATCCTTCCTCATTCTGGATACTGTTCGTTGCTACGTAAACTGGAGTAAACTTTTACCAGTGATACGTAAATTTGAAGCCGTGCTCGAACGAAATCCTGATTACGAAATTTTAAGAGACATATCTGAAAATATTACCCGAACTGATAATGAATTCTATAAATTTGCTCCCTTGACGTCAACTGAAGTTGAACGTACATTTAGTGTACATAAATGGATTTATAGTGATAAACGCAACTGTTTACTCCCAGAGAATGTTGAAAAGATAATGATCATCTACTCCTATCACTATTACCCAAATAAAATGTCTTGTGCTGCTGTGTGTACTGACGTAGATTTTGAAGAATAAATTGCGTCTGTTTCTAATATATAGTAACTTTATACAAATGTTTTTATTAGTTTTATTACATATTAATTTTATTTGGTGACTTTTATTTCTTCTAGTTCTGAATTATCGATATCGATAAAATAATATTTCAAGCACTGGCTAAATTACGCTAGTGTTTTGTTTTGCCGTGAAAAATCCGAGCTCTGATAATGGCATATGTAAATGCTTTTGTTTAGCCATTAGTTTTAGTGCAGCGAACCAAAATGCAACTGTACAGCATTCAGCTGTATAGTTGCGTTTTGGTTTGCTACACTAATGCTTCGGTGTGGTTTAGTGCCTTAGGTTCTACAATAGCATAAATAAATGCTTAATGCTGTTTAAGAGCATGAATATTGACCATTATAATGCCACGTAAATTCGCTACAGCTTTTAGCTATTTTTAATGGCTTAGGGTGTACAATAGCATTTATAAGTACGTAATACATTCCTAATGCTGTATAATAGCAATAATATACACCATTGTAAAGCCAAGTAATTCACTATAAGGGGCTGTTCATAAATTACGTCATATCAAATTGGGGGGGGGTCTGGACATCGGATGATGGTAGCATGACGTAGAAGGGGGGGTGTCATTCCGAAGATCACATCATCTCTCGCATCTTTAAAAAGTGCTTCAATGTGAAAAAAAAGGAATGAAATTCGTGTTTCTATAAACTTTTGGTGCCATAAAATATTATCTACTAAATAGTTTTTTATTTTACAATTAAGCTACAAACGCATTTTTTTTAAATGACGTCACCTTATTGGGCAGGGGAGGGTTGGATTATTTTAGGGGGTGGGGAGGTAAAAAATCATCAAAAATTGATGACGTAATTTACGAACAGCCCCTATACAGCTTTTAGCTGTTTTAGTGCCTTAGGGTCTACAATAGCAATTTTAAGTAGTATGTAATCCTTAATGTTGTTTAATAGCATAATTATTCACGTGTAATGCTGTAGGCATTCATAAACTTTTTTTAAGGGTCATTGAGCTGCTATTGGACTAAGAGCTAGCCACGTCAGATATGACACAATAATGAGAGCAACAAAACCCGTCTGGTTAGATTGCTATACTATTCTCATTACTAGATCCTGGCATCTGGCAGTTTTTAATGGGTGGAGGTCACAGTGACAGACTAGCAAAATGTTTGAATTGGAAAGTAGTAATACTAAACTAGGTAAAAACTGCCGAAGTTGTCTCAGTTATAAAGGACAGGGCCTATATTTTAAGGGGCTCCCTGGCGCCAACGACCTTAGATCTGATTCCCTTAGTTTTATAATGATTTATATAGCTTATCATATTATCAGTAACAGCTTTAAACAAGTAAATATAGTATCCTATATTTACTTCAATATTCATTATCTACGAGATATTTGACATCAAAGTCGAACCGGTTTAGGCTAAAAAAGTGGTTTTATGGTCATAAATTTTGTGTTATATCGTTAAAAATTTAAATCGCTCTACAGTTTTTAGAGAAATCAAAGAGGAACCCTAATATGTAGATTACGTATATGTAAGATTCTTTACACCATTCGAATATCGATAAAAGTGTTTTTTTAGACCATATTTTAAAAATATCATAAAAAAATAACGGCTCATTCATTTCAAGATCCGGCTCAACAGAATGGAGAAAAAAGATTCAAGAACCGATAGTAGTTTGCCTTATAATTCTATCTGTAGTGAATATGTTGGAATATCGACTAAAAACTGGTCAAAAATCTATAAAAAACGTGAGACCAAAAACTATTGTGTATTATTACCCCAAGTAACACACCAAAGCAGTATAACGGCCGTCTTACAGCATATCTGTATGCTTTTAGCATTTTCAGTTCGTTTTATAGTAGCATTATAAACGTTTACAGTGCTGATATAGGTCTTAAATGGGCACGAATTACCCAGCTTGAGATCCTATACAGGTCATTTAATAGCATTACAGGCGCAATATGTCTGCGCTGTTAGCATTATCGTTGTCATGGAAAGTGCCAATCGCATTAAAGAATCATTAGTACGCTCTATTAAGTTGCCAACTGCATTAAAGAAGCATTAATACGGCCAAAAAACTTGCTAATCGCAGTAAAGAAGCATAAGTACTCTCGATTAACTTGCCAATCGCAATACAAAAGCATTATACTAGCATAAGAGTGTAGTAAAATGAACCTTACGTCAATGCAAAAACGTCTCTAACACCGACGGAACAAATGTTATAATACAATGAACGTTGTGATTTAACTACTTTGTATCGCAATATAAAATGGACGAAGACAGTACAAAAAACTGAATGAGTGACACGTCATATTTGTTTGCATCCTAACAAAATTTATAAAAGTTTTTGACTCCTTTACGTTATTATATCCTTCAAATATTACTGCGCAATGTAGTTTACTGTAAATGTGTATATAAGTTTCATTGAAAATTTTCACGCGCCTTTGATTTATTGTGGTTTTGCTGTAAAATATTATAAAAAGATATGCGTCAAATAAACAAAACAATTGTGTTATCCTCGTATAGAACGAGTTTTGCATTATTAACATAATAGTGTTGGTTGAGCAGTCTTAAATTAAGTAATTTCATTATTATATAGGTATTTTCCTTGTATAAATAAGTCCGATTGATTTTATTTTTAGGTTATAAATTATTTACAAAATGGCGTTGGTCTATATAGACGGAGAGCTAGCCACGTCGGATATGACACAATAATGAGAGCAACCAAACCCCTCTAGTCAGTTTGGTATACTATGCTTATTTCTAGATCTGGACATCTGGCAGCTTTCAGGTCAAAGAATGCAAACCATTTCAAGAAAATAAATCCTAGAGATCTGGGTTTGATGCAATATTATGAGAAACTATACAAATACTATACAATATTAAGAGAAATTATACAAAAGTTTATGTTGGGAGAAAGTAGTGCCAAACGATGTACAATAAAATATAGTTCATAGTTTGTCGCCTACTGTTTTTGTTTCCGTAATAATCATACATCGGGGTTTCGGTCTTTTTTTTTTTTTTTATACCACGACGGTGGCAAACAAGCATACGGCCTACCTGATGGTAAGCAGCTACCGTAACCTATGGACGTCTGTAACTCCACAGGAGTCACATGCGCGTTGCCGACCCTTTACAAAAAGAAGGATTCACTGTGTTGACGGCTAAAGGAACAAGAGGGTCCCTCATCGTCAACACACTGGGTCCTCTTTGAGCTCTTTGGCAACCTTACTCACCAGCAGGAACACAACACTATGAGTAGGGTCTAGTGCTATTTGGCTGTGGTTTTCTGTAAGGTGGAGGTACTTCCCCAGTCGGGCTCTGCTCCAGATTTGAGCGAGATGACATTCACTGAACGTGCCCTACCACACTAAGCGAGATGCCATTCGCAGTGCCCAACAACCATTATATGTTGTGTCCTACTCATAGTGTTGTGTTCCTGCTGGTGAGTAAGGTTGCCAAAGAGCTCAAAGAGGACCCAGTGTGTGACGATGAGGGACCTTCTTGTTACTTTAGTCGTCAACACAGTGAATTCTCCTTTTGTAAAGGGTCGGCAACGCGCATGTGACTCCTTTGGAGTTGCAGGCGTCCATAGGTTACGGTAGCTGCTTACCATTAGGCGGACCGTATGCTTGTTTGCCACCGTAGTGGTATAAAAAATATATATATATATAGTTAGTATTTTAAAAATGCAATTGCATATCCGAAATTTATTAACTAGATCTACCTAAGACAAAGACACGGTATAATAAGTGTCAAATATTAATCTTGACGTCCGATATTTATGAACTATTTGATTAACTGAAGAGGTTGACAATGAACAGTCATTACATGAATTAATAAAAAAAATACTTGAAAAAATCATAGGTATATGTACCTACAATATATATACATAATAGTCAGCTATTACATATAAATTGTATATACCTATGATTTTTTCGATCAATTATTCATTAGGTAGAAACGTGCTAGAGTACATTCTGTTTTTTAAGTTAATGCCTACTCTTTGGCTAATGTCAAACATTCCCGCACCGAAAACTCCGATGTATGGTAATAATACACAATATTTTTTGGTATAACGTTTTTTATCGATTTTTGACCAGTTCTGAGTCGATATTCCAACATATTCACTATAGATAGAATTATAAGGCAAACGACTATCGGTTTTTAAATCTTTTATCTCCATTCTGTTGAGCCGGATCTTGAAATAAATGAGCCGTTATTTTTTTATGATATTTTTAAAATATGGTCTAAAAAAACACTTTTGTCGATATTCGAATGGTGTAAAGAATCTTACATATACGTAATCTACATATTAGGGTTCCTCTTTGATCTCTCTAAAAACTGTAGAGAGATTTTAATTTTTAACTAATTAAAACAAAATTTATGAAATTATGACCATATTACCACTTTTTAGCCTAAACCGGTTCGACTTTGATGTCAAATATCTCGAAGACAATGAATATTGAAGTAAATATAGGATACTATATTGTTCAAAGCCGTTACTGATAATATGATAAGCTATATAAATCATTAGAAAACTAAGGGAATCAGATCTAAGGTCGTTGGCGCCAGGGAGCCCCTTAAAATATAGGCCCTGTCCTTTATAACTGAGACAACTTCAGCAATTTTTACCTAGTTTGGTATTACTATTTTCCAATTAAAACATTTTGCTAGTCTGTCACTGTGACCTCCACCCATTAAAAGCTGTCAGGTGCCAGGATCTAGCAATAAGAATAGTATAGCAATCTAACCAGACGGGTTTTGTTGCTCTCATTATTGTGTCATATCTGACGTGGCTAGCTCTTAGTCCAATACCAGCTCAGTGACCCTTAAAAAATGCCTTATTTATGCCTACAGCATTACACGTGAATAATTATGCTATTAAACAACATTAAGCATTTATTTATGCTATTGTAGAACCTAAGGCACTAAAACCGCTAAAAGCTGTATAGGGGCTGTTCATAAATTACGTCATCAAGTTTTGATGATTTTCACCCCCCCCTTTTTCAGATTTTCAGCTTAATTGTAAAATAAAAAACTATTTAGTAGATAATATTTTATAGCATTAAAAGTTTATAGAAACACGACTTTCATTCCTTTTTTTACACATTGATGATGTGATCTTCGGAATGGCCGCCCCCCCCCCTCCTACGTCATGCTGCCATCATCCGATGTCCAGACCCCCCCCCCCATTTGAAATGACGTAATTTATGAACAGCCCCTTATAGTGAATTACTTGGTTTTATAATGGTTTATATTATTGCTATTATACTGCATTAGGAACGTATTACCTACTTATAAATGCTATTGTACACCCTAAGGCATTAAAAATAGCTGAAAGCTGTATATCGAATTTACGTGGCATTATAATGGCTAATATTCATGCTCTTAAACAGCATTAAGCATTTATTTATGCTATTGTAGAACCTAAGGCACTAAACCAAACCGAAGCATTAGTGTAGCAAACCAAAACGCAACTGTACAGCATTCAGCTGTACAGTTAACTACAGTTGCATGTTGTTAGCTGCACTAAAACTAATGGCTAAACAAAAGCATTTACATATGCCATTATACAACCGTTATACAGCGTAAAGCATCATAAAATGCTATTGTAGAACCTAAAGCACTAAAAACAGCTGAAAGCTGTATACCGGATTTACGTGGCATTATAATGGCTAATATTCATGCTCATAAACAGCATTAAGCATTTATTTATGCTATTGTAGAACCTAAGCCACTACACCACACCGAAGCATTAGTGTAGCAAACCAAAACGTAACTGTACAGCAATCAGCTGTACAGTTGCATTTTGGTTCGCTGCACTAAAACTAAGGGCTTTAAAAAAGCATTTACATATGCCATTATACAACTGTTATACAGCTTAAAGCATTATATAATGCTATTGTAGAACCTAAAGCACTTAAGTGCTTTTAAACAGTCGAAAGCTGTACAGTTGCGTTGTGGTTTGCTGCACTAAAGCTAAAGGCTTTACAAAAGCATTTAGATATGCCATTATACAACCGTACAGCTCAAAGCATCATATTATGCGACAAGTTGCTCGGTGAACGTACATAAGAGTTAATACGGTCCTTAAGTTCGAAATAAGTTAACTATTCATATGTTATAATGCTTCCTGTGTTACTTGGGACGGAAACAAAAACATTAGGCGACAAATTATGAACTATATTATACATTGTTTGTCACTACTTTCCCCCAACATAAACTGTTGTATAATTTCTCTTAATATTGTATAGTATTTGTATAGTTTCTCATAATATTGCATCAAACCCAGATCTCTAGGATTTGTTTTCTTGAAATGGTTTGCATTCTTTGACCTCCACCACTTTTAAGCTGCCAGATGTCCAGATCTATAAATAAGCATAGTATACCAAACTGACTAGAGGGGTTTGGTTCCTCTTATTATTGTGTCATATCTGATGTGGCTAGCTCTCGGTCTATATAGACTAACGCCATTTTGGAAATAATTGATAACCTAAAAACAAAATCATGCGGACCTATTTATACAAGGAAAATACCTATATAATAATGAAATAACTTAATTTAAGACTGCTCAACCAACACTATTATGTTAATAATGCAAAACTCGTTCTATACGAGGATTACACAATTGTTTTGTTTATTTGACGCATATCTTTTTATTATATTTTATAGCAAAACCACAATAAATCAAAGGCGCGTGAAAAATTTCAATGAAACTTATATACACATTTACAGTAAACTACATTGCGCAGTAATATTTGAAGGATATAATAACGTAAAAGAGTCAAAAACTTTTATAAATTTTGTTACGATGCAAACAAATATGACGTGTCACTCATTCAGTTTTTTGTACCGTCTTCGTCCATTTTATATTGCGAGACAAAGTAGTTAAATCACAACGTTCATTGTATTATAACATTTGTTCCGTCGGTATTAGAGACGGTTTTGCATTGACGTAAGGTTTATTTTACTACACTCTTATGCTAGTATAATGGTTTTGTATTGCGATTGGCATGTTAATCGAGAGTCCTAATGCTTCTTTACTGCGATTAGCAAGTTTTTTGGCCGTATTAATGCTTCTTTAATGCGGTTGGCACTTTCCATGACAACGATAATGCTAATAGCGCAGACATAATGCGCCTGTAATGCTATTAAATGACCTGTATAGGATCTCAAGCTGGGTAATTTGTGCCCATTTAAGACCTATATCAGCACTATAAACGTTTATAATGCTACTATAAAACGAACTCAAAATGCTAAAAGCATACAGATATGCAGTAAGACGGCCGTTATATTGCTTTGATGTGTTACTTGGGTAGTCCCATTTTAGTGGGGACAGCGTTAAGTTTTACCACTCTCACAAATCAGTGTCGGTAAGAAAAGAAGAACGAAACGTTTAATATTAAGACGTTGACTGCCATCTGAAAAGCCACGACAAAATATTATCCAACTGACCTAACTTTTAATTTTTTTTCAATTGCTATTTAGATTATCTGTATGGGACTCGGTAAATGGTTTGAACGATTCTGTATCCAAAAAACCGGCTAAGAGCAGTTTAGGCCCTGCTTAATACATAAATACACACACCTAAAAGTACTTAACTAATGTTGCGATTACACTTGCTCGCGAGTGACGTACCGAATGACGAGGCGAATAGCGTGAGGAATGTTTACATATTATGCGTCTCGGTTTTGCGCGCAAATTCGCGCGCGTTTCGAATCGGGGGGTTGTACGGGGAGACGAATATGTGAACGGACATTCGTGATGGCACTCGTACGCGAATGATTCGACAAGCACTGACGCGAGTACGAATATGCAATTGTAAACGCCGTATAGAAGTATGCGATACTTAACTGATAAACGGTTCAATAAGCTTTCTTTAATATTTGTTTTCCTTTTTTTGGTCCCTCAAGCGCTAAGCTAAGCCGCAAACAGACAGGTGGACAAGGACATAACGAAACAAAAAGCACTACGTTGAGTACTATACCCTAAAAAGTTAGGAAAGTTAATACAAGAGTAAAAAAAAGAAAAAAAGATATAGATAAGAGAGAGTTACTATAAAAGTTAAGGGTAGGCAACGCGCATGTAAATCTTCAGGAGTTACAGGCGTCCATAGGCTACGGTAACTGCTTACCATCAGGCGGGCCGTATGGCTGTTTGCCACCGTTGTGGTATTGAAATATATGTAAGTACTGATTTTTTTTGTTAAAAAGGGGCCCATAAATTGCATTGCCTAGGGGCCCTGGGGGTGGTTAATCCGGCCCTGCTTGCAAGACCCACTTCCCGGTTTCCGATTGAGCGAAATTTTGCACGTATGTGTATATCGCGTGACAATGCAATATTATAATGAATTAATGACATGGAGCTGGTCTGATGATGGGGACCGAAGGTGGTCATAGGAACTCTGTGATAAAACAATGGAAGCTCATTGTATTTGGGTTTGTTAGAATCATTTCAAAGTAGTAGATAACTTTGGAATAAAATAACAGTCGACCTTCAAAGTTTATGAAATTTTTGACAAAAACTTGTTTCTTTCCTAGCCATGTATCTCACGTTATAGTGAGCTTTTTTACGTTTCATTTTCACATTTCGCATTGCTCTGTCGTCGATACATACGATAATGAATGTACCTAGGTAATACCTTACACTCAGTCATGCCATGTCCTTTGCAAACTATACTTACTAGTACATCTCTCCACTTGGATATGAAAAAATGTACCTATAATTAAATTCGGCTGGTCACCTGTTTATGTTACCGTGCCACACCGGTTTCTTCTGCAATATATATATATATTTCATCAACCAATAATCTAATACAGGGATCGGCAAACTGCGGCTCAAGTGTCAGCTGTGGCTCTTGAAGTTCCCTAATTTAAAAAAAAAACAAATACCTATTACAGTGTAAACTAGAAAACTGCGGCTCCATAAATTCCATATTTTCCGCCATCAGGCACTTTGTCAAAAAAGTTTGCCGACCCCTGATCTAATACAAAAACTGCTAGCTTTTTGTGATAGATAGTACTATTAAGGTTCCTATTCTTAAAACAAACAAGTTTGTATTGTGGGCAGATAATCTACAAGCACAATATTTCCAGTATCGACGTGTGGGTGTCTCTTAACGATGTTATGTACAAGCCACTATTTTCTTTTTCTCACGCATTCTTTGGAAACTTGACCCAAAATGAAATGATCTTAATCTATCGATCGACCTAACGATTGCGAAATTCTACTTATGGGCAATGAAGAAATGTTAGCTGTCACGAGACATATGGCGGATACCATCACGGGCGGAGTCTAATGCTCCACATTACTCATGCTTGTCGGTGCATTGTCAATAATGTCTGTATTGCACATGCATTAAAGACGTGATGTTGTCATGTTGGCTATTTAGTTCTTTTATTTATTTGCTACTAGCTGTGCCCGCGGCTCCGCCCGCGTGGAATTCGGTCTGTGTCAGTAAGCGGCTAATTCACCCCTAATTTCTCTCCCGCTACCCTGGAGGCGGAACTTGAAGTAAAGTTGACAGATGGATACGCTAGAGGACAGCAGTCCTAATAAAATTACCACTAAATGAAACTACACTGAAATTTTTTTTTTCCATGATTTAAACGACATAGAGTAGTAGGTGTATATCGGACGATACAGGACCACTTTTGTATTTATACGTTCATGTCCACGGCAAATGTCATCCAAATCGATCCTCCCGTCAAATCAGTCAAGCATGAAAGGTAAGAACAGGCGTGGTTGAAATTGGGGGGGGGGGGGGGGGGTCACAAATGCAGAAATGATTTTTTTCTATTTGAGGTGCACTTGGAGGGGGGGGGGGTCCATGACCCATGCAAATTTAGCTCAATCGAGTGCAGTGGCTACCCCTCCCCCCTTTTAGACGTTGAAATTTTATAGGCTGGCTGGGGATTTTCTTGAATTGGAATTAGTAATCCTTAAGGGGTGATTTCCGGGATAACAATGCAAAAAAAACCGGCCAAGAGCATGTCGGGCGATGCTCAGTGTAGAGTTTTGTAGATGCCGCCCTGTTACAAAACATCCGTTCAAAAGGTCGTTTATTAAGGGATATTTGGCGGCGCTTACGTCATTTTACTATTCGGCACTTCCTTTCAATATGCGTTTTTGACTGATAATTCAAAAACGGCTGAACCGATTTTATTCAATATAGTTTTTATTGAAAGTAGTTCTCTTATCAGGCCTCACCAAATTTCAGCTTTCTAGTGCGAACGGTAACTGAGCTAGACCGCGGACAGACGGACGGACATGGCGAAACTATAAGGGTTCCTAGTTGACTACGGAACCCTAAAAAGAGATAAATAGTAGTTTATGTAACTGTTACGTAATAAGGCCTAATTATGTACAGAAGCATACACTGAATGACCGCCATTACACCGCCATGACAAACCTTATTGCGCCGGCGGTCGGGGGGCGGATTTTAATTACGGTAATGAATTTTCATACGTTTTTACCAGACTGTCACAGATAATACACTGATGTTACGTTACTGGTTGCAATAATGGTGGTATTTACATACGGTTCCGATAGAGGATTTATGATATTGGTATAGATCAAGATATTTATTCTTCAATGTGAGCACATTACAATGCACTACTAATGAACGTCAGAGAAAAATAAAATACATGAGTGTCGTGGAACTCGCGATTGGAACGAAGTTATTTTATTTGATTTTTGACTTTTTCGTAAATTTTGTGGTTTTAATTCTTTTTGAATTTTTGAAATTTTGGAAACTTTTGAAATAATGGAATTTTTTTAAATTTTTTAAATTTTGAAATTTTTGAAATTTTGAAAGTTTTATTTTTATAAATGTTAGATGATTTTGTAGTAGTTTTTTGGTTTGGGCCATGCAACTTTGTCCGTCATATATAGTCCTCGAACCTGCAATAACCCTTTGACATTCATGACATTTTCAAATATTTCTTAAGAGCGGGTCAAGGTAAATTTAAAGCATCGACGGGTAACATGTTATAAATATTGACATTACAAATTATTTCAATACCAAGTTTCATCTAAATACGTACAGCGGTTATTGGTTGTTTCTTCCCCATGTAAACTTCCACCCTTTTTGCATCCGCTTAAGGGATCACTTCCGAGATAAAACTATTTTATTTCCTATTCCAGAGCTCAAATTATCTCCATACCAAACTTTATCTTAATCGATTCTGCGGTTAATAATTCCCTATACAAATTTCCAACTCCCTTTTCACCCCTTTAGGGTTGAATTTCGGGTCGATTTTGAAAACTATCCTTTGTCCTTTCTCGAGACCTAGATACTATCTCTATACCAAATTTAATCTTTATCAGTCCAGCGGTAAAAAAATGCTCATACCAACTTCCAACCCCCTTTTCACCCCCACAAGGGTTTATTTTCGGGATGAAAACTATTTTATCGTTTCTCGGGACTCAAATTATCTCCATACTAGTTTTTATTAACAATTCTCCATACAAACATTCAACCCCCTTTTCACCCCCTCCAGGGTTGATTTTCGGGATGAAAACTATTCTTTGTCCTTTCCCGGGACTCAAACTATATTTATATTTTTTTATAAAAATCCTCATACCAACTTCCAACCCCCTTTTCACTCCTACAAGGGTTTGAAAACTATCATAGATGACGTTTCTCGAGACTCAAATTATCTCCATACTCATTTCTATCTTAATCGTTTCAGCGGCTAAAAATTCTCCATACAAACTTTCAACCCCATTTTTACCCCCACCAGGGTTGATTTTTGGGATTAAAACTATATATTATCCTTTCCCGGGACTCAAACTATCTCTATACAAAATTTCATAGAAATCCGTTCAGCCGTTTTCACGTGATGCGCGGTCAAATAAACAGACAAACAGATAAACAGATAAACAGACAAACAGATAAACAGACAAAAATTCTAAAAATTGTTGGAACGTGTTCTGTTATCGATTCTAAGTATCCCCAGCCAACTTTTTTTCGATTATCTTCCATGTACAGACTTTCGACCCTCTTCAGCTTTATTATATGTATAGAAGAAGATACGAGTGCCCTATTTTCAACGGGCGAAAAACAAAAGGATGTTAGCGTTGTTGTAGCACTCTGTTAGTTTAAGTATATAAATTGAACCCAATTAGGACTTCCATTATGATCCAATCTGCTAATTTGTCTACCAAGATTTGGAAACGTTTTTGTGACAGGTGAACGTAAATCATATTGTTTTGACCTACATACTGAGCAACATTGTGTACTTAACCAAATCAGTGTTCTTGTACAAATTGATTGAAAAATATAATAGTTCGGAGTGCCTGTCATTACGATGTTCAACCCATTGTCTGTCAGGTAAGATGGATGGACTTACATAATCACAGCATAACCTTATTTGCCCTCTATAAATCTCAAGCCAAAAGCTTCGGGCAAATGAAGAGATAAGTCGCTCGGAGGCGTGGAACGTGTAGAGCACACGCTCCGTAATGGTGCATATATGTATCGGGCAATTTGTAATATTGAATCATGGAGAAAATGACAAGGATATTAAGTGATTTCAAAGTACGATCTCCTACCCACGCGCGTAAACAATATTTAGCAAAGAATGAGCTAGATTATACCAAAACATTTGTAGTTTCAAGGATGGAATTTACGCCATTTTCAAACGCTCTGAAATCTTGGACTTTCGTTGACACCATATACCTACTACGTTCAGCAACATTTGTATTGGACTTGACGCTCTATTTACGGCGATTTACGGCAATTTACGGCAATAACAGCACAACGGAAAACCAAAGACTGAACTAAGTAGGTAATGCTAAATTAATTATTGTCACCGGGTGTCATTGTACATATTTAGAAAAGCTGATAAAATTGTGTCCTGGTGACTAAGATTAATTTTTAATGTATTTTAATGTGCTTATAATAATTATTTTTAACATCTTTAATTGTAGTTAAGTTATTAGTTGGTAGTGACCCTGCCTATGAAGCAGGAGGTCACGGGTTTGAATCCTGGTCCTATTTGTGTGTTTATCACAGATATTTGTTCCTGAGTTATGGATGTTTTCTATGTATTTAAGTATTTATCTATATCCATCTATTATATATATCGTCGTCTAGTACCCATAACACAAGCCTTATTGAGCTTACTGTGGGACTAGGTTGATTTGTGTAATATTGTCCCATAATATTTATTATTATTATTTATAATAATTATAATATTTATTTTGTTTTATTATTATACTGTGTTTAATGACCCACGTTGGTTGACGAATAAATATATTGAATTGAATTAAGATAACAAAAAACGTAGGAATTTACAGAAGGCGTATAGTTTTAATTTAATTATTTAATAAAGGAACATCTGTCTAGATTAGCGTTAAACACGGGGAACAAAAGAAATGTCCCATAATCTCCGTCTGCGATCGTGGGAAACGGCGGTTTCCGAAATAAGCTGGGCTTTCACCGTCGCGCGGCGCGTGAATATGTACTTATTAATATGAATGATACCTACGAAAGCTACACATCTTTGTCAAATAAAATACTTCACCTTTTTTTAAAGCCAACATCTTATGTTGATGATTCATTAGTTTATATGATATTACTTCTAAGTCTCCACACAGCGGCAGAAATAATTAAACGAGCAAGGTGTTTAAAATAATCTCCACACCCTCTTGTTTTCTCAATAATAAAGTCTTGTTAAGATTATTTTAATCAAATCGCACAATAGCTACACCTGATGCTAAATACAGGTTGGTTTTTCAATCCTTAGTTATGACGAAGCGAAATCCTTAGTTGTGGTTAAGCGAGATGACTAGGGAGGTTATACTGAACAACTTTTTGTATGGGGCCAACCCCGAAATATCAAAAAAACAAAACAATTAACTCCCATACAAAACGTTGACAATACAAAATGTATGGAACAGCCAAAACTTTTTTCTGATTTTGGCGTTGGTACCATAGTAAAAGTCGGATCGGTAAAATCTGTTAAACTCTGCTTTCACACTCCTGCGGTGGGTCAAGGTGTGGGCAGTGGGCTTTGGTATATTGGTAGGTTTATAAATGTCACGGATTTGAAAACCAACATTGTTTGTCCATTCATTAATATCACGGAATCATCACTTTCAATCAAAATCGCATCGATTCATTCATACAAGAGACAGTAAGTAAATATAATTATGACACTTCATTCACTCGTAGTAGTCGGAAACACTTCTCAAAAACGTGTGCACTTATGTTCTCGGATACCTACAAATGTCCATCAATCATTGCCGAGGTGCAAAGAGCTGTCAATTGAAAAACATCGTCAATATCCGAAACAAGATGAGTTTGGTATAGCCACTGCTCATTATATAAATATGTGTATAATTATAACTGTTAACAACTGTTTAATAACAAAGTATCCTGCCTTATGGGCACCCTACCAGGTGGCAGCGGGATTGGGGATATTTGCAATTTTGCTTTAGGGCCTATAGTTTAAGTTAGGTTTCTTTGCTTTTTATTTATTTATTTAGTTTAATATAGTATTGATAAGAATTGTTTTGTTACTCAATAAATATAGTTGTCCAGTCAACAAAAAAAAAGTATCTTGTTGAAACAATGCCCGTAACTTCGGCTACGTGAAATTAATGGTTCCCATACAAACTTCCACCCCCCCTTTTCACCCCCTTAAAGGATGGTTTCTGATTAGTAATTATTAATTTTAGTAATTAGTATCAGTATGGATTAGGTATTACCAGTCACAAGCGGACCGAGCTACAATTTCCACGCTAGCAAAAACCTATTTGCAATTGAATGAAAACATTTAAAAAAAATTAAGTCTGTATGTAATAAGACTAGTAGGTAAGTACGGTCGACGTCAAAGATATATATACACTTTTGGACCTTAGTACAAAGGTTTAAGGTGAAAAAGTGTATACATATCTTTGACGTCAACTGTATGTTACAACTGGTCGCGGAAGGTTCCTCGATTTTCCACCTGCTACCATCCCACCAAATATTCCGCTAGCCTTACCACTACAGAAGCTTAAAGCCCAAGTGCCGTATTCTAACTTTCAAATAGGTACATAAACAATACTATGTACTGATTTAAACTTACACGATTTTCACTCATTATTATGACAAAAACGGGACTTAATCGCGTACACTTAGTTTTATTATTTTCCTAACGTTTCGAGCGTGCCGCAACGCTCGTGTTTGCAGGCAGACAAAGTCAAAGTGAAACAGACAAAGTGAGTCTGCCTGCGACCACGAGCGTTACGGCACGCTCGAAACGTCAGGAAAATAATAAAAGTAAGTGTACGCGATTAAGTCCCGTTTTTGTCATAATAATAAACAATACATTAAAAACACAACTATCCACAAAACAACTCCAACAACAACAAACAATCGACCATTAACGTAATTGTATTGGAGTTGAATCGGAATACCTCGTAATTTTCAAGCAATTTCTGATTCAGATATTTAAGCGTTAGCTGTATCGCGTAATTTGCATTGGAGTTGTATTTTGAATCGTGTCTTAAAGTGTTTTAAAGTTATTATGGTAAGAATATGGCCCAAAGTCAGGTAAAAAAAAACTACTACGTTAAACAGATAAAACGTTTTTTTTTCTTAGCCTAAACAGTAGCCTCGGGGCACATTTGTTCAAGGTTAACTATAATGACGACATTTATGTAAAGCCTGACCAGAAATATATGATCATGCGCCATGTTGCGGAATTTCATTAGAACTATTTTCTTACACTGGCAATATTTTTAATGATAGGTTGTCACTCTTGTCATTGTTATAGTTGCGGTTTTCTTGAATAATAGTAGTGTTCAATATTAAATAATAAGTGACAAGAAATGCCCAAAACTATGCATAGTCAAGAACAAAACATTGTAAATAATGTATCTAAAAGCTATTGGAAATAAAACGCTCGGGAAATAAAACTATTTCGCTATGAAACATTTACAAAAGCTGACAGGTGTGACAGGTAAACAAATCAAGATATGACCATACCATAGAGAAAAATAACTTTTTGACAAAATTGAACTCTTGCCATATAAATGAGAATAATAGCGCCCTCTTGACAATAATCATATATTTCTGGTCAGGCTTTAGGTACCTATCCATTCTGGTCTAGAATACCTAGATGGCCATGACCAAATAAAAAACATCGTTTGTCTATGGAGTGTAAGATACATAGGTGCACATTATTTTAAGCACAAAGGTTAAAGGTTTCATGTATTCACTTTAAATTCGATTATATCAAATTTCTATTATGCTTTGCACATTGTTTTGCCCATTGTTTTGCATGTGAAAACAGATCAGATATTTTAAAGTGTGTAAACGTTTTAATAGGTGTACCTATCTATTTAGGGAAAATTTAAAGTAACTATTATATTGCTTGGACTGGCTTCGATTAGAATAGTTTTCTATTATATTTTAATAAATACGTATACATAAGTAAAAGTCCTCTTAAAATGTCTAAACGTAAATACAAGGTGAAATCAAAAACGAGATACAAGATAAATTCGAATCTGAATGAAATTAAATGATTTTGAACAAAAATAAAGCATCATATATTTTCGTCTACCTTTTCTATGGAGTAGCTGATTTATTTTTGAATTTAATTACAAAATTGGCTTCATAGTAAAAGTTATTCAAAATCATGTATAGATTGAGGTTTGATTATTTTGTATGAACGTTATTGATTTCACCCTACTATGTATCTACTAAAGTGGGACATGTCTGCCGCATGCATCCGGACAGGTGGGCTAAAATAGTTACATAGTGGGACCCACGACACACCATAGAAGATGCGGGCCGGGGTGCAGTAGACCAAAAAGGAGATGGCGGGACGACTTGGAAGGATTCAGGCATCCGGTCGAGTGGAGAACAAAAGAGGAGGCTTTTGCCCAGCAGTGGGACACGAAACCGGGCTAAACAAAAAAAACCGGCTAAGTGCGTGTCGGACCACGCATAATGGAGGGTTCCGTACCTTCAATGGAATAAGAACCAAACTAATACCAAAAGGTCGTATCTGAAGCCTAAGGAAGAAGTTTTTGAAGATAACTCAAAAATGGCTAAACCGATAATGTTCAAAACAATTTTCGTAGAAAATGTATGAAAAGGCACATCTTTTTTTTTTTTCATATTATTAGGAGTTACTGTTTAAAGGTTACAGGGGGGACACACAATTTTTCTGACATTAGAAGTGATTATTTCTGAAAATATTTACTTAATCACAAAATGTTCAAAGAAACCTCGTTGTTATTTTTAAAGACCTATCGATTGATTTCCAACATGTTGATATTTGGTAAAAAAGCGGCCCCCTAAAAATATATTTTTCAGCAATTTAACTATATAACTAAATAGCGGCGTGCAAAATACACCTTATGCCTAAATTTTATTAAGATACGTCTTCTAGTTTCCGAGTAACATGGCTGTGACATACGGACGGACAGATGGACATGGCGAAACTATAAGGGTTCCGTTTTTGCCATTTTGGCTACGGAACCCTAAAAAGTATCTCAGTGAACCTATCGATTGGACAAATGCTACTCGGACAATCGAAGTGTCGGCAAACCATTGAGATAAAAGAACATAAATGTGTTATCGTCATCGACGTGCGATGAGCTTTTACTTTCATCCTACTTATCATGGAATTCCGTTATTATGTCACGGCGTCATCCTTCGGCCATGGCACTCGACTTTCATGGTGTTTGTATTTTTTACGTTAATTGGTGACGTTTTAAGTTGATGGTTTTGTGTGATTGATGACAATGATTTTCTGAAATTACTGTTATATCAGCGCATGCTTCTTTATATTTATTTATTAACTGATATTAAAATTTATAAGCAAGAGATTCTCAGAGGTGATTGCTGCATATTTTTTGGAAATAACGTGCAAGAGATACAAATATTTTAGATATTACAATTTTACATTATTTCTGCACTCTCAAGAGAACAAGATGGGACCTAACTTAAATTTGTTAGTATAGTACAATTTTTTTAAGTCTATCTTTAGTTTTTTATGAATAAGTTAGACAGTTGAAATTGTATGATGAATTTCTGTTGCCGCTATAACAAAAAATACTTAAATGTGGGTTAACTAGGTGGTTCTGCGATCAGCAGATATTTCACGAAAAAACCGTCATGTTATAAGTCAAGGTCACACAGTAATAAAGGGTTTAAGTAGAATTAGTTATGTAGATGAAGATGATAATATATTTTTGAATCTGGTCATTTAATATTTTGTAATACTAATGATTGTGATTAATAAAGTATTCCCATAAAACTCCCATTACAAGAACCGTAATCTTGTGACATAATGTTCCCTACTTATTATCCAATAGTTGCCACAAACATGCTTAAATGAAAATGTATCTTATCATACCGAGAAGGAAACAAGAAGTAGTTTTTCAACAAGCCCCGATGCCTAGTTCAGATCATAGGTCACTGAGTAATAATTAGATAGAGAGTTCCATTACATAATGCGGTGCGATATGTCGCCGCTAAAGCTCGCGCCTGCGCATATATGTTTTGCATTAGTTTCGTAATTTGGCAATACTGTTTACTTTTTACATAATTTTTTACGAGTTTGTATTGAATCGGAATGCAAATATTTACGAACAATATTACCTACAAGAAGTGGGCGTATTACCCTGAAATTATAGTACGTAATCATATGATTTAAATATAAGAGACTTTTATACGAATAAGTACTTAGGTAAAACAAGAGCTAATCTAAAATGTCTATAAAAATTGCTACACCAACACCAACACGCAGATGACTACAAGTGTGCCCTTGTAAGTAGTGTGTAATATTTATACCTACTGGAAAAAATATAAGACAGTGAAATTTGGATAACAATTTCGCACATTTCTGTGTACAGTTTAATCAGTCAAGTAATCGATTGACTGTTACGTCTTGGCGTTCCTGGTAAACGCTCGGAATATTTATAACATAAAGCCTGTGACCCCGTGACCCGTGGCGTGCTTCGCGGAACTTATAGACTTATGATTATGAAGCAGATACAACATAAATATATTTTAGTATTTTTAGATCGCCCTAGAAGCTCAGTAGATTTTTTTGGCACAATTATTTTATTTGATTTATGCCTGTAGGGAAACTTAGTTTTAGTTAGTTTACGGGATCAGGAAACCGCGATGCCGCTCTTTCCGGATACTATAATATGGCAAATTTATTTAAGCGGAATGTCTTCCATTTAGAAATTAAATCCACTTTACAATTGGCATTAAAATAGGACGCCATTACGAGGATATAATTAAACATAATTTGATTTGGGTACCTTTCAATTAATTAAAATAATAATTCATGTTACGTAAACCTTACTATTTCTTGGTTTTACCGTAGTTTGGTAAAAAAGAGAAGCAATTAAAAATTTATAGCCCATTGTTCAAAGTATTTTGTAGTCATATGTAATGTGCATTCGGTATTCTGCGGGCATCCGTAAGCATCTTCCGACTCATGTAAACGGGCAGGTCGGATCAGCGCCAGCGCAGCGGTTACGTCACCACCGGGGGAAAGTGCATTGATTATTTTATTGTGGCTGAAGCACATTAACATGGATTCCACCCTTGGCCGTTTATGTAATGTCAACAAAAGTGTGTAAATTATTTTAAAAGTGTATTTTTTTCATAATGGTGAATAATTTAGCAAGTATAATTTAGTTTTTAATATACTTAAGCCTGAAATAAACAGTTGCTAAGCAGTAAAAAAAACTAATTATGAAAAACAAAGAAAAATAAATATTTTTTTGATTTTGCAATTTTTAAGTAGTTACACTACTGTATATAAACTGAAAATAGATGTCATATACTTCAGAAAAAGTGACCAAACCCTCCGGTGTCCGAGGCCAGATTTGAACTGGCGTCTTCAGCTTTCGCGGCTGACGTCCTGACCACTAGACCACCCGGTCACGGCGGGACTTGACAAATTTTCTCATGTATATGCAATCTCTGAATTTGAAACGGCTAGGCGCCGTTGACCATACTCTAAGGGCATGCGCAGTACGTGCTTGCACCTCCTATCCGAATTACTTACGTGATTCTGGTATAGCGAGAGAGATGGTGCTGCCATCTATGAATCTTGAAGCAAATCAAATTATTTGTTCAATATTTTTTTTGATTTTGCAATTTTTAAGTAGTTACACTATATACTGTATATAAACTGAAAATAGATGCCATATACTTCAGAAAAAGTGACCAAACCCTCCGGTGTCCGAGGCCAGATTTGAACTGGCGTCTTCAGCTTTCGCGGCTGACGTCCTGACCACTAGACCACCCGGTCACGGCGGGACTTGACAAATTTTCTCATGTATATGCAATCTCTGAATTTGAAACGGCTAGGCGCCGTTGACCATACTCTAAGGGCATGCGCAGTACGTGCTTGCACCTCCTATCCGAATTACTTATGTGATTCTGGTATAGCGAGAGAGATGGTGCTGCCATCTATGAATCTTGAAGCAAATCAAATTATTTTGTTCAATATTTTTTTGATTTTGCAATTTTTAAGTAGTTACACTACTGTACCTATATATAAACTGAAAATAGATGTCATATACTTCAGAAAAAGTGACCAAACCCTCCGGTGTCCAAGGCCAGATTTGAATTTTTTTTTTACGCAAAAAAAAACATGGTTTTGTATGGAGGGTTGGCCGGCTGGGCCGTCGTGCTCGATACAAAACAACTTTTTTTTTCGTGTCCATAAAATTTTTCTTCTACTTTTTCTTAGTCGCAACACGATACCGATCATGCCCTTAAACGGATTACCAGTATTTTAGTTACATCCTGTATACTAACTTGCAGATTCACATTTTTTTTGCTGTGCAAGTCAGTATTATTTTATATGCATAATAGCGGAATATTGATTCCCGTTTGTAAGTGATGTACGTATTTAATAGTACATCACCAAGGGTGGGAAGAAGGAAATTACTAACTAGAGTCTATTAGAAGCCCGACGTCAAAGGCGGAGGGCTTTTGACGACTCGAGTTTGTAATTCCCTTCCTGCCCGAGATACACACTAGTAGTTTATGTAACTGTTACGTAATAAGGCTTAATTACGTACAGTTGCATACACTGCTTTATCTACACTCATATTATATATATTAAATTAAGTGTTCGGAAACCATAGAATGACCGCCATTGCACCGCCATGGCCAACTCGATTGTGCCGGCGGTCGGGGAGGCGCGTGCCGTTGGTCAGGAAGGAGCACAGGATTTACATTTTGTTATCAAATTCGATGTTCGGAATTTTAAACTCATAACGTATCAATATATGAGCATATAAAGTTAAAATTACGTTACTGCCACAGATAAAAAGCTTACCATAGTAAAATCGGTTGTGGTAATGCTAGCCATTGCCTACCGTTTTTGAACACGTTTTAGAGGACTTACAGTGTGAGTGTAGATAAAATGTTTTTGTAGATAAAATGTAAAAAAGCTAAAAGTATGTCAGAGCACCGCGTCCTATCAGCGCACATGAGGGTGATACTTTAGGTAAGTCATAACTGTCACCCTTGGATTACTTCAGAATTAAAAAAAATCGTGCGCAAAATTTTATCAAAATCTGCTATTTTCATATGGAATGGCCCCGGTGGTCTATGCTACTTGTAGAGGGTTTTTGCAAAACTCAAGTCATAGAGGACACTTTTATGCACATTTAAGGGTAGAGGGGCTATACTGGATGGTCGCTGAGCAGTTAAAACTTGATGTAAGATTTTCTTTAATTATAATTATAAATATATTTAAAAAAACAAACAGTGTTTTTTACAAGAGCAGTTCCAATAAAAAAAATTTGTTCCGTTTCTGATCAGTAGTGCTGTTGTTTTTAGACATGTATATTTTTGTTAATTCATCATTTTGCGCAATGACATGAGAATATTGCTAAACAATAAAAATTGTGAAAATGTATTAACTAAAACTACTATAAAAATATTATTAGTTTAATCGCTATTGCAGCTTCAGTAATCTTTACGTACGATGTCATAAAGATAATGCACTTAGATTCTTCCTCCTTGTTAACACAAATAGGTACTCACACGTACGAGTATAATATAATAGCCTGCACACAAAGATCACTTGCCGTCTAGACAAAGCACACATACTTTACGGATCACCAATTGTTTTAAAGGTAATTACTTCTATGATTTGCAACTTGTATTTATTGTGCTACCTTATTTTGAATTGTGCCATATAGAGTAGATATTTATCTTATTATAAGTACTGCGACTGCGGTGCGCCAGACCAAACAATTGCGCATATTGTGGAAAAGTGTCCCCGGCGACGGTACGCCGGAAAAATTGAAGACCTCACTCTCTATGAAACTATTAAACTTAGATACTTATGGATTTATAACTTAAGAATTTTTCTACAAAATTATGTTACAACGATGATAGAAAAAATAAAAATAAAGCCATACGATAATATATACTTCGTACATTAAGTACGCATTGGCGTTGGCATTTGGCAATTTTATACGAATTTAGCACTATGAGTGCCACCGCTAATTTCAAGGTATCCATAGTTACGCGTGTGAATTTGCCAATATTTATATAAAAAAATGTAAACGTGCGTAGTTGTAGCGGAACCTAAATTTAATAGTGTTGATACAAAGTAAGTTAGTGTGTTACAAATGTAAAGAGTGCGGGCATGGTGACGGCGATTCTTCGCAGACGCTTCAGAAAACGGAGTCTGTGGGAGGTTGTCTATTCCTTTTTAGTATATGCAGCCTCCAAGTGACTGGTTAAAAAGTTAATTACAATAGACAATTCACTAGAAAGGTAAGAATGATAATCTCCAGCAATTACTATGAATTGGTAAGGAAAGAAAATGCGTGGGAAAATTCATTACTCGAATAGTGTTCAAGGGATTATGTTTCGAGAGATAATTAGATTTTGATAAGTGAGATATTGAGGAGCTTACGTAATAAGCGTGTAGTGGAAGGGGTACTACAACTTAAGGAGGAGGGGAGGTATGCAACTGCGAAAATTTTACAAAGTGTAGGAAAAAAATCTAATATCTTTCTGGAACATTTTCAGTTTCCAGTTTTTTAAACGACTGCCCAAAAAAAGGAGTGTACTGTTTTTCAGGGTTCATGTATATGTATGTGGTTTAGTTTGTCATCAACGCTGTGGATCCTCCTTTTGAAGGCTCGGCAACGCGCATGTGACACGTCTAGGGTTGTAGGCGCCCATAGGTTACTGTGGTCGCTTGTCACCACGTAGACTATATGTGTGTTTTCCCCCAACGCGATTAGGTTAGGAATCGTACATGCAAATCGCGTATTATGCAATTTATATTAGGTCGCGACTTGCGTAGTTAAGTACCAATATGTGTGATTAAAAGCATACATTTTAAAAATTTATAACTATAGTAAAAGAGCATGTGATTAATAATCGAGAGTAACATGCGAACTTATACAAATTAAATTGAATTTTATCTCATCTTGATATCATTCATAGGCCTCATAGCGCATCTCGCTCACACCTATATTTACGTAAAAATTTAAAGCACAAAACGAAATAACTAACAACAACAAAAAGAAAATTGGAACAAATTAATTACAGTCAAGATATTTTCCAACATAAAGTTATATCTTGACACGGTTAAACAGTTTTTACGCGATTTTAATGGTGTACCCTGAATTACGATCAACGATTATTATTATGTGTTGTAATTGCATTCGCGTAACGTCATTATACAGTAACAACATGCAAACTATGGCCAGGAAGGAAGGCCTAGCCAAGTAGCCATGCCGTGTATACAATAGATTTAATTAGTCATCGAATATAGATCAAATCCGACCATGCTAACTTTGGAGGAGTAAAATGTGGAAATTCCACTATACACATCATTATTAATACAGGATGAAATCGGAATCGTATAGTGTAGCAAGCAATCAAGGCGTGATACAGAATTGAAAAATTAACCTGATGTTGTTTATCTTTTTTTTTTGTCACCAATATTGATAATTATTTTTCAGATGATAAGTTGTAGAAAAAAAAATTGCCATACAATTTGGTCACCCTACTCATTGTGACGTCTTGTCGTTTTCCATAAAGCGTATGTTAAAATTAATAGGGTGACCATGATTTACTTAGTTTAGCATTAATTTTACTTGAAAAAAAAATCATTCTGTTTTGATCAAATATATACTTACTACCATATATATATGATAATGGTAATCAGTTATAGAGACAGATAAAGTGGTTCAGGATCATGACCCAGGTTTCACCCTGTATCAATTTTTGATGTTTATTCTAGCTCTCCACATTTATCACTCGAACAGTCGGTTTTAGAAATAGCGTGGTCTTAACTAATATACGCGCCGTGACTTTAGCCCACTCAAAAGGAGCTTTTACCTTTAGATTTCATACTGAAAAGTTTCCTTATTTATGTATCTCATCAAAAACATAAATGTGAAATGAGAGCCAAGTTCAATATATTATATATTATGCCTTGGTTGTTGACTTCAACGACAAAAGAAGTGAGATCAAAATGGGTGCCAAGTTCAATGGGCAGGCCTGAAATTTATTTATAAAAACATTTTTTTTAACAACATATCATTTCTTCTTAAAACTTAGTATAGTATGTGAAGCGTAAGGTTTGACTTGTGTGTAATATAAAAATAATCCGTTTCATTGAATCGGTGTAGAACTATTTGTAGGACCCGGGGTATGTCCTTAAACTACGTCCGGACTTGGGTATGTCCTTAAACTATGCCAAAAAGAGAGGTATGGGCACTGCGAATGGCATCTCGCTTAGTGTGGTAGGGCACGTTCAGTGAATGTCATCTCGCTCAAATCTGGAGCAGAGCCCGACTGGGGAAGTACCTCCACCTTACAGAAAACCACAGCCAAATAGCACTAGACCCTACTCATAGTGTTGTGTTCCTGCTGGTGAGTAAGGTTGCCAAAGAGCTCAAAGAGGACCCAGTGTGTGACGATGAGGGACCTTCTTGTTCCTTTTTGTAAAGGGTCGGCAACGCGCATGTGACTCCTGTGGAGTTACAGGCGTCCATACAGGTTACGGTAGCTGCTTACCATCAGGCAGGCCGTATGCTTGTTTGCCACCGTCGTAGTATAAAAAAAAAAAAAATTCACAGACACATACGTTAACTACCCTCCGTTCACTTTTTGATCGATCAAAAGAAACACTTAAGCACAACAAGAGTATAACTTCCTGTAAGTAAAGTGTACAAAAATCATGAAATCTGTAGGCCTATGATGGCAGATTTTATCAGCGGATAAGCTGATATAAATCTGATAAAATGACAGTTGCCGCCATTGTTTGTCATTTTATCAGGTTTATATCAACTTATCCGCTGATAAAATCTGCCATCACAGGCCTGCAGTTATTTGAAATGTAAAATATAATACTATACTCGTAATACAGGCTGTAACAAAAATAGCGGTGAGCCGTTTAAAGGCATATTGGCGGCTAAAAAAAAGCAGAAGAAAAATTTTTAGGACGCGAAAAATTTTTTTTTTGTATGGGACACTTGGTCCTAGCCGGCCAACCCTCCAATCAATACTATAATTATTTTCGCGCGAAATCTTTTTCGTATTTTTTCATAATTTTAATACGATGCCAAATATGCCTTTAAAAGAATCACCAGCATTTTTGTGGTATCTTGTATCTTGTATAAGCGCGTAGGGTACCGCAAACCGCACCACGCAACCCGCATGCGGCTCTTTTGAGGTGTATTTGCGGCTCTTTTAAAGTCCCAAATGTTAATTATAAATAAAAATTCCAAGTTAATTTTCGTATCTCTATAAAATTCTAGAAGTGTTTGTTTAAGTTAAAAAACTTAAGCTGAACTTTATCTTCTAAGTTTGCTGACCAGCAGGTTATAGCTTTCTGAATTTCATGAAAGCATTTTCCACGTCACGTTCAATTGTTTATACTTAATCCAAATCGATAAACAAACACTGATACTCACTATTCTCATGGTGTCGGCAGGCACTTCACTATTAAAACAAAACCACGAAAGGTATATAGATAGACGCTTTTAATACTGGATTAGTAAGCTCGGAATAGTCAGCTCACTGGCGCTCACGATCGCGCGCCGACATGCACTGCGCGGGACGACGCAAGCGCAGCCACCCAAAACAACGTGAACGTTGAATCATATGTCAACTGCCGATATAATCCGGACATCAATAAGCTGTGATTTACTGTTATACTGAGTAGGTATATTATTAGTGTTATGTCAACTGCAACTCACTATTTGATTAAAGATTAAAAGGTGAAGACCACCCAGAAAAATTGCAACGCTTGGCTCAAAAATCTTTAGGCATGATTGATTCAATATGAGCACTTTCCCGTCTTATTCATAAACCTCTTAGATTAGATTTCTTTTATTTCACGAAAGACACACATACATTATAAGTTTACATCAACCAGCAATAGGTATTGCATTATTTTCAAAGTTAGAAGAATTTCTGTCATTACAAGCCTCAATTAAATAATTATCGTTTATCCTTACCACTTTGATGTGTGTTTGTTAAAAACAGACAAACCATAAAATAACTAAATCTATGTTAAGTTTAAAGTGTCTCCCATCGTGTATTCTTTCTCAAAATCGAGATCTTTTTAGCCGACGTATTCAAAATTCTGTTGATCAAATCCCGGTTTTACAACGGATCCCATTTAGTTTTGTTCTAAAACTTACCGAATCTAACAAAATACAAGTCCAAAATACAAATGCGTTTACCTCATTACTTTTTACAGTTGTCCTTAAGGTATGAAGGTTAGATCTGTAACCTTTGCTCTTATTAAATATCTTAGCAATACAACCGTGTCAAGAAATTTTTATGTTATGTTAGATCTCTAGGTAACCTTTGCTCTTATTATCTTAGCAATAAAACCGTGTCAAGAACATTTTGAACACTTCGACCGCTTAGCTTCTGCTGCTGCTAACTGGATACGATATTGACCGATTTCGTGACACCGGAACCGGTGTTACAAAGAGATTCTTATGCAATGTTAGCGAAAGATTTCACCCGTTGCTGTTAGAGTTAACTTCGTGCCAATTGTTATCGAGCGTGCAGTTAGCACCCATAACAATAATCGACTGTTGATCTGCAAAGCAAATATAACTTGTTTCATCGCTAGCTTGTCATATGGCCTCTGTTAACTTGTTTTATATTTCTTCCCTTCGGGGTCTGGTGTCCGCTCGACTACTTAATTCCAAGGTTCTTGTCGGCTCAAACTTTTACGAAAGAAACTGCCGTCTTTAATCAAAGCCTGTACCTACTTCTTGGAATTAGGTCGGCGTTCTTACAAGGTACTTACTTTTACAAATTCAAATTGAAATATTTATGAAATCTGGTTAGGTTAGGTTAGTACCCATGTCACCGGGTAGCTAAATCATTGGCAAGTTATATATATAAACCTTTGCTCTTCTTAATGTATGAATAATATGAATATGAACTTATAGAAAGTTGAAGTAATGACATTGCCGAATTTGCAGTGTCATAAACAATATTGAACTGACCCCTGCCGGTATACCTGATATAACTACTGGCCTCCGTTACCTCGTCACAATTATCTATTTTAAATCATAATACATTGATATAGCGCCGAATTTTGCATGTGTTACCTAACATATTTTTGCGAATATTATAATGACATTACGTCAGCCGGTAATGTTTGCAACGCGTTTGTAACGAATCGCGACGATTCCCATGGATGGAGTCCGTAAATTAATGGACCGAAGCATCCTTAATTTGTATGACCATCGCTGAATTGCCAAAACGAAATGCGTTAGATATAACAATTTGCTTCTTTTGATGTTTCCGTATTTACTTAATGTTCCTTTTGGTTTCGTTAGGTATATAAGTATAGTACCTGTAGGTAAGAAGATGTGCTGATGATGCAAACATGTACTGAAACACCTCTTGCAAAGATGGAACATTGAACCATCGCACTAGAAGACTCTGGTGCAAGTTGTTCCTAAGTGGAGGCATACAGTGAAGTTAAACATGCGAGCCTTAAGAAACAGAGTCAAATCGAACGCGTTGAGTTTAACATAATAGCAATTGTCGGAGAGGTGCTGACAGCCACTGCTGGGCTATGACATCACGTTTACTGCCAAAATAGGCTGCTCAGTTGTGTAATGGTTAACCTATGTCAGCCATCGGAGGGGTACCTAATGATCGACGCTCTACCTCATCATCATCATAATCATATCAGCCGACATACGTCCACTGCTGAACATAGGCCTCCCGCAAAGAGTGCCACAATGACCAGTCATGCGCCACGCGCATCCAGCGGACTCCCGAGACCTTTACCAGGTCATCAGTCTACCTTGTGGGGGGGTCTACCCAAGCTGCGCCTTACGGGTCGTGGTCGCCACTCGAGAACCGTTCCGCCCCATTGGCCATCGGTTCTACCTAATCAGTATTAATTCATTTGCCATAGTCTAAACCTACTAGGATGATTCACAGAAAATAGTCGCAACTGAAATACACTAAAAATCATTATAAATGTGTCACTTAATATGAAAGATACTCGTTTTTGTCCACCTCTGAGTGTACACTAAATCGTTTTCTATTTAATTACCAAAGTTTAAATGCACGCATTACGCGTACGGCCCCAGCCGATAAGCATTGTGCACTCATACAATAACTGTCATTAAATATATATTACGGAAATAACGTATTAGCTACAACGAAGGTGATTTGAGCATAACAAGTTAACAATAGGCTGGTGATATTTTGCGGAAAAGCATATCCAATGGCCCAAAGAACGTAAATATTCGTGAGTTTTGGACTAGGCATTATTAGGAATAGGAACCAACATCAAACAGAAAGGAGGATAAAATTTGCATGTACTATCGGGTTCAGAATTGCATGGCCAATTTATGAATGAATTCATTGATAAATTGACCATGCAATTTTGAACCTGATGGTACTTAGGCAGTTTTATTTACTTACGTAAGTATTATAATTATCAGTGGGTTTAAGAGCCTGATGTTGAAACTGCAATAGGGTCTACTCAATTTTAATCATTAAAAAGTGGACAAAAACCATGGTATATTTCAATTTTATTTTATTGAACTTCTCCTGTCATAAGTTTACCTATACTTTGATACTACATTACCAGGATGTAGTTTTAGACTCCCTAAATAGCCTTCTTCCTCCTAGCGTTTGTCCCAGCTTTTTGCTCCATTCAGCCTAGGGGTCCACTCGGCAACCTAATCCCAAGAATTGGCGTAGGTACTAGTTTTTACGAAAGCGACTGCCATCTTACCTTCCAACCCAGAGGAGAAACTAGGCCTTGTTGGGATTAGATCCGGTTTCCTCACGATGTTTTCCTTCACCGAAAAGCGACTGGTAAATATCAAATGATATTTTCGTACATAAGTTTCGAATAACTCAGTGGTACGAGCCGGGGTTTGAACCCGAGACCTTCGGGTTGAATGTCTGACATCTTACCGCCAGGCGCTTTTAGACTCCCTAAATAGCCGATTAAATTTTTATAATCCGAATCAACCGGTTATAAGCAATAATTATAACACATATAAAGGAACTGTATGTTGTATTGCTTATAGCAAAACACGAACCCACAATGGAAAAAGCTGAATGAAATCTTACGCTAATAGTATTCAGGGGGGTCAAAGCGCCGTAACCGCGCGAGCTGCGCGCGCGACTCATTTACGTAGGACTTTCTTTTCCAACGTTACAGCGGTCTAGGCCCGTGCTAGACCATCTGCACTAGTGATGTAACCATTCCGATGACAATAAATATAAAAAATACATTTGTTTATTTATATAAAGTATTGCGCAATGTATAAACATACAAATGGACGTAGTTCCGAATGGCATTATCTAACAGTCAATAATAGACGCGTTAACTTCGAGATGTACTAGATAAACTTAAGCTTGCAGTGAGAGTTAATACGAATATTGTAAAACATTTACTTACTTTGTAATTTTTCATGATTTTCCTAAATTTATAGCAGACATTTCTACTAGGCGTTGGAACTAAAATAAATTAAATTAAATTTGTGAACTGTTGCGATAAACTATTTATTTAATGAGTATTCAAAATAATATTACTTATATTATCCTACAGTTCTAGAAGAAGGGAGCCTACTACCAAACTGTTTAAGCTTTAGATATATTATCAGAACTTAAATTTCGTAAGACTTAGAATTGACACATACCGGTAATTTAATTTGATGCAACATCAGTCAAAAAATTCCCTTCAAATTTTCGTTACAGTATTTAAGAGCCATTCATACTCATTATATGTGGTTTTCAAGTCAAAGTTACATAATTGTCGGTTGTTAATAAAGTTTATTTTTAAATGATTTTTTATGGCAGCAACGCCTTTTGACAGCTGACAATTATTTACCTTTGACTTGAAAATATCTAGACACGCGGCACAGGAACTGGCTAGCCAGCGCCAAGTGTATATATATATATATATACACTTAACTTAACTTATATAAATATACAGGGTGCCATGTGAGACGTGATCAGTTATATGTTTTTCTAACTCCATAAACAACTAGCAGTTGAATGCCCCAACTTTTACTAAAATCAGACATTTTTTTTCTTTTTTTTACATGTTTTTGTAATTTATTTTTCATTTGACGGGGTTTTCGGGATATTTAAACTACTTATTAGAATGAAATAAAACAATTAAAAACGGATTTTATCGCGTGTACTGAGCTTAAATTACATCCCGACGTTTCGAACACTTTACAGCGTTCGTGGTCAACGGGTCGATTGAGGAAAAATGTACAATTACCTCCGTTCAAAAACTATCACAATATGCAAACCTACCCACATATTAAATATTAAACAAATTTAGTGTTTGCACATGCCAGAGGGGCCTTTATAAAAACAAATTATTTATTATTACAAAACAAATTATTAAACAAATTATTTTATTATTATTAATTATTATTTTTATTTTATTTTAAAATTTTTAAAATTAGTATTAAATTATTATTAGTGTCCACACTGTCCACCATTATGGTCTCACAGTCCTATGTCTAGCTTGCTCCTTAACCAAATGAATAACTGGATCCCAAGCTGGTGGTACCGAAAAACCATCCTCTCTGTTGAAATTTGGATATTTTTTAATCTCGATTGCCTCTCGCAACATCCGGGGAATGTATCGTTTCTCCTTGACGAGGACTTGCGGTTTGTCAAATTTAACTGAGTGGTTGGGCCTATCCATGACATGCTCACAGACTGCTGACCTTGGTCGACGGTGCTTTACATCGGCTATATGTTCCTTTACCCGAGTAGAGATGCTCCGCTTAGTCTGGCCTACATATGATAGACCACATTCACATTCCAGCCTGTGTTTAAGCTCAGTACACGCGATAAAATCCGTTTTTAATTGTTTTATTTCATGAATAACTATCGCGGCAACCGAAGACAATACTTATTAGAATATTTAAATAAGTTAATTGAATTACCTCTTTGAAATGGAACTGTCGTTAATAACAATTTTGTCATTTATTCCGGATAAAATGTAATATAATATTTTTTTTTACCTTAAATATCTTATAAAACTGTTTTACACAAATATTATCACATTCGAAAGAAAAATGTGAAATATTAATAGGTTAGATTTGACTTGGCCAGTTTTCATTACATCAGTCATTTTATAAAGTTATTCAACATATATATATATATATTTAGTATTATATATTATATATATTAGTAGGTTAGATTTGACTTTGCTATTTTTTATAAAAAATAGCAAAGTCAAATCTAACCTACTTTAAGATCTCACATTTTTAAATAACAGCAATTGTTATAGGTATCCAATAAAGCAAAGAAATAGAGTTTATCAGAATTAAATATATATATATATATATATATATATATATATATATATATATTTAATTCTGATAAAAAATAGCAAAGTCAAATCTAACCTACTTTAAGATCTCACATTTTTAAATAACAGCAATTGTTATAGGTATCCAATAAAGCAAAGAAATAGAGTTTAATACAGGGACCGGAAAACCCCTTCATTTGATTAATCGTTTCGATAGGGTAACCCTATTAAAGTCTTACCCTAATGATAGGGTTACCCTATCATTGGGTTACCCTATCGATATGGAAATCATTTTGAATAGGCTTAACCCTTTTCAATGTGGTTTCCGAGTCGAATGGGGTAAAGATAGCTTTAATATTTACCGCTTACCCTATCATAGGGCTACCCTTTTCCTGTCTCTTTTCCACGCAGGCAGGCGGTTCTATCTTTCTCATTTGAAATGGAACATGAGAGGTGGCGGCGGAACAAATTGAGTAAATATCATATTTGCTGTCGTTTATTCATTCTGGAAAAGTCACACTCACACTCCAGTCCTCTGCTCACGTACACAACTTTCCATTAAAGAATTTCTGTTAAAGAAATGTGTCTTACGTTCAGTTTATTTTTGCATAGTTCGCACGTACTGATGAGATGGGCAATAATTATTTTGAATAAGAATAAAAACACAATTTTTATTCATATTCAAATCGATTTGACACAAACCAATATTCATCCTCCTTTTGTCCTGTTTGTCCCGGCTTTTGCCACGGCTCAGTTGAGCCTGTGGTCCGCTTGGCAACCTAATCCCATGAATTGGCGTAGGGATTGGTAGTCGTTTTCAGCTAATTATGGGATATACGATTTTTTAAGCTCACATGGTCATTCACATTATAAATATTATTAGAAACGGGGTATTTACCATGTATATTAGCGTTATTGCCTATTGGGCACCCGATATTTCGGGTACGAGGTAAATAAATACCCCGTTACAAATAATTAATATTTATAATTAGGGGATGTAATTTCGAAAATTATTTCTGTTTTATAATCCAAGATGGCGGTTATATACTTTTTACTGAAAAATAGTCATGGTAGTTATTTTCGGTTAATTATTCGGGGTGTATAAATTATATCTGTTTTAAAATTCAAGATGGACTGGTTTTTTTATTATTATTATTATACACGGTGAATCTGAGTAACCCGAAAGATTTCAACCATAAATTCCTGAGGTCATAAGGAGTAATAAATGTTTTACGAATTTAGTTCGATTTCGCAAAAAAAATAATATTTTTAATTTTTCCGATTTTTAAAATGCTTTTGAACATAAAAACATAAATGTTATTGGTAAAACTGTCAATTAAAATAAATTAGTACATTTTGGCCACGACCACTCTGTAAAGAGTGTAACGACAAAGAAGAAGAACTCTGAAACTAGGCTAATTCCAGAAAGGTTTATACGACATTTTAGTCTCAGTCAGTTATTTATCAGTCAATTATCAGGAATTTATGGTTAAAATCTGTCGGGATACTCACCGTGTATATTTTTTTTTTTTTTCATTTTATATAAAAAAAATCAGTGTATAATATTTTTGTTAATTTTTTTGTTTTTTTTTTCTTTTTTTTTCCTTTTTTTTTCATTTTATTTTCGTTTTATTTTCATTTTTTTTCCGTTTCATTTTCGTTTCGTTTTCGTTTTCGTTTCGTTTTCGTTTCGTTTTCGTTTTCGTTTCGTTTTCGTTTCGTTTTCGTTTCGTTTTCGTTTCGTTTTCGTTTCGTTTTCGTTTCGGTTTCGTTTCGTTTTCGTTTCGTTTTCGTTTCGTTTTCGTTTCGTTTTCGTTTCGTTTTCGTTTCGTTTTCGTTTCGTTTTCGTTTCGTTTTCGTTTCGTTTTCGTTTCGTTTTCGCTTCGTTTTCGTTTCGTTTTCGTTTCGTTTTCGTTTCGTTTCGTTTTTTTTTTCGTTCTTTTTTTTTCGTTTTTTTTTTTTCGTTTTTTTTTTTCGTTTTTATTTTTATTTTATTTTCGTTTTTATTTTTGTTTTTATTTTCATTTTACTTTCATTTTACTTTCATTTTATTTTCATTTTATTTTCATTTTATTTTCATTTTATTTTCATTTTATTTTCATTTTATTTTCATTTTATTTTCAATTTGTTTTCATTTTATTTTCATTTTATTTCCATTTTTATTTCATTTTTATTTTATTTTATTTTTATTATAGTAGTAACAAGTGCATAAAACGTACGATTTTAGGCGAGGCGTTTAAAAGTCGAGTGTAAAATGGGTTTTATGGACGAGGGTTACACTCAAATTTTCACTTCATTTGCGAGGAAATTATTTATCGGTAATCGTAAAACAATTTCAAGTTCTAACAAAAATATTACAATGAAAACAAATATGGTTCCAACCAATTAATTTTTTAATATATTTTATTGAATTTTTAACATGTGAATTTAGAAATTTTCTGCCAAGTCATCAAAACATTTCGGGGCATTTCTAAACTATTATCAACTCCTATTTTATTTCATTTCATTTATTTAATTATAGAAAACACGCAATTCAAATAATTATAGCAATACTCAGATAGAATTAGCGGAAAAATCATAAAAAGTACAGTCAATTCCTATTGGACGGGAAAAAATTTGTTTGTATAGATCAAAGTGTCAGGAATTGATATCAATAAAATTTATAAGTGATCAATATTGGGCGCTAAGGTGCCAAAAAAATGGTAAAAACCAGTTTTTCGCTTCTAGAGGAAAAACTACGGGTCGGACCAAGAATAGTTAAATGTATAAATGTGCACAATTATAAAACAAAGAGAATGAGCCCCGGTAGAGCAAAATCGGTCCAGAGGATCGTCCGCAATTCGCAAAAAAACACATTTTTTTTGCAAATATTGTAAATTCAATAACTCGCGTTCCGGAAGTGCTGGAGAGCTGAAATTTGAATATGATGTCAGTTTTGTGGTCCTCTAACTACAGTTAAATGTTCAAATGAAAATGTTGTAAAAATGTTGTTTCGAAAAACGTTATAATTTCGGTTTCTATGCATTAAGGAGGAGTTGAACTACAAATTTCCAAATTTACAGATCATTTGACAAGGAATAAACTTGTTTAAATAATCTATGAAGATCAGACACTTTTTGCGCGCGCGGCAGCGGCGCACTATGGCCCAAACGCCCGATCTAGCTGGACAAAATTATTTTACACTCATAGACTAAAATTGACTATTTTTATTATTATTTTGGTATAATTAATGTTAAAAAAATTAACCAGTGTAAGTTGACCTTTGTATAAGAATAATTACTAGGGCAGAGGTGATCAGCTAAACATGGTTATTTAATTTTAAGAGAAATGGAGCATTATTACAAATGGCACCTAAAATATAAGAATACGAGTAGCAGAATTAAAATACTTAAATATAGTTTAAGTTAATTATTAATTTTTTTAGGTGCCATTTGTAATAATGCTTCATTTCTCTTAAAATTACACAACCAAGTTTAGCTGACCTCTTCTGCCCTAGTAATTATTCTTATACATAGGTCAACTTACACTGATAAATTTTTTTTCACATGAATTATAGCAAAATAATAATAAAAATAGTCAATTTTAGTCTATGAGTGTAAAATAATTTTGTCCAGCTAGATCGGGCGTTTGGGCCATAGTGCGTCGCCGCCGCGCGCGCAAAAAGTGCCTGAACTTCATAGATTATTTAAACAACTTTATTCTTTGTCAAATGATTTGTAAACATGGAAATTTGTAGTTCAACTCCTCCTTAATGCATAGAAATTATAACAGTTTTCGAAAAATAAAATACCCTCCCAGTCGATTTAAAAAAGGTCACTTTTTGCAAAATTCGACGGTTTGCAAAAAGTTTACAACATTTTCATTTGAACATTTAACTGTAGTTAAAGGACCACAAAACCGACATCATATTCAAATTTCAGCTCTCCAGAACTTTCGGAACGCGAGTTATTGAATTTACAATATTTGCAAAAAAAACGTGTTTTAACCAGTGTAAGTTGACCTTTGTATAAGAATAATTACTAGGGCAGAAGTGGTCAGCTAAACTTGGTTGTGTAATTTTCAGAGAAATGAAGCATTATTACAAATGGCACCTAAAAAAATTAATAATTAACTTAAACTATACTTAAGTATTTTAATTCTGCTATTCTTATATTTTAGGTGCCATTTGCAATAATGCTTAATTTCTCTTGAAATTAAATAACCATGTTTAGCTGACCTCTTCTGCCCTAGTAATTATTCTTATACAATGGTCAACTTACACTGGTTATTTTTTTCACATTGCGGACGATCCTCTAAACAGATTTTGAAATTTTACTGTTCAATTAAATTGTGCAATATATTTTGACTCTGTTTGGCTGTTGAGCCACATTCTTGGTCTTAGAAGAAAATTTTACTTTATGCCCTAGAGCTTAAATTGCGATTTTATATCGTCCACGCACGATTTAAAGTCGAACTTTACGAGCATGAGAAGTGAAAAGAGTATATCTGCCTACCGTGGATTTTAAAACAGATATAATTTTTGCTGGGCATAAGGGAAACTACGCCTTATTGGGATTAGGTCCAGTTTCCACACGATGTTTTCTTACACCGAAAAACCCAGAATACATTCTTATACGCGGAACATTATTTAAAATAAAAAGCATGATTAAATAATTCTGTTAAGAATCAATTATTTTTATTACATTTTCTCGTATATGAATTAGTCCCGACGAAATTATTTTGAATCATTTTAACGGGAATACAATCAACATAAGTTTATTCTTACGATATTTTTTTCAAATAATCATTTTATTCTTGAGTGTCCAACAATGACTGATATTGATCGTTTCATTATACTAGAAGTATCGGTGAACGGCGTCACATTTTGCTGGAGCCATTGAAACAAAGTACTACCTATAACTAGAATAACACAAAATTATATATTTTAACACTTCACAATATGCATTTGATTTTGATTCCTATAAGCCTGGGTCTAAGATTCAATCGACACGAGCCGTCACGCTCGAATGGCAAGAACAAAAACACCGGCACCACACAACGATCTTTTAGCGCACTAACAAGCAATAATAGCGTCTAGATCAAAGGCGTAAGTTCGAAAACATACGCAAAAAGATTCTTGTTTGTCTGTAGGCTCGCTCGTGCCGCCCGGCAGCGCTTAGCTCGTAGGGTGCTCGAATAATAAATAAGCCAAATGTATTGGTCACAGAGTTTAAAATAGCTTAATCGCATTTGAAAAACCCTATCTGATAGGGAAACCATATGCTGGGTTGTAACCACTTACCCGAATTAACTGTATTGACATGGTTAGCCTTTCGTTCGGGTAAGTCAAACGATACGCTTACCGAATTGATAGGGTTTTTAAAAACAACTCTATCAAATACCCAATCTAATACCCCTTTAATGGTTACCGGTTCCGGTCCCTTGAATAATACTTGTTCATAATGTTATTTTGTTCCTATAAATACATATTTGGATTTTGCATAGAACTTGGCACTCATTTAGATCTCCATTCTTTTTGCGGCGAAGCCCACAGCCAGCATAATTTTTGTATTGAACTTGGCTCTCCTTTTTACATTTATGTTTTTGGTGGGATCACATATAATGAATACTATCAGTAGTGTTCACATATAATGAATACTATCAGTAGGTAATCTTAAAACATAGTATAATAATCTGCCAGTTATTTGATTCAATACTTAAACGATGAACTTATAGAGATGTCATATACAAAGGAAAAAGTGACCTAGGCCTCCAGTGCCCAGGGCTGGGATTGAACTAGCGTCTTCTGCATTCGCAGCAGATGCCCTAATCACTTAGTAGTGTGTATACTTAAAAAATAAACAAATCAAAATATTTATTAAAATAATTTAATTTGTTCTTCAGTTAAAACATATGAAAGTATGTTTACTAGGGTATATACTAACTCCCCTTAGCGTATGCGGTTATATCAAAGATACACGCTGTATAATATAATTAGACAATTACAAATAAAATACTGTGCTGTTCGTGCGCTGTGACGCGAACAGTTACTGAGTAAGTACATACGGGAAGGTTAACAAGGGTCAGGCGGGCCGTAAATTTAATACTATGGTAAATTATGGAATGCATTTTTTCACAATCAGTAGTCGAACCCTATAATTTGTTCTACTAGTACAACATTATTTATTTTTTCTACTCGTCGACTGTAATGCTTGAATTGTGATTGTGTAGACCGAACTACTAGCGCATACATAGAGCTTTTATGGTCGCATATTGTGACATCGCCAACGATGGTAAAAAGGATTTTCATACAATATTGTAACACTGTTGCACGAGCCCGCGCGTCCACGCCGCCGTCGCCGCGGGGGACGGGCACTCAGCAAGCTTCGTGGCCTAAACACGGTACTCGACTGAAAAGCTCTTAATTATGTCATGATTGTATAAAATACTATTATAATTGTTTAACAAACTAAATTCTTATGACATGACTGTTGTTTACTATCAAGGGGCACTGCTTACTTTTTTGATGCGTTTCTTCGTATGTTCCTACCCTCTTAGTTTCGGTTTGGATAACGACAGAAATCATTATTGTCGCCTTTAATAATAGTAGTTTATGTACATCCATATCATAAATTCACTATAATATGTTCAAACATTATAAGCTCATGACCTATATTAAGAAACCTGTATCTGTGGTGCATTTACTTACCCTAAAATATGTATCTACCTTTATTAAGTTTACTGTGAATTATATTATATATAAAAATATTTAAATGATAAAGTCAATTGAAAAACATTGACACAATTTATTTGATTGAATACTTACTATTTAAATAGTGATCTATCATGTATTGTAGGCACAATCATAGTAAAGTTCTCTGCAAGTAGGTAAAACCATTCATGATCTCTTCGAACTTAGCTTAATTCAGTGTTTCACTATCCTAAAAGAAAATTAATCAAATGTACTATACGAATATACTACTTATAGGAATATTTCCAAACACGTGACGTGTAAATGGGTATTCAACAAAAGTCTTAAGTCTGACGCATGATTCAACAAAGAGTAGGTACCTAAAATTGCAACGTAGATAGAAAATATTAGCCGTTGCAAATTTGAATGTCAAACCGAATGTATGCGTATACACGTAGCCAGTGACACAACAACTACAAAGTAATGAATTGAAAAATTACGGATATAGATTATATTTTCGTGTAGTGCTTAAGTTTTGCGTCGCGACAGGGTCATACTTATAGAATAAATCTAATCTGGTACAGTCAGAAACTACGCCATCCGTACATTTTTTAAGCGACAAAAGTTACCTATACAACCAGAGATTATTAACACATTCAGTGCCACCTAGTGCTACGTGCTACGCTTGCATCCCGTAGCCACGTATTCGTCGTATGTAGCGCGTGGTAGCTACGAACAGAGAACCCGACAGTCGGGTTCTCGGCCCTGAATGTGTTAAGCTTTCTAGTATCCTTTTTATTTTAAACTTTAGTTCTTCTATGAGTTTACAGTCAGCAGAATTAGTTGCAAAGCAGGTGAGGTGTTCAAAATTAACTAATTATTAAATTACAATAAAGGTGGGTTTAGATAATTTTTAACACTTGGCCCGCTTACCAACTTCTGACGTATGACCCTACAACGAATATCAATAGTCAGGCGCATGACCCAAGAATTTTAAGAAAGACCGCACCTTCGCAGAAATGACAGTTTTTTACGGCTTTGTCGCCATTTCGTCATAATACATGGCTTTCTCCGGAGCGTAATTTACATACGCACATCTTTGTTTGCTTTACGAATTTCACCGCTAGGTGCCCACGCGCAAGCGTTGATCGTGGAAGTTTAATTAAAGAACTAATAGACTAGTCTGTGAAGAAACTGACCACTATATTAACGAATTCTATAAAATGGTTCAAAATATGTACATGCATTGACCATTTTTGAATTCACAAACTTATATGTACGGATTTTGTTAATTTATTATGTAATATGAAATATTCTTACTTTTAATCTATCGGTATAGGTATAAATAGCTTAGATTTATTTTCTTATTATGTATCTTTTTTTTCTACCAATAAATAAACTTTACTTAGTTTAAGTTCATACATTCACAAATGGAGCTATCACTAGCTATAACCCTGTTTTTCAACCGACTTCAAGATTTCGAAGGAGGAGGTTATCAATTCGTCGGGATCTTTGTTTTTGCTATTTTTTTTTTTTTTATGTATGTTCACCGATTATTCGAAGACGGCTGGACCGATTTGGAAAATTCTTTTTTTGTTTGAAAGCCTATACTTCACAGTTGGTCCCATTGTAACCATGTTAGGATCTGATGATGGGATCCTGGAGAAATCGAGGGAACTCTTCAACTATTATAGGCACACCTATGGTGATTTGAGTATTTTTTACAGCAGCTCGAGCATTTGCTGTTGGAAAGCTGGATGCTAAGTGAAGTCGGTTCTTTTTTGTTTAAAATTATTTAATGAGCCGTTTGACGATTTTCTTAATAACACTTCAAAATCATCTCGTTACATTTTTGTTTGCAATTTGATGTTATTTTTTTGAAGTGAAAACTTCTTTAGCGGCGCTGTGCACTTTTTGTGATGGGGAAAAAATGTTAAACTCTCGACAGGTCACGTGACCGACAGATTCGTCAGATTGAAAATTCGTAAGACGGACACGTGACCTGATCGAATAAATATCTGTAATACTTAGTTCTGAAGTGTTAAATTTTTAATGTAATATAAATTGTCATGTTTGTGTACGATAGCACAATAAATGAATATTGTATTTTAGATTTTAGCACATAAATGATAGTACTTTTATACTGATAATTAAAGCAATTCGTGCAAAATTATTCCCAGACCATTCCAAAATATCAAAAATGCACAACGTTAATATTCAAGTTTTCACTTCTGCCGGCACTCCCGGAGTGCACCCCGTTGTTTTTTTTTGTTTGGTAACTTATTTGAATGTCTTGGATGCGTGAGATGCGTGACCACCGTGTTTTTCACAATATTAAATACACCCTAACTCACAGGCAAAGCACGGGTCCTGGAGTTGTGGTATTATTGGTGATAGGCCTTTACTTTATTTATTTGGATATTATTTTGCGGTGCGAGGGTGGGAACATTAATGCATGGAAAAAAACACGCATGTAATAATAACAGGTTGGTACTAATCAGCATGGTATGGCCTAAGAGCTGGCCACGTCATATATGACACAATAATGAGAGCACTGAAACCCATCTGGTAAGATGGTTTTTATCTTAAGGTAATAAATATTAAAGCAATCTAGTAAAATTGCAATACTATCGTTATTGCTAGATCCGGGCATCTGGCAGCTTTTAATGGGTGGGTGTCAGAGTGACAGACTATCAAAGTTTTTGAATTGGAAAAAAGTAATACCAAATAGGGAAAAACGGCCGAAGTTATCTTATTTATAGAGGATGGGGCCTATATTTTAACATTAGAACAAAAAACATTGCGTAATATTTCTGAAACAGAAACAGTAGGCGACAAACTATGAATTACATTATACGTCGTTTTGGACTACTTTCCCCCATCAGAAACTTTTGGCAATGATATGATCTAATTATTTTGATAATTTTTCATAATACTGCATCAAAACCAGAACTCTAGGATTTGTATTCTTAAAGTGGTATGCATTCTTTGACCTCCACCACTTTACAGCTGCCAGATGTCCGGATCTAGAAATAAGCATAGTATACCAAACTCACGAGAGGGGTTTCGTCGCTCCCATTATTGTGTCATATCTGACGTGGCTAGCTCTCAGTCTATTATATCTACTGTGGGATAGCAAAGAAATACGAGTAGTATTGTCGTCAATAATATACTAACGCAAAGTAACGCCTGATTAATTAAATTAGATATCGGTATTCCAAAATACTTCTTTTCATTGACTGGAGTACAGCAACATGTTTACTGATACTCCAGTAGATCCAAGCGCACTTGAAGTTTGTTTGCATTGTCTTAAGTATATGTATGTATGTACGTGATTTGTCAATCGGGCTTAGCCCGACTAATGATGATTTAAGTTGAAAAGTAAACAGTTGTCATTGGCTGGTTTGTAATTAATCCCTCTTACACATCACTAATATCTATAGTAAAGATACTTCTAGTGAAAAAGCTGGAACAATTATTTATTGCTATGGCTCAGTTGAACCCAAACCGACGTACGCTCGACAACCTAATCCCATGAATGGGCGTTTTACGAAACCGACTGCCATCTGACATCTAAACCCAGAGGGGAAACTAAGGATTAGTTCCGGTTTCCTCCCGTTGTTTTCTTCCAACGATAAACGATATAGGTACCTAAATATCAAATGATATTTCATTCGTAAATACGTTCCGAAAACACACTGGTGAAAAAGAGCTTGGGTTTGAACCCGAGACCTCCGGATTGAAAGTCTGATGTCTTACCGCCCAGCTCCCAGCGGTTCATCATAAGGTACTCTTACTTAATTCAATAGATATGCAAATGTTTCGAACCGAGCACTCTGGGGATAAACAAAATGTATTAACTCACTTTCAACTCGATTCCCATTGTATCATGATTTTAACGGTTTATCCCCTAACTTTTTGACCATCAAGCCGAACTAATTTGAAAGGAACTTTGTTCTTATAACAGTTATAACTTTACAAACTTTTGTTAGTTCCTTTAATGTTTTTCTAACAAACACTGGTATCAAACTGACGAATGATCAACGTCATATTTGGCTATTGTAAAAATGGCCCTTGCCTCTAACCGCCCAGAGGTTAATAAAAAAACCTCCCATTCCATTGTATTTTAAATTTAAATTTTGACTAATCGAAATTACATTTGTCGTGGCAAACATTTGATTTGTAAGCGGTAGGAGGCTATCTGCTAACTAGACAAACTACCTAGTAACATAATACCTACAAATGCGGAGCTGACGGCCAAGTACCAACCTTTATTTATTAGCTAAAAACCTCTTCAACTCGAAAACGACTCTAATGAGATTCTTTGTAAGGAAGATGTTCTTACCAAGTGACGGCTTATAAATTTCAATTATTTAAATTACCCGAACAAGCACCTTTCCTCACGATCGTGGTGTCGACGACGAACTTACAACATCTGAGAAACATTTTAAGTGTAGGCTCATTATTTCTCACTAATTTATTAAAAAAAGCCTAAATTAGATAATTTAATAACGTGTGAATAGACTGTTTTAGATTTTTGTGCAATCATAAGCTTCTTTTCTCACAGTTCTTTGTTTTTAACTGCGACTGCTCGTATGAATCGTGTCACTTGTGATACTATACTATGATATGTATTGAGTAATTTTTCTGGGTTCATTCTTAAGATTGGCAATGACATATTTAGACTTTAATATTGTTGCAAGCGCCCCTCCATACTGTAAGAGCGCGATGCACTCATTAACAGATTAATTTGAATGATAGGAGGCGGTAAATACATAAATAAGCATTCTACTTAATTATGCATAATTATCGTCTACTTCCATAATCTTATTATTTGCTTAGATAAGTAAGTCCATTAGCAATACACTGATGTTAGACTTAGCATGTAACTTCCATTTCTTTTAGTAGTAACTCGTGACATGAAAAATGATCACCGTATTAAGTTAAATCCACTGAAATGACACTGGAGAATTATGACACCTCAAAACTGACAAATGCCATACTCAAAAGGATTGAAATAAAATGTAAAATACAGGTGATACAGGTGGCTTAGATTTTTCCTGTAAATTAAATTGAAAAAGCGTAATCTTGTTACTTCTTCTTCTTCTTGTTGTGTTGTGTTCTTGTTGTGGGTCGGCAACGCGCATGTGACTCCTTTGGAGTTAGCTGCTTACCATCAGGCGGGCCGTATGCTTGTTTGCCACCGTCGTGGTATTTAAAAAAAACTTTATAAGCTGAAATAGATGTGATATATCATGATACTTCAGAAAAAGTGACCAAGTCCTCCGGTCCAGCTTTCGCGGCTGACGCCCTGACCTGACCTGACTAGCTAGACCACCTGGTCACGGAGGAACATGTCAAATTTTCTCAAGTATATGCAATATCTCTTGTTACTTTACTTTACTTTATCTAGTATTTGAGGGGCCTTTGCCTTGGAACACTACCGGTGGAACCAGCGGTGGAACACCACCGCTAGCTAGGCAAAGGCCCTTCTGGATCTCCATATGCCTCCCGATTTCGCGCTCCTTCGACCCAGTTGTAAAGAAAGGTGTCCAAGTCATCATCCCATCACTCTTGTTATTTATTGAAATCTTGTTACTTATTGTTAATAAAATACATATTTAGGTATAAAAGTAATTCAGAAATCTAACTCAGCTCGTTCTTATAAAATTGTAGCCAATAGTGGGCGGAAAAGTTGGAGCTGAGATTAACATATAGATCTATGGCGAGACGAGATTATCGTCACGATTGAAAGAAACGAACGATTTTAATATCTCGTTCAATTATCGACCTTACCTACTGTCTAAATCAAAGGTATAAAATATTTTTTCTATTTGGTAAATTATATTCAACGGCTTCCTAGCCCAGTCGGTAGTGACCCTGCCTACGAAGCAGGAGGTCCCGGGTTCGAATCCTGGTCAGGGCATTTATTTGAACAAATATCACAGATATTTGTTCTTGAGTTATGGATGTTTTCTATGTATTTAAGTATTTATCTATTACATATATCGTCGTCTATTACCCATAACACAAGCCTTATTGAGCTTACTGTGGGTCTAGGTCGATTTGTGTAAGATTGTCCTATAATATTTATTATATTCAATTTAAATAATAATGCGTCAAAAATGCATTACGCAAGCAAATGCTTCTTTCTCTAAGCGCTTGGTATGCGGTGAGAATTTGTCGCGGCGTACTACTAACCACAAGACGGTGTTAAATATTTAATTCGTAGTTATTTTACTTATTTTAACACAGACGCTGATCTGCATCAAAGCGGGAGAGAAGTGTACAGTGTTTAATTGACTTCAATTCTAGAAAATATTGTGCCCGGATACTTATCCGAGCAAAATATTTTCTAGAATTTTTTAAGGTAGATACGGCTCAGTGCAGGGATCTGCAATATAGACATACCTACTAACAAGGTGTATTTTAAACTCTTTTACATAATTACTATAAAACCTAATTAACCTTTTGACCGCCGTCGTCGGATATATAAGGCAAAGTGACAATGTAAATGACATCTTCGTCAATTATGACCAAGGATCGGACAAACGCCCGTCATTTCGATATTATAACCCTGTTCCGTACAGCAGAGACTTCCTTATGTTGATTAAAAAAATAGTATTTTATGGATTGATTGGACCTAAATTTATATCCAGTGACTAATTAATTAATGATTGATATTCCGAAAATTACTTTCGCCAATAAAATAGAATGACCAAATTTTTTTCTAAATTTTCACTTGTGCTATAACGATGTGATTTTAGGACCCATTTATGCGTTGAAAAAGTCCGTTCACAGTCTACGGACGTCATAGGGGCATATGTAATCGTTGACATTGGTATACTGTTCTTCCAATATGCTTGTGCCTCCGAGTTAATTTTTTCATGTATTTCTTTCACGGTGACGTAATCAGGATTCCTATTAAAAATTGCTTGAAATTTTGATATAGCTCTAAAGAACTATTATATAATCTGTGCTCTAAATCTAAAAGAAAAGACGAAAAGACGAAGTTACACATAAAAGAATCATTAAAAAATTGTTGAAGACATACATACTGTTTTACAAAATATTCCCGGGAGTTTTAGATCTAGAGCTATATATATCAAAATTTCAAGCAATTTTTAATAGGAATATCCTGATTACGTCACCGTGAAAGAAATACATGAAAAAATTAACTCCGAGGCACAAGCATATTGGAAGAACAGTATACCAATGTCAACGATTACATATGCCCCTATGACGTCCGTAGACTGTGAACGGACTTTTTCAACGCATAAATGGGTCCTAAATTCACATCGTTATCCACAAGTGAAAATTTAGAAAAAATTTTGGTCACTCTATTTTATTGGCGAAAGTAATTTTCGGAATGTCAATCATTAATTAATTTGTCACTGGATATAAATTATGGTCCAATAAATCCATAAAATACTATTTTTTTTATTAACATAAGGAAGTCTCTGCTGTACGGAACAGGGTTATATTTTCAAAATGACGGGCGTTTGTCCGATCCTTGATTATGACAGAGATCAAAATTGAAAGTTCAATTTTTGACGTTCAAAAAGTTAAGAACCTTTGTCAAAAACTGTAACCGGACAAGCCGTTCTGAGGATGATTTGGAAAATTAGATTTTGCTTGTTTTTTAAATCATTCGCATAAGGTAGTGTGACTTAGTAGTCACAGTGACCTCTCTCTTCGCGTCGGGCAGAATTATACAAGTTTCAGCGCCTATAGTTTAACCTCAAGCTTCTTTGACATTTATAATTTTGTCAAACAGTAGGAAATCATACGACAAGTGTACCTACTTAAAGTACCTACATGCGAATACATGATTAATAGCGTGCAGTTATACTAGTAATCCATTAATATATCACTCATTCAACATGCAGTTAATTCTTACTGGCCTGCGAGACTATGAGGCATTTCCGGTCCGTTTAATGGCTCTGACATATATACATATTCATGCTAAACGATACCCTGTGGCTCTGTCAAATTTAACTTTTATTTCTTGCTTATTAATGAACTGCATAATTAATCAAATACGCCGACGGCACGTAGATTGATGAACCCTAACGTCTTATTTAACTACAAGAAAACAATTGTAGAATCTAATAAAACTTTAAGGCTTGACGTGTCTGAAAATAGTTTCACAGTATTACATTTTATTTACTTAATTTTTATTGAACAATAAACGTGATGGCGATTAAATGGTTTATAATCAAGAGAACATATAGTGTCATGTGACAGTAAATAGTTCAAACAAACATGGCCCACGACATAAAAACACGGTTTTGCTTCGGGGCGGTGTAAAAATGATACCATAAATGAATTCGGCATCCCCGATTTATACGAAAACGATACCAAACTTGGCCTACTAGCTTAACTGATGTAGATATCAAGATAAAGTTGAGAGCCCCCCCACCCCCCTTAAACATTTACTTCTCACTAGAATTTACAAATCTTGGTGGCTCCACATCTCAAATTCATCCTTGGGTCCTGAGGAATAATCATGCCGAAGGAAATCTTTTGTTCACGAAAGGCCGTATTTTTTCTACTACAACGGCCACTATTACTCGAACTGTCAATAAATTGGTCCAAATTGAATGCAAGTACTCTTAGGTATATTTATTACTAGCTGTGCCCGCGGCTCCGCCCGCGTGGAATTCGGTCTTTGTCAGTAAGCGGCTAATTCACCCCTAATTCCTCCCCCTTCTCTCCCTAAGGTAAAAAATTAACTCAATCGAGTGTAGTGGCTACCCCCATTAAGAGGTTGAATTTTTATAGCCTACCTATACCTGGCCGGGGTTTTTTATGACAATTGGAATTAGTAATCCTTAAGGGGTGACTCCTAGGATAACAATGCAAAAAAAAACCGACCAAGAGCATGTCGGACCATGTTCAGTGTAGGGTTCCGTAATTGTCAAAAAACATCCGTTCAAAAGGTCGTTTATTAAGGGATATTTGGCGGCGCTTCCGTCATCTTACTATCCGGCACTTACGTCCTTTCACTATTCCTTTTTGACTGACAACTCAAAAACAGCCAACCCGATTTTATTCAATATAGTTTTTATTGAAAGTAGGTACCATCAGGTTCAAAATTGCATGGTCAATTTATCAATGAATTCATTCATAAATTGGCCATGCAATTCTGAACCCGATAGTACCTTTCAGGCTTCACTTCCATTATTTTTCACAAATTCAAATCCATTATCATTTCCCGGGACTCAACCTATTCCTATACATAATTTCATCAAAATCCGTTCAGCCGTTTTCACGTGATGCGCGGTTAAATAAACAGATAAACAGACAAAAATTCTAAAAAATGTTGGAACGTGTTCAGTTATCTATTCTAAGTATCCCCAGCCAACTTTTTTTCGATTATCTTCCATGTACAGACTTTCGACCTTCTTCAGCTTTACGATATGCCCGCGGCTCCGCCCGCGTGGAATTCGGTCTTTGTCAGTAAGCGGCTAATTCAACCCTAATTTCTCTCCATCCCCCTGTAGACGAAAATTGAAGGTCTTGAAATAAAGTTGACAGATGGATACACTAGAGGACAGTAGTCCAGATAAAATATTTTACAATTACCACTAAATAAAAGTACACTCCAAGATCAATAGTCATGTCCCATGTAACCCCCCCACCCCATCGGACCGATCGGACCGAGCCTGGGTAAGAAATGAACACATAAACATCCATACTTCATATCATAACCTAACAACTTATTAACGAACTTAGGTCTAATATTAGTTAGAAGACTTAGAAGTAAGATTAGAGAAAAGGAGAATAGATATCAAAATCGTGAGGCTGAGTATTTACATGCACTGTGCAATGTGTGGCAATTAATTTATTGTCGTTTAATTTTGTTGTACTATTATCCACTAATTCACTTAAATTTGTTGATATCCGTACCCCCACTTTTAAACTTAGAGTTAATTTGGCAAAATCCTTCCTCAGTGGATTATTCATGTCACAACGTATTAATTTCAGCGCCATCTGTTAGTTAAGCAGGGTACTCGTTAGTCTTAGGACATATTTGGAAAAAAAGTTCCTAAGTAGCGCCATAAGATTCAGGTGCAAAATTAACTCATTCGAGTGGTGATGGGGATTTTCTTGACAATTAGAATTAATAATCTTTAAGGGGTGTCTTCTGGGACAACAATGCAAAAAAATCCGGCCAAGAGCATGTCGGGCCATGTTCAAGTGTAGGGTTCTGTAATTGCCGCCCTGTTAAAAAACATCCGTTCAAAAGGTCGTTTATTAAGAGTCCGGTAAAGTTTTTTTTCGATTTCGCTCAACTTTTTGATACTAGTTTACAGTAACTAATAAGACTATTTTTAGTTTGTGTACATATGTTGAAAGGTAGTTCCTTGTTAAACTGTATAAGTGTAACACTTTTTTGATTTTATGTGTCATTTATAAATTATTCACCTTAATCTAACAGCTGTTTCGCGATTTTTGCTTGGAGAGGTGAAAAGAGTAAGATTTTTATTTATTAAAATGATGTTAAACTAGTAAGTAAAACATATAAATACGTTGAAAAATGAGTCGTTTAAGGAATAAATACAACAGTTTTTTTCATTTTCATACATATTTTTTAAGCAAGTGTATGTTTATCTAGAACGATTTTGGGAAAAATTGCCGAAGTTTAGGTGGTATTTATGGGAATATATTAAAGTATTTTACAAAAATTTAAATGCAGAAATAAACTTGGCTTCATGATTTATTCAGATAATATAAAACATATTGGAGGGCACAACAAATAATAATAAAAAATCAAGCGACAAGATTGCACGAATCAACGTCCTCACTAAACAAGCTCTGCAAGAATTGAGTTTTCGGGTATTAAATAACAAAAAATGTGGACCAAAAGTATTTTTTTGCAATACCAAGACTTCAAACTATCTTATCAAATACAATTCATGTGCATTATTTCATTATTAGCGATTTTCGTTTTCAAATCATTACCGGACTCTTAAGGGATATTTGGCGGTGCTTCCGTCATAAATTAATAATTGCGTGGTGGGTTAATTGTTTGGCGTTGTAATTCTACTGTCCGGCACTTACGTCCTTTCACTATGCGTTTTTGACTGACAACTCAAAAACAGCTTTAATTTTTTGGACCTACGGTTCAACAGTAAGATGGGGGCGGCGCCCTTTTTTGAAGATGAAACTATCCTTTGTCCTTTCTCGCGACCCATACTATCTCTATACCAAATTTCATCTAAATCAGTTCAGCGGTAAAAAAAATCCTCATACCAAATTCCAACCCCCTTTTCACCCCCACAAGGGTTTGAAAACTATCCTATGACGTTTCTAGGGACTCAAATTATCTCCATACTAATTTCTATCTAAATCGTTTCAGCGGTTAAAAATTATCCATACAAACTTTCAACCCCCTTTTCACCCCCACCAGGGTTGATTTTCGGGATTAAAACTATCTATTATCCTTTCCCGGGACTCAAACTATCTAACTATCTATCCAAAATTTCACCAAAATCCGTTCAGCCGTTTTCACGTGATGCGCGGTCAAATAAACAGACAAACAGATAAACAGACAAACAGACAAAAATTCTAAAAATTGTTGGAACGTGTTCTGTTATCAATTCTAAGTATCCCCAGCCATTTTTTTTTCGATTATCTTCCATGTACAGACTTTCAACCCTCTTCAGCTTTATTATATAAATGTATTGATATGTAATATGTATATAGATAAATGAAACAACTTGTATTGTAGGTAACTAAATGTATATATATTAATACAAATGTAGCTGTCTTGGACATATTATCAATAATCTGCATTATAATTAAATACTTAGTGAATTTTCTTAATATTTGTCTCTTATAATCTCATAACAAAACAACACACTGTTTCATTCCTACTGTGTGCGATGTTTTAAATATTTTATTTTAACAAAATACTAAAGTCAGACCACGTCACTCTACACCGTCTGTGCAAGTGACAAATCTATATATATATATAACTCAAAGGTGACTGACTGACTGACTGACATAGTGATCTATCAACGCACAGTCCAAACCGCTGGTTCTAGAGATTCCAAATTTGGCACGTAGGTTCCTTATAAGGTCTAGGGGTGCACTAAAAAGGATTTTTCAAAATTCATCCCCTAAGGGGGTGAAATGGGGGTCCAAAGTTTGTATGGGGAAACAAGATTAGTTAGTCTATTTTATTCGGAACTTCACAGAAGTATTCCTAACAATAAATGAGTAAATACGTGTTGCAGGTTTTTTGAGAATTCAACCCCTAAAAGGGGGAAATGTGGTCAAAAAGTCTGAAAATCAACATGGGTATTGTTTCTATGGTTTATCGGGTCGTTGATTACGAAAACAACAACGATTTTAAAATCCGACGTGGCGGACGTGAAATACCATCTCCCCTGTTAGGGTACAATGGGGTTGAAATGTCTAAATATCCATATGGGTGTCGTTTTTGTGATTTTTTGGGACGTTAATTAAGAAAATGGCATCAATTTTGAAATTTAATATTGTGGACATGAAAATTCTTGAAAGTATTAGTGCCAAATTGCAATCTTTTTCTAAATATATAAAAGAAGAAACTGACTGACATATCAACGCACAGCCCAAACCGCTGGTTCTAGAGATTCCAAATGTGGTACGTAGGCTCCTTATAAGGCATAGGGATGCACTTAGAAATAATTTTTAAAAATTTACCTCCTAAGGGGGGAAATGGGGTTCAAAGTTTGTATGGGAAACGAGATTAGTTCAACTATTTTATTCGAAACTTTACAGGAGTATTCCTAACGATAAATGAGAAAACAAGTATTTCAGCTTTTTTGAGAATTCAACCCATAAGGGGGAAATGTGGTGACAAAATTTAAATATCAACATGGGTATTGTTTCTATGGTTTATCGGGTCGCTGATTACGAAATCAACACTTAAGGGGGTGAAATGGGGGTTGATAGTTTGTATGGGGAATTTTTAAACGTTGAACCAATTTAGATGAAACTTGGTATAGAGATAGTTTGTGTACCGGGAAACGACATGAGACAGTTTTTATCTCGAAAATCAATCTTTAAGGGGGTGAAATGGGGGTTGGAGGTTTGTATGGAGATTTTTTTACCGCGAACCGATTTAGATAATTTTGTTGTGGATATAGTTTGAGTCCCAGGAAACGATATAGAATATTTTTTAAGCCGAAAATCAATCTTAGAGGGGTAGAAAACATGTTGGTAGTTTGTATGGCGAATTATTAACCGCTGAAAAAAATATTGAAATGAAACTTGGTATATATTATATAGATTGAGTCGCGGTAAACAATATAGGATAGTTTTTATCTCGAAAATCAACCCTCTAGGGGGTGAAACGTGGGTTGAAAGTTTGTATGGGAAATTAATAACCGTTGAACCTATTTAGATGATTTGGTATGGAGATATTTTGCGTTCTGGGGAAGGATATATAAAAGTTGGTATCCCAGACGTCATTCCTTAAGCGGGTAAAAAGGAGGGTGGATTACTAATTTCATTCATTCCACCCAAATGAAGTCGCGAGGAAAAGCTTCTATTCAAGAGTAGAAATCTGTATTAATCATAATCTCTCAGTAGTAAGTCGTTGATGACGTAACAATTAAACAATTATTGCAATAATTTCTTTAACATAAAAAATGAGGGAACCGCCGTCTTCAAAACGTGGTATACCGAAACCTCCAGAGTGTAACGAATACTTTTCCGAAAACCGCTTCTAAATCAGTTCAGCGAAACGCAAGATGATCGCGGACAAACATACATTCCTACATACAAACATACGAGTCTGAGAACCTCCTTTTTTGGTACTTTTAGTACGCGGGCGAAGCCGCGGGAAAAAGCTAGTCCAGAATAAACTTCGAAACATGAAAAAAAAACGTTTATCGTGTCAAGTCCATGTTGCTGCTCCAAATTCTATGTAGAGTTAGATGGATCGCACTCTATGGTCTTTGAATATTGACATTCATTATGTAAGAATACTCTAAGAGCCTGTTTCACAATCTCCAGATAAACTTATCTGCCAGTTAAAATTATTGCTATCCTTTTCTCCAGTCATATCAAAGAAAAGGACAGCAAACATTTATCTGACAGATATGCTTTAACTGGAGATTGTGAAACAGGCCATAATTGTAATAACGGTTTACTTAATTAAATTATGGTTGGGTTTCATATAATTTCGACTAATTATATAGATACTTAATTCCTAGTAACAAAATTAGGTATGTAGATATTTTAGATTTAAATAGTGCTAACGGTCACTGAGATTATCCGCGGACGGACGGACGGACGGGCAGACATGGCGAAACTATAAGGGTTCCTAGTTGACTACGGAACCCTAAAAAAGATACGAACCGTGGTTCAAGTTGGATACGGCCTAGAAAAGCCAATGAATAAAATTATCAAAGAACGGAACGAATAATGCACGTATTACACAAAAATCCATTTAAAATGACTTTAATACACTTTTTATCGGCTCTAAAACTTAAATAATCTCTACGACACCAGACTGTGATTCATTCAAAATACTTAATAGACCCGTACCGATAAATTATGAAGTTTCGATAATATTAAAGATGCTTATTATTCGCATACAGAATTCAGGCCATCCAACTTAGCTAATATAATAATTTGTGTCATCCTAGGTTGTTGCGTAGGTAGTACTTAGACATTTCTTTTTTATTACATTATTCGTTAAATAGAAAATTAGAGATCAAAATTGTTTTTTCACTGTAACAGCAAAGTTGTTACTGACGCACGGACGCGTTTTGTGTCACTTTCGTCAATGGGAATACTGACGTTCAATCAGCACATATATGTGGACTTTTACAAGCCTATATAAAATTAGAGTTGATCGATTAGGTACTGTGCTTTCTAATATATCGGTATCTATTATTTGAATAAATTTGTGCCATATTAATCAATCATATTTATTTACTTTAATTTTTTTTCTTGTATGACCCCTGTTAACAGTACAATAAAATAAAAAAGTTATTAAAGTTTGCATCAATATTTTTATAAAAGCGTATCGAAACAATGTTTGAAATTTGTGTCATTATAATCAATGGATTATTTTTATATTTCAGAATGAAAACTTGTTTTGCGTAAACGGCATGCGCGGGGAAGGGTAAGGCGCGGGCGGGGTTCATGTGCCGACCAGGCTGCCTAGCGGTTTGTTTTCTATTATTACTCTATGCATACATATAGTAATAGTAGTAATAAGTGCGACAAAGACAAACAGCGATTTTTCAGTCGCTCTTCTTTATTTTTCATAGTAAAGAAAGCAATAATATAAAACTTAAGTAAGTTAAGGATAATTAATGTAAACGTAGTCCATAAGGGACTACAACGGCGGATCTCTGTGCCACGGTAAACCTAGTTTACCATTTAAACAGTATTTTGGCAAATTGTCACGGATAATTTGTAACTAATAAATATGTAATTTATGCATCAAGGCGGTTTGTTTACAGAGTGGCTATCGTGAAACGCGAAAATCGAAATATCGTTATCTGCCTCTCGGTTGGACTAGCAAAGGGCTGGGCTGGACTTAATAAATTTTTCATCAGTGTGATGTCATAATAAGGCTGTTTTTATTAACTTATCGTATATAACACATAAAAATAAGCAACTTTTCTTTAACAGATTTTTTTTTAACTCAATAATTTCGAAGTAATGGGGCCCTGAAGGTTAAGTACAATTTTGACTATTTTGGTTGGAATGGTGTCATTATGACACATACTTTATTTTGTAGAATGTGTTAAAATAAGCAAGTTTCATAAGAAACATTTTTTTGCCCAAAAACATCGAAGTTACCGGACTTTGAAGATTGGCTACATGGACTAATTTGGACTTAAAAAATAAAATGGCGTCGGGGTATCATTATAACGTGTACTTTTAATGATTTGTTCCGTATAGAATACGCTAAAATAAGCGTCTTTTATTTGAAAAACTTTTCCCTAAAATCAAAAATGGCCGAGATAATGGACTTTGAACTTGTACATACTTTGGACCTCGAAAAAAAATCATCGACGGGACGTCATTATAACGTGTACATTTTATGATTTTGCCGTATAGAATACGCTAAAATAAGCGTGTTTTACTTGAGAAACTTTTCTCTAAAATCAAAAATGGCCGAGACAATGGACTTTGAACTTGTATATAATTTGGACTTCAAAAAAAATACCATTGACGGGACGTTATTATAACAAGTACTTTTTATGATTTTTCCGTATAGAACACGGTAAAATAAGCATGTTTTATTTGAAAAACTTTTCTCTAAAATCAAAAATGGCTGGGATAATGGACTTTGAACTTGTATATAATTTGGACTTCAAAAAAAAAACCATCGACGGGACTTCATTATAACGTGTACTTTTTATGATTATTCCGTATAGAATATGCTAAAATAAGCGTGTTTTATTTTAAAACTTTTCTTCATAATCAAAAATGGCCGAGATAATGGACTTTGAACTTGCATATTGAGACGTCATTATAACGTGTACTTTTTATGATGTTTCCGTATAGAATACGCTAAAAAAAAGCGTGTTTTACTCAAGTAACTTTTCTCTAAAATCAAAAATGGCCGAGATAATGGACTCCGAACTTGTATATAATTTTGACTTCGAAAAAACAACCAGCGATGGGGTATCATTATATAGCATATTTTTTATGATTTTACCGTATAGAATACGCTAAAATAAGCATGTTTTATTTGAAAAACTTTTCTCCAAAATAAAAAATGGCCGATTGGACATGAAACTTGTATATCATTTGGACTTCGAAAAAAAACCATCGACGGGACGTCATTATTATAACCTGTACTTTTTATGATATTTCGTATAGAATACGCTAAAATAAGCTTGTTTTATTCGAGAAACTTTTCTCTAAAATAAAAAATGGCCGAGAATATGGACTTTGAACTTGTATAAAATTTTTATTTGAAAAAAAACTATCGACAGGACGTCATTATAACCTGAACTTTTTATGATTTTTCCGTATAGAATACGCTAAAATAAGCGTGTTTTATTTTAAAAACATTTTTTTCTAAAATCGAAAATGGCCGATTGGACATGGAACTTGTATATCATTTGGACTTAGAAAAAAAACCGTCGACGGGACGTCATTATAACGTGTACTTTTTATGATTTTTTCATATAGAATACGCTAAAATAAGCTTGTTTAATTTGAGAAACTTTTCTCTAAAATAAAAAAATGGCCGTGATAATGGACTTTGAACTTGTATATATGTAAAAGCGTGTTTCATTCGACAAACTTTTCTCTAAAATCAAAAATGGCCGAGATAAATGGACTTTGAACTTGTATATATTTTGGACTTCAAAATAAAACCATCGACGGGACGTCATTATAACGTGTACTTTTTATGATTATTCTGTACAGAATACGCTAAAATAAGCGTGTTTTATTTGAGAAACTTTTCTCCAAAATAAAAAATGGCCGAGATAATGGACGTTGAACATGTATATAATTAGGATTTCGAAAAAAATCCATCGACGGGACGTCATTATAACATGTACTTTTTATGATTTTTCCATATAGAATACGCTAAAATAAGCGTGTTTTACTTACGAAACTTTTCTCTAAAATCAAAAATGGCCGAGATAATGGTCTCTGAACTTGTATATAATTTGGACTTCGAAAAAAAACCATCGACGGAACTTCATTAAAACGTGTACTTTTTATGATTATTCCGTATAAAGTATGCTAAAATAAGTGTGTTTTATTTGAAAAGCTTTTCTTTATAATCATAAATGGCCGAGATAATGGACTTTGAACTTGTATATCGAGACGTCATTATAACGTGTACTTTTTATGATTTTTCCGTTATGAATACGCCAAAATAAGCGTGTTTTACTTAAGAAACTTTTCTCTAAAGTCAAAAATGGCCGAGATAATGGACTTTGAACTTGTATATTATTTAGATTTCGAAATAAAACATCGATGGGACGTCATTATAACTTTTCTCTCAAATCAAAAATGGCCGAGATAATGGACTTTAAACTTATATATTATTTGGATTTCGAAAAAAACCATCGACGGGACGTCATTATAACATGTACTTTTTATGAGTTTTCCATATAGAATACGCTAAAATAAGCGTGTTTTATTTAAAAAACTTTTCTCTCAAATCAAAAATGGCCGTGATAATGGACTTTGAACTTATATATTATATGGATTTCGAAAAAAAAACCATCGACGGGACGTCATTATAACATGTCCTTTTTATGATTTTTCCATATAGAATACGCTAAAATAAGCGTGTTTTATTTAAAAAACTTTGCTCTAAAATAAAAAAACCGGCCAAGTGCGAGTCGGACTCGCACACCGAGGGTTCCGTACAAACCTATAACAAGCAAAAGTTGTAGTATATTTATTACTAATTTCAATTTAATACCTCTACGCGTTTACGAGGAAAAAGGTAGTAAGTTTAAAATAAAAAAAAATACTTTTGGTATGATTTTACTAAAAATGTCTACTTTTCGTATTTTTTCCTCTATCTGTGCTATATGAAGTTTCTTCGTGCCAAGTTTCAAGTTTCTGAGTTTACGCGAAGTACCCTTTAGGTTTTGAGTTTCTTGCGAGTACTCAGTTTCAAAATATGCGACTTAAATTGCTATTTCTTTTGATTGGGATGACATAAAAGTTTGGTTTTGCTACATCTGAAAGGTCCTATAGCCCTGAGTATTTGAATTTCAATTTAATACCTCTACGCGTTTACGAGGAAAAATGTAGTAAGTTTAAAATTAAAAAAAATATGTTTTTGTATGGTTTTACTAAAAATGTCCACTTTTTGTAATTTTTCCATTGTCTATGCTATATGACCAAATGCCCAAATTTGCAAATTTGATGCTTTGCGCCAAATTTCAAGTTTCTGAGTTCACGGGAAGTACCCCGTAGGTTTTGCGAGTGCCGAAAAACTATAAAATTTGCAGCATAAACGACTGTATCTTTTGATTGCGTTAGCTTATAAGTTTGATTTTTTCACAGCTCCAAGGGACAATAGACCTAAATATTTGATATAAATTTCAGCTTGATACCTCCACGCAATCCTGATAAAAATGGTCTTGACAGACAGACAGACAGACGGACAACAAAGTGATCCTATAAAGGTTCTGTTTTTTCCTTTCGAGGCACGGAACCTTAAAAATGGCCGAGGTAATGAACTCTGAACTTGTTCCTCCTTTTTGTAAAGGGTCGGCAACGCGCATGTGACACCTCTGGTGTTCCAGGCATCCATATGCTACTGCTTACTATCTGGCGGGCCGTATGCTTGTTTACCACGTTGTGGTATAAAAAAAAAGAGTAAAATAAGAATACAATTAAACAAAATAAACGGAATAAAAACAGAATCAATACAAAATGATAAAATAAAAACAAAATACAGACGAAAAGAAAAAACAAACATAAAACAAAAGTAAAAAAAAAATACGTTAGTGTCGTGGAACACTCGGTTAGAACGAAGTAATATTATTTAATTTTTGACATTTTCGTAGGGTCAGGGAGGGAACAGTCGCTAGGATTTTTTCAAGAGGCTGTAGCATGAAAACTATAAATCCCTGAACTAATTGTTGCAAGCACAGAGCACAGTGCATTATTAAACTTTCATATGTAGCGAATATATTTGCTGTTACTTTCACCAAAAAAGATATATCCATTCTTTTTTAGAAATTGGGAATCGAACCACTGTGTACCCGTTGCTGTACACAGTGACTAGGACCCCCTAGTACACAGTGGTTCTAACAGTACACAGTGGCTCGAGTACACAGTGGTTCTAACAGTACACAATGGCTACGTAAGAATCGAACCTAAATAAACTTAATAACAAAAAACATTTTTGTTTAATAAAACGGTAATTAGAATAGGTAAGCCTAATTCCGGAATAATCGTTCCTGATTCATTCTTCATTTAAAATAAGTACTTACCTAATAAATGTCGCATGATTTATTCACTTTCATTTTATTAAAAAAAGAGTGCATGAATTATTTTTAATAATAAAAGAACTTTCATTCTTATTCATGTTCAAGTAAATTTTAGCCCAACTCTGTAAGGTGCACAGTGGTACGCGAGCCACCGTGTACTTTTCTGAAACGAACGACTGTTGACCTTCGCGCCATTTTGTATTTTAGATAGAACTAAAAACAAATAGAAACATCGAGGGCCTTGAATTATCAGCCAATACTAAGTAGATTAGACACACTCTTCGATTAAAATATAAGTAATTAAAAATCTCGTTCGAGTTAAGAAAAAAGAGGAGTGAAACTTACCTGGAAATGTAATTTTGATAGCATTCTACACAAAAACGCACCATAATACATTCGCATGGCGCCGAAGCGGCTCACTAACTAGTTCGTACATGATAGGGTACGGAACGCTTCCGATTGATGTAGAGGACAGGCCTAAAGCTCTTTCCGTTTCCCGCACAGCACATTCGAGCCACTGTTCCCACCGAGCGACTGTACCCTCCCTGACCCTAATTTTTGTCGTTTTTGAATTTTTTGAAAATTTTGAGATTTTTGAGATTTATGAAGTTTTTGAGACTTTTGAGATTTTTGAGATTTTTGAGATTTTTGAGATTTTTGAGGTTGAGATTTTTGAGATTTATGAAATTTTTGAGATTTTTGAGATTTTTGAGATTGAGATTGTTGAGATTTTTGAAATTTTCGAGATTTTTGAGATTTTTGAGATTTTTGAGATTTTTGAGATTTTTGAGATTTTTGAGATTTTTGAAATTTTTGAGATTTTTGAGATTTTTGAAATTTTTGATATTATAGAAATTTTAGAAATTTTTTAACTTGACCTGTTTCACTTTGTCACTTCTCACTTTCACTTTCACTTCACTTTATTCTATTTTTCATTTTTTTTATTTCATTCCATTTCACATGTTTCTCAATGCTTTTTCGTGACGGTCACGTGACTTTTTTTCGCCTAGCCCCCCATCCGCGAACCGTCCGATAAGGAACTTCGTTCCAATAAAACAGAACTAAATAAAAATATTACGTTGCGTTTTCTACCCACGATGCTTCACGATGCTTGAAATCTTCGAAAATGTACTCAACAGTCTAGTCAAAACACAAACAAAGCGGCTACCGCTCAAAAAGGTACGTATTGGCGAGACACGCACGAGTTCATTGCCCTACTCGCCGGCTTCCCGCGACTCGCTCCTCCGCTCAGTTCCTTTGTCGAATATGTCAGCTTTATCACCCCGCGCGCGCCTCCGTGAGCAAGTACCTACATCGTAACAGCTAAGATGCCAGCGCCTGGTTGACCCATGGATTAGCTTGTTAAGAAGCGGGCAGGGGGTCTACTTCTAGTGGTCATTACAGAAGTAAGCCGAGCAGGCGTACCATCAAGGTCACGCGCTATAGTTAAGAAGATTTCCTCTGAACGCAAATATTGTTTCTGTTTAATTTTAGACGAAATATCATTGATGAAAGTGACACAAATTGAAATATCTACTTTAAAATCCCTTTTTGATTATTAGAATGTGAACTCTGATGACTTTAATAATTTATTAAAACGATAACAGCCTAAAAATACGAAATTACCAAGAAACTTAAATTTTCATTGCTTAATTTGACACATATTGATTTTATTGACATATTTTGAGGTGATGATATAGTTAATCCTTATTTTATGAACTCTAATTTTTTATACGTAGTTTTTTAGCGTTGTCATACTATATAAAATTGCACTCGACGTAAATGACACAAACTAGTTTTGTACAACAATAAAACTGTTCTAAATACAAAACAGTTACATTTTCTAACTCTAATATTCTTTTACTCAAGTTATGGCAAGCTAAAAAAGTTAACCTCAAATTATTGAATTACAAAAAAAGCACCAATTGAATATGACACAAAACGCACTGAAAGATTCTCATGTACACACTGTATTTCCAACTTCAATACTAAGTGACTTTAGAATTTTCGAAACTTAACCCTCAAAATATTGCCAACGAGACGGGACTATAAATTTACATACCTTTTCGGATCTGGATAAACTAAACAGTAAATTTCTATTTGTATTGATATACTGTTTCTACTTAGCTTGCATAACTTTAACGGTTTATAGAGGTGTTACTCTCGGAGATACGGATCGGAAAGCAGAAAAGGTTTCCCCAGTACGGTCACGTCTGAAAATATGGATACATTTAATGTGACAAAAACATGTATCCAAAACTTTACGCCTTGGTAATAGAGTCATTAGCTACATATTTTTGTCACAAGGCAAGTAAAGATCACTTTGTTCAAAGCATTTTGCCAGTCTTTTTACACGTGTGGCCTGTGGGTCAATTCTACGCAGCGGGCATACAGCGACATGAGTGTCCAATATAACAACGCGTTTAGGATACTGTTGGGACTGTCGCGGCATTGTAGTGCATCGGGCATGTTCGCGGAGGCGCGGACTGACGACTTTGCAGCTATAATGCGCAAGCGGTGCGCGTCCCTGCTAGCCCGAGTCCGCTGCAGCACCAACAGGGTCCTTGAGCGCGTTCGCGGACCGCTGGGACTGCGTGTTGCTGCGTAGGTGGACGAACGTCTCCCGCCCCCCCAAATTTGTACATTTAATTATTTATTATTTAGTTGATACAATTTTAGCAATGTTAGTTCCTACATTAGTAATATAACGTTTTTATTAGGCTTTGTTTTTGTGTGTTACAAACCAAATGGAATTTATATTCTGACATAAATATTATTGTATTGCATTAAATGTATACATATTTTCAGACGTGACTATACGACCTACTAGCAACCGCCTGGGACTTTTATTTATCTTTTATCGCTCTCTTTTAACTCGTGTAATAAATGTCTTCTGGTGTAAAAAGTATCCTATTACCTAAGTTCTAAACTATATCTGTCCTTTGTCGAGTAAATTGCTTAACTTTAGGTACTTAGGTCCCTTAAAATTACATAGGTTTGTGAAATATTAAATTAAACACAAAATGCCACTATAAGTAATTAAATAAATTAAAACAATTGCTCTTGATTCTGAAATCACCTTAATTGTAAATGTGGTTAACTCTAAATGCTCTATTTACACTTTTTTTTAAATAGTTTGAAACTTTCAAGATAAATAAAAAGGGTTCACGTCCACGTGCAAAAATCGTTTTAAAGTGACCTATTTTATGTTAACTTGTAGTTATGTTGTATATTGTAGGTAATTAAGTAAATACTTTTAACAGTTTAGTTCTTAGTAATGTTGTCATATGAAAGTGTCTATTTACCTAAGCAAAACAAATGTATAGGTATGCTAGTTAATTATCGAGGCTTTTTACATGTTCTGTGCAATAATGACTATCGTTTTATAACGTTACATTAATGACAATAATATCTTGTACAAACATTAGGACTAATTAGACACATTGGCCATTAAATTGCACGCAAGAGTTGTGGCATGTATGGCAGGATTCCTCAATCTTTTTTGTGACAAGCCACCTTAGTAACGGAAAAACCAAGTTTAGGGCACCCTTTTAGTGTTGTAGTTAAACCAACAATATTTATACTCAATAACATCGTCGATGCGAAAAACCAATGACTGGGCTTTTAAATTACATAGCTTAGCCGATTATCAAACTGGCGCATACAGTAAAGATACGGTTACGTCAAACATTAATTTATAATAGCCTGATTTTTTTATTTTTCGTTCTTACTGGATATTTATAGATAATATATGCAAAAATCCTACAAACTTTTTACCCGGAAGTAGTTAAATAGGTAAAAAAAAATATATATTTTTATTTACAATAATATCAATTATTTTCATTTGTAAACATGACGATATTTAAGTCGTCTTTCTGTTGAAAGCGAAAAACAAGAAATCGTGTCCATGTAAAACCACATAAATTTCAAAATGCACGGCGCCAGCGATATATATCCTAATTCGTTAGAAACAAATAGTAATAAGTGGTACTTTGATCTTACACATTTCAAAAGACTTAGAAACGATATATTCATTAAAATCCTACTAGAAAAACGCTTGTAATATATGTGTACATATTAGTGGCGGTTAGCGAATAACGATATTTTGTAGGATTTCATTGCATAAATAATACTAATGAAATAAAACAATTAAAAACGGATTTTATCGCGTGTATTGAGTTTAAATTACATCCCGACGTTTCAAACACTTTACAGCGTTCGTGGTCAACGGGTCGACTGAGGAAAAATGTACAATTACCTCCGTTCAAAAACTATCTCAATATGCAAACCTACCCACATATTAAATATTAAACAAATTTAGTGTTTGCACATGCCGGAGGGGCCTTTATAAAAACAAATTATTTTTTATTACAAAACAAATTATTAAACAAATTATTTTATTATTATTAATTATTATTTTCATTTTTATTCTTAATTTTTTTTAATTAGTATTAAATTATTATTAGTGTCCACACTGTCCACCATTATGGTCTCACAGTCCTATGTCTAGCTTGGTCCTTAACCAAATGAATAACTGGATCCCAAGCTGGTGGTACCGAAAAACCATCCTCTCTGTTGAAATTTGGATATTTTTTAATCTCGATTGCCTCTCGCAACATCCGGGGAATGTATCGTTTCTCCTTGACGAGGACTTGCGGTTTGTCAAATTTAACTGAGTGGTTGGGTCTATCCATGACATGCTCACAGACTGCTGACCTTGGTCGACGGTGCTTTACATCGGCTATATGTTCCTTTACCCGAGTAGAGATGCTCCGCTTAGTCTGGCCTACATATGATAGACCACATTCACATTCCAGCCTGTAGACCCCTGCACTCTGTAGAGGAGTAGCCGACTTCACTGACCTCAGGAACTGTGACATCTTCTTCATTGGCTTAAAGTAAGTTTTTATAGAAGCACGTTTCAAGATGTTGCCAATCCTGTCAGTGACTCCTCGGACAAAAGGCAAGACGGCAGGCCGGCGCTCAACTGTAGGAATCTTCATCCGAGCTTTCTGACTGAGCCGTGGAATCTTGAGCCCGTTCGCTTGAAGTGCATCCTTGGCATGCCGGAGTTCCGCCGCCAGGTGCTGCTCATCACATATCCTCTGGGCTCTCTGAAACAAAGACTTGCCTACAGTAGCTAGCTGACTGGGGTGGTGGTGTGATCTACCATTCAAATATCTATTTGTATGTGTAGGTTTCCTATATACAGTGCGGCCTAAGGTATTATCGGGGTTTCTCAATACTAGTACATCTAAGAAAGGCAGTGAACAATTATTTTCCAATTCCATGGTAAACTTAATCTTACTATGAATGGAATTGAGGTGGTCAAGGAAAACTGAAACACTATTTTTAGGTAATATAGTAAAAGTATCATCTACGTATCTTTTGAAAATCTTCGGCTGCACGGGAGCCAATGAGAGCGCCCTCTCCTCAAAGTCCTCCATAAAGATGTCAGCGACTACTGGAGATACCGGGGACCCCATGGCTACACCGTCGACTTGCAGGAAGAATTCATTGTTCCATAGTAGATATCCTGATGTAAGGCAGACAAACAAACAAAGACAAACAAAGGATTCTTACCATTTCATCAGTGACATTAAAGACCTTACATTAACTGATGACGAGATCATGGTCAGTTTCGATGTCCAGTCACTCTTTACGAGTCTACCGGTACAAGACTGCATTGAAATTGTGAAGAAGAGGTTGCGTGAGCAGAACATGTCTGAAGAATATGCTAAGCTCTTGGAACACTGCCTTACATCAGGATATCTACTATGGAACAATGAATTCTTCCTGCAAGTCGACGGTGTAGCCATGGGGTCCCCGGTATCTCCAGTAGTCGCTGACATCTTTATGGAGGACTTTGAGGAGAGGGCGCTCTCATTGGCTCCCGTGCAGCCGAAGATTTTCAAAAGATACGTAGATGATACTTTTACTATATTACCTAAAAATAGTGTTTCAGTTTTCCTTGACCACCTCAATTCCATTCATAGTAAGATTAAGTTTACCATGGAATTGGAAAATAATTGTTCACTGCCTTTCTTAGATGTACTAGTATTGAGAAACCCCGATAATACCTTAGGCCGCACTGTATATAGGAAACCTACACATACAAATAGATATTTGAATGGTAGATCACACCACCACCCCAGTCAGCTAGCTACTGTAGGCAAGTCTTTGTTTCAGAGAGCCCAGAGGATATGTGATGAGCAGCACCTGGCGGCGGAACTCCGGCATGCCAAGGATGCACTTCAAGCGAACGGGCTCAAGATTCCACGGCTCAGTCAGAAAGCTCGGATGAAGATTCCTACAGTTGAGCGCCGGCCTGCCGTCTTGCCTTTTGTCCGAGGAGTCACTGACAGGATTGGCAACATCTTGAAACGTGCTCCTATAAAAACTTACTTTAAGCCAATGAAGAAGATGTCACAGTTCCTGAGGTCAGTGAAGTCGGCTACTCCTCTACAGAGTGCAGGGGTCTACAGGCTGGAATGTGAATGTGGTCTATCATATGTAGGCCAGACTAAGCGGAGCATCTCTACTCGGGTAAAGGAACATATAGCCGATGTAAAGCACCGTCGACCAAGGTCAGCAGTCTGTGAGCATGTCATGGATAGACCCAACCACTCAGTTAAATTTGACAAACCGCAAGTCCTCGTCAAGGAGAAACGATACATTCCCCGGATGTTGCGAGAGGCAATCGAGATTAAAAAATATCCAAATTTCAACAGAGAGGATGGTTTTTCGGTACCACCAGCTTGGGATCCAGTTATTCATTTGGTTAAGGACCAAGCTAGACATAGGACTGTGAGACCATAATGGTGGACAGTGTGGACACTAATAATAATTTAATACTAATTTAAAAAAAAATTAAAAATAAAAATGAAAATAATAATTAATAATAATAAAATAATTTGTTTAATAATTTGTTTTGTAATAAAAAATAATTTGTTTTTATAAAGGCCCCTCCGGCATGTGCAAACACTAAATTTGTTTAATATTTAATATGTGGGTAGGTTTGCATATTGAGATAGTTTTTGAACGGAGGTAATTGTACATTTTTCCTCAGTCGACCCGTTGACCACGAACGCTGTAAAGTGTTTGAAACGTCGGGATGTAATTTAAACTCAATACACGCGATAAAATCCGTTTTTAATTGTTTTATTTCATGAATAACTATCGCGGCAACCGAAGACAATATTAAATAATACTAGTATCATGATATATCCGTTACACTAGAAATATTAGCTATTATTAATTATTTCCAATTCCCCATACTAGCCGCCCGTAAAATGACTGTAGTAGGATGCGACGACAGTGTACGAGCGTGGCATCGCTATACATCATGCAGAGCGCTATCTCGCCCGCGCACCGACGCCGGTTGCGGAAACCGCAGCAGCGTGCAAGCCACCTAAGATGTGTCAGACTGTCCGTCTGCAGACACCGTCTTGGTTTCTCGGTATCATGTATGTTCTGTAGCTGTATTTTTGCAGTGGCTTTATTGAACTTCCTGCTGTATCCGAGTGATGGCTAAAGATCTTCGAATTTCGACAGTTTCACTAAGTTCCCAAGGATATCTATTATGCCTCAACCATGCATGAACGCTATAGCTCAAAGCTCCGGCCAACGACCACACATGGCGGTAAGAAATGCATGGCGGTCGGTAGGAGCGTCAGAGATTTTTCCTTGGCCCTCGGACTAGAGTCGCTAAGCATTGGTAAGCGGCGCGACATACAACAAGCGTGCGAGGTTGTTACGAGCGTAGCGGCCGCGCTGCTGCGGAGCCCCGTGCCCGGGCCGGCCCCACAGCGAAGCCCAAGTTTCTTGATGCTGTCGCACGCTCTCAGCAGAGTTCTGACGGGCTTCCTGCCAACACCATAGTAAGTAAATATACAGAAAATTCGTGAAATTTAGAAGGGTAAAAAGGAATAGGTACTCGAGCAAAAGAAACACTTTCATGGAGACATATTTATGCCATAAGATAAATAAATGGAGACGTCCTTCTATGAAAAAAATAAAATGATTCCTAATGAAAATAAATGCGCAAAAATATGCGCAGATGGAGTTGCAATCAAAATGAAGCAAATATCTCGTTGTTTATGATTTAAAAATATCAAATTCATACAGGATATGGTACAGACAGAATCTCAAGATCTTAGAAAATCGTCAGGTTCTACAATGGCAGATAAAATAAAAAGCTCAATTTATAATCATCTGTGGGTTCTATGTATCCTCATTGTTCCAACTATACTTCGTTTTTTTGAGATTAGAAAAACTTTGACAGAATGATGTACAGGGTTCTTTATTAGGCAAGATACCTGTCACAACTGTCAAAGTGCCTACGCCGTCATTAAACATACTTAAATATTATTTGTATTTATAGTGAAACCATGCTTTCGTATTTGTAAATGTTATATAGAGTATTTAACAATATTTTGATAATAGTTACATGCACGAAATATTTTATTTTTATAATTGTTAATGTTCTTGTGAATGTTGCATAATAAAATACCTAGAGAAGGAGAGGTTCGAAACGTATGGATCGATTTTTAAATATTTTCTCGCGTCATCTGTCATTAGTAGACCCCGTTATCTTGTCGCATAGATTTTGTTTTTCAGTAGAGTGTGAATAATTTTTTTATCGACTATCTAAATGTCGATTCTGTATGTCACTGATAATTTCAAAGAGGTGTCACTAGGTACTACTTATTACTTTTGTATAATGATATATATAATAATAAACGAAGAAATAAAAGTCTAGGGTGTTCGTTAGTTAGGATTAATCATATTTTTTCCACAATAATTACAATAAACTTTCACGCAAGACCAATAAGGTTATGTACTTATTTGTAAACAAAAAGTTTTAATTGAAATTGAGTATAGACTATAAAGGCGAAAATTCAATTGCATTATATAAACATCGATATCAAGAAGGTCGTAAAAAAAATCTTTCACGCTCTACTGAAAAACAAAATCTATGCGACAAGATAACGGGGTCTAGTCATTAGTATATTTTAGCTATACCTGGATAGTTTTTAATGTTTAAAGCTTATTGTGATTCTTATTTAAGTAAATAGTATAAGAGCCCATGACACTGAACCTAGTTCGATAAGTCACCTAGATGAGATATATATAATTAGTCGCGTCTTTAATGGGGGAACACAAAATGCCGATGCTGCAATGCAAAAAAAGTGGTGGCGATTTTAATTTGTCTTTGAAAAAAAAAAAACGGTTTCTAGTACGATAAGTCTCCTAGATTTCCTTTGTTCCTCGAAGCAGGGGAGGGGTAGGGCTACACGATAATGCGGTGCTGCAAGCCCCTGTGCGTGGCCTTGTCAGTGGCAGCAGCATCAAAAGATTGTAGATGTATGAAAAAACAAAGCGCCTGATCTTTTAAAATATAAAATCATTTTAATAACGTAACATCTTGTTACAGTTCAGGCGCTAAGTTTAGGTTACATAACATCTTGTTTTTGTTATAAAAAGATCAGGCGTGTTGTTTTTTCATACATCTACAATCTTGTGATGCTGCTGCCACTCACAAGGCCACGCACGGGGGCTTGCAGCACCGCATTATCATGTAGCCCTACCCCTCCCCTGCTTCGAGGAACAAAGGAAATCTAGGAGACTTATCGTACTAGAAACCTGATTTTTTATTTTTTTTTCAAAAAAAAATATTATTGTGCGTTTGGTTGAAGAGTTATGGAGCAATCAGAGGCAGGCCCGAGTGGCATACAACAACAAAAGCCATCTCGTAGTCCACCAAATCTTTTACCATCACCTAAGACAGTTATTTTATTATTTAGTATTATATTATAAAACTATTAAATAACGTTTAGCAGCACTTTTATTTAAGAAAATTTATTAATAAGTGCATATTACGATTGTCAATTAAATAATTTAAGTATATACTGATGGGAACTGTTGCACCTCGTGCAACTCGTGGGGGACTTTTTGAGTAGATTAGTCATAATGTAAGAGTTTTGTTTAATGTTTTTTCTGTGTGTTGCTGTTGACGATTTATATTTGAATTAAGTAAATACTGATAAAAAACTAGACGTTAAGTTTTCGTTTTAGAACGTACGTGTACGTGCGTCACTGTCAGGTCAGTTTGTAATTTTTCACGTGTCTCTAACGTGATAATCAAGACGAGATTGTATTTTTATTATTGTGTTGGATTATTTCATCTGCAAATTGTTATTATTTATTCACAAATGTGAACTCTTAATCATGTTAACTAATCGTTTGTTGGTGTGCTTGCAGTGTGTTTAAATTGAACATTTAGAACAGGTTGGCAACTACTGTCTCTATGTTTACTCAATTTCTAATCTCAAAAAAATGCAGTAGAGGTTTACTTATTGGATCATTTTAATTAATGAAAAAAAAACGCACTAAAACACTAAAAGACATAAAGGTTGATTTCTCTGGGTCGTGATCCTGAATATTTTTTTCTGACTTTATAACTGCTCAACATTATCGTATGGTATTATTTCCTCAAAACAGAATTCATTCAATCTTTCTTATTTTTTGAAGTAAAAGTAATCTTGAATTAAATCATGGTCACCCTATGACTTTTGACGTATGCTGTATGGTAAGTGACAGGACGCCACACTGAGTAGGGTGACCAAATCGTATGCAAAAATATATTTTTCTACTTATCATCTGAAAAATAATTATCAATGTATTGGTGATAAAATATAATGAGTTAATGACCAACATCATTAGGTTCATCTTTAAATTCTGTATCTTGCCTAGTTCTCTTGCTCCACGACCCCGAAATCACCTTGTACAAAACCTTTAGGTACCTCTTTTCGTTGGCATTTGACCTTTATTTGATGTTTCAGTTCCCTCAGATAATCCACGTTCAGCAGTTCTCGCCATCTGCAAACATGGAGAAATCAATTATATAAATGAAGAAGCGTATTATGATTTAAAAGATAATGAAACGTGACTACGGTATGAGATAATAACGCCTACTATATCAAAAACTATTATCGAACGAAACAGTGTCAAAGATCAAAGTGACGGTGGCAAACGCTTTATTAAGAGGACTAATGAAAACCGTAAATCTTTTCTACCGTCATATATCACGTGGGTAGAAAGCCGTGACGCAATCCATGGCGCACGATCGATGGCTACATACAGCCACTGCACATTATGGACGAGCGTACTTGAAATGGCTGTCATGTCGATCACCCAAATCCGTCATTAATACGCACCGATAAGCCGCCTATTATTACATACAACTATTGTTAACATACTATCGACATCGTTATTCACTTGTTTTAACTTGATTACACACCCGTCGTACGCCTTACCGTTACTGGTTAATCGATATTGTATGCTAATTAACTTTTTACCGATCCACGTTGTTTTTATAACGGATTGCACCGAAACCGAGATAAAGATCGGTGGCTGGGAAGAAATATGAACCATCTGCCCGCCCGCCGCGCGTGAATTCTGCCGCATTGCACAACGCATTACAAAAATTCCGTGATACAACACATTGGGTACGTATAGGTACCCTCGCTTGCAGGATTAAGCAACATTGTCATAAAAATAACTAATTTCCATTTCTAATGTATTCATTAATCCGGAGCGCTAATCAATAAAACTTACACATAACAGTGACACACTCTGGTATACGCACTCTGACCGATCATTTGGAACCACTTTAGAACGGTTTCTTCGGTATAAACACTAACAAAGTTTGTCACAACAGTTCCTCAGTCATTTGTTTGCTTGTGCGGGATGTCAACAACTCAACATGGCTATTGGTTACGCATAGTTGCCTATATTTACAGGCAGTTCTACTTTACGATTGCCTCAGGTTAATAGGCTCTTAAAGAAAAACCACTCACATTAGCAAAAATTATCTCAAGATGTCACGGTTAGTTATCTACCTACTTATGCCAAGGGTCAGATAAGATGACCTCTTGGAATTAAAAATCTATTATTCTAACGAACCTTGGACACACCGATTATTCGGAATAATGCCCAACTGTTTTTGTTACGTAAGAAGACATCTGAATGGAATAGCTATTGTGAAACTACAATGGGATGCACGGAATAAGAGGTATGTAAAGATTTATTTAAGAGTATTGACAAAAGGCAATCGTCTCTTGTCGTTTGACCTTTAGTTTTATCAAGTGAAACCTAAGATCGTATTTACTTAAGCTGGGTAGCTAAGGATGTGTGATCGTTTGTTTTATAGCTAAGTAATAATTAAAATAATGGATACGAGTTTCATATCTAGCTATTTTGCATTTAAAAAAGCGGATGGAAAAGCTGTGTAATACTCACTGGCACATATCCTCCGGGGGTCGGGTGACGTCGCTTGAGGGCAGCGTGCGAGTTCCGACTCGCCTTCGCCGTGCTATGATAGGCACTAACTCCACACCACCTGTCACACGCAGCATCGTCTCTTCGGGTGTCAGCTTCTTTTCTCCAACTCCGATATTTACACTTTGCTGATTTTCTATGTTACGAGTATCAACAGTTTTGTCCTCAGGTAGCGTTCGTATAATCTTTTCTCCATTTGATAACCTTTTAACAAATTTCTTTTTTTTTGTCTTGATTTTATCAGCAACTGTTGAAACACCATCGTCCTCTTTTACAACTTGATGAGTTCCATTGCTGGTCTGTGTACTTTCTTCTTTTTGTGTTTCTTGACTTTTGCTCTTCGGGCTGTTGGTGTGTTTAATATTAGGCAGCTTCAACTCGCTTTGAGGCTTCATGTTCTCCTTGTCTTCCGTGTTTCTATCTTTAGTATCATCATCTCTCTTTACGTTAGGCAAAGTCAGTGAAGATCTCTTAAAGCGTTTGTTTTCATCACTTTGTAGCTTATTTAAAAGATCGTTGTCGGTCCAACCCTGTAAACATTGTATAGACTGATATTATTATTTTGTTATTTACCAATAATAGCATAATAGCAATGGAGCTATAGAACTTGCCATGGACTTAGAGAAATTTAAGCCAATATCTCGCGGGTTCCTCCATATAGTTCCACCAGGTCCCGGCTTTCCCCAAGGGCCGTCCATAGTTTGCTGAAAATATTAAATCAGTTGAGTCGATATTGGTATCACGTTCCTTATAAATTTTAATTTAACTTATTACCATTTTTCGCTCGTATTCTAAGTTTTTCTTCATTTCTTCTTTTATAGCCTTTTTGCGTGTATCGACCATATCATCTGAAAAAAAAAATTGGGCATCATAGTTATTATGACTGTAAACGAGTAGATAGATTTTTAAGAGGTCTAACTAAGTAATAAATAAATAAATATTATGGGACATTCTTACACAAATCGACCTAATCCCACAGTAAGCTCAATAAGGCTTGTGTTATGGGTACTAGACGACAATTTGTATAATAGATATGAATAAATACATAGAAAACATCCATAACTCAGGAACATATATCTGTGATAAACACACAAATAAATGCCCTGACCAGGATTCGAACCCGGGAACTCCTGCTTCGTAGGCAGGGTCACTACCGACTGGGCTAGGAGGCCATTTGAATTTGTTTGAAAGTAATAGAGTCTACTAATTCAAATCCATAAAAAATGCCTTTTTAGGGTTCCGTAGTCAACTAGGAACCCTTATAGTTTCGCCATGTCTGCCCGTCCGTCCCGTCCGCGGATAATCTCAGTGACCGTTAGCACTAGAAAGCTGAAATTTGGTACTAATATGTATATCAATCACGCCAACAAAGTGGTAAAATAAAAAGTGGAAAAAAATGTTTTATTAGGGTAGGTACCTCCCCTATACGTAAAGTGGGGAGTGATTTTTTTTTATTTCAACCCTTACGTGTGATATATTGTTGGATAGGTATTTAAAAATGAATAGGGGTTTACTAAAATCATGTAAATATTTTCGGAAATAATCGCTCCAGAAGTTAAAAAAAATGTGTCCCCCCTCTAACTTTTGAACCATATGTTTTAAAAATATGAAAAAAATTTCAAAATTAGAACTTTATAAAAACTTTCTAGGAAAATTATTTTGAACTTGATAGGTTGAATAGTTTTTGAAAAAATATTACAAAATAAATTCTGAACTAAGTTTGTAATTTAACCGTATAAGCAGGTGTTTATTGTACCTGTAATTTCTACAAAATCACAATGAAATGACGTGCTTTTGAAATAAAGTAAAAACGGTCATCTTCCATAATTTAAGCTCGCGTGCAATAGTTTATTTAATTTGCCGATAGATGTCGCTGTACGTGGAACGCTCATATCATATCCTACATGGCGGTGTTATTTTAACTCTTAAGTGGGGACACTTACTGTGACGGACGGAAAACTACGGAACCCTACACTGAGCGTGGCCTGACACGCTCTTGGCCGGTTTTTTAATTATAATAAGTGGTCGCCTACCTAAAAAATAAGACCATATTTACTCGTACCTATTCTTGGAACGTCAGTTTATATCAAAATAATAAACAGATTTTAAAGGCCAAAGCTCTTAGTAATGTAGTTGTACGCAATCTTTTTATAGCCGTCAATTAGGTTCATTTAAGGCCTAAGGCTCGAACCTTAGGTCATCCATGAACAACGTTAACATACGGTGCCTTTAATGCAATTAAAAGATGCCCATCAGCGTTTTAGACTTTTAGTACTTCATCATTTGTTATCCTGGCAAAACGTAGTTATAAATCATCATCGACATTTGACTGTCAAAGTTTTCGCAAACAATATTATGTTTCAAAAGAACTATCGCGAAATGAATACCTCGTTGCTATACCGTGTTGTACTGTTAAGATTCATTGGGTAGTCATGTGTATTACACATTAACAATAAACATTTAAGCACATTGTGTGAATCTATCAACACTTTTTTGAAGTTATCGAAACTAACTAGCTTGTGTTAATCTCTCTCTGTCATCCTTGTGGTTCACTGACTATAGGTAATTTAACTTTTTCAGAAAATAAGTTTCCTAACATTCTATTCCGCACAACTTTGGATACATTTTTGGAACAAAAATCAACAACCATCGTTTACACATTCGAGAGATACTTAAGAAAAAACCAGCCAACTGCGTGTCGGACCACGCATAATGGAGGGTTCCGTACCTGTATTTAGTATCGGAAAAACTAATATCAAAATGTCGTATCTGCTCTAACTCGAAAACGCCTTAACCAATAATGTTCAAAACAATTTTCGTTGAAGGAATGTAAGTACAATGATGTATCTCCTCATTTTTTTTTCATATTTAATGAATCTCAGGTTCAAAAGTTACAGGCAGGACGACAATTTTTTTTTCACTTTCAGGGGAATTATTTCTAAAAATAAAAACGAAATCAAAAAATGTTAAAACAAACCACAATGCTGTTTGTAAAAATCTATGGATTAATGTGCAACATTATGTTAATATTTGATTGAAAAATTACAATTAGTTAGGTGAACATGTGAAGAATATTTTTTTCAGTAATTTTACTTCAAAACTAAGAAGCGGCATACAAAATACACCTTATGTTAAAATTTTATTAAGATACTTCGTAAGTTCGTATAATGTCCGAGTTCCGAGTAAAATGGCTATGACATACGGACGGACGGAAGGATATGACGAAACTATAAAGGTTCCGTTTTTGCCATTTTGGCTACGGAAGCCTAAAAAGCGCATTGAACCTATACTGTTCATAAATCTAATCGTATTGTATAAACTGTTATCGACGGCGCGGGCGGGTCCTCGCATCGGCTTCGCCGACCGGACCACAGACCACGGCCTTCGATTCGAGTATGGGTCTGAGCCCTTACCAAGTATCTGCCTGTACGTGTGTTGCTGGTCCGGTGTCTGTCGGTAGCGGATGTCGTTGTCGACGGCGCGGCGCAGATTCTCGGTGTAGCAGAGCTGGGGGTCCTCGCGCAGGCGCAGGGGCGTGCGCCGGCGCCGGCGCCGACCGGACCAGCGGCGGCATTCTTCGTATAACGCGACACCCTGAGTAAGTACCGTTAATATTGTGTTTAACAAAATATTTCTAATATTTGTAGGACAACATGATACAAGGTATTGTTTATTTCAATACTCATACCAAAATAACGGCCTCCTAACCCAGTTGGTAGTGACCCTGCCTACGAAGCCGGGTTCGTATCCTGGTAGGTAAGGGCATTTATTTGTGTGTTTATCAGTAATATTTAGCTCAGGAGCTATGGGTGTTTTCCCCTGTATCTAAGTATACATTTATCTATATAAGTATATCGTCGCCTTTTACCCATAGTACAAGCTTTGCTTAGTTTGGGACTAGGTAGATTTGTGTAAGATTGTCCCAAAAAAAAAGCTGTGCCCCTTGTTATAGTAGCGTAGATGCTGGCAGCATTTCCCCTCTGTATCACAACATCAATACGTTTGGCGAAGATGCTGGCAGCTCTAAAGTCACCGGTGGCATCCACGAGATAACAAGATGTCGACACTTTCAGTAGGAAATGGAGCTTTCATAGTATTGGAAAATGTATATTGCAAAAATTCTTTTAGCTAACAAACTTTTTTGCTAGTACATTATTGCGCTAATAAGCCATTGATGTAGGTGATCTGTGTAATGTGTACTTCATCCTTATTATAAAACGTTACGAAGCCATCGCCTTATAGGACGAAAAATAGATGAGCCTGGCCTTTGGGGAAATCAGTTGACTGGTTTTTACTCATCAGTTACGACATGCATTTCATTTGCACTGCGCAAGACGTTTGACCCCTACCTTATATAGATTTATAGCCATCGATATTCCTTACATAATAATTACCGCTAATATTTGACTGATTTAAAAGATCATATTTAATCATTTATTAAGACACTAAATGACTCCTACGATTCAATTTTATGACCCTCATTTCGGCTAAAGTGTTCCAAGAGCTGTGATCACTGTTTTAAATTACGGCCATTTTATATTTCTGTAACGGTTCAAGTCGGTAATTTATTAGCTGTGTTGTACTTATTTAAATTTGAGAAGAAGTGGTTAACGAACACGTAAATAAACTTAACTGAGGTATTTGGAAACCATTTCGTTCCTAATAAATAGGTATTAGTTAGAACCGGTGGTAGTTTTTTCTTGTACTTAATGTGCCTAAATTTATTTATTTTATTTTATTTATTTTATTGGTATTCAGGACAACAACAGCCATAGATACAATTATGATGTAATAGTAGTTACATAGAAAAAAGGCCAATAACAGTCATCCGTTATTTTACAATGTCTAAGTTGCACAACAGAAAACAAAAACAAAAAAAGTGAAATTAATTTTATTGTTTTCACAAATGCCCGATACAATACAATTTAAGAATAAATATATTTTTATCTTTATTGTAGGTATATTGTAGGTGCTTAGAAAGCGCTGGTAGCCTGGCGGTAAGACGATTACTAGTCGTTTCTTGGTGAAGGAAAACATCGTGAGGAAACCGGATATAATCTCAAATAGTCCTTGTGTCCCCGGTCGCTGAAATGATTTGGATGAAATTTGGTATGAAGATAGTTTGAGTCCCAGGGACGGATATAGGACGTGTCCTTTAAGGGGGTGAAAAGGGAGTGGATTACTAATTTCACGCAGATGAAGTCGCGGACAAAACCTAGTTGTCACAAAGCAAGATCATGTTATGATCATTTTAAGCATATCACCAGCTAATCCAATTCCGGTTCTGACTGTCATATTGGTTATTTTTTCCGACGGACTTATCCATTCGTTATTTGTTTCAAAGTTATTAGTTAAGTTTGACTCCTATTGAGGCATCACTGTCACATCTACGTCATCATTCAAAATTAACAACGCAATATATGACCCAATTCAGCCCCCACCCCGAAGTGTCAATCAAGAAATGTGACGCACTTCGTGGAAACTTGTTAAAGGTCACATTTCATACGAAATCCAATTTCATTTAAACTGTTTCTTCGTAGTGTAAAAGCAATATCGCTATAGAAAGCTGTTTACCTGATATCTACGTGCGATTCTTTCATAAAAGTTCACATCACGAATGACCTACTTAAAGGCTGAAGTGATATTATGAGTATCTATGCTATTGTTATAAAACTTATAGGTAGAATTTCTTTTTCAATTCCCATAACAAGCGTATACAGGATGTAATCGTTAAGTGCTTACAGGCAATATTTCAGCAACTAAAGAAGGTATAAACATACTTTTAATTAATATCAAAAGAACGTTACTCAATGAGTAAAACAATCAATAACTTTTTTTTATAAAACAATACATTTAGTAGGCAAACGTTCGATAAGTGGTTTAATTTTTCTACAGTCATCATCCTCTTAGCGTTTTTCCCAGCCTTTTGCCACGGCTCAATTAAACCTAGGGTCCGCTTAGTAACCTAAGCTCTTTAATTGGCGTAGGTACTGGTTTTTACAAAAGCACCGCAGATGGTTCAAACAGCAAAACGGCAACTCGATGACAGTTCTGATGCAGTTTATGAAAATTGCAAAGTGCAACCTGTGTAGTCCGCGTCATCTCGGTCGCACACGTCACGCAAGCAGTGTGCTATTTCACATGAGAATTCTTATATTACAACGGAGTGGAACGTGCCCATCTTCGCTTTACTTACCTTCAACTCGTCTTCAGGATAGATGCCGCCGGTGCGCAGATCGTGCCGGCGCAGGCTTCGCGGGTTAGGCGCGCCGCCGCCAGCGCGACCCCATGGCTCGTATGATGCCAGTTCGGCTCGGGCCTGCCGAAGTAATACCGCATAGTAATTAATAGTAGGTAATATTTAGAGTTACAGGTGCTAGTAAACGTTTTGGTAATTAATAATAGATTCTTCTTTTTTAAACAGTTTTCATACCGCGCGTCAGACGCTGCTCCCGCGCAAGTTGCCATTTTTGATGACAAGATACTCAACCAACTCCATTAGAAACTACTTTCTTTGCGCGCTCTTTCCAGTCCTGTGACACCAGTTTTCCTTTCGCGCTCTGCTGCGCGAGGCGCGGCTCCCGCGCACGCCGCTACGACCCTGAACACTAGAAACCTTCATCACTTGTCGCTGCTGCTCTATCTTCTCTCTCTTCGCGCGCTTCCTCCGTTTCTGCGCCAGCAGCTCTCCCTCCGCGCGCGTCAGCTGCGCAAGGCGCCGCTCTCGCGCATGCCGCCACGATCCTGAACACTAGAAACCACTCACCTGTCGCTGCTGCTCTCGCTTCTCTCTCTTCGCACGCTCTCTCCGCTCCTACACCTGCAGTTCTTCTTCCGCGCATGTCAGCTGAGCCAAGCGCAGCTCTCGTGCATTTCTCAACGAGCCTGATGACGCGATACTCAACCATCTACACATGAAACCACTTACCTGTCGCTGCTGCTCTAGCTCCTCTCTCTTCACGCGCTCTCTCCGCTCCTACGCCAGCAGTAAGTTCTCTATCCGCGTGTGTCAGGTGCACGAGGCGCCGCTCCAGTGCACGCCACCACGACCCTGATGTCGGGATACTCACTCAACTATCTACACATAAAACCACTCACCTGTCGCTGTTGCGTTAGCTTCTCTCTCTTCGCGCGCTCTCTCCGCTCCTGCGCCAGCAGTTCTCCCTCTGCGCGTGTCAGCTGTGCTAGGCGCCTCTCCCGCGCACGGCGCCGCGCAGACCCTGATGTGGGCGCGTTCAGCCTCCTGTGGTATCGAACCGTAGTGTTACACCAACATGACTTGTAATTTTAAGCAGTTTTAATAAGGGATTTTTTAAATACTTAACACTGTTTCGTCCGTAAGAGCTAGTTACAGCTTTGGGCTGTCACTTTACGGTCAGTTCATTTGGCTTCGGAACTGCCAAGTAGGTAGTGAAGCTATAGGTAAAGGCTATTATAAAAATTGAAATTTCGCTTGCAGACGTTTCTGCGTAGTACAAAATTAATTTAGTGTGGGTTAGCGCATTGTTATCGATGTTATTCCAATATAACTTGGAACTTCGATGCCGTTAACGTGTAAGTATTTACACTTACGGTAGATGTCGCTACACGTCACCCTCTGACGTAAGCAATGAAGGAACTGATGGAAAGATTCACTGCGGTTGAGTAAGCGTCGATGCCTCAGTTGGTCAGAGCGGTCGGACCGGTGTTCCCAAAGGTCGCAAGTTCAAATCTTGCTCGACGCAGTGAATTTTTCCATTTTTCTTTCAATTATAAAAAACTTATAATATATATTTCTATGGACAAATGTTCAATCAGCAAATCATAGCTTTAATCTTTGGGTACGTCCACAGGACCAACGAGACATGAAACTAATTGCTATACAGAGGTATGGGCCAGGTGCCTTTATTCGAATTAAACAATACGCAAATACAGAAAAAATTAAAATAAGGCTAAATCGTTTCAGGGAATATACCTAACAGCTATGATCTGCATAAGGAAGCATAAGGAATAATTTGGCCTTGCTTTGAGTCTGTGGCAGTCGGATAATCCGCTGGAATGTGTTCGGCGCCATACGTTCTTCAACACGGCTAGTCGTAATGTAATACAGCGAGTCATTAGCCGCCCTTTGACAGTTTCGGCTGGCCGTAATGTAAAACAGCGAGTCATTAGCCGCCGCTTTGACCGTTTGAACACTCGGTTTGGTTATTTTTTAGGCTTCCGTATACCTCGAAAGGAAAAAACGGAACCCTTATATGATCACTTTGTTGTCCGTCCGTCCGTCCGTCCGTCCGCCCGTCCGTCCGTCTGTCAAGATCCTTTTCTCAGGAACGCGTGGAGTTATCAAGCTGAAATTTATATGAAATACTCAGGTCTTCTGTCCCTTGAAGCTGCGAAAAAATCAAACTTCTAAGCCAACACAATCAAAAGATACAGCCGTTTATGACGCAAATTTCCGCAAATTTTCGAAACACGCAAGGGAATCAAAACCTACAGGGTACTTCCCGTGAACTCAGAATCTTGAAATTTGGTACGAAGCAACGTCATAGCACGGATAAAGGAAAAATTGCGAAAACCGTAATTTTTTTGTTACATCATATAATAAAAATATTTTTAATAATTTTAAAGTTGCTACCCCTTTTCTCATGAACGCGTAGAGGTATTAAATTGAAATTCATATCAAATACTCAGGTCTATAATACCATTAAGCTGTAACAAAATCAAACTTCAATGTCAACGCAATGGGTGAATCTTTACTGACATACCTACAGGTTTGTACGGAACCCTCGGTGTGCGAGTCCGACTCGCACTTGGCCGGTTTTTTTATAGGATAGGTAGGTTTCGGTTAGTCTTTTTTAGTAGGGTGGGTAAGTTTTTTTTGTGCCTTAAATACTAACCTTTTTTTAATAGGATGGGTAGGTTTTGGTTATTTTGAAAGCGATAACGATGCGGCTAAACGTGGGCCGCCTTATTAACGTATTGAAATGACAATCCGGCTAATCGTTGAATCGCCGCATTTCAAACCGGCCCTGTTTTTAATAACGGCTAGCCGCAATGTAATACGGCGGATTATACTATCCGGCTGCGACAAGTCTAATAGGAATGACATTCATTACCTAGTTATTCATTCTAATTTCATTTTCTTTTGCTACGTATCATACTACATGCCTATAAGCATCAAATATAAAGTTATTATTGTGAAGACCTATTTAATAAAGTTTAATCGAATGTGTATACAGGATGATTCATGAGACGTGAGCAGGCTTAACACTACGGATTCAGTTAATAATAAGCTATTGTTTGATATCAGTATTAGTGTGATAAGAGCAAAATAATAATTTTTAAGTAAAAATAAAAAGTTTAAAATTAGTTACGACACGCATGGTCACTCTTCAATTAGAATACTCCGTCGCGTACTGATGTTACACATATCACAGAAAAACAAGAGAATATTCTGTCAAATTGATGTCTGGTTACTTTGGAAACATCGTATCTCACTTAATTTGACAATTATTTTTCATAATCAAAGTGCTGTCATGATTGTTAAAGAGGTTTTGATCTTTATGGATTTGTTTATGTAGGGTGACCATGATTACAGGGAACAAAATTTCTACGACACAAAAAGGTAAAAAAAAATTGAAAGGCGTTATTGTTTCATTTAAACATGATGGCGGCCGATTCATTATCGTTAACTAAGTGTGTAGGGTTGTTCCTGCTCACGTCTCATGAATCACCCTGTATATATAGTAAGTATATGATACCAAATAATTAGCACTTTACTCCCATCAAAGTAGTACTTTAAATTAATAATTGGAGGGAAACTACAGTGAATTGTTTGAACATATTGAATACTAGCTTAACGTGATATTGAAACCTAACACCATAATAACCAGGAAGTTACATACTATTAACATAAGCCATACACACACTGCGTTACCTAGGACCTACCTACGCAACCATTGCGAGTGCAAAGTAAACATTTGTGAGTTTCACTAAACATGACTACAATATACAGAGTGCAACAAAAATACTGGTGATTTGTTTAATTGGTATCCTATTGAGACTAAGAAAAAGCAGGATTTTTTTTTCTTATAACGCAAAACAAATATATAGGGGTACGTCGTCCCAGTCGGCCCGCCCTCCATACCAAATCTTTTTTTTTTCGAGTGAAAAAAATTTTTCTTACTTTTTCATCATTTAATTTTTATGTCCTAAAACGGATTACAAGCATTTTTGTTACACCTTGTATATGACCGTGGTATATAACGGTGGGTAATTACATAGGTCGGTAGAGGCCGGGCATTCGCGGGCAACTGCGGCTGAAACGGCACCGAATTCGAAGTCATGCACGCTTCAGGGAATGTTTTCATTGTTCAATTGTTGCCGTCACGAGCTTTTGTGTCAAATGAATGTAGGTCGGGTTGGCGATGTTTATTCAATATATTTATAGATTGACTATTTTTAAACGCGTTTTACCTGGGTCCAGTTGAATAAAAATACTGATCTATTTAAGGTATTCCAAACCAAAACTTAATTTCTGATTGGCATTTATTTTTGACACAGAATGAGTTGTCTTAATTTATATTCGTAGATTAGTGTCAAAATATTCTTATTCATATTTCACATCGAAACTACTTAGTTTTTTTTGGAAACCTACACCTTACCTACCAACCTTACCATTCCATATGTTGCAAATCACAAAGTGTTCGCTTTTAAATAATTAATTGTTAAACTTCTCATTTGAGTTGATTGGTATGTATACAAACGCGCTAAATTAAGCGCTTCTGGCATTACCTAACATAGTAAAAGATAGCAATCTAACCTTGTAATACTTAATATTATGACTTACCAAATATCTCAGAGGCAATGTTGTTAGAAATAATATTCGTAACCTGAGAAGTCAAAGGATACTTTGTCATAAATAATATCACTTATTAATTAAACTATTCGGTTTAATATTCATTGGAAACATGCGCACTGCTACTGCTGTTAATTGACTTTGGTTATCACTGTTTCAGAAATTCAATCAATGTACAGACACAGATCTACCTACGTTTGCTTTAATGTTAAATTCTGGTTGAGACAACATTGCTTTAGCAACAGCAACAGGACAGAAAACAGATGATATCATAACCAATCTCCTTGGTGTAGGATCAGTAACAGAATGAACTTTCAAATGGCGACAGCAGGCAACGATAGTCACTCAGTCCGGCGCGGATCCGGGATTCCATTCAGGGGGGCAATTTCCTTCTCAAAAAAATCTTGCGATGCGCACCTAGGCCTAGGCCCCCGTAGTACCTGAGCAAAGCTGTCCCAACCAGAATGTAATCTTTATTTGCAAGGATAGGTACCTATACTAGCTGGACTCAGAAAGGTCGTCGTCGAATGAAAAATAAACGTTAAATGATGCCAAAAAAACCTTTTACAAGGAGTTAGGTACTTACCTACTTCCACACCGCTAATTGTACACATAGCCATACAAACTACTTTTACCACAAAGTAATCAAACCTTGCCAGTCACTGGCTACAATACAACTCGTATAGGTTCAACTTGCAAAGCTTTCAGCGGGCAAATTGAAAAACGCCACAGAAACATAAACAAGTAGGTCGTTCCATTGCTAAACGACATGGGCTTATGAGCGACTCCCTAAAGGAGTGTGTTCACAGTACTAAGTTACAAAATATAATATGCTGTAGGAAAATAATCTCCAACTAGGGCCAGTAGGGCAAGTAGGTACCAATATACAAAAGCACGGATATAATCAGATTGATTCAGTATTAGATGCGAATTCGTTAGAATGCGGACATAGACACCTAATTTACAATTGCCTTTAAAACAATCTAGACTACGCTCTGCCCGCGACTTCGTGTTATAGACGGAGAGCTGGCCACGTAAGATATGACACAACAATGAGAGCAACGAAACCGTGCTAGTTAGTTTGCGTGTTATACTATGCTTATTTCGAGATTCGGACATCTGGCAGCTTTAAAGTGGTGGAGGTCAAAGAATGCAAATAACTTGAAGAAAACAAATCCTAGAGTTCTGGGTTTGATGCAATATCATGGGAAATTACGTTAATTAGATTATATCATAGCCAGAAGTTTCTGTTGGGGAAAAGTAGTGCCAAATGATGTACGAGTATAATGAAATTTATAGTTAGTCGCGTACTGCTTTTGTTTCCGCAATAATACAATTTTAATTTTATTTTCCCATGTTAAAATATAGGGCCTGTCCTCTATAAATGACACAACTTCGGCAATTTTTGCCCGTTTTGGTATAACTTTTTTCCAACTGAAAAACTTTGTTGGACTGTCACTCTGACCTCCACCCATTAAAAGCTGCCAGATGCCCAGATCTAGCAATAAGGATGGCAAAGCAATCTAACTAGACAGGTTTCATTGCTCTCATTATTGTGTCATATCTGACATGGCCAGCTCCATTACGTTAAAGCCATGACTTCCAGACTTTTTAATATATTTCTTATTCCCTAAGGGTTGAGTATAAATAAAAATCCTTTGAAAATTCCAGGTTCTATCTGCAACAATTTAGGCCGTTCGTTGTATTTATTTAATGCGACCGTTTTAATATAGGGTAATTGTGCTAGTTTCCCGTCCAGGTCCAGTTTACCGTCCATTTGATTAAACTGGTGCAAATAAATGGGAAAAACTTTTTAATAATAATAATAAATAATAAATTATTTAGTTGGCAGGCAAGAAACCCATAAAATATTACAAAAACAAATATTACAATCAACAAAATAACAAATAATATTACATTTAAGGTCAACAAAATTTATATTTATAGTTTATTCTTTAGTAGACATATAAATAAGTATGGACGGAAAACTGACAAGAGTGGACGAAAACTAGCACAATCACACTACATTGAGTAAGATGAGACACGCGACAAGGAAGGTTTCTAGATTTTGTAACGTCTTACCTATCGGTTATAGTTAGCAAAAATATTCCATAAGTTATTAGAGATAGTCTACACAACCCTTGCGTGCATGAACTGTACAATACTGAGGAAAAAATACCCTTAAAACAGCAAGGTCAAATAGTTTATTGCTAATCGATAAGTAATCAAACCATCATTGCTAAATAATCTCATGCAGTCGCGAATTTACATACGGCGATGGCGCACTGTGATTCGGATATTGTATTGGCTTATTTTTATTGGGGCTCTCGAGATACAAGTACTTACATGTTCCTTATAATGTAAATAGAACCTTATATTATTTATAATAGAACCATCGTTACAGAAATGTAGGATGGATATTTTATATTATTTTTAAGTTACTTACTTAGCTACCTACTTTTACGTGACCTACAGTTTGACTTCACCATTTAAATAGGTATTAAAGACGATAGTGCGATTGATTATGGGGAACCTACCTATAGTTATATGGGTGGGGACTTAAACCAAGTTGCATTGGATATATTATGCGCAATTCGTGATAAATTTAATTGTAAATTTCACATATCGGTCTAAACTTACCGCACCTCAAGAGTCTTAGATATACAGGGTGTAATCGTTAAGTGTAGCCAGGCGATTACTCCGTAAATATAAGAGATATTAGAAAACATCTAACGGATATCGAAAGTGCGTCACCTAATGAGTAAAATTACATTAATAACTTTTTTTAAATAAAATCAGAACTATCCCAAACATTAACTACAAACCCTCCCATACATTTAGTACGACGTTCGTTGAAAGACTAGTTTGTACGGTCTAGTCATTTCACCGTTATAAAATGATTCATGAATTGTTTTATTTTATTCCATATCAATCAATTATCACTTTTTATAGTTTATTCGTGAAAATAATGAATCTCAAGCAGTTTTATCTCTTACGGCACCAACGTTCTACTTTGAGAGTGAGTCGTCGTAGGTACTAACTGTATGGGAGCGTTTAAACTTAATATTTTTAATATTAATACTTTTTATTTCAAAAAAGTTATTAATGCAATTTTACTCATTGGGTAAGGCACATTCGATATCGGTTTGAAAATTTCTAATATCTCTTATATTTACGGAATAATCGCCTGGCTACACTTAACGATTACACCCTGTATAAACCTAGTATAGTACCTTCCTTTTGCTATCAGAAATGCTTTAAAAAGATGGACAGTTGTGACGTGATAATTGCGGCTATGAATCAAACCGAGGGATTTGATTGATTTTATCAGCGGAAAATGTTAAGCTTGAAATATCGCCTCTGCCACACACTATTTCTCACTTTAAGTCATTTAAAACCAATCGAGCAACATAGCGATCGTAATGTTTGCCGCTTAGTTGCATTAAGGCGTTTCGAAGGAGAATATGAGGAGACACCTGAAAATTACAGTAGGTAAGGGTTCCTAAAATACTTCAAGGAAATTTAGATTTTACTTCTTTACAGTAAGGTTTAATTTAACTGGAGCGTTTTACGTTGAGAAGTTAGGTAAAGTCTAACACTGAAGCATGCTGAGGGTGATTATTACCACCGCATATAAAGTACATCGCCTCTACCAATACCTGGCTGCTTAATAATGATCTTCGTTTGTTAGGTAGGTACGTAAGTATTAGGTTTCTTTCCACTATGATTAGTGTTTTGGGATGTTTTAGCATCACTGGGGCAGGACAATTTTAGATTTTTAGAACAGTGTTCTGTTTAACCATCACGCATAACAACCCTAGGGCTACTTAGATTAAAAATACTACTTGTAATCCGGACTTCCAGAGTATAAATAGGTATATAGGTACCAGTCACTTTGTATAAATTATTTGACCACAAAAACTACCTACCCATTTTGCGACATCAAACTTAAATCATTTTTACATTAAAAAGTGTTTAATCCAGAGTTCATACTTTTTACCTACATTAGACATTACTCTAACAAAATGAGCACAAACAATACTTTCAGAGTTATTCAATAACCTAGCAACAATACTGTATTGTAGGGGATATCACTAGGATTATAAAATAAACCAGTACTTTACCAGTATTTACACTTGTATTCGTTTGTTACAAGGTTTAAATATGAATAAATTACACTATATGACAATAATATTTTCAAGACGTCTTTACAACAATCTGGTCAAGATCCGAATGGCGGCCGCAGCTGTATACCCGTCATTTTATATTATAACATCAAAATGGCGGGAACGAGCAACAAGGAATAGTCAAGTGACAGTCTTTTAAGATGATGTTAAATAAAAAGTAGTTATCCTTACAAGCTAAAGTATTTATCAATAATAATGCTTACAGCTCGGCCATCCTAATCGAGGCGAGACCCTTCGCCAAAACTTAATGAAATAATAGCTCAAATAAAATAATTTACAGATCAATTCTGACAATAAAAAGGTAATGAATACAAACTGTTTAAATACCCATATTAATAACATAATTAGAGTTTTGGATCTTAACAAATCGAATTTAATACATTTTCTCTTGTAATAAGTTAATGAAATAATGTTTTTATATTACTCATGAACATGTCAACACTTGACTGTCAGTTTCACATCATTGTAGTATATTATTATAAATGATTATACAATGTAAAATGAATTATCATCGATAATAAAGTATAGAACGATCGATAAGAAAGATAATAATAATAACTCAAATAAGATAATTTATAGATCAATTCTGACAATAAAAGGTAATGAATACAAACTGTTTATACCCATATTAATAACATAATTAGAGTTTTGAATCTTAACACATCGGATTTAATACATTTTCTCTTGTAATAAGTTAATGAAATAATGTTTTTATTTTACTCATGGTCATGTTAACCCTTGACTATGAGTTTCACATCATTGTAGTATATTATTATAAATGATTATACAATGTAAAATTAACTATCATCGATAATAAAATATAGAACTTCACAAGAACTTCACAAAGAGTTGATTACTCATTATCTTTATGATTAAGTTTGCCTTTGTGCATAAGTGCTCATTGTAAAAGTAGTAAAAGTTTATTTCATTCAGTGTAAACAACAAAGGAAATAAATGATTATTCTACCGACTTCTTAACTTCATAATATATTGCTTATCGACTTCATAATTTATAATTATTAGGATCATCAAGTTTGAGTATTACGAATAAGATATATCATAACAGTTAGAATTATTGAATAGTAATGGAGTTTGATATATCAATACAGCAAAGATCAAAATAATAATTCTTCTTCATAATATTTAATTACCATGACTTCATCATCAAGCTTAAGTAATACCAATAAGGTGTAACACAGTCGTTAAAATGATTGAATAATGATAGAGTTTGATATATCAATGCAGCAAAGATCAAACCAATAGTTATTTTACCTGATATTTAATTAAAAAGACTTCATCATCAAGGTTAAATAATAACAACAGTGATTAAGTTTGATACATTTCTATACAGCAGCAAAGATCAAACCAGTAGTTAATTTGTAAGCGCAATTATTGTTTACGTTATTGAATAAAATATTATTAGACTGTTTAATGCATTTTAAAATTCAAATTAGAAGGAAACTTTATAACATAAAATACATACAAATAGCATAATACTTATCACTTTCACATGAATATCGCACAACACCACATGTATAACCACATGATTGATACAGACCAATTTTATTAACACTCACAACGTAGTTGAATACATAACGACAGCGGAGAGTCGTGCAGAGTGGCGTGGCGTTCTGGACCACACCACTACACATGCCGTGACGACCATTATCATTCTTTCGAGAGCGTAGCGTCAGAGAAGATGTAGGTGAAGATGATGCCTTTTTTTTTGAAGAAGAATATCATAACCCTAGCCATCTCACTTTGGCGCTCCTGGGTCGGAAGTGTTCTACACCCCGACCCTCTCACCTGGGCACTCCTGGGTGGTAAAGAAATACCAAACCCTGGCCCTTTCACCTGGACGCTCCTGGGTCGTCAGTCTGAAACTTGTAACACTTTCTTTAGAAACGTGAATAATTTAGTCTTGTTATTTTCAACATATGTGATTACCTAAATATTATAATGACAATTACGTAATTGTTTATTTACGTTTTAAAAGTATAAATTTAAGAATCAAATATTATTAACTATCTATTAAGTATTGCAAGAAATAAATGATTATATTATGAAGTAAGTAACTTTTGTTTGATTAACGTTTGCTAATATACAACTTGACGCGTTACGAAAAGAGTAACATTTTGGATTAAAATAATTTTTTTTTCAGGCGCGGAGTTGTTTTAATTCATTTTAATTTGGTTTCATTTATTTTAAGTTGAACTTCGAAGTGTTCTACTGTGGTTAGTTATCTAATAAGTATAGTGATATACGTTTTAATGTTATCTACCGTTAAGTTGAACTTCGAAGTGTTCCACTGTGGTTAGTTACCTAGTTAGTATAGTGATATACGTTTTAATGTTATCTACCGATAATTGTCTAAAAGTACAATAAGGCAATGCTAATGTAACGCAAACTTATTCTTTTGTAAGTATATTATTGACTTTGATTTTTAAAACATATAGGCAATTTATGTTGCGTTAATTTTACTTTGTCACGATTATTTAGCCGCGCTAAGATATTTTTATTATACAAGTTTATTATCATAATTTAACTATCATAATTTAACTATCATAATTTAACTATCATATTTGTATCGATGTTTCAATTAATTGAGTAAAATGATCTTGTATTGCTGGATTCGTAACATTATCCAATGTGATAATAAATCAGTCTTGGTGGTCTGGTACTATGAACTTAGATATATTTTCAATTAATTAATTAAAATGATCTCGTATTGCTGGATTCCTAAAATGTGATAATAAATCAGTCTTAGTGGTCTGGTACTATGAACACATATATATATATATATGTGAAATACTTATATTATAATAATAAATAACTAGTTTAGTAGCGATGAAAGCAAGCTAAACATAGTGTCGTCATTATCCTATTTTTACTAGAAAAAACAGGGCCTTAACCAATGAATTGAAAAATAAAATAATTACTGAACCAGTTTCACCAATATTTAACTAATGTAAATAAGCAGTAATACGTATGTGGTTTTGCAAAGTTTTTATTATGCAAGACCCTTACGAACCTCAATTTGCACTCTGCAGTAGTCGCAGAAAGTTAAAACTGGATACATGAATTTAACAAACCTAATTTTGCCCTTTTGTCACTGATCTCAGGACATAACATGATAACGAATAATATTAACTATAATGTTTAATTCCTTTATTTATTCTTCTTATGTTTATTATTGTTACTATATTATTTTAACTAACTGTACGGATAATATTAAATATGTTGTTTAATTCCTCTAATTTCTCTTCTTATGTTTATTATAGTTACTACATTCTTTTAACTAACTGTAAGATGCATTCAGCCATTTAGTAAAAGGGATTTGCCTGTTACCCAGCTTTCATGTTAAATGTCGTCAACGCACAGTGTTTTATGGAAGCCAAAAAAGTGACATCCCCATTTTATTACAAATTACTATAGTTTAGAGCATTACGAATGCGAGACTGAAACTCCCATGATTCTAATATGTGTAGTTTTTGAGACATACATTTTTGAAAATCTTGTTTCTGACGCTCGGAAATTACGAAAAATAGAAATAATTTAAAAGATATTGCATGGACTGTTTGTTTCGCCAAGGTGTTCGACAAAACATTCAAAGACATACATTTAAGAGCAATCACTACCTTCCTAGATACATTTGTTACAAAGATATTAATTGTTTTATTAATTTTGATTTTGATTTTTTTCCTTCCATGTCCCGCCGTAGTAGGTCGCAATATTGGTATGAGAGCTTCATTATTATGTCTTCTATCTATTCTATTTTTTACAAGACCTAATTCCGTGGAACATTGAGGTAATCACCTAAACACTTTATATCCGGGTTACCCGGCCTCTAGGGTTGACACTTCGGTATTTTTAATTTTATACGCCGTTGTTTCCGGGATATCTATAATTCTTGGTTTTGATAATAGTTTTGAGTACATATGCAAAGAACTAGCCAAAAAATATGTTAAAAAATTCGAATGGTGTCTTACGACAGCGACTATACATAAACTGTTGGTCCATGGAGCTGCGATAATACGAAACTCGTCTGTTCGAATTGGAATGCTCTCCGAATAGGGTTTGCGATCCGGATACCCGGATACCCGAAATATCCGGATACCCGCTCACTTTCGGATCCGGATCCTATACGTCTCAGGATCCGGATATTACGGATACTACGGATCCATTCAATTATTATCACTAAAATGATTAATTCATAACTCGATATGCTCACATTTTGTTTTCGATTACTATATATTACTTTACAGTCTACATTGTGTGAATATACCTTATATACCCCATATAAAATAGATTGAACACGTCATTTCTGATAAATAACTCGTTCTATTGCTATTGCTACATATTATGAAGTATGAGTACTCAAACTTGTCACTTACCGCACATTTCACATCTCAATCTAGGGATTGCTCCAATTGTTATTACTTTTAACTTAAAAGTTTTAAGAGAAACCTTTACTTTGCTAATCACTCAGTGTCAGTAGTCTTTGGGTCGTGGTCGTGTCCTGGAAAGTGCTAGTAACGAGCAGTCTTCCGTGGCTTATGATGCCTTATTAACAATATCACCCACCAGCGTAGAAGCTGAGAGAGTGTTCTCGTCTGCGGGTTACTTGTGTAACCATCTTCGAACACGATTGAAAAAAGATTCATTGGATGCCTTGAGTTTTCTGCGCTCACATTACCAACAACTAAAATAGTAATTTAGCAGATTGTTATTATGAAAACAAAATGTTGCCAATGTTGATTAACTAAAATTGTAGGTACAGTCAAACCACGCTAACTCTTCCAAGCAAATTAACTGTCAAACCATACAAACTGACTCATTTTGTATGGTTTGAGAGTTCATTTGCTTGGAAGAGTTAGCGTGGTTTCTCTTTATCAATGTTAATGTTCCTTTTAAAGACTGATTTACAAAGGTAGGTATACTTTAACTCGACTCGACTGATTTATGATTAAGATTATCCCAGAAATCCTGTCTAGGTAGCCTTTACTAGCTAGTAAACAATTAATATTTACATTATTATATCTACTAATACTATACACAAAGTGTCTTTGTTTGAATTTTTTTATTGAATGTTGATTAATATGCATACTCGTATACCACACACATTTCTTTTACTACAGTCACTACAGAGTTTAATTTAATCGTTAGAAACTAGCATATACAATTGTTCTTTTTAATATTGTAAGATGTTGATTATATGTAACGTAAATGATTTTATTTTTTATAGCTTACATGTACCAGCTTAGCTACGATACTAAATTGTTAATTATTAAGATTCTTTTGTTAAGTTAGACTGATTGTTATTATTTAATAAAGACCAGAGTTTACCGAGTATTTATATCATAATTGTATTATTTGTGATGATATTGATAATTTTTTCTGTATTGATTTTAGAAAAAGTAATAAATCCCATTGAACCAATGATTTTCATCGTTTAATTACCGGAATCGTTTACCGTAACGTCAGAATTTAAGATTTTATTTTTCGGATCCGTAATATCCGTATTATCCGGATATCCGGATCCGTCATTTTTTTGGATCCGTAATATCCGGATCCAAAAAACTGACGGATCTTGCAAACCCTATCTCCGAACAATCATCAGAATCTCGTAATAAATATTGGCGTCACGATAGAGAACACCATACCCGCAAATCAGATCGATCGAAAACCATGTCTGATTTATTTCATAGAGCGTTAGTCTCATCAGACCCAATAATTTCGGAACAACTGATGTCGCAACGACAAAAAATATTAAAAAACGTCTCCTACCATCTGCCGCAATAGCATTATTGAAAGCACCACAGGATGCTTTTATATCGCCATCGGATGAAAACATAACACCATCATCAGAGTTATGTCCAGACGACAGCTATTCTGAGGTGCAAGATGGGGAGAGAGCCTGGAAGTAGAATATTGTTGCCTGGAAGTTGATAATTTTGTAGTAATTCATGTTTTAGAAAAAAAAATTGCTAAATTGGCGATGCATAATAGATATTTTAGCCGTTGCTTCCAAAAAAAAACACATAATTGTAGTATACGGCTTTAACCGGTTATTTTTCGACCATAACCGATCGAATACCCGGCTTTGAAATTTTACCTGTTATTGCATTCCCTATACAGGCTGTAACAAAAATACTGGTGATCCGTTTAAGGGCATAATGGTATCGTATTACGACTAAGAAAAAATTGTAGAAAATTTTTTACACGAACAAAAATGTTTTTTTTTGTATGGGACACGTAGTCCCAGCTGGCCAACCCTCCGTACAAAAGATTTTTTTTTCACGCGAAAGAATTTTTTTTAAAGTTTTTCATAATAAGAATAGTGTTTATTTTATATCCAGGTAAATCCGGATATTGGTAGTGGCAGCCCTGACTGCAAATTTTAATCGACTGTAGATTAAATCTTCCAGGGAATTAGATCTTGTAAAAAATAGGGTAGATAGAAGACATAACAATGAAGCTGTCTTACAAATATCGCGATCTACTACGGTGGAATATGGAAGAAAAAAAATAAAAACAAAAATCATTAAAATAATTAATATCATTGTAACAAATGTACCTAGAAAGGTTGTAATTACCTCTAAATGTACTTTTTTGAAAGGTTTATCCAACACTTTATTCAACAGAAAAGTTTGTTACTTAATTTGCAATACATAATTATTTTTCGTAATATCCGGGTGTCAGAATCAAGATTTTCAAAAATTTATTTCTCAAAAACTACACATATTAGAAACGCGGGAGTTTTAGTCTCGCGTTCGTAATGCTCTAAACTACAGTAATTTGTAATAAAATGGGGATGTCACTTTTTTGGCTTCCATAAAACACTGTGCAACGTTTACTATTAGGTTAAATGTAGGTAGGTAATTCATAGAAATAGGTATTGCACTCCATTAAATTAAAATTCTCAAACTGCATAAACGATTGAATTAACGTCTGATATTTGTTAGGCATACATACAAAATATTACAATGATAATTGATGAGCTTTAATAATAAAATAGTAAATGTAATCAGAGACCACTGAAACCACTTTTTGACGTCTTATTTGATTTGATTATCTGTGATTTATTTCATTTGAGTTGTCCATACTATACATGACTACAGATGAAAGTATTGGCGTTTTACGTACACGTACAAGAGCCAAGCTCTTAAATATATGATGATGTATATCGTTAATTCTCATAATCGTATGAAATTCAAAGTTTATTGATCACTTTCCTAAAATATTGCTAGGTATTATATTACGGTAAAACTGAATGAGAGTTTCGCACATTATTCACGTGCGTTGCGCAGGTACTTGATACATTCAAGTAGGTTTGATTCAAAGTACCGCACGTTCATCCACGTGCGTTTCATAGGTACTAGATTATTAAGGTACGTCTGAATAAAAGTCCTGCACGTTCATTCACGTGCTTCACATAAGTAGGTTATATAGGTAAATAGATCTATTTAGGTAGGCCTGAAAAAAGGTCTGACATGTCCATTCACGTTTGTTGCATTAACCCCACCATACGTTATGCGTAGTCCACTTTATACGTGTCACCTCAAACATTTGGCTTTACATAAGAATCATAAGTTTTTATTCTGCATTTGACTCTACATGTCATTTTTCGTCTCTACACGTTGTCTACATCGACTCCAAATGTGACGACATGTGTAGAGTCGACATGTCGACTCTACATGTCGACTCTACATGTCGACTCTACATGTCGACTCTACATGTCGACTCTACATGTCGACTCTACATGTCGACTCTACATGTCGACTCTACATGTCGACTCTACATGTCGACTCTACATGTCGACTCTACATGTCGACTCTACATGTCGACTCTACATGTCGACTCTACATGTCGACTCTACATGTCGACTCTACATGTCGACTCTACATATCGACTCTACATATCGACTCTACATGTCGACTCTACATGTGACTCTACATGTGACTCTACATGTCGACTCTACATGTCGACTCTACATGTGACTACCTGTTAAATACAGGTATTGCTTGAATTAACGTTTAAATTAATTATCTAAAATAAATGTTATAACGATTATACTCGACATACTAGTTATTATATTCAAGCAACTTCAGTTTTATATATTCGCGTTTGACTATCATTGGCATTTATACGCGTTTTGACTATCATTGGCGTATTCTTCTCACTCTATGATTAAATAATAACTCTCCTTTCTTTTGATATTGTGTAAAGTTCGTAAATTTCTAAGCAATACTTTGCTCATTACCTCATTAGTCATTAGTGGACACAATTATAATAGATCGTCAAATCATCATGTCACGTCGATTTTCCATCAACTTCCTGTGTAATTAAAATCGGTAATATCCTTTAATTTGTCAATTGCCATCTAAACCTTTATCAGGCGAAAAATAGAGATCAATTGACATTATAAGTGATTATATTATTTATGATCATATACCTCGATAAAACAGAATACACACATGGGATTATATGCGTGGTAATATGCCGACGACATACACGAGATTAACAAATCTCGACTAGGCTCTTGTTCTTATTTTGTTACTTTATTTTGTATATAAACAGACATCTGAATAGTCAATGTACCCATTTAACTTAACTATTGTGATTTAATCATCAACTTTATTTATTGGGTTGAATACAGTAAGGAAGTAGAGAACTCAAAAATACGTGGTCAGTTACCACACCGAGACTTATGTAAGTATAAAAGGTAATTTCTATGAACTTTATAGTACCGTTTATTAAGACGAAATATGTACGGGATATAACTTGTACTTAGACAAAGCTATACAGGCCATTTATTAATTATTGTAAATTATACTTTCTTTTCTTTACACACTTTATTTAATCACCTTGGTTCATATGATCTATCTGAAATTGATTTATACTAAATCCAAGTTAATACCAGTCTTAAGCTGTTACTTAGCTGTGGCGTGAACGATCACGTTAACTTGAAAACTTTACACTTTTATGTATATCCAAACGCACTTGGTATTAATTGACATTTAACCATAATTATTTTTAACGACAATAATGGTTCACGAGAAGAAATAGTAATTATAAACATTTTAATAATATGAAGTGATACATAAGCATGAACCACTTAGAGACATTGTACACACTACAGGCATTAAGGAGTTTCTAATAAATTATTGTTTCATTTTAATCATATTCATAAAGCATATTCATTTCATTACTGAATATAACGTTGTCGAAATAATGTTATATTTGTTTGTGGTATGAATGGAAAAGGAATTTAAATTACCTTTTCCTAAGATTTATTATTATTTTCAACTTGTTTACAAATTTACTTATTAGAAAGAGATACAAAGTATTTTGAATGCAGCCTGCTTATGGCATGATATTCGTAAAATTGTTTTCAAATAATATGCGCTTTCCAAAAAGGGCTTCATAATTGCATTTTTAAATAATATCGTAAGATATCGAAAAAATAATTTCCTTCATATGAAATAATTAATTTAAAATTATTCCCCGCAGATCTTCGAACATAAATTACCGGGTAGTATTTTAAAAGATTAATTTGACTATTGCAAAATATAAATATAAACATATATACCATTGAGACATACTGTAGGCACATTATACGGTTATAATAATGCCAGCGTTATTTTATTCAAAATTTAAGCGAATATCAAACTATACTTATTGTATTGAAGGTTAGGTCATAAAAGTTGATTTTAAATAACAGGACATGTTTTTATGGATTGTGAAGTTATCTTTATTAGGAATGATGACAACAATATCCGACTTACTATTCTCTCTGATAATTAATTATATTGATTATGTAACAACATAACAAACATCTCCATCTAACATGTGCATATCCAAAAGAGCAACCTTTGGCAAAATGTCCATGTAAGACTAACCATATAAACCTCCGGACTTACTCCGTTACGGAAAATACAGTTTACCTTCAATTATCAATAAACATACCATCTAACATGTGCATATCCAAAAGAGTAACCTTTGGCAAAATGTCCATGCAAGATTAACCATATAAACCTCCGGAATTACTCCGTTACGGAAAATACAGTTTACCTTCAATTATCAATAAACATACCATCCAACATGTGCATATCCAAAAGAGTAACCTTTGGCAAAATGACCATGTTAAACTAACCATATAAACCTCCGGACTTACTCCGTTACGGAAAATATAGTTTCACCAATCAATCTAATTTATTATTTAAAATAATAAAAAATGAAAACCTTACGTTTTTGTGCGGCGTGGCAAAAATCCTGTCGATTTTTGTTAGATCCCACTTCTGAGATGTAGGGGATATCACTAGGATTATAAAATAAACCAGTACTTTACCAGTATTTACACTTGTATTCGTTTGTTACAAGGTTTAAATATGAATAAATTACACTATATGACAATAATATTTTCAAGACGTCTTTACAACAATCTGGTCAAGATCCGAATGGCGGCCGCAGCTGTATACCCGTCATTTTATAAAATCAAAATGGCGGGAACGAGCAACAAGGAATAGTCAAGTGACAGTCTTTTAAGATGATGTTAAATAAAAAGTAGTTATCCTTACAAGTTAAAGTATTTATCAATAATAATGCTTACAGTATGTTTATCTATTTTGACAACCATTACATCTTTTGTCACTCTCATTGTTAGAAAATTACAGTTTGTATCTTTCTCACGCGGGTGACAACACCTCATTGGCACGTCCGCATTTCTCCCTTGCCGATGCGCGACTAGCGACAATTGTTTGAAATCACTCATTTTAGGTGGTTCACTTTTGGAGCATGCAATACCCACCTGTCATTATTATATATATATTATGACCAAAAAAATCAATTTCCCTGGACTATTAATGAGTCTTAATTATGTCCGCTCGTGCTAGCTACTTGCACAATGTGGCTCAAACTTGTTATTAGTTTATTTTGCCCGAGGTATTGCAGTGGGAGCAGCTAAGTATTTCATGTCATTTTTCAGTGGTCTTGCCCCGAGCCAGCGGTGCCGGGCGCGAATATCGATCCAGCCACTCGTAACGGTCTCATTGCATTCCTAATCCCGCATATTTCTGCGCGACAATAAAACGTACGGGTTCATGTATCTGTTATTTACCAAGGCCATTTGTTATCGAAATGGAATCTAATCGAACGAGCGGAGCGTAAGCGAAGTGAAGTTCTTTCAAATAACTTCGGCTACCGAGACATCTGTGAATTTCGATGGCGTTTTGATTTTGAATAGTTGTCGCGCGATGACTTTAGTAACGTTTTCCTGATTTATATGAAATTTGTTGGAGTTGTAGTAAAGCTCAATACAATTTGAGAGTTCGTTCATGAGCATGATCGATCAAGGGGTTATGGAGCTAAAAGGCTCGAAAAAAATTATCATTAGGGTCTTATTATATTGGTCATCGTTTGCAAGAAAATCGCGAGTTCTCAGTTCAAGGTGGAGTACTAGTGATATGACCTCAGAACACGTTGATTTATATCTAAAGAGCTGAAACACTCACCCCCTTATTCATAAACGTCTACTCAAGTTAAGAGTAAGGAATGCTCCCGTTCTGATATTGTATGGTGAGAACCGGAAATTCCCGGTTCCGGTACTGGATTTGTATAGAAAACGAGTACCGGGAGCAAACCCTAGTTAAGAGGCCTCTGATAATCGTTTGTCCCTTTCCGTCCAACCTATATGAGGAAAAGGGACAAACGATTAGCAGCGATCTCTTAAATTTAGTGTCCGTTTATGAATAAGGGGAATAGTATATATCCTATCTGCAACCAGTATGAAAACTGTATACCTAGTCGTCAGCATGCAAATTATATCCTAGTAGTCCGCTTCGAACATTTCGAACGCGATTTACTTGCAAACGAATTGACCAATATAACAGGACACTTCTGCAGATCAGCTCCATAACCCTTTTGATCGATCCTGCTTATATACGAACTCTCAATTTATCTCTGATACAACCCCAACAAATTTCATAAATATCAGAAAAAATACTAAAGTTATCACGTTACAACGATTCAAAATTCATAGAAGTACCTAATCATTATTATTATTAGTATACACGTTTGATCTATAAAAGTCTCGTGAGACTAACATATTAAAAATATTTAAAAAAGGGTAACCAAACCTTCATTTTACTGCATCTGTATTAACATTAACATAAAATTTACATATTATAAAGAAATAGTATTCTATGTGTGACCGTTTCTGGACCTTATTACATTGGGATAGGGTCTATCAATGGTCAGTCGGGTGTTACTGTTTTGTTGGTGGTGGTGGAAATATAATATAATATATATAGCTTACTATAGAATTTGTAAACTGGAGCCTCGTCTGCCAACAAACCACACTGTGGTTTGGCAGAAGAACTGTTGTAAAAAAAATTGTAAGCCGTTTCATGAATAAACATTTATTTATTTTTATTAAATAAAAAAAAAAATCATTCAGCCATCGAAATGCACGGAAGTCCCGGTAGCTAGCTGACAGTGCTGTTGTGTCCTAAGTTGGCTGTAAGAACGTCGATTCGCTGCACTCATTCGTTTGATAAGTATCTTGAATTTAAATCAAGATTTCAGTTCTAATTTAGGTATCTTTTTTAAAAAAAAAAAACTATTTTTATTCAGTAACTAAGTTTAGGTTTACAATAACTATGCTGGTGCCTCTTTTTAAGTATTTAAGATACTTGTGTTAAGAGAACACCGCTCTTCCACAAGTTGGTTTGCTTATAATCTAGTATAATAATAGTGATTTTATTAAACTCCTTCGCTAACAAAGCATTTTACTCGTAACAATAATAATAGCTGAAGGTGTCTGCGAAAGCCTTATGAACTACATGAACAATTTTCTACAAGAGAGAAGTACAAAGAGAAAATATCTTAACATAACAGTTTATCTAATTGAATTGATGTAATATTATATTTATATATATATATATTTGAGTGTGTGCGTGTATGTGTGTGTGTGTGTGTGTGTGTGCTCGTGTGTGTGTGTGTCAGTTTGTCTGTGTTCTATTGTTTTAGCATTTGTTCAATTTCATCATAACTCAGGTTTTTTAGCCAGTTACATACTTTTTTCTTACATTCACTATAAATGCACGGATAAATGTCAATTTCATTATTATTAATTTTATTATATAGATTAGCTGAGCGAAACTCATACTGTCCTTTAGCAAATGCTGATTTAGCTTGTGGCGCGGAGCTTGCATTTGGTTTCCTTCGTCTATTAGTGTCACTTTTATAAGTTACTGTTTTGTGGCGTTTCAAAACTGCGTGCAAAATATAAAGTCTCCTAACTGACAACAGATCGCAGATTTCGTAGAGCTCTTTAGTAGGAAACCTGAAAGGTTTAGAGTACATCACCTTCAGTAGCGACCTCTGGGCCCTCTCTAGTTCCAGGAATTTTATCTTGGTAGCCCCACCCCAAACCGGTATACAGTAGCCCAGAACCGATTGTACCAAAGACACGTAAACTTGTTTCATTAGATGCTTGGTAGCGACATGCCGCAGATTCTTAAAAACGTAGACAAGTTTACGTATCCGGGTCATAATCAGTTCGGTGTGCACATGCCAGGTTAGTCTCTGGTCAATCATGACACCAAGGTATTTAGTGCACTCGACTTTATTAATAACTGAGCACGAGCAGTCACGCCCACGCTCATGTGTGTAGTCACATGTGTGAATCTTAACCGTGAAATTAGAGTCTGGTTGTGTCCTGTCGTACTTTGTGAAACAGATGTAATTTGTCTTGTCAGTGTTAAGGGTAAGAAGTCTGGCTTGCAGCCAGCGGGCAACTATACTGAGTCCTTGCTGTGTTGTTTTTCGTACTTCTTCCCAACTATCACCCCAGAATACAATAGCCGTGTCATCAGCATAGGCATAGATGGAACCTCTGTCGATATTTAAGTTGCACAATTCGTTGATATAAATTAAAACAATGTAGGGCCCTGTACACTACCCTGTGGGACACCATAACTAATTACACGTTCATCACTGGTATAATTTCCTATTTTTACACTTTGTTTTCTATTTTGTACATAGCTACTTAAAAGCGATAAAGGGACACCCCTGATACCTATAGTTTCAAGAGTATTGATCAGTGTAGGAACAGAGACAGTATCGAAGGCTTTTTTGAGGTCAAGGAATACCGCTATACATTTTTTATCCCTATCCACCCTTTTGACAATTTCACTAGAAAGAGCGGTTATGGCATCTTCGGTGCTAATTCCTTGTACCCCCAAAAGCGGAAAACCTTGATGAAACAAAAGTTCACATTTTTGGTACAACCCAAAATAAGTTGGACCCGCTTTTAGATGATAATAGTTGAGTAGGTAGAATCACCATCAGATATATGGGAACGGCCAAGGTGGTAAAAATATCTGAACAACGCCTCTGTTATCAAAGCGACAAATGTTTATTTGCAGTGCAATACTCACAAATAAGTTAATTAATAATTTTAAACTAAGTAACAAACACGGGTATTAGTCCTCTTACCCAGTATAGTTTGTCCGGCGGCTTAAGAATAAATGCGCCATACTTAAAGCACGGCGCATTTATCCTTAAGCCACCGGATAAACTATACCTTATACCAGTATATTTAGTTACATAATTTTTTGTATCAATGTTTTAACCAGGCGCGGATCCAGGATTTCGTACAAGGGGGCACTTTCCTTCACAAAAAATGTCGCCTATGGGCCCCGTTGTATACGAGGTTTGCTTGTCAGGGTTTGGGGGGGGGGGGGTTGGCAATTGCCCCCCCCCCTGTATCCACGCCTGATTTTAACGTATAAACTTATGTAATACTAGCTTTTGCCCGCGGCTTCGCTCGCGTTAAATTCGTGGTAACACGGTTCCCCTTTGCCCCCCGTAATGCTCCATACAAACTTCCACCCCCCATTTTAGGGAAGTAGGGGGTTAGAAAGAGACAAAAAGTAGCCTATGTCACTCTCCATCCCTTCAACTATCTCCACTTAAAAAATCACGCCAATTCGTCGCCCCGTTTTGCCGTGAAAGACGGACAAACAAACAAACACACACACACTTTCCCATTTATAATATTAGTATGGATACTTACTGAATTGTTTTTGATGATGATGAGGACGGAAACTCAAGCCACGTAAAGGAATCCATAATTATTTAGTTGCCAGTGTGCGTTTATCCAGAGAATAATTCGATATCTCGTGGACACGTGACAAATAAAATCAACACGTGTGAAAGCGAAGGAAGCGTAATCGAACTTTATACATCTTAACTTGATTTGACTGAAAAGTCTACAAACGAGATACCTACAGATAATGGTTCCTATTGTCTTTTTGGGAACGTTTAGAGACTTTTTACCATAAAGTGTATGGATTTGACAACTGATGCTTAGTGAATTTTTTTTATACCACGACGATGGCAAACAAGCATACGGCCCACCTGATAGTAAGCAGTTACCGTAGCCTATGAACGCCTGTAACTCCAGATGATTCACATGCGCGTTGCCTATCCTTTTAGAACCTATACACTCCTTTTTTGAAGAACCTCATACTGTAGCCCGCTGAGAAAACCTCGGCAGGGAGTTCATTCCATAACCGCAGCGTTTGTTGGAGGAATTCCTCTTAAACCGTATAGTGCGCGACCCCGTAGGCTCCAGAATATGAGGATTAACACCCTGCCGGCGGCGAGCGCTGCGGTGATAAAATAATGTGATGGTTTAACAATTGTACCGCCATCTACGCTTTATTTTGCGTTTTAATTTTGATTCTATAAGGAAGTTAATAACTCTTACATGTGTGAGGCTTGAAAAATCCATGGTAGTTCTAATAGTCTTTCTACTGACTCAGTGAAGCAAAGCAATGCTAGTAGTTATTAAAATAAAGTATTTTTTAACGCCAATAGCATAAAATACCTCGACATTGTTAGAAAACGTTCTTAATTTCACGTCTACTACACCTATCGGAAAATACATAAGTATAATCTTAAGTACTTCAGAGGCAGCAAAGTGTTATTCAATGTTAGCGGGAATTTCGCATTTACATTTACGAGTATGCGATAAGTAGTAGACGACCCTTAAGCTACGTACCAATTCCGGCCCAAAAACAAAAAAGGATGACTGGCCGAAAATACATTTTGAACTTATAATGAGTTAAAGGATATATAACCCAAAAGATTTAGTCCGGGGGAAGTTCCGTAGAGGGCGTAGGGGCCGGTTGGTGCGGGGCGAGACGCGCCTGCGCCTGCGCCATTATGAAAGTGCGCTCACTACGCGCTCGGTTGGGACATCACTGTTGAAGATTAAATTTGTAACGCTAGCGTCGTTTTGTGTAAAAAATGTAACCAAACATTTTTTTCAGTTAAGTAAACATGTGGCTTTGACAGGCAGATTATTTGTTGGTGAAATGACAGTGTTATCCACATAAATGGTTTCGTGGCTTCCTTTGAGGCTTTCCTCATTTTTACAGACATGACATTGTTTATATTCTACTTCATTGTGAATAAACTAACGTAACACACTTATTTATAAACTTCATTCGACTTAATAGTTGTTCGTACTTATTTGTCACTTTGACAGTTGTGGTTGTTAGAAATAGACAAAACATAATTTAACTAAACGAGGCTTGTAAGACGTTTATGAATAAGCGGGTATGTATGGATATTGCTGGAAAAGTTTTCATCAGTTTGTTCCAATAAATAAAACAATATTCTGTAACTAATGTTTATAATAAAAATTATTCATGATTTTCATTTTACAGAGTATTCATATTTACAAACGGTTTTAACTACGTACACATCTACAATATTATAAATAAAGTTCATTGACTCCCATGTTTAACGAATAATGTACAAAAAACATACAACTCCACAATCGTTTATTGTATTCGCTCACATAATGACTAAAATTATTTAACTAATAATTTTAGACAAACAATTTAACATTGCAACATACAATTTTAATATTCCTAATGATTACATAATGTAATATTTTTTATTAAACAGAAACGTCTGCTAACGATATTTCATTTAAAGAGAAAATCAAAAAACTATTTTGATAGATCAGATGTAATCTATCTACGCTTTTCGATCTATTAAAATACGGTCGTGGATTTGAAATCCGCTTTGCCAAATAGTTTATCAATTGTTCACTTAATATGTATATTTTTTACTATGTTGTGAACCGAAATGTTTTATCATTTCAGTGTTTTATTTCCTCCTTCGTCTATCTCATACTTTTATAGGCAAGGGCGCAAAGGACAGCATGAGTTGTCGTTGCCCTCAAAGCTCATTAAAGTCATCATGTCGGCCTTACGCTACTGTTACTTCTTTAAGTGACTAATATTTTGTTAACTAACATGACCTACAGAAAATTTATAAAATACTGCGCTCCTTGTGCCCACGGGTTCTTTAGTACCTCAATTATAAGAAACCCGCTAGCACTGAATGATATTCCATTGCATTATTTACAAAATATTTAATCTAAGTAGCGAATAGCATTCAACGAAACAAATTTGCCTAAATGTTACTGTGCGGCCTGATGAAGCTTACAATTTAATACTAAATCGAACAAACAGTGTACAATAATTCTAGTATGCACACTAAGAAATTGAGGTAATTGGTTTTGAAGATAAAACGGGTAACTTATCCAATGACTCTCAGTATTTACACAGCGTAATATATAATAGAGGTGGACGGTATTCGTAACAATGTTCGAACGAGTCCTACATAAATGTTTGTGATGCAACACCCAGCGGCCCATACCAGGTACCTTCACCCTACGCTACGGGAGAAGAAAATTGCACGACAAGAATTAGGGAATGAAACAGTCAAGTGTTCTACAATAAAAAATAACGTACTGTACAATATCGCGCCAATACAAAACAGTGTGTTTTGTTAAATATAATCGCATTCAATAACATTGAGCATTCTACTATGGTACATTGTTAATGTACAACCATATTTGGTAACAAGTAGTCACACACACTCACCTACTCATATTGTCGCTGATAGTTTACGGTGTTAAATATTTTCATAGAAAACTATCTTAAAATAAATCAGGTCACACAAGTGAGAGATACGTAGATACTCTTACATACAGAAGGGTATAACGTATAATATATACATACAAAATAAAATATAAAAAGATAAGTTTCGTCATCGATCGATCCGACCGAACATTCTAGTATAACAATACGTTCTAAATACTATAATGTACAGGTAATGTATACAGAATATAATTAGCTATATGAATAATTTATCAGGGCACATCGTTTTAAGGTGACGTAAAAATATCTTCGATAATATCTAGCCGTATGTCGGCTCACAGTCCGCGGCGGGCCCACAAGGCGCTCTCGTAACTCGATTTCGCCACTTTTCAAAGCACTCTCCGGAAACCAAAGACCACTCGGAAGAAGACGAAGATACGGAAGAGCGGACGCCGCCGTTTTTAAAGTACTCTTAGGTTCCGAACGGTCCAAAGACTACTATGAAAACTCTCACTATTCCTATTTGTCGCCGGGTTATTTGATCCGGTTGAGGACGAGGTCGGTGGTGAGAACGAGCCCCTTCTGGTAGACGGAGTCGGAGAGCTCCTGGGCAAGCCGGGCGGCCTCGAGTCCGTGCTTGCGCGCCAGGAAGCGCGTCTGTTCCAGGCCGCGCGACTTGTGCACGAGCTCGAAGGCTTTCTCCACGTCGCCTGGCTCGGAGAAGCGTCGCATTATCATCGGGTTTAGTTCCGGGTACTGGAAATAAAAATAAAAATTAAGTACAAACTAGATATCTGCAAAACACGATCTTGTCCCCGTAGTAATATGATTGCATCTTGAAAGACTAAAAATAAATTGGAATATTTTAGTTTTAGCTTTTGCCCGCGACTTCGTACTGCGCTGTTAGGGTTCCGTACCTCGAAAGGAAAAAACGGAACCCTTATAGGATCACTTTTTTGTCCGTCCGTCCGTCCGTCCGTCAGTCCAGACCCTTTTTCTCAGGAACGCGTGGAGTTATCAAGCTGAAATTTATATCAAATACTCAGGTCTACTGTCCCTTGGAACTGTGAAAAAATCAACACAGATAAAGGAAAAATTGCGAAAACCGCAAATTTTTAGTTACATCATATAATAAAAAGATTTTTAATAATTTTAGAGTTACTACCCCTATATACCTACAGGTTTGTACGGAACCCTCGGTGCGCGAGTCCAACTCGCACTTGGCCGTTTTTTTTAATATAAGAATGTGTCGTTTTACGGCAACGAGTATATTGCAAGACACTACTGGCATACTCGTAATATGGATGAAACACCAGAAGTCACTTTTGTCAATTGCCACTTATGAGTCCGCCGGTAAAATAGTAGTTTATGTAACTGTTACGTAATAAGGGTCCTTAAAACATGAGTGTGGTTTTATGAAATGAGCCGCAGGCGAATTTCATAATAAGATCACACGAGTGTTTTAAGGCCTAATTACGTACAGTTGCATACACTGCTTTATCTACACTCATATTATTTATTATAAATGCCGTATTCGGAAATCATAGAATGGCCGCCATTGCACCGCCGCGGCCATCTCGATTGTGTCGGCGTGGCCAACTCGATTGTGTCGGGGCTCGCGCGGGACCAATCGAGTTGGCCATGGCGGTATCATTATGTTATCAAATTCGATGTTCCAAATTTGAAACTCAGTGCTTAACAATATTTGAGCATGCAAAGTTAAAATTACGTTACTGCCGCAGATAAGAAACTTATCATAGTTAAATCGTTTGTTGTAATGCTTGTCATTGTCTACGGTTTTTGAACGCATTTTAGAGTACTTACAGTATGAGTGCAGATAAAGCTTTTTTTCGATTTCGCTCAACATTTTGATACTATTTTACAGTAACTAATAAGACTACATTCAAGTTTTATACATATTTTGAAAGATAATTCCTTTTGAAACTGTTTAAGTGGAAGACACTTTTTTGATTTTATGTTTCATTTATAAATAATTCACCTTAATCTAAGAGCTGTTTCGCGATTTTTGATTGGAGAGGTGAAAACAGTAAGGTTTTATTGGGGTTCCGTAGTCAACTAGGAACCCTTATAGTTTCGCCATGTCTACCCGTCCGTCCGTCCGTCCGCGGATAATCTCAGTGACCGTTAGCACTAAAAAGCTGAAATTTGGTACTAATATCAATCACGCCAACAAAGTGGTAAAATAAAAAGTGGAAAAAAATGGTTTACGTCACCACCTGGCCATAATGTGAGTTTTACCGCTCGCTACGCTTACGGTAAAACTCGCATTATGGCCAGGTGGGGACGTAAAATTGTGTACTCACCACGGGCAGTAAAAAAGAAAGCCCTCTATCGCATATTTACAACCCTCGCCTGCGGCTCGGGTCCCAAATACCTGCGATTTCGGGCTTTATTTTTTTTACAGCCCTAGGTAAGTAATGTACTATTATTAGGGTACCTCCCCTATACGTAAAGTGGGGAGTGATTTTTTTTTTCATTTCAACCCTAACGTGTGATATATTGTTGGATAGGTATTTAAAAATGAATAGGGGTTTACTAAAATAATATTTTGATAATGTAAATATTTTCGGAAATAATCGCTCCAGAAATAAAAAAAATGTGTCCCCCCCTCTAACTTTTGAACCATATGTTTTAAAAATATGAAAAAAATCTCAAAAGTAGAACTTTATAAAAAACTTTCTAGGAAAATTATTTTGAACTTGATAGGTTGAATAGTTTTTGAAAAAAAATTACAAAATAATTTCTGAACTAAGTTTGTAATTTAACCGTATAAGCACGTGTTTATTGTACCTGTAATTTCTACAAAATCACAATGAAATGACGTGCTTTCAAATAAAGTAAAAACGGTGAAAATCGGTTCACGCAATAAAGAATTATCCCATAAAAATCATCTTCCATACTTTAAGCTCGCGTGCAATAGTTTACTTAATTTGCCGATAGATGTCGCTGTACGTGGAACGCTCATATCATATCCTACATGGCGGTGTTATTTTAACTCTTAAGTGGGGACACTTACTGTGACGGACGGAAAACTACGGACCCCTACACTGAGCGTGGCCCGACACGCTCTTGGCCGGTTTTTGATCAAAATGATGTTAAACTAGTATATAAAATACATAAATACGTTGGAAAATGAGTCGTTTAAGGAATAATAGGAACAGTTTTTTTCATTTTCATACATATTTTTTAAGAAAGAGTAAATTTACCTAGAATGATTTTACGAAAAATTGCCGAAGTTTAGGTGGTATTTATGGGAATGTATTTCATAAAAATAATGTAAAAATAAAGTTGGCTTTAGGCTTATCAGATAATATAAAACATATTGGAGGGCAAAACTAATAATAATAAAAAATCAAGCGACAAGATTGCACGAATCAACATCCTCACTAAACAAGCTCTGCAAGAAATGAGTTTTCGGGTATTAAATAATAAAAAATGTGTACCAAAAGTATTTATTTGCAATAACAAGATTTCAAATTATCTTATAAAATACAATTCATGTGCGTTATTTAATTATTAGCGATTTTCGTTTTCAGATCGTTACCGGACTCTTAAGGCCAACCCCATAAAGGCGGTATTTCTCATTCGGCGGAAACGGGAGTAAAATATTACAAAGCAGTTGTGTTTAGAAAATTATGGATTTCAGTTTTCCTTTAAATATATTTTTCTTTCGAACCAACAACATAATATTGTGACTGATAAGTAAAAAATATGAAAACCTAAAAAAAATAATTAATAGCGTGCCAAATGAGCTAAACCGGTAAGAGGGCATTCGTTTATTTTCGAAATGGAAGCAACATTTCAAAATCGGTGGATATTCATAAGTTTCAACGTCACAAAATACCTTCACTGTCTTCGTGCCAGTTAAGGAGGTCTATACAAGGGCTGCTATTTATATATCCGGAAACCGGGATTACAATCTTCTTAAATAGCATATTTGACTTCCATGGTAAAATTTGAACTTTTTTAAGTACTGGCCGGTATATTTTTTCTTTCTTATTAACGCTCGTGTTTTGTTTTAGACGGGTTTTAAATGTCATCTCGCAGCAAGAATGGAACTCACTCGTGAAAATATTCGTGCTATGATTTATTATGATTTTCGGCGTGGTTTAACGCAACAACAGTGCATAGATCAACTAACTTCAACTTTTGGTGATGAAGCCCCATCTAAAACTACTGTGTATCACTGGTTTAGTGAGTTCAATCGTGGACGTAGTATGCTTACGGACGAAGTTAAGGCAGGTCGCCCGAAATCGGTCGTTGTACAACAAAATATCGAGGCTGTGCGAAAACTTATAATGGACGACCGACATGTTACGTACCGCGAGATAGAGGCGACTCTGGGTATTTCTATGACCAGCATTAATAGCATATTACATAATTATTTGGCTGTAAAAAAAATTTGTTCGCGTTGGATACCCCACAACTTAACAAAAGAGCAAAAAGATGCTCGCGTCGAATGGTGCAATAAAATGTTAAAAAAATATAACCGTGGTGACTCAAAAGCCGTTTATAACATCTATACAGGTGACGAATCCTGGATCTATGCATACGATCCCGAAACGAAGCAACAATCAACGGTATGGGTGTTTCAAAATGAGCCGAACCCTACGAAAGTTACTCGTGCAAAAAGTACATTGAAACAAATGGTGGCCTGCTTCTTCGGTATTAATGGCCATGTAGCTACAGTGCCACTAGAAAACCGTAGAACGGTTAATTCAGAGTGGTACACGACCATTTGCTTACCCGGAAGTATTTGAACAAATTCGTAAAACTAACCAGCGACGAAGAATCATTCTTCATCATGACAATGCCAGCTGTCATACGTCACGCGAAACAACTCTATTTTTGGAGGGTCAAAATGTGGAATTAACGGGTCATCCGCCGTACAGCCCTGACTTGGCACCCAACGATTTTTATTTATTTCCAAATATAAAGAATAAATTACGCGGTCAACGATTTTCGACCGCTGAAGATGCTGTCGATGCATTCAAACAACACGTTATGGAGGTACCTCAGGCGGAGTGGCAGAAGTGCTTTAAAAATTGGTTCACGCGAATGCAAAAGTGCATAGATCATCAAGGGGAATACTTTGAAAAACAATAAAACCATTTTCAGCCGTGTACGTTTGTTTGTTTTTTTGTTTCCGGATATATAAGTAGCAACCCTCGTACATGTATAGATTGTTTTGCGAAATTGTAAGAGCGGCTAAAAGGTAAAAGGAGCTCGGCTTGGCCAATCAATCATATGGAGGCATCTATTATGTATTAGAGGGTAGCCTAAAAGTACTTGCAGACGGGTCTAAAAACCTTAAATCAGTATAAAATCTGTCAAAAGACGTGCTCAAAAGTACAACATTTAATCTTAGTTTAGAATTGAAGGGAGGCTCGTCTCGTAGCGATCTAAGTTTATAATACACATAGCGCTAACAACTCTTCCTTTTTAAAAACGCTATAATTGCTTTTTGTGTATTTTGGTATAATGCCTGCGTACAAAGTTTCAAGTCTTTCATTGCAAAAAAAAACCTTCAACCCCTGAGAGGATGAATTTACAAAAACGCAATAATAAATGGTCTTCTATTCTGACAAACCCAGTTTTACGAAGTTGGAAGTCTCTCACTTAAGAAAGCGTTAGTTCCCGGTACAAACGTTCAACCCCTTTTCAACCCCCTTAGGGGATGAATTTTTAAAAACGCTGAAATTTATTTTCTTGTTCTTTTATCAAATGCCATTTTACAAATTTTCAAGTCTCACAGCAAACAATACTCGTTGCCAATATAAACTTTCAACCCCGTTTTAATCACTTTAGGGGTTGAATTTCTAAAAACGCTGGAACTACTTTTCTTGTATTCTTACAGAATGCCCAAATTTTCAAGTCTTTCATTGTACAAAAAAAATGCAACCCCATTCTGACCCCTTACCCGGCCGAACGACAGGCCGATGTTGTGCTAGGGCTGGAACGTACGAGTACCTTCTCACAGGCGAACAACACAGGCGCGGTGGCAAGCCCGAGCTTGAGGTCGGCGGCGGTGGGCTTGCCCATGGCCTGCGCCGACGACACGAAGTCCAGCATGTCGTCCACCAGCTGGAACGACGGGCCGATGTTGTGCTAGGGCTGGAACGTACGAGTACCTTCTCACAGGCGAACAACACAGGCGCGGTGGCAAGCCCGAGCTTGAGGTCGGCGGCGGTGGGCTTGCCCATGGCCTGCGCCGACGACACGAAGTCCAGCATGTCGTCCACCAGCTGGAACGACGGGCCGATGTTGTGCTAGGGCTGGAACGTACGAGTACCTTCTCACAGGCGAACAACACAGGCGCGGTGGCAAGCCCGAGCTTGAGGTCGGCGGCGGTGGGCTTGCCCATGGCCTGCGCCGACGACACGAAGTCCAGCATGTCGTCCACCAGCTGGAACGACGGGCCGATGTTGTGCTAGGGCTGGAACGTACGAGTACCTTCTCACAGGCGAACAACACAGGCGCGGTGGCAAGCCCGAGCTTGAGGTCGGCGGCGGTGGGCTTGCCCATGGCCTGCGCCGACGACACGAAGTCCAGCATGTCGTCCACCAGCTGGAACGACAGGCCGATGTTGCGTCCGTACTGGAACGCCAGCTCGCACGTGCTCTCGTCCGCGCCACTCAGCAGGGCCACCTGTCAACCACGTACATGGTGAGATTTGCTACCTATAGACATTTTATACCCTACAGGAAAAAACAGAGGGTGTTATACTGGGAATAAAACATACGTTCGTAAGAAGTCCGTCAGTTAGGTTGTCAAAAAATAATCAAAAATTAGACACGTACTTTTACTAAACACAAAACTTACATGAGAAACAGAGATATTATATAAATAAGAACAGGTAAGTCACGTTTTTGAAGTCGAATATTGCTCGACATGTACTCGTACAGCCGCCATCAAATATATCGGAGCGGCCAAGGTACTCAAAAACCAAGCTATTATGGCAAGGTTCTACAGTGGACCAGGAATTAAATTAGTTGACTCTACCTTATTCCACCTGCACATTATTGGGAGAACCGAGTAACTCACCGCTTTGACGGAGTTGGCGATGAGCGACGCCGTTTTCCTATACGTCTTGGTGAGGTAATGTGCGAACCGCTCGTTCTCAGTCTCCTTGCTGCCCAGTTGCATGAACTCGCCCTGCACCAGGTCTGTCACCACCTGGAATTTTAACACATCCTATAGTTAGCAGTCAGTGCGTTAAGCTGCCATTCCACTCAGGCGGAGATGAGCGGAAACGTAAATAGCATCATCCGTCGCTTATTTAGCCTCAGTGACACAGAATAAATAATACTATTTCATACAGAATGACCATGCTACGCTCCGCCCCGAACAGAATAACCTGGCAGGGTGCTGCGGCGGTCGATTGGTAGGGAACTAGTAGGCTGATCCGTCAGGTTGGCAGCATATCGATAAAGAGCAAAATGTCAGTGTATTGTCAAACGTCATTTACGAAAACAGAAAGAGCGCCCTAAGACGCATGCACACATTGAAGCGTGTACAGATGTGCCGTGCACACAGGCGCTCAATTTTGTAGTATGCCGTGTCCGCCCTGTGTCAGTCGGACAGGCAGCCTTAAACTCGTGTTTCGGGTGGTATATAACAACACATGACGTCCAAAAGAGAGCATTAATGTAGAGGGCGGTGTCTCTCTCGCACTAGCCATTATTCCCTTAATCAAAACGAGATACAACCCCTGACTTTGCCTTCTCTTTTAGCCTCGGATTTTGGTCCACATTCCGCCTTAAGTTTATGTTTGTGTTCATATGTTATCCCTAGTAAAGCCACAGAGTTGTCAGTATGGAGTTAAGAGTGTTGCTATACTTAACCTTTAGATGTTTGATTAAGTATTTAACTGTTAATCAAAAATATTGTTGATCATCTTGTATCATTTCATTTATCTCATTAATTCATCTCACCTCATCGTTTGTTCCCGCCAAGATGTTGCACTTAACTACGTTTTAAGCCTCGTGCGGGGTTGTCTATTGTTTGCCCGAAAATTATATAAAATAATACTCATATGCCCGAATTTTATTTACCCGAATTTCATTTGCCCGAATGGTTTGTTTACCATAAAAATGATGTAACATACTCTTTGTTTACCCGATTATTAGATTTTAGAACGTACGAGTGCCATACGTATTGTTGTCTATATTATTAATTGTAATAATACTATTTAAACGCCATACTAAATACTGGGTCTCCGAATCCATGCATACAAACAATGCATTTGCTCACTATATTCCTGTAGGCGCTCTAAAAATATTTACAAACTAACTAAACCTACTTTCTGGCAGCCGTTCGCTTTTTGGGGGATCACAGTTCTAACCTAACCTACTTTCTGGTAGCCGTTTTATTTTGTAGGAGATCACAGTTCTAACCTAACCTAACCTACTTTGGTAGCTGTTTGCTTTTTGGGGGATCACAGTTCTAACCTAACCTAACCTACTTTCTGGTAGCCGTTTTATTTGAAGGAGATAACAGTTCTAATATAACCTAACCTACATTCTGGTAGCCGTTCGCTTTTTGGGGGATCACAGTTCTAGCCTAACCTACTTTCTGGTAGCCGTTTTATTTTATAGGAGGTCACAGTTCTAACCTAACCTAACCTACTTTCTGGTAGCCGTCCGCTTTTTGGGGATCACAGTTCTAACCTAACCTAACCTACTTTCTGGGAAACAATTTGGATGGCAAATGATATTATGGCTTGTGATAATTATGGCTTACAATGATCATGGCAAATGATATTATTGAAATTGGTTTTATGGGAAACAAAGTTTCTGGCACGTGACTAATATAGTAAACAATAAGTATTGCATATGTTATTATGGGAAACAATATAATGGCTGTTGAGTATTATGGCAAATGAAATTCTGGCAAGTGAGTGTATACCCTCGTGCGGCGTATTTTACTATCATTTTTGTACTGAACATTTTGCAACATTAAAATGTTACTACTCTCCTGACATTTTTACATTCACGCGAACCCGCGAACGCGGTGGTCCGCAATTTTGTATACATATTAACTATACTTATAATTGGATCTTTTCTTACTTCTGCGTATGTTTTATATCTACTTTTTTTAACAAACTTTAGATGTGTTCTAATAGGATTACGCAGTTAGATGCTCATAAAAACGAGAATGTTATAATATAACTATACTTAGTGAGGATAGCTGTAGATAAAACAAGTGAAATGCTACCAATTCAGAAGATAAATATAACCAATTGTAACGGTAGTAGGATTTGAAGATTCTCGAATTAGGCACACAAAGGCATCAATAATGTATGAGCGCCAATTTAAAGCAAGATCCTTCACAAGGCGCAAGGCTGTTGTAACACTTGTAACAAATTAAGTGCAATCTTTTGTTCTCGTAGAACTCATTCTTGCTAACTTGATATCCTACATTAATATAATTAATGAAAAATATCAGTAAAGCAAATGCGCAGCGTAAATGAATTTAAACGTAATTGGAATAGTTAGAACACAATACGCGAATGTTATAAGGAAGGTGTCCATATAAAATAAGTCCCCTTGTAAAATATAATAATATTAAATAAATAAAAAAAAATTATGGGACAATCTTACACAAATCAACCTAGTCTCACAGTAAGCTCAAAAAGGCTTGTGTTGTGGGTACTAGGCGACGATATATATAATAGATAGATATAAATAAAAACTGAAATACATACAAAACATCCATAACTCAGGAGCAAATATCCGTGATGAACACACAAATAAATGCCCTGACCAGGATTCGAACCCGGGACCTCCTGCTTCATAGGCAGGTTCACTACCGACTAGGCTAGGAGGCCGTTATATTGTGGTGTCAAACTAAGAAATATTGATTGCCCTCCTCATAAATGTTACAACAAAAACAAGAAATTAAAAAGTTTATACTGCTTACTAACTTTTACATCCTTCCCGGTTTTAGGTGGGTAATAAATCTCCCGCGTGTTTCTCTTAAAGAGCTGCTGGCATGCTTAACGGGGTATGTGACTATTAACGGAGGAACTTAGCGATGACAATGAACGTTAATCACGTTGTGATTAAAATGTAAACACGCATGGGCCCAAATTATCATACTAAAGCATATGAAATCTCTGACAACTGTGAAATTACTATAATTTTGCCCCTTTGTCTGGTGTGTATCCAATATCAGTCCAGAATATTATTTTGTTTTTATCAGCTCACCGTTCAACCTGTAATATCGCCGTCATAATTATGACATCATGACTTTTAGGGCATGGCATTGCTGTTATTAATAGTGATTAAGAAAACAATTATTACAAAAATCCTAACAGGACCGCAGGTTTTCTTGAAGAACGATATAACGCAGTATTTAACAATATTTATTGCTGAAGCCTAAGGTTATCTCGTAGATAAAAATGTTCATACCTGGCTAAGCACGAGTGTGACGTCATCGCTGCGCAGGCGAGCTATCATCATCGACGCCACAGCGAGGATGAAGTCGCCGGCCATCGCGACCTGGAACCAACACACGAATACATTTAATCACATTTCATAGACAAATAACAACACTTGATCAGTGATATATATAGCAACTGATTGCTGAAACATTGCTTACCATGTTCAACTTTGCCTGGCTTGAAAAACCAGTCAAGCGTCAAACCAGCCAGGTGTTTGTCACGAAGCAGATGTTTACATTTTATTCCTGGGATGAGAGAAACGCATTCCTTCTTTGGCTTAGCGTTTTCCCGGCCAGGGTTTGAACGACGAGGGGGAGAAACACAGCAGTTATTAAGAACTAAATAAATATTCATAGAGGTAGAGAATCACTGTCTTTCAAGCCAGGTAAAGTTGAAAATGGTAGGCAATGTTACAACAGTAAACGGTAGTGGGCTAGCACACGACATACATGTACATTTTTAGTTACAAAAATGTGTGGATACAATTTTTTTGCTTCAGGATTGTAGAAGCCATAAGTTTAACTTCCTGTTTATAATATTACTGTATGTAATATATTAATTATTCATCACAAAATTTAACAAGGTGAACTAAAAGTGCGAGTTCTGTATAACTATCTAGTACCCGGATTTTCGCACCGTGAGTGTCAATATTCATCCGATGCCGAAAACGCTGGCAAAGTTAAGGAGTTCACACTTTAGGTTACTAAAACCAGTTAAGATTATTTCCATTCATTAGCTTTATAGATTTTGGAAAAATGCTGATCGCGCTTTTCTAAAAATAACACGGCATTTACTAAAGGGTATGATTCAACCGATGACCAAATAAATGTGAAGTCGATGGCCTAATTAATAAGATTGGCCACTAGAACCTGCCACCAAAATTAAACCACCGAATATTATGAATCTCCAAAATAATAGGTATATCTAATACCAAAATCGGATCTCCAAACACTATGAAAACGATAACCTAAAAAACATGGTCACAAAAAAAAATTTGCTCCATGTTTCCACTCCACTGTTAGTTCGCAGTTCACGTAACACACTCCTCCTCGGTTCTCTCGTCTTCGCACCTATACTCCGTCAAAACTTTTTTTATTATTATTATTTGGTGGTAGATATACTATTCTGCTAATATACAAATCTGGCGATCAAAGTTTTATAATGGATACAAATATCCATTAATGTGTTGTTTCAAAATTGGTAACCGTATCGATAATGGTGATATATATTTGTTGTAGGCAGATATTATAATTTAGGGTATACAAATTAGGTGGCAAATCTAAGTTTTGGTGACACAAAATATAGTTGACTTTACTAAACCGATATTTTACAGCTTCTGCAGGTTGAAAATAACAAGCAAACAATAGACTCCTGGATAGTTAAGCGCATTGATTGCTTGAGTTTGGCCTTCTGTGCTCGCATAAATGCCAATGCATTTGTTGGTAAAAAATCTGAGACTTTGATGCCATCGCATGCAAGCAAGCACTTTAAACAACAATTTAAGCAGTAATTTACCTCACAATGAGTTTTATCAATGCCTAGTTTTAATGTGTACGGAAATTGCAATGCCTAATTTAGCAAAAGGTCAACTAAAATTGTGAGTAGATAGTTAAGTACTATATCTTACAGGAAACTGACTTTTAAAGCGAGCCTGCTTGAACGTGTATGGAAGATAGCAGTTAAGAATAAAAATAAAACAATGAATAAAAAGATGCAAACAATTTTAAACAGGATTGCGGGGAATTTTTAAATGTAATCGATTTCGTTGTAAGGGCCGTAATGTAAGGGCCTGAGCTTATAAATGTCAACGAGCAAACAGGAATTACTTTATATGATTCTTAACCGCTTACTGCGCTCTAGGTTTTATTTTGACTTTTTTAACACTCGATCATGTTTTGTAATTGCAGACATTACTGGCAGTAAATATATGTGGATAAATAAAGAAGTATGGCTAAGGCTATGGTTGCCAATTATTTTAAGTACCTATCGAATGCAAAAATAAAATGTAAGCGGTATAATGGACTCCATTCAAGCAATACTAGTTTTCCGGGACGATTATCGATGGACTCTCGCTATATCGCAGCGACATGAAAAAAGTAGGCACGTGAATTGCGATTTAATCTTAATTTATTTATATTACTTAAGTTTTTCTACGTTTCGAGTCCAGTGAGTCTGCTTCTATATACGCGTAAGTGGCTAATTTATATGTCAACTGACTGGTATGGGTACTTCGATTGTAAAACTAGCAGAATTCAAGGATAGACTTGGGCAATTCAAATTATACATTATCAACCAAGAATACCAAGTCGACTAAAAATAACATAATTTATTATAGAATAGTTAGACATTTATCTTGTGCTTACCACTGGGTAAGCTGGGTATTCTAAATATGTTTTATGTGTAAATTTGATTTGTGATATGCTGTCGAAGTTTATATCAATAATAAATAAGGACGGTATAAGAAATAAATGAAGATTGCACAAATATTAATTTTATAAGAATTATTTAAATGCTTAGTTGTTAGTAGCGTAAGTATTTTATTTAATTTGCCGTGCGCTTGCAAAGCTCATGTTTGGAATGTTTTTTCTAATATGTACTTGTATCTTTCATGTAACAAAAGCTGTACATAACATTAATACATAAACTACTATAAATCCGTAGCCAACAAGCAAAAAGTTTAAAAAACTGTAACCCGACCCGACTACAGAAAAACATGTCGAAGTCGGTTAAAATGTTACCCGGGCCATAATAAAATAACGAATCAATTGACACCTTTTTCATCAAAATTAGATGAATAGTTTGGGCGCTACGGAGGAACATACGTAAATATGTACATAAAATGCTAAAATCAACCCTTCCTTTTGGCTTCGCCGTAGTCGGAAAAAAATAGTCCCTGAAATCGTAAAACACGTCAAAACGCTGATAAACCCGCGTCTATTCGCCGCGCGTTTTGTGGGCGCTCATTTCTCCGCTGCTATCAGGAATGTCGAGAAAGTCGGTGATGCGGCGGCATACTAATGGCGGACGTTTCGCTGCCGCTTCCGAGCCGCAGCCGGCACTGCCTGGGACTCATTAGCTCACTGGACACTTGTTAGCCTACATCCAGTGGCCGGTCGCACCCACGCGCCAGGCGCCGGGGGATCGACAAAGGTGTGAAGTTAAATGACTTACTTTTACTGTGTACATAGAGGACTAACCGACTTCAAATCAGAATTCGCTACGACAAAAGCAGTTTTGATTTATCAATATAAAGCTTCAAAATACAGTTGAAGGCATTTTTGTATATATGCATTTGGGTGGTTAGACTGGTTAGAGGTTAATAGAATCTACGTATCAGTATCCCAACATACTCGGAGCAATTCGAAGTTAATTCGGCCTACTTTTTCTTGACCCAAAGGATAAAGATGTTTATTGGTTTTAGTTCAAGAAGTTGGTGGCAATCGGGTTATCAACGATACCTACTCGATACTTACCTACCTCGTTAAAAGAACGGCATAATATTTGTATGCGTGCTGTAATTTAATGGGCATACCATACAAATGTTGTGAGAAGATAAACTAATTCAAAATAGAATAGCAACAAACATTCGGATCCCAAGTGTATAGGATACATTTTATAGGAAAATTATAAAGGAAATTACATATATTAACTCATTCATTCCGCATAAACTTTAAAAAATCGTAATACTGTCACTAGGTCTTCAATGTTTAAGGTGCTAAAATAATTTTCATTAGCAGTGACGTAAAGTAAATCACATCCTTATATCGACATCGTAACGGAAATTACAGAACTAAAATAGTATTAGCATTAATATAATTTGAAATATCATGCATTACGGTAAACCCTGAATCTTCCCACCCTGAATATTGCTTGAACCTGCCCACCAATAATGGTAAAACAATCGCATTTAAGATCAGAACTATAAGAAAGCATACTCGTATTATCTAGACGCAAAATCTGGTGTATTCCCGTATGAATGTTCACCGCCATAACGATGTCATGGCAAAATAAATTACACTTTTTTTTTTACTAACAAGCTCATTAAAAAAACTGATTTTGAAAGTGACTCACATGGTGATGAATAATAGGTACTTTATTAGTGTCAATGACAGTGTTCACTGAATTAGATTAATTGAAACCGACATTTTCTGTTTAGTTTATTTGACTAAAGGAAAATACGAATTAGGCTTGTAAATCAATTAAGTCTTTATGGTAGAGCAAAAAAGCTGGAAATCCGCATACACGCACGAATACTTAATTACGCAAGAAAACAATGTTGAACTACAATGCACATTTCCCTATATCTACATATTCCGAATGACATCATAATCAATATAGTCATATGAACGGTCAAGTGACACTGAAAACTGCACGCAAGACTGCTACGAAAATTAAGGTCACTTTGTTGTAGTATACAACAGTTTGATTGGAAACCGAATATTACACTGCAATGTGAATCAAATGTGCAAAATTCTACTGTACACAATGCACTTTACCTGTCCTAATTGTATAACATAACATCATAATGAATTTAGTCATGTAAAAGGTCAAGAACAATTGAAAACTCCAAGGCTGCTACGACAATTATATGGACATCATCTGATTGGAAACCAAGTGTTACTGTGAAATGTGGACCGTAAAAGTGGTTGTTGTAAATACTAATTAGTCTGCTACAATGAATGGTAAATGACGGTAGCAGACGCACTGGGCGTCGAATGCAGAAAGTCTGCCGCGCTAAGCGTATGTGCGGCACCTGGGTTTGGAAAATATTCATTGCTCCTTGGTTTAAAAACGTAAAACTTATAGCTATTACTAGCCCCAAAAAGGAAACAATACAAACTATTAAACATGATTAAATAAACAATGTCAGTCAAGACCGCTAAGCCAAAGTGGGATTGGGCTGGGCATATCTGCCGCACGCACCCACGAGACACCATGGACGGCCGCCGGGGTAGAGGCAGACCGAAAAGGAGATGGCGGGACGACCTGGACGCATTCTTTACGGAATGGCGGGGAAACACTATGAACAGGACTGAATGGAGGAGAAGAGGGGAGGCCTTTGCCCAGCAGTGGGACACTAATAGAGGCTAATAAAAAATAAAAATAAAAACAATACAAACGAGTCAATAGACAGAAAAAAATAAAATCCAATGGACAGAAAGTCAGGCATTTGGAAAAAAAAACTAATCTCATTAATGTAGGTACATATCCTAAGCCAAATGTTGCACCTGAACGGCATCACCTCCGATTAGATAAGACTAGTCCCTATTAATTAGTACACCGGTGATTTGATTCCGTACAAGACTGGCTATAACGGATCGGTCACGGGAGGCGATGGCGCATCGCGCGCGGTTGGTTGCGCAAATCGCGCACGCATTAACACACTTTCTGCCGGCGACTATCCGGGCTAAAAAAGCGTCCGTTACGTAGGGAAACACGCCACGTTGCCGTGGAATCACCCCTATAAATATTTCTGATTCTGATTCTATGGCGTGGAATTTATAAAGCTCGTCATCAGTTTTACCCAATACTGATGAACACGATAAACAACTCACGCGATTTGAAATATTAAGCAGCGCCGTTTAAAAAAGAGGTCTCACCATTGGTCAAACATGTGTCAAAAGCATAATGTGGCTTCCACCTGTCAAATTATAACTAGCAATTATAAGATGCTGAGTTTGTTGCGACGGAAGCTTAGTGACGATTACAGTTGGTGGTGCGTCAGTAACTATGGATGTTGCGTTTGTAGTTTAGAGGATTTTAATATGGTTTTGGTAGTGATTGATAATTTCATTGCAGTAAGAAAATGATCTTATGAACGTAGGAAAATATAGTGAGTTAATTATGTGCGTGAAATTTAATTAGACATAGTAGGCAGCTAAGTAAAATTTAACAGTTATCAAGAGCATGAAGCATAGCGATAGTAATGGAGAGGTCACTCGAGCGAGACTACAGCGAAGCGGAAAATTGACTTTTAATGCTATCATTATGTTATTCAATCAAAATAATCGATTATAATATGTTTGATAAAAGACTGTGAACACGTGTATATATTAAGACTCAGACTGGTGGTGGACTCAGACTGGTGGTTGACTTAGACTGGTGGACTCATGGTCCCGCTTGATAATCTTTATTTGATTATCAAGCGGGACCATTCGCTTGATAATCTTTCTGGGGTATTCATTGTTTGATGCAAATACATGTTTGAGAAATGAGCACAAGAATTTTGTTACAGTTTCTAAGCTGTTCTTTAACTATGTAATTTTCCATTTAACACTTTATTGTATCAGATACTTCTCTAATAATTTCAGCAATTTTAGTCTTTAGCTTGAAGGTACGTCGGTAAGATCGTTCTCTAGTTGTAAGAATGTTCTGGTTCTCAAGGATTAGGTTGGGTTAGGTTAGGAGGATTAAGATAAAAGGCTCATTAAGTAAGTGGGTAGATGATATCACGTGTCATATCGCAACTGGACCTTGTAGGTATATTTATAAGTGTGTCTTCCATGATAAGAGTGAAAGGCTTTCTCAAGAACGCGTCGAAAGTCCGCCCAACGCGAGCCACATGAATAATTTACCAGAAAAATCTCCACGATTTCACATGGACTTAATTCTGAACGCGTTGAAGTTTCTATTCCGTAATACACTTAACATTAGACGTATGTATAATTGTTTATAGGTATATAACGTTGTCACGGAGTCGGGTAAAGATCATATTAAATGTGTATTATTAAGGGCCTTATAAAGTTACAGTTGAGAAATAATTTCAATCGAACCTCAAGGCGACTTAGTGGCAATCACCCCGGTAGTCGAGCCGAGAAAAACGGTGCGGTATTTTTATGTTTTTATTTTCAGTAACAATTTTTCTGCAACACTGGCCGGTTTGAAGGTTATTTGGTGTGGGATTTCATCATCGTTCTGGTATTAAAGACTGGTCCATCGTTCTGTTTTAGTGGGTTTCGCAAGGCAGCCTTGACAGTGGTGGCCGGCAGGTGGCGGTGGCGGACGGAAGGTGAATGTGGCGGGTGGATGTGTGTCACCCGGTCGGCCTTGACTCCCCTTATCCCCTCCTTAGTGTCGGAACGTGGATCTTAAGTGAAGAATTTAAGAGCTATTGAAACAGATATATGCCTCACCGTATAGGGAAGAACTAAGGAGTGTCGATACAGAACTTTGTTTAGCACTTTGAGGATTCCGTATATTAATCACCCGTCTGGCTGCTGTATTTATTGTTGGACGCAGTCTATACTCCATTTTTGCAAGTACTTTTTGAAGCCTACATAATATCGCCGATTCTAGTTTTAAAAAAAGGCTTAACGCGAGTCCGATATATTGAAGCAAATAAGTATTTAATGACATAGCGAGAGTCAATAGAAAATGCGGTAGATATTTTATTTAAAAAATGCCAAATATACACTTTCATGTCTATATAGAACTAAAAAACCTGTTAAACGACGCAAGTCATACAACAGGACAATTCATGTAGTGTGACAAACGGACGCCGCTATGAATTATTTACGCCAGTGTTTTATATATACTTACCGTGATTTACCGTTCGATTGAAACAAAAACCGCCTGTCGAAAAAGAACGTTCGGTTTGTGGAACCGATCTACCTTGACCCGTCGCAGACGAAATATGTAGTTTGTTTACATATCATTTGAATTCACGCGGCGGTTGGAATTTGTGTCCTGGTTTAAGTTGGCACAGATAAAAAACCGCCTACCCCAATGTCCTAATTGAGAACGCTACGTACAGCTTATAAGAATTTATAAGATTCTGATGTCACCGATATTTTATGTTAAATACATTCAAGTATAAAAAAATACAAGAAAACTAGCAAATAACGGCCTCCTAGCCTAGTTGGTAGTGACCCTGCCTACGAAGCAGGAGGTCCCGGGTTCGAATCCTGGTCAGGGCATTGATTTGTGTGTTTATCACAGATATTTGTTCCTGAGTTATGGATGTTTTCTATGTATTTAAGTATTTATCTATTATATATATCGTCGTCTAGTACCCACAACACAAGCCTTAATGAGCTTAATGTGGGACTAGGTCGATTTGTGTAAGATTGTCCAATAATATTTATTTATTATTTATTTATTAATGCAATTTTCATAAAAGTCATCAACATATATGTACCTACATTCCAACAATAAGTTGTAATTTTGATGGTTCTTAATTTTGTTTTAATTATTGTTAATTATAATGCCAAACCTTTTTGTTATAACGTCCATACTATCGATATGAGTAGATATGTTCAAATAACGTTTTATCGAAGTATTTCGTACCGCGCGTGGCCCTGGTCCGATCGGTTGCGAAACCTATCTAGTGGCGATTAATGATCGACGAGTGGGGCATCGTTTCGACATACCAAGCCTGTTCACTAATCAATTTCAATACCAATGTAACGCCAATCCAGTGTAAGTAGCCATCCGTCGTGCTCGCACGCTTATGAATGAGTGTTAGTGCGAGCGAGCGCAAGTGTTCAATACGGTATCTATATTATTTTGATGCGTCTAAAGCGCATTCAAGAAAAAGCTAATCGGAGGGGCATCTATGCTATGCACGTACCGCTAAAAATCCGGTTACAAACGATACCGGCTGAATATTAATAAATGAATGAATTTACTAACGAATCAATCGAAATTGTAAAATACTAATTACGTTAAAATACTAATGTTATATTTTTTTATTTGACGATCATAATATGAATTCTTGCAGATTAACATACCCGCAATTTATAATGAAAATAATCTGTATTATGAAATAAATAGTTTTACATCTAAATCATTATAATACCGCGTCTAGCAGTGAAAGTTGGAGACGAGCAGCGACCTTGACATGGTGTCGTTCACTTCAATCGAGGATTTTGTGTGTAAAGAACTATGTAAACATCAATACGACACCTCGTACTTTCACAATCGAATTTTACCGTGTAGTTATATCGCCTTACTGGAGTTTGTTACGTTTTTCGAATCGATTCGATTCATGTATACGGATGGGTGAAAGTTTCAGTTCATTGACCAAAAATGGAGTGAGTCAGCGAGACTACTTAGTAATTAATATCTATATTCGATTGTATGGTAAGAATCTTCTAATAGCGAGATTTGAAACTATACCAAGTTTATAACGATGTAATTTTTCCGAGTACGTATTTTGTTATTATCTTGAAATACGCTTGTATTTATAAATAAATGTAGGTGACACTGTCCCAATTATAGGCAGCTGTGGCGCAATCGCTTTAAAATATTAAGAAAATGAATATTAGTTTAGGGTAGGATAACAAGTTCCGAGGTTACGGCCCGCGGCCGCGCGTCCGACCCACTTCCCTCGCTTGTACAGTTAACCATACGACCAGTTTTTGCTTTGCACTCTTTATATGAGCCGTCGAAAGTGTTGGTCGAATTTTGCTTTCGACGACCGACCGGTCGTACCATGACAAACATATAATGGAAAGTCCTTTCGTTCTTTATTAAGAGTAATTAGGCTAATAGGGTGATGCAAGATATTATGTTAATAAAATTGCGCAGTGCTAACACTTTGCCTAGGTTCGAGCTTCGCGCGGCGCGCCTTATGGTATGTCACTCGCGGTTTGCTAGACATCAACGCGCGGCTACTAGAGTCGCGACTTTGTATTATGATAATGATTCTAGAGAATGAGTCTGAGTGGGAAATTTGTATTCCTGTCACGTCTGCAGAAACAAATAGCATTTCGGAGCAGATTTATCTATGGTCATATGTGTTAAGTATATAAAAGGTGCGTCCATAAAACATAATGTGTGTTAGAAAAATGTTTACTATAGGCTATTCGGATGGCCTTCGTTTTAACGACATAGTTTGTCGAGCTTTAATTATTTTTTATACCACGCTTAGTGTTACTTAGCATTAATTCAAATTATATTATAACTTTAAACAAAAAAGAACCGACTTCAATTAGCCTCCACCTATCCAAATACCCGAGCTACTATAAAAAATACTCAAATCAATAGTTGTGCCTATAACATTTGTAGAGTTCCCTCGATTTCTCCAGGATCCCATCATCCTGTGTCCGGTCCTGACCTGATGACAATGGGACCAACTGTGAAGACTCTTTCAAACAAAAAAAGAATTTTCCAAATCGGTCCAGCCGTCTTCGAATAATCGGGAACATACATAAAAAAAAGCAAAAACATAGATCCCGACAAATTAAGAACCTCTTTCGAAACTTGAAGTCGGTTAAAAATGGCGCATTCGGCGTAATAAAAAGCGTGTGAATAAGTTTCCTAATTTCTAGTCATACTATCATCTGTAGCAAAGTAGAAAGGAGTCTGCAATGAAAAGGAGGAAAAATTGTTATAATATCATTTTAAAATGCGGCGCAATTCAAAATTCCACGAGTCAAATTAGCCGGGTAATAAAACGCGATTTCTACTTAAATGGCCTCACTCATATAATTAGTAATCACTATAATGAAGGCCCGGGGAAAACTGAATTATTCGCGATTAAAAAACTGGCCAATATGCACGAAAAGGGCATACAGCGGACGAGTTCCCTGGAAGGCTTTGGCAAGAGCTTAAGAATGCTGAACCATTCGTCATCAGAGCAGGTGTCAAAAGCAATTTACCTCTGCAATTATCCCAATTGGATATTATGTTAATTTGGCGTTATAAAATGAATGAATGATGTGAGTATTGGTTAACAAATCAGCAATTTCATGTGCGTTTTTATCACATTTGCAATCGCATCGCTACAAAGTCCGGCTATTTTCTGAAATAAAAATATTCGCATAAAAGATGTTTCGTACCGGACGCCGGGTTTATGTAACCTGACATTTGTAAAGCTCACATCCAAATTCTTGGTATTGTTCTGGCCAACTGGTGATTATTTTCGATAATAAGACACCTTAAAAGGGGGAAATAATTGATCGGTTCGCCAGATAATGAAACGTTCGGTGACAACTTCATTCACCATCTTGGAAGTAGCAGAAACGTGTAATTTGTACAAAATCATTTAAATGTAGAGTTTACATAAACTTAAAGTCGGCACTTTGCGTAAACTGTCGAAAGTTTTCAACAAATATAAATAAGTAAAACCGGTTTAAAAGCAAAAGTTTCGAGCGAAAATTCAACACGTGAGTTCATGATTCTTTTGAAAAAGAAATGTTGATATCTACACAAATAAGTTGCATTCGGGTAAATAAACAAAGAAAAGTTAATTTGCGTGTTTGTAATGGTTGCCAAAGTATACACGGGAAGAATTTAACCACACATTCCTGAGGTCATAAGAAGGAAAAAACATTATACAAGTTTAGGTCAATTCCGCCAAAAATGATTTTTTTTTTCGACTTTTTGAATGTTTTTATACACAATAAGTAAAGGCATTTAAAAAATTGCGATTTATATGAATTGGTGGTATTGGTTTTTTTTTTTGTAAAAACTGCACTATTCAAAGTGTTCCTTGTCACTTTAATGTCTGTCAATAAGGACGTCCGACTCGCAATGATTTTTTTATAAATTGGTTATAACTCTGAACTAAGCGAATTTCAAAAAAGTTTATATGACATATTTGTTCCTCGCGTGTGCACCGTGTACAAAACTTTTTGCTTGGTACAAGTTTGCTACTTTCCAAATGATTGACCCCATTTACGAATTTATCCAAATAAATGTCAAATAACATGCCCGTCTGAAATCTCTTTGACCTACAGCGCATAGACCAATTTGAATGCTGAATCGCGTTACGTCAGTTATGCCGGATCGTGGGGTTCAGTGACCCTGGCTCAGCACCTGACGCATCCGTCGTGACTGATGACGCCGCCGAAACTCGGAGAAAGCTGCCACCGTGGCTGCCGGACTCTTACGTGTCCTCCCGTCCGAGACATGTAATCTCAATACAAGCTTTTTGTTTCTTGCATCATACTACCGCCCAGATTCGAGATGGATATCGGACCAACTAGGCCTATACAATTGATAGTCTGTCCGGAAAGAGAAGTCTCGTAGAATGTATGCGTACCCATATAAACTTCGAGACTTTTCTTTTCGAACAAACCCTACAGATCGACAGCCGCAATATTAGCTCAATAATCAGAAAGCGTTAATAATTAGACAATGACAAATTGCTACAACTATGTAGAAACCTAATTAGAAAATGTTTCATTGTCCTATTGCATCAAATTAGTGAAAAGATTAAAACTATCAATGAATACTAATGAAGTTTTGTCATAAAATAAGCCGGTTTGCCTCCGCAATAGACCATTGATGTTGAGTAATCAATGAAAATATTAGAACACACGAATTATGTAAGTGCTAATTTACTAGTCGATATACGGATATCCGCCGGACTAAAAGGGCGCGGTCAAACCTTGCGTCAGATAGTAAAGAAAGATCGACACCTGACTCGCGAGGTCGAAACGAGATACACATAGAAATTGCCGAGAGATCTGCACTTTCCTTCCAAGACGTTACAAAGAAAGATTAAAACTATCAATGAATACTAATGAAGTTTTGTCATAAAATAAGCCGGTTTGCCTCCGCAATAGACCATTGATGTTGAGTAATCAATGAAAATATTAGAACACACGAATTATGTAAGTGCTAATTTACTAGTCGATATACGGATATCCGCCGGACTAAAAGGGCGCGGTCAGACCTTGCGTCAAATAGTAAAGAAAGATCGACACCTGACTCGCGAGGTCGAAACGAGATACACATAGAAATCGCCGAGAGATCTGCACTTTCCTTCCAAGACGTTACAAAGTATCACGTTACGCGCAACAAATGCAAAAATGTATCAAAAATTCATAGCGCGTATACGGCTCATTTAAACTCGCTATTCGCATAGCTGCTGGAACAATAAGTGCCGCGACTATATTCTGAACAATGGTCTCAACGATAGGAATCGCCAATTCGACGCTGACGTCGTCTCTTCTTCAACCTTGCCTATTGTCGTGCGCACAGGCATCTTTATATAGAGCATGCTTTATGCGTATGGGTCGATGACTGTATTACAATACAATTCTTGCGTTAAATATAATATTTTGTTAGTTACAATAAACAACAATTGACAATAATAAAACAAAGATAGTAAAATTTTACAAAATCGATGATGAAATGTCTTAACAAAATTCGAAGGATTCGGCAAAGGTAACAAAATTAAATAAATAGTTCGCAAACACGACCTTCGACGATCCTTATTAAGGCATTGCTTTAAAATATTAACACAATTCTGTTCTGACATAACGAGGAGGGCAAACAAATGTACGTCCAGGCATAGTAACAATGTCATAAACGAATAAGCCGATGAGCAAACAGACACACCTTGTCAACGATGCCATTTACGTACATGACATGTATGTACATACCGGTGGTACCTCGGGGAGGAACTGCCTACAGAATCAACATTTGTGTATTTGAATGACATAACTCAAATAGAGGTTATTGGATGAACTTGTGAGCGAACTGATATAACATCCGCTAGACCGAACTTGGTAGGGTCCACAAATATTTCGACACGTAGGCGATTGGTTAAATTAAGGAGCCTGAGTACAATGTGATTTAGCGTTCACACTTCATTTACAAATAGGATGAGGTTTATTTAGGTCATAATAGAGAAATAACATTAGTCTCTTAATTATTCGCGAAAATCAAATACAATAAAAGTTGCGACTTAGACATGTATAGTTATGAGCATTTTACCAACGTCCATATCCTTAACTTAAAAAAAAGACAAATTAGAACTTATAATTCTGTATGAATCATCCCTCTATTTTAAAATTATGTCGGTCTATTTGTCATTATAAATCGCGCAAAAATGTCAATTCTTTAGCTTCTACAGATAAGGTTGTGTCAGATATTTTTGTGTTCTCACCCAGCACTCGTGCTGCATGTTGTACTAAATGTATACTAGATCAAATGAAGCCTTAGCCGTTTAACATCAATTTAAATTCAGCGAAGACAGTTTAGCACGTTAACAAATAACGTGTTATATCTATGGTAAACACATACGGATCTCAAGCAAAGGTCGAATCAAATTACTCAACATTCAGCCTACATAAAACGCAGAAGTTTACACATCTAAATTATAGAAGTCACATTTTGTTCGATCGTTGACCAAAGATCTTAAGATCATCACCGGAAGGTATAATTGCTGGGTATTTTATCTGTGAAGGACGAATGGAACGCGTAGCGCCTACAAGTTGAATAAATGAACCTTTATAGTTTTAAAAACTAGCTTTGACTTTGTTGGCCGATCCATCTGTATTCTTACCGTAGAGTTCTTTGTTCGCATCACCAGTGGAAGCCGTGTTGGATTCGTTTTTCTTCCTAATTCCACATTTGTTGCAGTAACCATGATATGAATTACAAGCATACACTTGCCACGGATGCTTACGAAAATTGCCTTGACAAAACTAATGGCTATAATAGGTTGAACAAATATATTCCTTACAAGAGGGACAGATTGCATAATGATCGTGTCTCAACGTACCTTCATACGACTTATTTTTTGGAGACACGTGGGGGATTACAAATTCGAAATTCGTGTTTATTAATTTTATTATGGACGACCATTGTTGCATTGATGATATTTCTTAAGAAAGGGGAGTGCCGAAAGAATAATTTAATATTAAGGGCAAGCTCTTGGCGATCGTTACATAGAATAGCTAGAAAAGGTGTGCATTTGTTTGTCTTTATTTTGAAATTAGATTAAGAAACTCACTGAGCATTTAAAATAAGGTTTATTGTTTCAAAACGGTCGGAACATCAACCGAAATAATTATCCGTGTATAGAAGATCATTGTAAGGTGCGGCTACATCAAAAACTTGAAGAGTGTGGCCGCGGGGCACTTTCACCGGGGGTCGCGCAGCTTTCGTAGGTACGAGGCCCGTCTGAGACATCGCTCTTAGAAGGTTACAGTACGTCCAATAAGCACGCGGACACCGCCTGTCTTACTCGGGCTCCGGCGAGAGAGAAAGGGAGAGTAGATCAAATTCGATTACAAACACGAGATAGCCCGCCGCCGGTGCCGACGCGCTCCACTTCCCACAGCTCATAATATTTCTTGTTTCCTTCAGATTGGGGCAATAACCTGTGACCTAAGAACCTACTGCGGCGTCACATTTACAACTTTCTTTTAAAATAAAATCGGGCCAAATAATTCGTTGCACGGTTAATGATACCTAACGAGAAAGTAAAAGTTTTAACACGTTCATTAAATATTCAACAGCGACGTCAATTGGTAAACGTACGACTGTGACTCGATAGTACGAGTACGTCAGTGCAAAAATCGCTTTCTATGGCGACTGAAAATGAAATTGAATATGCCTCATAGGTCGACAGAGTTCAATATTTAAATAACAAATGGGTAAATATGTAATGTGGTACGGATCTCAAGCCTAAATCAATATTGCTAAAGCCAACACATTCATGGTTGGTATCGCAAGATATATGGTTTTTGGGCCAATAAAGTTTACAAATAAAAAATTCAAAAAATGGATCCCTGCACGGAAAACGTCGTCTTCATCGTCTCTTATTTCTGAAATTTAATTTTGGAAACGTAATATCTACTTTAAATGCATTGTTCAATACATTTTGTTATTAATTAACTTTTTTATTTATATAAGAAGACAAATAATTAAAAATAATCAACATACAACAAGAACTGCAAACTCTTATCAATAGCATTTAATTAAGGTCTATGTCTCTCTAAGTAAGTTACACGTTACTTATTCCCGATTTCAATTGATGGATACATCCTGAGCAAGTAAAACAGCTGGTGTATGATTATATTAATTAAATTAGGTTATAATTTGTCATTTAGAGTCTAATTTATTTGTAGTTTTCTAAGGGTTCGTGAAACAAATGGTTACAATTTTCCAATGTATGTCGGGCCTATATAATTTACGACAAAAGGTCCGCTATAGGATAATTTCCAACATATTTTGGGAACATACTGGTCAACACTGTATCTGTATGCGTATATCTCGTATATATGAGACCGAACCGCCGGTAGCATTGTTTAATTAAAAGTATAGAAAGTTCTTCGTACGAGTATAATGCCGGCCGTTCTTTGGCCGCGAGAACTTCAATGAGACGCGTTTTGAATGGCACGATCTTAACCCAGATTTTTCACGATCGCGACCTAAATTGACGTTACGACAACTTGCGATGGTTCTTATTGTAACAATAACCTATTATAGTAACGAGAACGATATTATTAATACGTGACGTTATCACGCTAAAGGTACTAATTCTGTCACGAAATTGAGTCATTACGGTTTTTAAATTCGAGTTATGGACGACATATAATGAACCCCATAACTTATAAACTTTGATAAATACTTGTAGATCGTACAGAGTGAATTAATTAATAAACTCCAGTAATAATAAAAATAAAACTATGTATAACCTTTTATGACATACTCAATTACATCTTCACACCCATTAGGGGCCTGACAAAATGTTATGAATACCGTTTGCGCGAGAATGACACATATAATCAAGACGCCGAATTAAAATCCTCTTAGCAACAGCGATCGGTAAATTCGCAGATAGGCGACCCATCGTTTCATCAATGATCGCGACGCGTTCAGCATATTAATGGTGTGCCAATACGCCCAGCCCAAACCTATGTCACATAAATCTCAATAGCCGAGCTAAAGTGACGAACATCATCAATTTAAGTCGACTGTGATTAAAAAGCACAACGTACTGCTTTTCTTCGTTAAAGGTCAGCTTTATGAATGTCAGTATCGTAAAAAAAGAAACTCGATGTGAATATGATTGTTTATACTCATTAAACAAGTCATACAGGAGCAATTTATCAAAAAATATTGCAAAAAGAGCCGCCTACTGATTCTGAAGCCGATCTGATTACATTACGATACTTATTCTTACGAACAGCGATATCACTCATCAAGCTTTCGACCCAACAGAGATGTTTCACGAAAAGAACGCTTCGAGCGATATTGCTCGGATTTTGCCGCTGTCAGCGGCGGCCGTGTGTAGCAAACGTAAGACTTTCCTTATAACGTTCACGAAAAAACGCTCTTATTTGTAGCGTTTTTTCTTGAAGCAAGCGTCAAATGTTCGGGATTAATTTTTGGGAAGCATGCATATTGGTAAACAATCCGTATTTAAACCTGAATAGGTTTGAAATGCTTTATTTTGACTTCAAATCTTAGAATAAACAGAAAGTAAATCTACCTATAATATCCCAAAAGAACTCCACAGCCTTCTCTTATTTATGTTCGCGTGTAATCTAATGTTTTAAATTTTAATCGATAATTTCTACTTTATTCTTAAATATTCAGTAATAACTTGATTGCGTTGCATGGTTGCCTAACCTTCTTTATACGTGGGTCCTCTGAGGATAGATAATATTATCCTTCTTCCCTTTAATTATTTTTATGACAAAATGGTTCACACTGGTTAGCAACTGCTAGCGTCATGGACAAAGATTTGCGTAAGCCCAGCTATTCAAATATAGTCCGTGATTCAGCTTCGCCTATCAGGCATATTCAAAGGCATTTATGGTCGTTACTAAGTTCATTAAGTTGTGTGTTCACGTCTGTACCGGGTTTTACGTCGCCCATGAGATACCATCGTATGTGATAACTCCCGTCATAACCATAAATAACACGATTCGTATTCAATACCTCGTTCTGCTCTGAGCTTACTAATCGTATCATAAAACAACAAAAGTCCTGTATAAATTCCAGAGCGTTTCATACTTTATACATTTACACGTATTGTCGTATTAATCTTAGAAATATATCTACATAATCCGTGAGAAGCGTAAGAAAAGGGCATAATATTTAAATATAAAACGCGTTCAATGACATAATCTAAGATTTCCAAGCAGTATTTAAAGCGCATAGGTGGGCGCAAAAGCTTTGTACTCGTATTTCTTTCAAGTTTACACAAATATGTCAAACTCGATCAAAAAGCATTAAGGTTGAACTTAGTAGGTATTAAAGGTGAAATGTTAAAACTTAGCGTATGTCGTAATGCATGTCATAGACAATTTAAATGCGATTTTGCCATACAAGGTGGACAGCGGGTTGGTCATGTCCCATGGTAAAATAAACTATATGGAATGACGCCCATCGCTCACGCAATCTGTACGGTTCAAGGAAAATCCGGATGAAAACTTGACAATACATTTACTTATTTATTCTATTTGCTAGTTAAGATTCCTATCCGTTGAATGGCATTCGAACAGCGTACAGAGCTAATTTGAATAATGCAGGATTAAAATGCACGCGGCTCTGTCAGCTGAAATAAATAAGCGCTTGGGATGGGACTGCCTCGGAGCCCTCGGAAAGCCTTTAAAGGATTAACATAAATATGTAGCAGAAATATTTCATTTGACAGCCCCGTGGCGCCTTAAGGTACTTACTATCAAGTTTAATGAATGAAGTAGTTACATATTCTGTTCCGAGTCGTGTCTATAAAGTGTGAGAAAAATGGCACATTGTAATAATGCAACGCAATTTAAATACGTACGAGAAGTTTTTAAGTTCCTAAAAAAGCCTAACTTCTTAAGACAGTAAACGCAAGCTGAAATTTTGATAAAGTATGCTTGCCAGAATTTGTGCTGGTGTCACAATTACATAACTGCACAAAAGGAGAGTTGGAATTCAAATGTCCTACCTGCACTTACTTCCATGGAAGCTGATCATCACCACCTGCCGCTATAATGCCATCAGTGCTATGGGACTACATACGATGTGACCTTCTTGTGATTCCATAAAACGTTGACTGAGGGCTTGCCGCGACGGAAGTCGCTCTGGTCGATGACGTCATCGTGGATCAGCGACACCGAGTGGATCATCTCGATAATCATCGCGACCTATCGCTGTGATGTCATCAGTGCTACGGGACTACATACGATGTTTTACCTTCTTGTGATTCCATAAAACGTTAACTGAGGGCTTGCCGCGCCGGAAGTCGCTCTGGTCGATGACGTCATCGTGGATCAGCGACGCCGAGTGGATCATCTCGCTGATCATCGCGACCTGTCGCTGTGATGCCAGCAGTGCACTGTGGGATGATATGAAACATGATTTATTTTTAAATATTTTAAAATTGTCTCTGATATGAGGATATGAACATGTTTATAGGTATTGAGGTGGTGCACTTAGTAATTTGTGGTGTACGTTTGCAAAGGTATAATAGAATTCGCCAGCACAACAACTATAAGTTTGAATTAGAATAAGAAGTATTTAATGAATTTACGTAGCAGCACATATCTGTTATGTTTACGTATTTAATTAATTAGTAGTTTAGTTACTAAGTTTCTAGCATTGTAGGCGATTTGGTACTGTAAGCCTATTAATGTAATGTAATGGATAAAATAAAATAAAAATAAATAAGGTCATTTTACGAAATTGTCCGCATTACAAGGAAACAGCTTAGCAGACAAATTTCCTATTGCCTCAATCAATGTGGGCACATTTTCATCTAAGTAGTTTTTTACAGATTCGAACTTTTTGAGGTCAAGGTATTAAGCTATTGAGAGTGGACGAAAGTGTTCGAATACTGGCCGTATAGCTTATGTAGTTGTAGCATCTGACCCCCATCGGGCAAACGAAGCAAATTTAAATAATGCGAAGTTGAATATTTATACAGATCGATCTTTGTTTCAATCTTACGAACAACAGAACGATCTAAAGTACAGAACAATCTGACGCAGGAAACGGATTTTCTGTAAAATTTTGCAATAAAATGAAACGATATCCATACTAATATTATAAATGGGAAAGTGTATGTGTGTGTGTGTTTGTTTGTTTGTTTGTTTGTCCGTCTTTCACGGCAAAACGGGGCGACGAATTGACGTGATTTTTTAAGTGGAGATAGTTGAAGGGATGGAGAGTGACATGGTCTTTTTGTCTCTTTTTAACCCCCCACTTCCCTAAAATGGGGGGTGGAAGTTTGTATGGTTTGTTACCCCGAATTTAACACGAGCGAAGCCGCGGGCCAAAGCTAGTTTACAAATAAATCAATGATAATTTGGGTACCATAGGCCGCAGAAATTACGCAATAAAAATGATAATCTATAATTTATTGATGAACTGTTACATCAATAGATTATGTAACGACCTTGGTAGGCTCACGCAACGTACGGCCAGATAATTTCGCTAGATTCAATGTTACACATCCTAGCATAATATTTTAATAAGCCCCGATTAGATAACTAAATTCGTTCTTACGAAAATGTAGATGTATTTAAGTAATAATAAATATGCGTAGATATTTTAAATCCTGCTGCATCAAATACTTATTTATTGGGCTAGGTCTCTTATAGTGATCACTTATAGACCAGGAGTGCGATTTTTGAATCTCACCAAGTGACTAATTCTCACCGATGTGAGTGATTTCCGTAAGTAAATCACTCACATCGGTGAGAATTAGTCACCTGGTGAGATTCAAAAATCGCACTCCTGATCATCTGGTTTTTCCTTTCAAAAAAACAGATTAACATTTTTCATTAGGTATTATCATTCTAATCACACGTCATCAAGCAATTTCGGTGATCATACAAAGCACAACTTCATATAGTATCCCAATTTATATATTTATTAGTGTTTAGGTACCTGCAGCTTTTTGTTTCCGAACTTTTTATTGGTCTCTTTTGTGCATAGTTTGTCTTTCACCATTTTTATTTATTCCTTTCTCATTTTCTCATGGATTGGCTTGAAGAGATCCCTATTAGGGATAAGCTCGACTTGGTGTATATCTTTTATATATGTTACTGATGTGTTAATGTTATACCTACTTGTTTATGTGCAATTAAGTGGTACATACAGTCAAGTGCAAAAATACGTATCGAAAAAATCGTCTCATTAATATGGTACTACGCACTTATTACAACGGAATAAGATACTATGGGACATATTTTTGAGTAAGATGAGTACACCCATATTTTTACACTTGACTGTACATACATACATATATGTACGTTACTTACTCAAATACATTTTATCAGTGTACGAGTATGTGTAGTTAACAATAGTAGATAATCAGGAGGAATACATATTCGACCTTACTAATAATTGTTAAAATGATATCCATCTGACATCAGTAAGTTCGAATATCCTCCACGAATACGCAACAACTACGAGTATATTTATGTTACGACTGTGTTGTCAACAAATTAGAAGAAATGTGAAAATTCAAGGGCGACAGCAAGACCTTCAACGTCGACCGTCAGATGACCGAATGCAACTCTAAACTATTGGCAAACGGTTAGGCAACATCTTAATGGGAGAGTGGTGTAACGCAGACGCAGCGTCCATACTGAACTACCTCGGTCGATAGATTTACGGTAAATATATTATTTATTGTTATGATCGTCATAATCTATCTAGTCGGAAAAGAAGGGAAAAGCAGATTGCAAAATTCTATAAGCTCTCTTTTAGGTATTCACTACTTTAAAAAAACACGTACTGTTATTCAAAAGAAAAATGCGGTAAGAATGTACGCAATGCAAGAATTACAGCGTTTCAACTTATAGTAGCAGTTAGATTTTACCGCAGTGGGATATAGTCGGTGGTGCACACGACAACAAAGGGCATTAATGATACGGATTTTAGTGATGATGGGATCACCTTTTGCATAATGAGACTTTAGGACCCATAGGCCATTTTAGGAAGCAGAGCCACCTAAATTTATGGTGCTGTGGGGGTAAAAAAGGGGGGGGTAAAATCTTCGTGACACATAGATTGAAAACTACTTATAGTTTTGAACAAGAATTGTAGAGAATTTCAAGAAGAATATTTCATTTATTGAAAGTTTTGTGGTAACTTCAACCGTTTTTGCAAAAAATATATGAATGTTCCTACTTTTGTGGGAAGTGGGGAAAACAATTGTTATATTTGTAACACATTATAGTGCAGAGTTATCCAATAAAGATTTGGCTTGAAAGTCTCGTATCCAGGCCATAAATAAAATAGGTAAAATAATTATTTTCTGGTTTGACTAGATACTATTAAAATATTATTATTGGTATGGTATCTACCATGTATATTTGAGTTATATAAACACCCCGTTTCCAATAGTAGTTAATTTAGTATGTTAAAAATCGTATATTAAACGGTTTAATTGAAATTCATGATAATAATGATGCAGGTAATGTACTCAAGGCTAAAATAATCGATAGGTCCTAGGTACCACTCATCACACCACTAGCGTAGCGTACCTAACCTAAGTTCATATATATTATAATGATATTAGGCGTTGTCCGTTGATAGAAGATTCAAACGCCCCACGGTTTTAGTTTTTTGTCTTTTCAATGCTTTAGCTACATTGATGAGAACAGTGGTGTGATGACTGGTACCCAGGACCTACCGAATTATTTTTATAGCTTTTTGTACATTATCCATATCATTGTTTATTTTCAATAAAAGCTTTTGAATTTACCTAAACAATACTTATTTTCTTTTCAAGTTATTATGTTACTAAAACTGTCTAAACTACGCTTACTTTATGATCCGCACTGTGTTCTACTAATAAATCCCTTTCATTTTATACTTGATTGAGAGTTTTGTTAAGAAATGTGTAATACGCGGCATTATGTAGCGGCAGCTATCTTGGATTTACAATGATACTGAATCTATTAAATTGTAATTGTCAAGGTGTGCACCAGATATCGGATCAATTTGTCAACAGAACGAGGGTATAATTTCAACCACAAAATTATGGAGATGTGGGATGAAGCATGTAGCTGTAGATATGCAGACTTGCAGTTAGTTATGTAAATATTAGTTATAATAAATTAACAAATTTTCGAATAAATCTTGAAGCAAATCAAATCATTTTGTTCAATATTTTTGATTTGCAATTTTTAAGTAGTTACACTACTATATATAAACTGAAAATAGATGTCATATACTTCAGAAAAACGTCAGCCGCGAAAGCTGAAGACGCCAGTTCAAATCTGGCCTCGGACACCGGAGGGTTTGGTCACTTTTTCTGAAGTATATGACATCTATTTTCAAATTTTCGAATAAGTTTGTGTAATGTCTAAGTAGGTATAACACAGCATTGTTATTTTTATTTCAGAGCGCACTAGTCGCCAACAGACTGTCCTCAGTTGAAGATAAAAACCTACCGCTTAAGTATTCTCTCTAAAAAAATGAACGGGCCCTTATTGATAACCCGCAATAATGTACCTTTCACTTGAAAACGTCACTAGATAACAGGGACTGGAGAACCTCTCTATTTGATAACGCTATTATTTGGTTACAAAATTATATGGTTACCCTATATTCAATGTTATGTCCCTGTCTAATCTTGTCTTCGCAATAGAGATGAAATTAGCTTGATAGGTAAACGTCATTTTGGATTTTCATTTCGGTAAGCGCTACATTATCATTATCAGCAGCAGCAGCCAGTATCAGTCCACTGCTGGACATAGGCCTCTCCCATGGCACGCCACTGATCGATCTTCTGCTCTCCTCCTCCAATCCGTACCCGCCAAGCGCATACCTTTGGGTAACTCAATGATGTGCTTACTAAATTGATAGTTTTTAAAAACTACCCTACCAAATACTTACTCGATCTAATACCCCTTTATTGGTAACCGGTTCCGGTATCTTCTAAACAAACTCTTTATTTCACTTACGGATTATAACAAGCATACAAAGGCAAGGTAAATAATAGCGTTTGAAATGGTTGACGTCCATTTAGTTGGGAGCTAAAACCACATCGTTTTTCCTACATAATTAGATTGTGGTTTATAACAGACCTATTATTATTTTTTTCGTTTAAGATATTATAACCAATTCAGGATTTGTATACTTTTTATAAAGGGGAATAGCAGGGCTTTATCATGAAAATATATTTTTCATATTACGACCATAAATAAAAAAAATAAAGGCATTTATTCAAAAAAATACCAAACGTTGATTTCATATTTTTTGTTTTTTCTCAGTTTTCTTATTTAGAAAGGTATAAATAAAATACCAAAAATGAATTTGGCATCCTTGCTTTACACGAAAATTATATCAAACTTGACTATATGGCTCTATTTTATTTTTAATTAATTATGGGGGGCACCCCCCACTTCGTCAAAAATTTGCATCAAAAATTTGATTGGCTCCCCTTCTTAAATTAATCTTAGAGCCTAAAGGATTAGCTCTGCAAATGGAAATTCCATCATCATCATTTTCCGTATAATTAAGTGTACACCACCGACTAATAAGGATAAGACGTCATTTAAATGCCTCCTTAATCATGCCGGTGCCTGAGGTTGATGTTGGATAGAGTTTTGAGAGCAGCAGTCAACAGGCCTCGCCTACTACTGAGACCCCGGGTGGGTTGCTGTGCAGAGGGCAGCGGGAGGGGTGCTCGACGCAGAGCAAAGAAAGAGTGACTCTCCGCTGGTTTATTTCTCAACTCGTGATGTTACTGAAGTTGTTAAACACATGAAGCGCGGGAAGTCGCCAGGGCACGACGGGCTCAGCATCGAGCACCTCCAGCATGCTGGTGTACATCTCCCACGAGTCTGAAGCATGCTTTTTAACCTCTGTATTCGGCATAGTTATTTACCTGCGGCTCTCACCCGCACGATAGTGGTACCCATTGTTAAAAACAAAACCGGGGACGTATCTGATAGGAATAACTACAGACCCATATCGCTGGCTACGGTGACGGCAAAGGTGCTTGACGGTCTTGTTAATAAACAACTTGATAAATATTTACAGCTTCAAGACGCTCAATTCGGGTTTCGAGCCGGCCTCTCGACGGAGAGCGCCATCTTCACATTAAAAGAGACCGTCAGGTACTACACACAAAGAAAGACACCAGTGTACGGATGTTTTATGGATTTATCTAAAGCCTTCGATATGGTTTCCTATCGCTTACTGTGGGGTAAGTTGCGGGCCACTGGGATGCCTAGTGAGCTAGTCGATTTGTTCAGCCACTGGTACGAGCAACAAGAAAACTATGTAAGGTGGGCGGGAGCGGTCTCCGACACGTACAGGTTGGAATGTGGAGTGAGACAGGGCGGGCTAACGTCTCCTAAGCTTTTCAGTCTGTATGTGGACGAGCTGATTGCCGAACTCAGCAACATGCATGCGGGATGTTCTATAGACGGTCAGATGATGAACAACATTAGTTACGCAGATGATATGATGTCGCTGAGTCCGTCCGTCTGCGCGCTTAGGGATTTGCTTCGCACATGTGAGAACTATGCTGAAGCTCATGGTCTAAGGTACAACTGTCTTAAAACTCAAGTAATGGTTTTCGCTGTGCGTGGCATATCCCCACGTTATGTGCCGCTCATTAAACTGAATGGAAATGAGCTGGAGGTGATGACCGCTTCAAATATCTAGGTCACATTATCACAAGTGACCTAAAAGACGATTGTGATATAGAGAGGGAACGTAGGGCGTTGGCGGTTCGCGGGAATATGCTGGCTCGCAGGTTCGCAAATTGCACAGGAGAGGTAAAAAGAACCTTGTTCAAGTCCTTCTGTCAATCGTTTTACACTAGTGGCCTGTGGGTTAGTTACACTCAGAGAGCACTCAACTCCTTACGGGTCTTCTATAATAACGTGTTTAGGATTCTGATGGGACTCCCTAGGTTCTGCAGCGCGTCTGGCATGTTCGCCGACGCCGACGTAGACGGGTGTCATGCAGTAATGCAAAAAAATAGTGTCGATCAGATGCAGAATCCAGGGTGGTCCCAACAGCCTCATAAACACGTTAGCGGACAGACCGGACAGTCTTTTGCAAAGACACTGGATATCGGCACTAATAAACCCTCATTCTGGGGATGTTTATTATGTAAACTAAATTTTGATTTTATTTTTTAGTATAACTAACCTAAAAATAGATGTCATATACTTCAGAAAAAGTGACCAAACCCTCCGGTGTCCGAGGCCAGATTCGAACTGGCGTCTTCAGCTTTCGCGGCTGACGTCCTGACCACTAGACCACCCGGTCACAGATCACACTTTTCCTGAAGTATATGACATCTATTTTATTATTTTTACTGCTGCATTATTTGTAAGATGTGTTGTTTGAATAAATGTTTTCTATTCTATTCTCTTCTTCTTCTACCTAGCGTTATCCCGGCTATTGCCAGGGTCCGCTTTCCTGCTCGGTTTCCTCCACTTTGCGCGGTCCTGGGCATCTTCTTTTACGAGCCCGTTTTCGCTCATGTCGGCCTCCACGACATTCAGCCAGCGCTTCTTTGGTCTTCCGCGACCGCGTCGAGGACCGTCCAGGGCTAGATCAAGGCATACGTTCCCTATGTAGTCTGCTGGCCTGCGAGAAATGTGACCGAACCAACGAAGGCGACGTTCTTGGAGCTTCTCCGCTACGTCACGAACTACGAGGCTGCCGCGTATGTACTCGTTACGAATGCGATCAGCACGTGTAACGCCGCAAATCCACCGCAGCATCTTCATTTCTGTAACGCGAAGCTCCTGAATATGCCTTTCAAGAACCGGCCACGTCTCGCTTCCGTATATTAAGACCGGTCGGATGATACACTTGTACACTAGCCCCTTCAGTCTTAGCGGAATTCTGTGATCGCAGATGACTCCTGTGACCTCTCGCCATTTAGACCAAGGTGCGCTGATTCGGGCTCGAATGTCGTGGTCAATGGACCCGGACTCATGCAGTGCGGATCTTTTTTTTTTTTTTTATACCACGACGTTGGCAAACAAGTATACGGCCCGCCTGATGGTAAGCAGCTACCGTAACCTATGGACGCCTGCAACTCCAGAGGAGCCACATGCGCGTTGCCGACCCTTTACAAAAAGGAGGATTCACTGTGTTGCCGGCTAAAGGAACAAGAGGGTCCCTCATCGTCAACACACTGGGTCCTCTTTGAGCTCTTTGGCAACCTTACTCACCAGCAGGAACACAACACTATGAGTAGGGTAGTGCCATTTGGCTGTGGTTTTCTGTAAGGTGGAGGTACTTCCCCAGACGGGCTCTGCTCCAGATTTGAGCGAGATGACATTCGCTGAACGTGCCCTACCACACTTAGCGAGATGCCATTCGCAGTGCCCATACCTCTCTTTTTGCGCACTTACTTACTCTTGGTACTTAAACTTGTCCGTTTTCACGGCAAGTTCGTTCCCTATTTTGATAGGAACGGGATCAGTACTTCCGCAGGCCATGTATTCGGTCTTCGAGACATTTAGCTTTAGACCACCGTTCTCTAGCGATCCCTTCCATAGGTTCACCTTTCGCTCTAGTTCCTGTTTGTCCTCGTCCGTTAGTGCAATGTCATCTGCATACATGAGCAGCCACGGCGGCAGGTCCTGGATTTCCGCCGTAACAGCATCAAGCACAACACTAAACAGAAAAGGACTCAGGGCCGAGCCTTGGTGCACGCCAACTGTGATCGGGAAGGGTCTAGTGTCGCCAACAGCGGTCCTCGCTAGAGAAACCGAGTTACGGTACATATCCCGGATAATGTCAACATAGACTTGTGGCACGTTCTTCACTTTTAGTGCCCACCAGATCATCTGACGAGGGATGCAATCGAAAGCCTTTTGCAGGTCAAGAAATGCCATGTAAAGTGGCCTTCTACTATCCCTATAAGCTTCGGTTAGAGATCTGAGGGCAAATATTGGATCAACTGTGCCACATCCGGGCTGAAATCCATATTGACATTCCGAGACAGTACACTCTTGCCGGAGTCTCGAATCGATGATGAGTTCGAAGAGCTTCATGGTGTGACACATAACCTTAATGCCTCGGTAGTTTCCGCAGTCCTGAATACTACCTTTACCTTTATAAATTGGAGAGATGACGCTCGATCTCCAAAAATCGGGCATTCGTCGGCTGGCTAGTATACGGTTAAATAGGTCAGTTAATAGGGCAACACCATGATCGCCCAACGCCTTCCACGCTTCTATCGGTAAGTCGTCGGGACCCACGGCTTTTCGGTTTTTCATACCGCGAAGACATTTGCGAACCTCGTATTTGGTGACCGGGCATACCAGTCCGCAATTTGAAGGCAACTCTGGAGGAGAAGAACTAAGTGTGTGTTCCGTGTTCAACAGTTTATGAAAGTATTCCCCCCATCTTTCTTTCACTTTTGCCGCGTCCCATACCAAGTTGCCAGCAGAATCTTTGACACAAAGACATTTAGTTATGTCTTGTGAGGCTTTTTGTCGAGCCGCAGCTATCTTGAAGATGCTCTTCTGGCCATCCCTAGTTTCCAAGTGCTCGTACAAAGGTGACATCTTGCGATGCCTGGCTATAGCTACAGCTCGTTTTGTAGCTAACTTGGCAGATTGGTACGCGACTTTGTCTTCAGGTGATTGAGACTGTTGCCACTCTTTAAACCGTTTCTTCTTCTCCAGAGTAGCCCTCTGAACTGATTCATCCCACCACCATGTCTCTTTGTCGAATACTCGGCCTCCCTTAGAAATTCCCAACACCCGCTTTCCTACACTGGTAATTTCCGTTTGGATCCTATTCCAGTAAACATCTACTGAATCTAGACAGCCAACACTTAGATCTAGACTCGTCGCGGCTTTTTGGAAGTCACTTTCATCGGATCCATTCAGACGCCACCAGCGTGTTCGAGCAATGCGTCGCTCGGGTATTTTCTTTTTAGGTACTACCAGCAAGTCCATGACAAGAATGCGGTGTTGTCCTGTGCTGTGAGACATTCTCCAGGAATGACTTTACAGTTCGACACTTTGCCGATTTGACTTCTCCTTATGAGCAGATAGTCAATCTGAGTGGAGTGCAGCCCGCTTTTGTAGGTGATGAGATGTTGAGGTTTCTTTTGGAAGAACGTATTAACAACGGCTAGGTCAGCTAGGAGGCAGGTCCGGAGAATAGAGTCTCCTTCTGCATTTGAACGACCATAACCATAACCACCGTGAACACGCTCAAACTCCTCCGACATTTCACCAACGTGGCCATTCAGATCTCCACCCACAACTAGATGCTCAGAACGTGGAATACGCTGTAGTAAGTCTTCAAAATTATCCCAGAATGCCTTCTTCTCAGATTCCCGATAACCGACCTGCGAAGTGTAGGCACTGATAAGGTTGGTGACATTACCTTCAATCAGGGCCTTTACCCGCAAGAGCCTGTCATCGATCCTTTCGACCTCTAAAACACCATTTTGGAATTCTTCAGACAGTACTACAGCAACCCCATTCTTCCCAGAAGGAAACCCCGAGTATATCAACTTGTACCCTCGGCCAATATTACGTGACTTGTTTCCCTTCCAACGAGTTTCTTGTAGAAATGCAGCGTGTACCCTGCGTCTAGTCAGCACATCTGCCAACTCAGTGCAGCGTCCTGTAAGCGTTCCTATATTCCAACTTGCAAAGCGGAGCTTTCTGGGTACTAGCGTCTTTAGCCGAGCCCGTACTTGAGCCGGTAGCCCTAGCCCACTTGTCACAGGTATAGGGCGATGTGCCTGCGCGTCGTTATGCGGCGACGCCCTAGCCATAGTACCCAAGTTGTTTCTTCTTCTTTGCATGTTAAGCGACGTTTTCTGATTTTACAAGCGACTGCCGTCTGACCTCTCAACCCCGTAGGGGAACCAGGGTTCCGCCAGAGCCTCGTTAGTTAATCAGCAGGATGACCACGGGCAGGTGAGGTTGGCTTCAGGTCCATAGGTTGTTGGTCGGACCAGGTACATCCCCTTTTCTATTCTATTCTATTGTATTCAAAATTTGCTTGGCGTCTATCTTTGTCTTCTTATAAGATGGAAATGCCTAACATTTTGAACATCTTGGTTCTGGAAAGACTGAGAATAGACTCACCAAAATAGCTGTTACTATGCAGTATATGTTGACCGCTAACGTTTATGACACATCCCGGACAAGTTTATAATGAATTCATACAAGTCTAGTCTAGTCTAATCTGAGAAATATTATTATTACAAGTATTTTTATTGATTCCGTTTTGACCGCAGCGGTCGTGAATGATTCACGACAAAATATGGACATATTTGGCAATCTGTCTAAATGTCAATGAAAGTATAATACAACCGTTTGCGTTTGTCTAGAAAGACTCTCAAGTATTGAAAATAAAAAATCATAATGAAATAAATACATTGTGACGTGACGGTGTAAACATTAATCAAATTTAAAAGAGGCCGATTGAAGATAAATAAAACAATGATGATATTAAAATGAAGTGAAAATATCACTGCTAGGCTAGCTTCACATAGTTACAAGGTAAAAGCTGCCTCAATTTAAAATATTTTAGACATCCTATTTATTATTTTGAGTAACAGGGACTCAGCTTCTTAAAGTTCTTAATAATTTTTGATGCATTCGTTTGAGAATATTAAGCCCACTAACGTTATTTGGCTATTATTTAAAGGCACAACAAAAAAATATAACCATAACTTAACTATTATACTGATTATCACAGCAAAAAAAAAACAAAATCATATCAAAACATCGCTTTGATGTTTTGCTGCGCAAGTCAGTTTTTAGGGTTCCGTAGCCAAATGGCGAAAAAACGGAACCCTTATGGATTCGTTATGTCTGTCTGTCTGTCTGTCCGTCCGTATCTCACAGGCATTTTACTCGGAAACTATACGACGTATCTGAATAAAATTTACACATAAGGTGTATTTTGTATGCAGCTACTTAGTTATGTAGTTAAATTTAAAAAAAAAATATTTTTAGGGGGGCGCTCCATACAGGTAACTAAATTAAAAAAAAAATTAACCAAATATCAACATGTGACACATCAATCGATAGGTCTTTCAAAATAACATTGAGGTTTCTTTGGCTATTTTGTGATTAAGTGAATATTTTCTGAAATAATCGCTTCGAAAGTCAGAAAAGTTGTGTAGCCCCCGTAACGTAACTTTTGAACCGTAAGTTCAAAAAATATGAAAAAATTTGAAGAGATGCGCCTTATCATATACTTTCTACGAAAATTGTTTTGAACATTATCGGTTCAGCCATTTTTGAGTTATCTCCAAAAAACTTTTTCCATAGACATCTGATACGACCTTTTGGTATTAGTTTGGTTCTTATTCCATTGAAGGTACGGAACCCTCCTATGCGTGGTCCGACACGCACTTGGCCGGTTTTTTTTTATATGTGCCTTAAACTGAGCTAGATCATACACAGCGGCGCCGGCACACAGTAGTGCAACGAGTGTTCATGCGCTGCATGCCACATGCCGCAGTGGAATAAAAAAAAAACTTGGTAGTTAATCGCGCGCGCTGTGATGATTGCCACTCCACTACCAGCCTTAGCACCTTGTCCTCTCGCTCTGGTTGTTGTTAATAAACCCTAGTTCATGCGCGGCCTGCCATACGCCGCAGTGCGACCTGAGCGTTTGCAACTTGCTGTGTTACCAGGAGTAAACCAACGTATGCGTAGCGTGCCATACGCCGCAGTGGGATAGTTAAAAACGCGACTGACCTGTTTTCACCATATACGTGATAGTTGACGGCGCGCGCCATGAGTATCGCGACCATCGGCCTTAGCGCCTTGCCCTGTCCATCGAAGTAGTATGTAGCTATGGTGTTCAGTTCGCTCTGGTTCGTGTTCCGTTCCAATTCCTGGGAAAAAAGAATTGTTTTTATTTGTTGTAACTATATTTTCGGACCCGGGGTACGTCCTTAAACTACGTCCGGACTTGGGTATGTCCTTAAACTACGCCAAAAAGAGAGGTATGGGCACTGCGAATGGCATCTCGCTAAGTGTGGTAGGGCACGTTCAGCGAATGTCATCGCTCAAATCTGGAGCAGAGCCCGACTGGGGAAGTACCTCCACCTTACAGAAAACCACAGCCAAATAGTACTTGACCCTACTCATAGTGTTGTGTTCCTGCTGGTGAGTAAGGTTGCCAAAGAGCTCAAAGAGGACCCAGTGTGTTGACGATGAGGGACCTTCTTGTTCCTTTAGTCGTCAACACAGTGAATCCTCCTTTTTGTAAAGGGTCGGCAACGCGCATGTGACTCCTTTGGAGTTGCAGGCGTCCATAGGTTACGGTAGCTGCTTACCATCAGGCGGGCCGTATGCTTGTTTGCCACCGTCGTGGTATAAAAATATATATATATATATATTATTATATTATAGCATATAATTTATACTATTTTATAGTAGATTGTACACCAAGGGGATAAAGCACTGTTTTATGTCACGGGCGCAATATTGAATCCTGAACGTAACGAAGGACTCCAGATTTTACCCCCGAGCGCAGCGAGGGGGTTATGAGTTAATTCCCGAGCGAAGCGAGGGAATTAAGACTGAGTCCTGAGTGCAGTGAGGGGTTCAAGCGCGCCCGTGACAAAAACAGCTTTATCCCCGAGGAGTATACTCTACTTTTCTCACCTCTTGCGAGACAATAAAATAGCTAAGGCTACTAGAAACGGATTTTTATTAAAGTAAATCAAAAGTAAAAACCGGCCAAGTGCGTGTCGGACCACACATAGCAGGATTCCGTACATTCAATGGAATAAGAACCAAACTAATACCAAAAGGTCGTATCTGATGCCTATGGAAAAAGTTTTTTGGAGATAACTCAAAAATGGCTAAACCAATAATGTTCAAAAAAATTTTCCTACAAAGTATATGATAAGGCGCATCTCCTCAATTTTTTTCATATTTTTTGGACTTACGGTTCAAAAGTTACAGGGGGGTTGTGCCCCCCCCATTTTCTGACTTTCGAAGCGATTATTTCAGAAAATATTCACTTAATCACAAAATGGTCAAAAAACCTCAGTGTTATTTTTAAAGACCTATCGATTTATGTGTCACATGTTGATATTTAGTCAAAAATATAAAAAATAAAAATTTTGTTACATGTATGGAGCACCCCCCCTAAAAATTTTTTTTTTCAAATTTAACTACATAACTGAGTAGCGGCATACAAAATACACCTTATGTGTAAATTTTATTCAGATACGTCGTATAGTTTCCGAGTAAAATGGCTGTGACATACGGACGGACAGACATACAGACAGACATGACGAATCAATAAGGGTTCCGTTTTTTGCCATTTGGCTACGGAACCCTAAAAATTTATTCTTGATACATTAGTCCATTTTATTCTAATTTTATCTTCTATTTTTATAGAACCTGCAGTTTTACTCCGTATACTGCAGCGTCTTATGACACTCGCGGCATTTGTTTTAGGTATTTAAAATTGAGGTGGCCAGCACGATTTTCCGAATAAATTCGATTTTCAAATCAGCTCGACGCGGCGGCGCGGGCCCCGGCTGGCGTCGCGGGGCTGTGCACCGTGCGGACTTTACCAAATTAGACTTTAAGCACATAACAATAAGAGCTATGGGAAGTGAATTCACATTATTAACCAGCGGGTTATAATGAGATTTAGTACAACATTATAACCCGGCTAAAGCCAAGGGCTATAATGATTTGCTTTCGGTCAGGTTTGCATGATATATAATTTGGCATTGTCGAGCAGGTGGTGTGAAAAATACATTATACGCCTACGGTATATTGGTGTCCATTGGTGTTAAAAAGATCTGTGTAGTAAATTCATACCTACTTATCTTACCAAAACAAACGTCTGTCAATGTAGACATCACATGTAGATTTAACGGCCTCCTAGCCCAGTCGGTAGTGACCCTGCCTACGAAGCAGGTGGTCCCGGGTTCGAATCCTGGTCAGGGCATTTGTTTGTGTGTTTATCACAAATATTTGTTCCTGAGTTATGGACGTTTTCTATGTATTTAATTATTTATCCATATTTATCTATTATATACAGGGTGATTCAGGAGACGTGAGCAGGAACAACCCTACACGCTTAGTTAACGATAATGAATCGGCCGCCATCATGTTTAAGTGAAAAAATAACGTACAATATTTTTTTTTACCTTTTTGATTCGTAGAAATTTTATTTTCTGTAATCATGGTCATCCTACATAAACAAATCAATAAAGATGAAACCTCTTTGACAATCATGACAGCACTTCGATTATGAAAAAAACTTTGTCAAATTAAGTGGGATACGATGTTTCCAAAGTAACGAGACATCAATTTGACACATATCACAGAAAAACAAGAGAATATCAGTACTCGACGGAGTATTCTAATTGTAGAGTGACCAAGCGTGTCTTAAATCATTTAAAACATTTTATTTTTACTTTAAAAAAATTTTTGCGCTAATCACACTAATAATTGTATCATACAATAGCTTGTTTTTAACTGAATCCGTAGTGTTAAGCCTGCTCACGTCTAATGAATCACCCTGTATATCGTCGTCTAGTACCCATAACACAAGCCTTATTGAGCTTACTGTGGGCCTAGGTCGGTTTGTGTAAGATTGTCCCATAATATTTATTTATTTACCATAATATTCATAGTGTCATAAATTTTTCAGGTTAATCGTTCGTTACTTCGATTATTGAAGGAAATTTTGTTAGAAATGATATTGTTCAGTGGTTACTTGGTCGAATTCAATACTTTGTGAGTTTCTCTAAGTATATAACATCGTTTCGAGCGACAACCCCAGAGAAAAATGTGATAACTGATAATGTCTTTTCGAAGTGTTTGTTTACATGATAAGACAAGTAAATTGTTACTTGTCTTATCAGTATCACTATAATCAAATAAACAATATATTCAAAATTAACATTACTATAATGTATTTTTTTCTTTGCAATACACTCTCTTTTACGGTAAGCCATTACAAATATAAAAAAAGGCTTAAGGTCAAATTTTACAATTTTTCAATTAATCATCAGACAAGCAATGTAATATGCATTTTTCAAGGCTCATATAATAGTATTTTATGCAACAGTTGTATACGAGGGGTCAAAAAAGGTGAGTAGCGTGGGTAACAGCCGTAGGCGAAAATTGTTAAGAAAAGCGCCACGAACATTTTTTTACCCACTTATACGACGTTGCATACAATACTTTTTATACGACTACACTTACTTTTACATAAAATTGAAAACTTCATGGATATCGCAGTTATTTTGTCATCATAATCAACAATCATTTAAGTTTTACCTTTTAAAACACTATTTTTCAAGAATACTAACATTACTAACACAAATACACACCGTCGTTATTTGATCAATTATTAAAGAGATTAGTAAAAATACCTAAATTAGTTTCAAAGTTTGCAATTTTCCCCTACAAACGAACGGGAAACGTGAAAAACTACAAAGTAGGTCTGTGGTTCTTTTCATTTTTTCTTTTTTAAAGTTTTTTTTCTAAAAACGCTGCATTTATTTAGGTTTCTTAGGTTGGCAGTAATTTATTTTATATTAATAGTCGTGTTTGCACGCGATTACGCGATACTATTTAGCCGCTTTTATAGAACAAGGCTTATTTTAGGGAATAGACTAGATAGACTTTTCATCGAGTATATTATCTATGTTCTTATAAAGGTGTTGACGAATGTATAAATGACAGATAAAAGTACAGGAGTAGAAAAATATAACAAAAAGTAACATTTTTCAAAGACACTGTCAGAAATCCAGAATCTATTCATGCACTTATGATCTGCTTAAATTACCTTAACATTCGTCTTCGACAGGCTAATTTAAGTCTCAGTTAATAGACAATGTGCATCATTAAAATGTTTTGAAACTTAGATTACTATCCCATTAAAAATGTTCAACAAGTTAAAATTACATGCCACACCGTCAATAATAATAACGTTCCCATCACTCGGTATCACGACCGTGATCTTTAACAGCTTTATAAAAGCCACTTGAAATTTTCAATGGCTTCGAGCCAAAGTATTCATGGTTACGAGAGTGTGACTAATTCAAAAATAATGCTAACAGTATTTTTTTAATTTATGTATTCGATAGGTTTCTTGAATAATGCTATTAATATTAAAAGGTATCGTTAAAGAAACACAATCTATTTCAAAAAGAACTTCAACACACAACAAATAATCAACCAATATTGAAGTTGTATTGGAGTTGCCTCGGAATAATTTTCAAGACATTGATATTTCTGATCCAGATGTTTAGGCGCTAGCTGTATTGCGTAGTTAACGCATTGGAGTTGTATTGAACTTGGAGTTGTATTGGTCTAAACGTGTTTTAAAGTTAGAATACGGCCCCCTGTTTCTCAATTAGTCAAGACATAACAAGCAGCGGTAATTTGACTAATCGAGACTATAAAATCGTAACTTGAATGTCACTCATAATCATAACACACAGCTGATGTATTGTGCTACGGTTTCGTAGACCTTGCTACGTCAACGCTACGGTGCGTTAAACTTCACTGTAAATGGATATGAATCAGTCCCTGCTAACAGTAGGTTTTTCTACTCGTCGGCTATAATGCTTGATTAGCGTTACATTGTGAATGTTGCTCTGGATCTGAACATTGCTGGGTCCCGAAGAAGAGGTAAACCGAAGACGAGATGGACAGATACCATAGCAAAAGACATGAGGGCCTGCGAAGTTTCCGTAGACGATACGTCCGATCGCGCGAAGTGGAAAGAAAAAACGAGAAAAGCAGACCCCACAATCAGATGGGAATAATAATGCAAAGGAGAGAGAGAACGTTAAGTACTAGCGCATACTTTTCGATGGGGCTTTTATGGTCGCAAATTTTAGCATTGTCGTGGATGCTGAAATGGATTATCATACAATATTAAACAATCGGTCGGGGAGGAGTACGGTACTCCTCCCCGACCGCCTGTACGATCCACCGGGAGATGGAAGTTACTAAATTGTATAGAGAGCAGGTTGTGAAAGGCATTTGTCGAACTTAATTATTACCGGCTTGCCTATGTTGAGTACTCGTAGAAAAAGTATTGTATACAAGTGTCTTAATTAAGCTTTTCCATGTCGTAACTTACTTAGGCCACGAAGCTATGGAATATTTACTACTACTACATTATTTACCAGCTTATCTACTCGCATACATGTAATTAATAAACAATATATTAAAGACACAATCTACCTCAAACATAACTCCAACACAATAAATAAAGGTTGAACACGCCAAAATCTGGGCATGTAAAAATAGCTATAGTTATTCGAAAAATGTAGATATTCAAACTTTTTATACAACAATTTTCTCACAAGGAACTGGGCTATAAAATGATGATAGTTTTATTTTCTTTTATTTATTCATTGGCAAAATGTCGAGCGTACTCGTACAACATCAAAAACGTGAACGCATTCTGCACGAACATGTAAAAAATCCCATGTTAAGCTACAAAGATATCGCGAAAAGGCTGAAATATCCACAATCTACGGTTGGTCACGTATTAAAAACTTTCCGTGAACGCTTGACATTTCATTTCATCTCGTGATGTTGCTAAAAAAGTGAAAATTTCTTAGTTTTTTGTCCAAAAAGTGAAACAGAGGGCATGACTGAGGAGTTATAAAGCCCAGGCCGCACCAGATCTAGACTCAAAATATAACTTATTCGCAAAGAAACGGTCGCGAAAACTCTATGAATATTTTCTTACAAAATTTGAATGCGCGGTGATGGACGACGCGACGTATATAAAAGCGGATTTTAAACAAATACCTGGTCAAGAGTTTTATACTAGCAAATCACGAACAGATGCTCCTGGAGATTGTGAATTATAAAACGAGGGAAATTTCCAAAATAATACCTTCTTTGGCAGGCAATATGCAGCTGTGGTAAAATAAGTCGCACGTTTATCACCGCCGGGACAATAACCGGCGATATTTATCGGAAATATTGTTTACAGAAGTGTTCGCTGCCTTTTATAAAACAGCATGCCTCTCCACCGCTGTTTTGGCCAGATCTAGCCAGTTGCTAATACGCAAAATCAGTTATGGAATGGTACAACGCTAACGGGATCATGGTGGTACCCAAAATATGCAATCCGCCAAATAGTCCAGAACTGCGGCCTGTTGAAGAGTACTGGAGTATTATGAAAGGAATTCTAAAAAAGAAAAGCGGAGAAGTAAAATCAGTCCCTCAGCTACAAAAAATACGGACCTGGGCGACAAAATTTTTTCCTAAAGAGAGGGTGCAAAGTCTTATGAGCCGTGTGCGTAGAAAATTCGATCTATGGCTTACTGTGTAAAGATTAATTAGAATTAAAAATGTGATTTTAGAGTTCATTAAATTTGTGATTTAATATGGTATTCATAATGTAGTTATTTATTTTCAAACTGGTTTAAAAATAAATTTTGCGTGCCTAAGTTTTGGCGTGTTCAACCTTTAATCAACCAATATTGAAGTTGTATTGGAGTTGCGTCGGAATAATTTTCAAGCAAATTCTGATATATCCCTGATTCAGACGTTTAGGCGCAAGCTATATTGCGTAACTACTCAACATGCATCAATAACTAATGCATCTAGTTGTATCGTGCCTAATCGAGTATTAAAGTTAGAATACGGCCCAGACGATATTTATGTTATAGTATCCTATTAAAAAAAAGTAGGTCAAAGGTCGTCAGTGAGTCTAAAATTTATGCACTAATGCAATTAACATATTCATAATTTTATTCGAATTAATAGGCATTGATGAATAATTTATATATTTGTATACTGCAGCTATGTATTTACTATTGTTTGGAGGCGTACTGTCACGAATACGTGAAGAGATGTCGTAGGTGCGCAGGAGTGAATATTGAATCAAATATCTTTAGGCGTGTCTGTGGACTGCCTCCCAGATTCCGCATTATAATAATAATAAATATTATTTATTGTGCACCACATGAGAAAATTAAATAAATTCCGCATTATAAATCATAGGTATAGTTATTTTTAAACATATACAAGATATGTCTATACTCCGCTTAGCGCGTTATTTCTTGAAACCTAAGCTGCCAAAAAGAAAAGAAGTGGTGCGGGAGGGGAACTCGCAATTCTTCCGTGGGGCGTAAGAGAGAGTCAGACATTAATGGTTGCCATGGAGACGTACTATGTTTACTGTCACTTCCAATATTAGTGTCTTACTATAGAGTGAATTTACTTCGAGCGTGGCAGCGGGGGTCGTCCGGCTATGCGGGGTCTTGGGTTAATTAGTCTGTTTTTAAAAAGCCCGCATGTTGATTTCAAGAAAAATACTATGTACTAACATTGGTCACCGAACCAAATTTAAGCGTCATTATTCTTGTAAAGTACTCTAGCTACTAGTACGCCGCGTCTCGCACTACTTTACTGTAATTAATATCACGCCACTTAATTTTTATTACTACCAAAAATACTGATTAGCTTAATTACGGTCAGCTGCAGAGAGAAAGACCCCCCGCATACAAACTTTCTTCTCCTTGCTTGGACCTTTTTCTCTGCAGCTGACCGTACTCATGTTTGGGTTTTCAGTTACAGAATGTGTTGTTGCAGGTTCTTTCCACAGTCCAATTTTAATTGTAAAACAATTGTCGAGGTGCTCTCCTACATATTTGATTGTATTTATTTATTCGGGGAACCAACAGCTAATAATAATAATGTATCTATATTGGTAAGTAATAGGGACTATAGGGAGCTAATTAAAGTTACCCGCCAGTAGTAGTTGCAAGAAGAAGTAAAAAAAAGTCAAATTTTCAGGTTTAAACGTACCTAAATACAATTTTAACGAGCGATCGTGCTCTTATTAAATAAGTACAGTTAACGCCAGAAATAAGTACACTATCTTCACATTACTCCATTGTAATAAGATCCAAAAAATACATATACTTGTCGTTGATTGTACAGGAGCGTCAAAGCATATATGATCATGATTCGAATTTCATGCACCGTCTAGCCAGGTAAGGCATCTATATGGCCGTGTCGCAAATCGCAATTTGATGCAACCAGACGCAAGTGTCATCTTCCGACCGACCTTGGCGACGAATCGTTGCGAAAATCTACTAAATATCTATTGTGCATGCATACCAATTTTATTGTGCTTAACCACCGTGGAAGGTTATGGGAGCAAGAAATTTAAATTACGTCTAAATGTGCATTGTATTAGTATAAACGACGCGAGCTACGCTATTAGAATATAATAAGGTGCTTGCGCAATTCAATTTAAACATTTATGGTTCTTTTTATATTCGATATTGTGGTACTTACAGTTTTAAACAACATTTACGGCGCTTTATAAATTAACTTGTCGTTATCCTTGAAGTTAATTTAATACAGAAACAGTAAACTTACACACTGACCGTGTCAAAATGACATTAACTTCAGACTTAACTTCACCTAAAGCGCATCACACATTTGAGCACAATTCAGCGGGGAATTCTTTTACTATAGACATCACAGAAAAAAGTTGATTTTTTTTGTCTATGGTAGCCGTGTTCAAATGTGTGATGTCCACACGGAGTGCCAGTATTTAAAATAAATATTAAAAAATATATTATGGGTCAATTTTACACAAATCGACCTAGTCCTACAGTAAGCTCAATTAAGGCTTCTGTTGTGGGTACTAGACGACGATATATATAATAGATAGATATAGATAAATACTTAAATGCATAGAAAACATCCATAACTCAGAAACAAATATCAATGATAAATACACAAATACATACATGCCCTGACCAGGGTTCGAACCCGGGACCTCCTGCTTCATAGGCAGGGTCACTACCGACTAGGCTAGGAAGCCGTTGTAATTGATTTGTTGCGTTGATTATTTATCTTATTAATTAGGTATTCTGTCGCAAATGTAGAAGACGCTGGTTCCAGCCCTGGGCACCGGAGACCACGGTCACTTTTTCTTTCGTATATACATATATTTAAGTTTAGAATTGGCAATAAATAAATAAAAAATATTACGGACAGTCTTACACAAATCAACCTAGTCACACAGTTTGCTCAATAAGGCTTTTGTTGTGGTTACTAGGCGACGAGATATACAAGTACAATAGATAAATAGATCTATTCTTACGTGACTTAAATACAAAGAAAACATCCAGCTCTCAGGAACGAATATATCCGTGATAAACACACAAACAAATGCCCTGACCAGGATTCGAACCCGGGACTTCCCGCATGGCAGGGTCACCACCGACTAGGCTAGGGGGCCGTTAAACAATTAATAAATCGGCAATAATTGATAGACATAGGCTTCATACGATATAACAATAAGAATTAATATATCGAAACATCGCATCGTGGAGTAAATCTCATCAGCATTGACATCCGTCGACCGCATTTTAACTACAACTGATTTAAATAAGTATTAAATAACAAAGATATATTCGAGGTCAATATTGAAACGCGAACTATGCCTTTACCTAATATGCAATGTTGAAGCTAGCCGTATTCCGATAGCTCGCGCGACTTTGATTTTCTGAGAACGAATGTAACAGTACAATTTCTTGAGAACTATAACAAATTGGCTAAATTTAATCATTATTTTGATTTAAAACATTTATTCGGTATACTGTCTTGAGTTTTAGAGCCCAATTCTTCAGTGTCAACTTAAACAGTTATCTTATCACCACTATGCACTTGACCATATCCAATGTGAAGCTCACCTTATACTGGTCCACAAGCATTGACTCTACCGCGACTTGAATGACACCCATGGGCCGCTCCGCACAATTAACAATTCAAATATAAAATTTTGCAAGAAAGACTTGACTGACAACGATTGACCACACGGCCGATAACGAAAGACGAAATTTGGGTTAATGTGTGCGTATCAGCTGCGATTTTGCTAGCTCAGTCCCGTGAATAAGCGAAATTAAGCGCTGTACCTATGCCAAAAGGCAAACTGTTGTATTGCTGGATTCCCACAATGTGACCAATTCACATTTTGTGTTGTTACTTAATGTAACAAGTAACAAATTAATTACTTTAATCTTCAAAACTTCTAGTTCCAGATTGATAGATGGCTTATACTATACTATACCGGGTAATTCAGTAGACGTGAGCAGGATTAACACCACGGATTTAGTTAATAACAAGCTATTGGCAGGGGGGTTTCACTACGCAGTTTAGAATTTAGATACATTTGGCCGGCGCGCCTCCCGGGCAGGCGTATGTCAGTGGGCTGCCGCTCGGCTCGCACGATAGTCGTGTCACGTGGCGCTCGCGCAAAATTTAAAATACACAATGGCTTCGAAACCTAAATCTCGATCTAATCCGTCTAAAAGATGTCTTTACGGATGTCTGAATAAACGGAAGAACAAGGAAGCAGAAATAACATTTTTAAATTTCGGACAATATTGAAAGGTCCCGAAGTCCTTACTTAGTAATAGTTAAATTAAACATCCTTCATTTATTGAATATTGGTTGCCCAGAAACAATATTAGGAACTGACCGACATATTTTCAAAGGAATACGGCTGTGGCATACTTACTTCCGTGAGAATCAAACATAATCTCTATAAAAAATTCAATCACCGGATAAAAAAATCATGTTTACAGAATTAATTCCTACATATTTATCTTAAAAATAATAAATCAGTAGGTATAGGTACAAAAGCTTGTCAAGTGACAACCCCGTGTAGCTCGGTTATAAAACTGCGGCGCGCAAAGAAGATTCTTTAGAAGATTCTTAAGAAGATAATTTTATTCCTAAATCTGACTTTTGTGACGAAGTGAATTGTCTGTACGGTAGTACTATTAGTTATTCTGTGCTATTGGTTGATACCAGTATTACTTAGTGTGATTAGCGCAATTTTTTTTAATGTAAAAATTAAAAGAAAAAAATTATTTACATCACGCATGGTCACTCTACAATTAGAATACTACGCCGAGTACTGATACTGTCTTGTTTTTCTCTGATACGTGTCGAATTGAATGTCATCTATGTCATCAGATGTCTGGTTACTTCTGAAACATCGTATCTCACTCAATGTGACATTTCTTTCTAATCCTCTTATTCATAAACGTCTCTCAGGCCTCATCATCATCATCGTCATCATCATCGGCCTATATTAGTCCACTGCTGGACATAGGCCTCCCCTAATGAGCGCCATAGCGCCCTGTCTTCAGCTTGCCGCATCCAGCATCTGCCTGCAGTCTTTCGCAGATCGTCATCCCACCTTGCCAGAGGGCTTTCCTACACTACGTTTGCCGAGACGCGGTCTCCACTCAAGAACACGTTTACCCCAGCGGTTGTCGGTTTTTCGCGAGATATGGCCGGCCCACTGCCACTTCAGCTTGCTAATTCTTTGAGCTATGTCGATAAATTTGGTTCTCTGTCGGATGTATTCGTTACGAATCTTATCCTTCTTATCCTCTCAGGCCTAAATTTGTAAATTTATGTTTTGTCCTTAACTGTCACTTTGACAGTTGTTTGTTAGAAACAGACAAGATATAAATAAAGTAATTAAGGCCTGAGGTACGTTTATGATTAAGGGGGTAAGTGCTGTCATAATTGTAAAAGAGATTTTATCTTTATTTATTTGTTTATATAGGGTTACCACGATTACAGAGGATACAAATTTTACGTGACAAAAAAGATAAGAAATAAATAAAAAGGCTAACGCTAACGCTGTTTCACTTAAACATGATGGTGGCCGATTCATTATCGTTAACTAAGTGTGTATGGTTATTCCAGCGCACGTCTCCTGAATCACCCTGTATAACTACTTGACATAAAGTGATTTCTTTGAGCGGCGTGCGTGTTTTTGAAACAAATAATTTTTAACTTGATATAAAGTCTATAGTGGCGCCATCTGTAAAAAACTTCGACCAGCTAACCCTTAGACATCCTAGCCATAGACCTGTCATGGTAATGAAAATACCAAGATTGAGCGGGATGATCTTATTTAACTTTCAATATGTATGACAGAGAAGGCGCTATTATCGTTGGTCCTTGTCATAGTCTTACATTGTGATTATTGCTTACTTCGAAAAGGCCCTAAGTACAATATAAACTTTCTTACCCTCCACCGCTTTTTTAAGGGGTACAAAGAAACCAACTAAATTATGTAGGCTAGTTACGGTATGCTATCAGCCAGCTTGAAACGAGTTTTAAAATTAGCCGCGTTGCGTGTATTCTGTCCTTCTTGGGCGAACGCGTGTTTCAATTTTAGAGATACTTGCTTTAAGAGCTAACCTTGTTCCTAATACATGTATAATTAAACACAAGAAGTAATTTCCGTCAGCCATATTTGTTTATAAATTTGGCATTTCTAATAACCTTGGGTATAATTATCTAGAATATTGCACGCGCTGTGACGTTTGTATGATAGTGACGATGCCAACGACAACAAATTATGCTGTAAAATGCAATGCAACCATTTAATTGTTAAATATTGACCGTTGCTTAGGAATAATATATACGCAATTACGCAGACTATACAAGGATGTGTACTATATTGGGGATTATCAGTCCACAATTCTTCAATCCGGAACCGGAGGACTTTTTCATTTTTTTTCTGAACTATATGACATCTATTTCAGTTTATAGTTCATCGACATATAATATCAAGACGAGTAAAGGCAAGCAAAGTTCATGTGAAAACACGACCCATTTTCACGTTTACAAAACTAAAATGTCTTATGTCTTATTAACCAATCAAGTACTCATTCTTTAAGCATATTTTTTTGTGTTAACCTTAATTCCGCAAAGGTTTCATGCCATTTCACCAATAAGAAAAGTTGCCGTGTTGTGAGTGGTCAAAATCAATTTGACAATGAAGTTTAATTGGACAGGAGATACTCAAATGAAATAACTGAAATGTCAAGTTAACGTATAATAAATAGGCCTAAGTTTGACGTGGATGGGTTCACGTAATAAATAATAATGCAATCAATTAACAATTTATTTTTAGTGCATTTTTCATTACTTATGTAATATACGTAAATTTATTCGTAAGGAATAATATGAAAGCCTTCTATTCATCTTTCATTTATTTCATAAAAGTGCTTAATTACAATATAGGGACTTACATACTTCAAAATAAGCATAAAATAACATAAAATAGTAAAGATTTTGAACCGACTGAGGTGGCATGTTTATTGTTGTTGTTTAGTGGTGTTGTGTTTATTAAGTACGTAGGGTAATTGTGCTAGTTTCCCGTCCAGGTCCAGTTTACCGTCCACTTGATTAAACTGCTGCAAATTAATGGGAAAAACTTTTTAAGGTCAATATAGTTTATATTTATAGTCTCTACTCTTTAGTAGATTTTTTAATGTTAAGCTTTTATTTTGGGAAAAACTTGAAGATAAACATATAAATAAGTATGGACGGAAAATTGACAAGAGTGGACGAAAACTAGCACAATCACCCTATCTCATATTCCCAATATATGAGTACAAGGGAGACATTCCGATTCTGATTGCATTCCACCTATTTTAATAAAGAATTGCTCTTCTACTTTGGCAGTACCTATCACTTTACTTTTCGAAAAGTCCATCAGGGAGGGGTGCGTACCATCGCTATGGAAACGTGCATTAGTAACACCGATACCAAAATCCTAAATTAACGTAAACTATGAGAATTATAAAATATAATGTTGATTTTGTATATTTTTTATGTAAGTGTTGATTTTTTTTGTTTTATTGTAAAAAAAAATATGCCTTGAGATATGGTTGTTTCATTATTTTTATTATAAACCTTGCCTACATCATATTCAGAAATCAACATAAGCCAGCTGAAAAGCTGTCGATTTTGAGTTATATAAAATATTTTATTTTTGATTCTTGACTCTACACCCTACGTGCATTATTATTGTATTATTTCTATAAAATGTAAAACGTTAGAGACAACATATGATTTGTTGAGTAATATAATGTATGTAGAATATTTTAATACCGCTATGTCCATAACTTCAACCTATAACTAGGTTTTTTTGGCTTTCAAACTTTAAACTCGAATATCTCAAAACAGTACAAAGATATGTTGAAACTTCAAAAAAATATTAAAAATAAAAATACTCAACATAGCGATCTCGTTCTTTTTGCATATGAAGGAGAATGTTTTGAACTATAAGGAGGTACCAATAACTCAATACCGACAATATATTACCTTTACCATGACAATGTCACAAATGTTTCATTATCAGTTTTAGTAGGAAACTTAAAACCATAAATTATAAGTATATGCTTTCCAATAAAGAGTTGGCTCGTGTCGACCAGATTCGAGACCTCGGTATGATTATGGACTCAAAGCTTACATTTGTACCTCATATAGATAAATTATTAACTAAATCCTTTAAGCAATTGGGATTCATATTACGTGCAGGGAAGCCTTTAGGAAACTATCGGTTACTTATAAGTTATTATTTAATAGCTATGTCCGTAGGTTAGACTTTGCTGGCGCCGTTTGGAACCCACTTTACAAAGACAGAATTGAAAAAGTGCAAAAAAAAGTTTGTTAAAACAGTTGAATTCCGAACTACACTTAAATACATAGACTATATCACCGCTATAAAAAGACAAAACATTACACTTTTAAGTTCTCGTCGCGAACGTATTGATGTTCTGATTCTTTCTAAAATTATTAATAACATCATCGATGCCCCGTCTTTGTTAAATTCCCTTTCCTTTAGAGTACCCCGTCGTTGTGAGCGAGCTTGTAGACAGAAACCTCTATTTCATATTTCCTATTGTAGGACAGCATGTGCAAAGAACTGTTTCATTAGAAGAGCGTGCAGGCTGTATGATAAAAAAATTCAAAATATAGACATTTATAGTGAAAAAGTATGTAGGTTTAAACAATTATCTTTTCACTGTATTAATGGACCATAGATTAATGTTTATAATTATAACTGTTTCTCTTTTGTTTTTCTGTTCTTGTTTCTGTAACGATTTATTTCGGTTAAAGATATATGTATTTTAATATTTAATACCCTTAGTCAAGCTGTTTATATTTATAGTATGTTATGGTTAACTTATTCTTATTGAGGAACTGTAAGTCTATAACCTAAAAACCCTGTTGTACCTATTATAGATGTATACGACTGTTTGTTTCTAAATAAATAAAATAAAAATAAAATAAACAAACTGAAAAGATTCTTTGTTAACAACGGCAACGTAACTGCTATTACTACTAGGTAATACTTATAAATGAATATTCATTATACTTTTCCTCAAATGAGTTATGTTTACTTTTCCAAAACTTATATTGCATAACATCGACCAAGTCCGTAATGTATGCGTGTTTTACTTACCGATGAAAAGAAATATCACCATCTTTGGCGCCTGTGTGGCTCCTGCACCAATGCACGCCACAAGCCGGCATTTTAATACCGATATATTACCGAAATTTCATGGACCGAAAAAACTAATATTTTGACGACATGACAATTTCAAAATGTTTGACATGACATTAGGGCACCGCTGTCACAAGCTCCGCCCACTTTGGCACCAGGAAAGTGGAGCAGATTTTGAGCAGTGTGCGAACGAGATAGCGCTATGCATGTCTATCTATAGCGGCAGTATTTTTGCCCAGTATATGTTTTATCACAATATAATGTTATGTAAATAGGGACCGCGCTTTACGTTAAGTATATCACTTAGACGTTTTAAGGTAAGTCACAAAGAAGGAAATCTATAATATATGGCCTGGCATGACAAATTACAAGCAGCACGAACTGATATTTTGTTAATCAAAATGTTACTAAAGTAGTGCTTCTCAAAATAGATGTCATATACTTCAGAAAAAGTGACCAAACCCTCCGGTGTCCGAGGCCAGATTTGAACTGGCGTCTTCAGCTTTCGCGGCTTCTCAGTTAATTAAAATGAACTAAAAACTATTAAATACATTTGATTTCATAATACCAAAACAATCCTCTGTTCTTTATTGTCTTTATGTGAGCAAAATATATATTACGGATCTAGGCTTCCGTTTAACATTAGTCTGTTAATGTATAATAAGATTAATAAGTAATAGTATTACAAGTACAGAAGATTCTCCTTCCTCAATTTGACATTTAGCTGCAAAACAGACATGAAAACATTAGCTGTCATGCGCTCTTAAAAAAATAAAATAGGGTTTTCAACGTGCTTCATATGTGTATCCTTGCAAGGATGAGACATGCCATAAACACTGGCTGAAATGATAATATGTGCCGTTTTAAATTTAAAAGTACACATCATTGTCGGTTGTCATTAACACGTTAAGTAAAAAATAATTTTGAAATAAACTCTATTAACAACCGATAATGATGTACCTATGACTTAAAAACGTCCCATAAGGTTATAAGCTATGTGCCAACCCTTCCCTCCTTAGCCCTCGCGGTGCGGTAAGCGCATCGGGAAAAAGGGGTACAATGGAGAGAGACATAGTGAAACCCCCCTGATATCCATACTAATATTATAAATGGGAAAGTGTATGTGTGTGTTTGTTTGTTTGTCCGTCTTTCACGGCAAAACGGGGCGACGAATTAACGTGATTTTTTAAGTGGAGTTAGTTGAAGGGATGGAGAGTGACATAGGCTACTTTTTGTCTCTTTCTAACCCCCCACTTCCCTAAAATGGGGGGTGGAAAATTGTATGGAGCATTCCAGGGGGCAATCAGGAAAGGGGAACCGTTTTACCCCGAATTTAACGCGATCGAAGCCGCGGGAAAAAGCTAGTATGTAAGCAACACCGTAAAACAATTTCAATAACAGGATGACTAGTAATTTCTCGCCATGTCGACATTGAATTCAAAATACCACTACTTTTACTCGCCATTTGTGGCTAGAAATAAATAACTGGTATCCTAGCGTTAAACGAGGAACGTAGAAATGGTGCCAGTTTCCGACGAGTTTTCCAACTGGAAAGTAGGTAAGCGAGGCTCCTTAGGTGTCCAATTGCTTGCCAAGAGTCGAGAGTTTAGGACCAGCGTTTGTGAATGCGAGGGTTGGGTATGTCATATATGGAATGACAGCCATTGATCGGTATTAGTAAGAGAGCCCACGACACTGAACCTAATAGTTCGATAAGTCTCCTAGATGACATATATATATAATTAGACGCGTTTTTTAATGGGGGAACACAAAATGCTGATGCTGCGATGCTAAAAAAGTGGTGGCGTATTTTTTTTTTTTTTTTGAAAAAAATTAAAAATTCCGGTTTCTAGTACGATAAGTCTCCTAGATTTCCATTGTTTCTGGAAGCAGGGGAGGAGTAGGGCTACACGATAATGCAGTGCTGCAAGCCCCCGTGCGTGGCCTTGTCAGTGGCAGCAGCATCAAAAGATTGTAGATGTATGAAAAAACAAAACGCCTGATCTTATCGCGACAAATTATATATATCTCATCTAGGAGACTTATCGAACTAGGTTCAGTGTCATGGGCTCTCTTACTATATTAGTTTCTTTTGAATCGTCTCTAATAATAAGCTATTTTAATGGAGGTGTCATTACTTTACTCAATGAGACTTTCAAGATAAGGCTGAGTTTCCACCAGAAACGAGCGAGGATGCGTAGCGAGGAATGTGCTTGTTCAGAACCAATCAGCTGCTGCTGCGTTGTGCGAGGATAGGTAAATGAAGGGATTCTATTGGTTCCTAACTAACACATTCCTCGCAACGCATCGTCGCTCATCTCTAGTGGAAACGCAGCCTCTTCATGCTACCGATCCGCCGCACGCGCATGGGTTCACACCCATGCATACAGTGAGTTAGTTCGTCAACCAAAATAATTATCAGTGATGCGCGAATTGCACAATCGACGCCCGCGCCGCTAACGTCGTGACTCGTGACTTTGACACACTTGCCGATCAATGGACACCGCTCAAAACGATCAAATTTATCCGTTAAGTGTGTTAAGAAAATATGAAGTAAGGTAATAAATAAGCGTGCTTTGCTTTTGTTTGATTGTACAGTCGCCATCAAATATATTTACACATGCACTTTATCGTTTTGACAATAGAGGCGTTGTTCAGATATTTATGACCACCTTGGCCGCTCCGATATATCTGATGGCGACTGTACATCGCACTCGTGAATTAAATTGCTCATTTGATTAGTCAAAGTTTCTTTTGTTCTTTGATTATCCTGGAAATTAAGCGCTATTATATGAAAGACTTACATCAATGTAACATAAATACGAAATTACTGTAGGTATAAAAGCTTCTAATTCCATTGATATTTGGGTAATGTGGTGTTGGGAAGTTTGTGGCAATCGTACATGCTAATAAGTGCAAACGCGCTTGAAACCTACCAGAATACATTGAATACGGGGAATTTATAAACGTGTGAAATAATCCTATTTGCAATGCTGCAGGGCAGAAGGCAACTATGTATTTGATAAAGAGAAAATGTAATGCGAGTGGTTGGAAATATAGATATAATTTAATTCTAGCTAATAGTTTTGCAGGATTTTGAGGTAAGTGCTACGTTTAAGCGCTACGCATGGCCAAACGAGTCTACGAGTACAGACAAAAAAGCTGGTTTGAACCTCCAAAAAGACTTAGTAACTTATATTTGTAACAAACAGCGTTAGCAAACTTAGCAGACGGTTTGGTGCAACCCGTCCTAAATTTTTACTCTAGATTTACTTTGAGGTTTTCCCAACGGGTTATAGTATGAGATTCGTCAAAAAAGGAGTGTATAGGTTCTTAAAGGGTTGGCCACGTGCATGTGAATCCTCTGGAGTTACAGGCGTTCAAGGGCTACGGTACCTTCTTACTATCAGGCGGGCCGTATGCTTGTTTGCCACCGTCGCGGTAGCCAAAAAATTTGGCTTTATTTAAAAGTGTAAAGCGACCTCCGTAATCGCTGTAGGTATTTAATCTTATTCTTTATGAGTCGCAAAGCAATTTGAAGATAAAAAATAGAATTAATAGTTAAATGTCAAATTGTACACAGCAATATAATGGTGAATGGCTGGTCATGATGTAGTTAATTGATAAACAAATAAGAAAAAATATTTTCGCATGGGCTCTATACTTCGAATTAGCAGCTTGAGAACATTAAACATTGAGTCTCGTCAAAAATGGTATTGTTTGTAGAACGTCAATGTTCTGTTCTAGCATATTTTAGTTTCGTCATATGTCTAATGAGATGTGGCCAAGGGTGGGCAACTCAACGACATGACAGATACGGCCTTTGTCAGTATGCTTTTTGCGGTTGTCAATTCCCAAACTCGGTTATTTGCGCCACGGTCATAGAAAAATATAATAATATGTTAGCCTACGTCCGATTCGTATACATCCCATTGCTGGGCACAGGCCTCCTCTCATGCAGCGTGCTGGGTCAGCCCAAAGCGGCTTGGAGACTTCACATACTTCACCTTTGAATTTCTTCGCGAATGTATGCAGGTTTCCTCACGGTGTTTTCCTTCACCGAAAAGCAATTGGTAAAATATCAAATGACATTTCGTACATAAGTTCCGAAAAACTCATTGGTACGAGCCGGGGTTTGAAACTTTGAACCCGAGAGCTCTGGATTGAAGTCGGACTCCGTACCACCAGGCTACCAACGCTTATCACGTTTTTCAACGGTCACAGATAAGATTAAATATTTAAGCAGTAGTCGTCGTTTCGTACTAAAATAACAGTTGGATAGGCAAACTGACGCAGATAGGGGTAGGTCAAGCAATCTAACTAATCGCAGACTTGTCAACCCTAGAAAGTAGAAAGACACAATTGTATGAAGACGTCATGTGTCAGCGTGTATATACCAAAATGCTGTCAAACATTGGTTTTGTAGGAAAGGTAACTTTATATACGTAGTACTATTAATTAGTCAGTGTGATATGGCCCATGTCAGCTGATTAATAAAATAAAACAATATTTTTCTTGATACGAGAACGGGTAGGTACCTACTTTCGGTTCTTTATTGACTTAAGGACCTATTGAAAACAAAAGAGTAAAAACATAAAACACGTCTGTAACAGCTTTCATGAGACAATCCCAAGGCCATTGGCGTAAAGCCAGCTCCGGGACAATAATGTCAGGAGGGAAGTTCATTTTAATTCATACAATACAGGATTCATAATTAGGGGTTAAGTTCCGCATATCTATGTAGTTCTGAAAATCGTGTACAACCAAAGCTCAAATAAGAAACGAGTCATAAATACGAAAAGTACTTACCATCATAAACCCGAAACCGTTTTAAAAGGATTTTGATGTAAGATAGTATAACAATTAAACTAACAGATGCGTGACTGAATCGAAAAATTTAAGTAATTATATATATAATAATGGAATTGCTATTGTTAGGCACTAAACATTGCTATAAAGTTTTTATAAGATTGGTTTAGATGGACTTTTTAATTCATGACCCCTTCTCCTTTTTTGAACCGGCTAGTTGCCGGAGATAGGTACTCGCACATAGTTGCTACTCACTGAACGATATGCGAGTCCATAGGCCTGCAGCTTGATATCATCATTATCATTTCGAAACTTCTACATGTATATGTTATTTGAACCAGACATTACGAGATCAAACGATCTGTAAATTATCAGTAACGGTGGTCCTTCAACAGGCGGTAGGAATCAACGATACATAAACGGTGCCCGTGAGCATTGCGAGAGACTTTAACAGTGTATTATGATCATATTTAGAGAACAAAATGTCCTTTAAACTTTTCCGAAATTCGCCATAGTTTCAGAGTAAATACTACTTACAAAAAATTGCATTTTGAATTGTTTCTCAGTGTAAAATGATTTTTTGATGGCGATCTCACCGGTATGGGGCATAGTCTAGACATCTCTTATTGACTGATATCAAAGACCTAAGAAACACTTTTCATGGACTAGTTTTTACGAGAAAAAATGTAGCAATTTACTTTTTCCGTTACTTTTTTCTAATGACATTTACTTTTTATGTAGAACAGCATTCCAAAAAACTGAAAAAAAAAATTAAAAAAAAATATTTTTTTTGGCGTTTTACAACAAAAGTCATATAATGTTTTTTCATTCTTTTGACCTCAGAAATGCGTGGTTAAAATCTCTCGCAATGCTCACGGGCACGTTGTATATAAGGTGCTAACAAATTAGTCACGGATATTTTATTTAAGAGATAATACATTACATTAAAACAATTAACTTTTAACTGTAATACGTATACAAAGGTTCCTTACCTTTGTATATCATTTTTTTGTTTTCATTTCTTCTTCTTCAATTTAAGAGCTGGGCTCTTGTCGGTGCAGCTTGATGAAATTGCCTCCACTTTTGTCGATCCATAGCCAGCCGTTTGGTATCCTGGTACGACACGGCCCCTACATGGACCTTTACTTGGCTCATATAACTTTTCCTTGGTCTTCCTCTCCCTCTTTTTCCATTTATTTTCCCCTCTATGATATTCCTGATGAAGTAGTCATGTCGTAACAGGTGGCCAATCATTTTTCCTCTTCTATTTTTAATAATCTGTAGCAAACTTCTCTTTTCCTTCACTCTTTCTAAGACGGCTTCATTAGTTACTTTTTCGGTCCAACTTATTCCTTCCATTCTTCGCCAACACCACATCTCGAATGCTTGTAAATATTCTTCTTCTCTCTTGTTTAGCGTCCATGTCTCACACGCATATAATGCGATAGACCATATATATGTCTTAACAAATCTCTTCCGAGTGTGTAAGGATATTCTTGATTTAAATAGGTTTTTCTTCTTATAGAACGTCTGTTTAGCCATTGCAATTCTTGCTTTAATGTCTTGAGTACATCTTGAGTCTTCTGTTATGATACTTCCTAAATATTTAAAAGTTTTGACTTGTTCCATATTTCTTCCTTCCAATTTTATCACACTCTTTATATTGCCACTATTAGAGACTTCCATAAATTTAGTTTTATTGATATTGATTTTTAATCCAAATTCCATAAATATTTTATTCGTTGTGTTTATCAGCTTTTCTAATTGAATGTTGTTATCGGCTAAGGCTGCGATATCATCAGCAAATCTAATGAATACCACCCTCTCTCCATTTATTTGAACTCCCTGTTCTTTTACAGATTCCAAAACCTTCAGGATTGCAGCTTCAATGAAAACGTTAAATATGAGCGGTGATAATGAGCATCCCTGTCTGACCCCTTGCTTTATTTTAGCCATTTCTTTTTCATGTCCTACTTCTATAAGCGTTTCTTGATTTACCGAACGAAAAAAAATTATACTTAATTTTTAAAATAACCATCCCTATAATGTACCTGTCAAGATGATTAACACTGTCTGTCATGTCATGTCACGTCAAAAGCTTTTTTTCTTAAATGCCATCACGATTCGGGTCTAAAGAGGTCTCAGTTAATTATCTTATTAACAGGGTGTTTTAACGTAGGAAATTTATTTCCTAGTTTTCTCCAAAAAAACATAACAAAACTTATGATGTTTCATACTTAAATATACTCCGAGAACCGAGTACTGTCAGCGGTAAAAATATCCGTGACTAATTTGATAGCACCTTATATAAAAGTCGGGCAGCGAAGTCGTACTAGTCGTACATGCCTGCAGGTGGACCCGAAAAAAAAGCCGCTGAAAACGTCTGCATAAAACGTTGTAATAATTGCTTGCCATGCCATTTAAAGAGATAGCAGGTACTCAACGATCATAAACCCTCGTATCATTAATTTCATCCTTCAGCTAGCGGTAGGGGCCGACATCCATGTGCCGTAGTCGGGCAGCGAGCCCGAGGATGGCTGCAAGCTGACGCGGGCAGCCACTTATGTAACGTCCGCATAGCCCGTCGTTCATTACAAGGGTTTGGTAGACCAGATATTTCAGGTACTCACCGATCGTATGTCCTCGTATATGCCATTAAGGTCGTCCTCCAGCAAGCGGTAGGGGTCGACGATCTGTGTGCCGTAGTCGGGCAGCGAGCCCGTGGATGTGCTTTGCAGGCTGGAGGCGAGGCGGCGCGCCACGCCGGTTATGCTGGGAGTGCTGGCGCCGGCCGAGCCGCACGACGGGCCACATGTGGTCACGCGCTGAAACAATCAGACAATCATCAGTATTACTAGTATGACTACATATTTAACCGTCCTCAAAAAAGGTAAATCGATAGAAAAACTAACTTGAATTTTATTTTCAAGTTTATCGTAATGTCCTCTTTCTTTAGACAGGTATATGATTTAATTACGTTGGACATGCTCCCGGTATTGGTATTGTATGAAATAACCGGGAATTCCCCAGTGACGCCATACACATTCGAAACAGGAGCATGAGCCCTAGCATTACGGTACAGTCTAGTTCTCGAATATCTATACTAATTATTGTGTAAAAATATATGAACACAACCTTATTTTAATGGGTTTAAGGTACTACACTTATTTTTCTCCATCCAATTAATCGTATCGGTGTTCCTACTCGGCTATAGGTACTATGTGCTTACAAGAACGGGCTTACAAGTAAACTTGATAAAATGCTTTAAAAAGTTACTTATACCGCAATTACGAAATTATTTTTACAAAGTTTTCAAACAACTTTGCTAGAGTATTGCTCGCATATTCGCGGTAACACGAAACACGGTAGCAAAATTAGAATCAAAATAGACGGTTTCAAATTCTAGTTGGCTCTCAAAGAAGCAGCACATTATGTTGTAATGAGCTACATGAATTGAAGAAAGAACTCCGTAGGCATATGTTGAGTCAAACTAATTAGGTACTTTGGACTTAACGCGGTCAACGCGCTTTGAAAGGCTTGGTTTGCATATGCTGCTTGTTTGCTGTTTATTTTAACTTGTTGTATTAAATGTCAATTTGACCGAAAAATTAATACCTAGAATTTATCCATTCACAAAATATGACTTTACCTTGGAATTGATAATTATTTCACCGAACAAATGTTTTATGTAACTAGCTATCCGGACCTTGGTTTTGCTCCCGCCAATAGGGATTAGAGGTGCCTAATTATATACGAAATGGACTAAGATTAATATCAAATCAAGATCAGGTTTGTAAACACCGCATGCCGCTGTGTGTAAAACTTGAACTTGTGAATACTTAAGTTGTACTTCGAAATCGTACTTGAAATGAAACATAAACGACACGAACAGAAGTATGTCAAAAGCAACAATCTTGTTCAATGTCAAGGTACGAAAAAGCGCTTATTTCTGCACGATGGTAATTTATAAAACCTGGTATTTGCGAATATTTTTTTATAAATACAATTGAATATTTATGTATCGGATATGGCATCATACTAAAACTAAAGTATGGGTAAAACGCCCCTCTTGTATTTAGCATTTAGTACACAGTTAACAAAAACGAATCCAGTAATTGTTTGACATTGAAATGTATGCTGCTTGTTATTGTAATTAAGTAATCAATGTAATCATACAGTTTATACATGGATACGAATATTAAACTTCTTACCCTAGAGAACAAAGAATCGGTAAACCTCAGGTAAAGAAAGTGTAATAAAAATATTGGTAATCTGTTTAAACATCGAATAAATAGGTGCACACTGTTTAGGCCGGTCTAAAAACAATTGGTCTCGACTGGAAAGAGCTGGAAGTAGCCGCTCAAGGTCGTGACAAGTGGAAAACTCTGCGAGCCCTATGTCCTTAATGAAGGATAACAGGCAGAAATCTTAATCATACTATTTAGGAAAAAAAAATGCCCGATAAAAAAGTCGGGCAAAGAGGCCAAAAAAAAACATGTAATCGCTATCTTAACACTTCCCTTCTATCAACATGTGCTTTGCTTTGAGTTTTTTCACTATACCCATATCTTTTACAACCGCAAAAAGCAATACGGTAGCAAAGTTTAGCGAAGGGTGCGGCGAGTGCCCTTAGCTATGCGGCGGCGGCAGTGACCGCGATACGCATTTCGCAATGACTTTATGCAACTGCAGGAGTGCAGCCGATGGGCCCCGACCGGGCGTTGCAAAACCAACGCACGTATGCACGCGTGCCGCTCAAAGCGTAAACATACTGGTAGGAAACGAGAAAAATCAATTACGGCGCAACAGTAAACTGTCGAAGAACTACTGTAGAAGATGTGAAAGTTAATGTTATGTTTGTGTGTTTTGACGTTTGTTATTCAATCACGCAAACATGGAATTTGGCTTATGATAGTTTACAAACTGCAACAAGCAGTGTACTCGAAGAGAGACTTATACTTAGAATTAGGCGACAAATTATGAAAATAATAAGGATGGTGACGACGAGTAAATACTACTTTATTAATATTATAGCACTTTTTTATCTAATATAACATCCTTTACCAACTTCTTCCCATTACACTCTCTGTAATGGGAATAAATAAGTTTGGCGAAAATTACATGCCAATGAAGTCGCAAAATTGAAATAATTAATAATACAAGAGTATAATAATAGAGACTAACAGATATTTCCCAGCCTAAACTGTTGACCGTTGAAGGAAGGAACTTGAAAAATTGTACACAGATTCTTTAAAATCACTACGAAATGAATGTTGGATAGTCTTGAATTTGGAGTTATAACTTTAAACCTTTTAAAGACTTTTCCGCAAACCCGCTAAGACGCGTATAGAATGTAAACTGTGCACTGTATAAACGTAATGAACGAATGACAGTTGAAGGTCGCGAAACATACACTTCCCACGCATAACACGTTATTTTTCGGTTCGTTCAGTTTGTGCGTCATCCGTGTCGCTGAACCAACTCTAAGCCGTATGCTGTTCTAATTGTAAGGCCTCGATGGCGACCCTTCGACGGTGCGATCCGCTGGTCGCGCCCAGCTTTCAAGGGGATCGCATTCACTGAGGTCACTTCCATAGTTTTGCATTGGTTTGACATGGACGCGGATCCAAACGCGCTGCCGGTCAAGCGGCCACTCAGTTTGTATATACTAGAAATGCTCCCGGTTCTGATTTTGTATGGCGAGAACCGGGAATTCACGGTTCCGGTACTGTATTAGTATAGAAAACGAGTACCTGGAGCATACCCTAGTTTGCACCCCTAGACGGTAAGCGAAAACTTTTTCACCGTCGTTGAAATGCCACACTCCTGCCGATTACGGAAAACAAATTGAAATTGGAAAATGCCTCTTTTCTGCTTTTGCTTCTACGAGCGATAGCAGAGCAGAGGTAAATAAAGAAGAGTAGATTGTGTAACAAGGGAGCAAAATGAAATATTTACGGCGAGGACGTGCATTGAATCCCAAACGAAGCGATGGAGTCTATAATAGAATCCAGAGCGTAGCGAGGGATTCTAAAGTAGACTCCTGAGCGTAGTGAGGTGAAAATAGTTTTGCTCCTATGTGACACATACTCGTACTGCTTTTCACACCACCTTAGGGGAAAATATTTTTTTATTGTTGAATTATATTTATTTTAACTTTATATGTGCTTAGTGTGCTTCTTGATTATAATGAATCTATTAATTTGAATCTTGAAGCAAATCAAATTATTTTGTTTAATATTTTTTTTTTTTTTTTTTTTTGATCTGGCCTCGGACACCGGAGGGTTTGGTCACTTTTTCTGAAGTATATGACATCTATTTTCAATCTATTAATTTAATAAGAAATTTGATTGTGATGACGGACTGGCTGAAACAAAAAAACCAATGTCCTAGAACAGAAAAGTGCCACTTTGTTCCCTCCTAGCAGGGAAGAAAAAGCCCGTATACGACTAAGTGGTGTGAAAACGTATAATAATTGAAGTGGTAAGTGGCTAGCTCAGTTGTGTTCAGTAAAGCGTTTCTTAACTTGAGTTAAAGCTAAGGAATGCTAATAATTTTTTTTTTAATTCAGTTACGCTAAATATTTTAACACAATTATTATACAATATCGCATTATCGTTGAAATCTAGATTTGTTTTAAAATATTCCATCTGTAATTCAGCATTACGTCTGTTGGTTTTAAGAATTTGCATGTTTTCAGAGAGAGACAGATCTCTGCGGTTAGCTGCTTTTTGATATTTTAGTGCATTGTTCCTAATACGTCTGCCAATCATAACACGTTATATGACATAAATCGTCATTGAGTCGAATTAATACTCACGCGATAATTATTGCATATTTAGATCTTAACAGTCGCCTAACAGGAACTACGATTTTAGATATTTTAGTGCAATAGTTCTAATAATGCACAAATTAGTTGAGTTGTTAACACTGCAGTCTGATTGATTAGTGTTTATGTTTCCCCAAAACTTATTTGTTATCAAGTTCAGACAATTTGTTAACCTAAATCGAAAACATTTTGAACGGGAACTCACATTTTTAAAGTGCATGAGCTTGCGTTAAGCAAATCGTACAAATTGTTCGTACAAACTCCATGAAGGTCGGGCCGTATTGATAGTGAGTTATCATTACAACATTAACATAGTAATTTAAAATTGTATTAATTTGAAAGAGCAATACGAAGTAGAGGAACAGTCCGTTACGTGGTTGAAGCGGTACCGTAACGGTGCACGCAGCTCCCCTCACGCGATAGGACCGGTCGTCCTTGATTGCAACGTGGTTCACTTCATAGTAATCCATTTGTTACGATCGATTTATTGTTTATTAAACACGCAGACTATACAGACACCGCATTATCAGGCATTTAAAAAGAGCACAAGATGATACATAGATAATTTTAGTCGTAAAATACTTCTTACACCATTTTATACTACAAAAGCCCACCCTTAAAACTATTTTATTTATTGTAGAAATGTTTCATTTACATGGATGTTAACTAACATAACTGAAATAAGCGACCGCTCTCAACTCAAATACTAAATTGGTACTAGAGCGTCTATGTGTGGTGTACTGACCAGGAGTAGTCTTTTGCAGTTCAATGATTTATGATAGAACACATAAAATGGGATAACCGATTTCTACAGATCTGGTCCAAAACGAGATACTCGGTCCAAAATTGCACAAGTATCTTAAGCTAGAACACAACCGCTGGAGCAACTCTGTTGAAGTCGATAGGAAGTCCAAAGCCCAAAAAATGTATAAGAAAGAGCCTTAGCAAACAAAAGTGGCAGAGCTTTTTGTCAGACTTTATTACACGAATATTTTTCCCCTGCCTTGTATCTACATATTGGAGACTTCCTTAAAACACTGCAATTTTACCAAGATCTCACAACTTAATCCAAACGCAAGGCCGGTGTATAGGAATAGAACCTTCATCCCAAGAAATTACCTAAAATTTTACGAATACAATGTAGTCGGGATGGCAGAAAATAGTAGTTTATGTAACTGTTACGTAATAAGGGTCCTTAAAACATGAGTGTGGTTTTATGAAATGAGCCGCAGGCGAATTTCATAATAAGATCACACGAGTGTTTTAAGGCCTAATTACGTACAGTTGCATACACTGCTTTATCTACACTCATATTATATATATTAAATTAAGTGTTCGGAAACCATAGAATGACCGCCATTGTACCGTCATGGCCAACTCGATTGTGCCGGCGCTCGCGCGGGACCAATCGAGTTGGCCATGGCGGTAACATTATGTTATCAAATTCGATGTTCCAAATTTGAAACTCATTGCTTAACAATATTTGAGCATGCAAAGTTAAAATTACGTTACTGCCGCAGATAAGAACTTTATCATAGTTAAATCGTTTGTTGTAATGCTTGTCATTGTCTACGGTTTTTGAACGCATTTTAGAGTACTTACAGTATGAGTGTAGATAAAAATTATAATAGCCTTCCTGTGGCTTTATTAGCTCTACCGACAAGGAAGTTTAAATCAGAATCAGAAATAAGTTTTTAGTGCCAGGCATTAATTGCATATTACAATACAAATACTCTTTATTGTACCTCAAAAATAAAACCAGTACAGAAAATTTATAAAATTAACTTAGAGGTAAACAACAGGCGGTGTTATCGCAAGTAACTATACATGTTAAGTTATATTGTAAGATACGTTTTAAGGTAAATATTTGCATGCATACTTCTATAACGCATCAAGCATTATTGGAACTTCAATTATAACGCTACACATACCCACCTAATGTTTAGTAAATAAATCATTCTTTTTCTTAAGCTACATTACAAATACAAGCTTTTATGATAGGTATTTAAGGATTTAGAAGGTCAGGAGGCAGTATCTTTCGTAAGACTAGGTAGGTACCTGACACGTAGACCTTAGGCTACATTAAAATGCACTACGGAAGCGCCAATATGCATAAGAGGACAACCGCTGATAGTAGTTGACCGCGCAATAAAAATTTCAGTGGGTTCCTAGCGAAAAAACGCCGCCGGTCGTATTAATCTATGACAGGAAGTTTTTAACATGAAGGTAAGGTGGAAGCTGTGTCGATGTCGCGGGCGTCGCGGCCCCGCAACGACGGGTCGCGGATTGGATCGCCTAGCATTCTGTGTTTCAGGATGGAGACCTAAGTTCTCCGAAACATGTCGCGTGTAGTGTATAAACACAAGTGGGTACAACCGCATGAAGTGATAATAAATAGTATGAAGGTAAAACTGAAGTAAACGTCTTGTCTGTTAATTATGTATTTATTAGACATGGGTCGTTCACGAGTGACTGATATAAATTAACTATATCTTTTGATTCAACTCACTCACTCTTCAACTTACTAAAGATTGAACTCGGTCAGTAACTCATTTATCTCAGTGATTACAGTGTTACTTGCTCGCTCCTTCTCACTCATGATTCGAATGAGCCGGTGGAGTCAACGAGTGAGACGATGCGGTTAAGGTGAATATGCGAACAGATCCACTGAGCGAAATGAGTGATACTCCGCGAGCGATAGATATGCATCAATCAATCTTTTCAATTCAGTGAAGCGTTTTGCGCATCTCTGGTATTTATTTAGAAAATGGAAAACTCATATTATACTCAAAACATTATATCACAATTGCGTACCTAATACTAACATCCCCAGAGCTACGAAAATTAGCACTTCATTTTCAAGAATAAATTAGTGCATAATATTCCAGTGTAGCATTTGTCTATGCAAAGCCGTCAAATAGAGCGTGTCTATGTTATTATGTAAATCTGTGTCTGAATGCACACATCACCTTTCATTAGGCGACGTACGAAAGCGTTGAACATCAAGTTACTTCCAAACCATCAATTCGCGAATTGTCTCATGAGTTTAAAATCCAGGCACGGCAAAATTAATGATTCGACACGTGTACATTATTCTGCATCGATTAGAGACTACGTTAAAAGTACAGTTGCCATAACTTGTTCGGTTGATTTATAAGTACCTATATTTAAGTGAATTAAAATAAAATATGTAATAGTACTTGTTAGTTGTTCACACTGTAACATTTCAAGGAAATAGTGATCAGTATATGATAGTCTTCGACAAGAAGCAGATATTAGTAAGAGTTAGTAACACATGTCGGATTACAAATAAACACAGGTGCTATGGTAGATTCGTTTCGTTAATTTGGAGGTGAATTACTTAAATGTTTTCTTCATTGATTGATCTGAAAATAAGCTAATAATATTTCGACAAGCTTGTTTACTTTGTTCATTATAGAATATAGATTGTGTGTTAATGATTCGTTTTTTTTTTTTATAAAAAAATCTCAAACGACCGTATTTATAGTACCAATATTAATAGGGCTTATTAATTACAAACATCTGTTTCAGGAAATGATGGCGAAAAGCACCATGTAATAGCAAATCGGACGAAACGAACCCGTCGCCGGAGGATTCGGCTGACTCCGACGTCAGTATTGCGAGTCATTTAAGTATACTTATTTCTTTAATTTAATATTTCAGTCATTACAAATAACAAAGAAAAACAATATGAATAAGAAATTGTATTATGTTGCCGCGATGATTATTCATTATGGTTGTTGTAATTAAAAGGATTCATCGCGTGTTGTCACTTATTTTAAATCTCCCAACGTTTCGAGCTCTTTACAGCGCTCGTGGTCACGGGATAGACAGATACTTGTCCATAACGTTGGGAGATTTAAAATAAGTGATAACACGCGATTAAGCCTTTTAATTACAACAACCAATATGAATAAGATTTTAGAATTATTGTATGTTCCATTCATATTTTTAATTAAAGATTTATCGGATGAATGTAATATTACTCCTTGCAAGGGCCGCCGGGCCGGAGTTCCGAAATCGATAAAACGGATATATGTAATAACTGGTAATAAATAAGCCCTTATATCCGAGGTAGAGTGTACAGACAGCTGTATTCCATAATAAAATTCGCGTAACACAGTGAAACCGAGTTACGCGCAGTTATCCAACTAAATACGAAATCATAAGCCACGTTACCAATCTAATATTCTCCGTTCAATCATCGGGCGATCCAAGAATATCAATCGTAAATGTTAATTACTGTACGAATGTACAGGGACTATTAAAAACCTTGTCACGTTGTAATAAGGTGTTAATTATTTGTGTCGTCGGTTCTAGCGTTTGATTCAGGTGTGTACGTACATCTAGCACGCACAATGGTACAAGTGTTCAACAAAATTAGGTGGAAACTAACTTGCTACATACTACAGTTTTAATCTGAGTTCAGGGCTGCACGCAATACTATTTTTTAGAATTGTTATGATCTGTCTTGTCAAAAATGATGTATTGAGTGTAAAATTTATGTTGTTGCATTATTTTAAAACGTATTTCTTTTGTGGTGCTTTTTAACTTCGCCGAAAATCCCAAAAAATATTAATGGCACTCCTAAATAAATAGGTACTATCGGGTTCAGAATTGCATGGCCAATTTATGAATGAATTCATTGATAAATTGACCATGCAATTTTGAACCCGATGGTACAATGAAACGCAGAATCGTATTTGCCATTCGAAATGCGCCAAGATATAATCCATATTTAGTGTTAGAATAACTGTTACAAGAATCTGCTTAATTCAGGTTCAATGAAACATTATATTTGTCATGTGTTATTTAGGTACGTACTTAGTTTGAATCGGATCGTCACATAAAAAAAAGGATGTCGAAACTGTAAGGCTTTCGTTTTTGCCTTTTTTGGCAATCAAATTCTAAAAAAAGCGTATAACTCAAAGGTAAAAATACAAAAAATTACGAAACTACTGGTCAAATACGGATGATAACTCGGTAGCCCCAATACTTAATGTAAAAATTGAAAATGGCCGGAGTAGTGGCAGACCGAAAAAGAGATGGCGGGACGACCTGGATGCCTTTTGTAGCGACTGTCGGGAACATGCACCAGGCTGTGACGAGTGGCGGTATAGAGGGGAGTCCTTTGCCCAGCAGTGGGACACAGCATAGGCCATATAAAAAAAAGGTTCTATGCATGTCAACCCTAACTGCGCATAAAAACTGCTGGCAATGTAAATGACGAACATTGCCGCACGTAAAATTGCATGTGTCCGCACATAACAATTAAAACACGATAGAAAGTGAGTTCGCGCTCATCGGCTCTTTAAATAGAAGTGAATCGATCGACACGTTCGGGGAATGACGAGTGGGGTGTACGTGGACGGAGTAGCGGGTGCAATCGGCGGTTGCATGCTAATTGAGATGTGGATGACAATTGATGAGCAGTCTGTTGTTTCTAGCTGTACGTCCCACAACAAGTAGTCATAGTATCTTTATTCATAAACAACAAACACAAGATTGTGTTTGAAATGCACTGTACACAATAACAAACACAGTAAAATTTGAAAAAAAAAAGGAAACTTAATACATACATTTTAAACTTAACGAGATTAAAATATTAGAACCAAATTACCAACTAGGTACTAATATTACAGCTCTGTTATAATGAGCATTAAGTATACATACATATGTAAGTGCAGCAACTGTCTGAACAAATAATAGTCAGGCTTGATATATATTTGTATTTGCTTTCGTAAGTAGAGAGCTAATAGCTAGAATGGGGTAGTCATATGTATCTCTCATTCTAGACTATAGCTGCGTCCCTACTTACGCAAGTTAAACTTATAGGTGTATTTCTGGCGTACGGAAAAATAAATATTTATTTCAATTAGAAAATAAAGTCAAATACTATATTGCTACAGATGTACTTATACTTGCATCCCCAAATATACCCATAAATAGTAGGTCGGTACCTACTACGTAAATCACGTCCTTGATTCTAAACATTTAGGGTTCCGTCAGACTCACGCGTTTTGTGAGAGGGGCGCGAGCGGGGCGCGAGCGGGGCGCGACGTCACATTTTATTACAAGCTTTTAAAACTTCTAATTACAAGTCTGTTTTTAACGAGTGGGTAGCTCGCGTTTGTACTTAAGATTCTGTGAGTTGATTTAAAACGCAAAACTGTGGTAAATTTCAGTTCTGATACGGAAGTCTGCCGTACGTGTAACGGAAATTTGTATAATAAAACCGACAACTTAATCATAACATAAATACAACTGAAAAGTACCACGAAGGCTTCAGTCCAGTAGTGTTTTATATGTATAATACATGCACTATATAGTAGAGAAACACTGATAATAAAAATTCAAAAAAATCTACAAAAAAGTCCGCGATGGTATATGTCTATCTCTTGGGGATAACCCACAATAACCATTTTTAGGGTTCCGTAGCCAAATGGCAAAAAACGGAACCCTTATGGATTCGTCATGTCTGTCTGTCTGTCCGTCCGTATGTCACAGGCATTTTACTCGGAAACTATACGACGTATCTGAATAAAATTTACACATAAGGTGTATTTTGTATGCAGCTACTTAGTTATGTAGTTAAATTTGAAAAAAAAAATATTTTTAGGGGGGCGCTCCATACAGGTAACTAAATTAAAAAAAAATTTTTTTTACCAAATATCAACATGTGACACAACAATTGATAGGTCTTTCAAAATAACATTGAGGTTTCTTTGACTATTTTGTGATTAAGTGAATATTTTCTGAAATAATCGCTTCGAAAGTCAGAAAAGTTGTGTAGCCCCCCCGTAACTTTTGAACCGTAAATTCAAAAAATATGAAAAAATTTGAAGAGATGCGCCTTATCATATACTTTCAACGAAAATTGTTTTGAACATTATCGGTTCAGCCATTTTTGAGTTATCTCCAAAAAACTTCTTCCATAGGCATCAGATACGACCTTTTGGTATTAGTATGGTTCTTATTCCATTGAAGGTACGGAACCCTCCTATGCGTGGTCCGACACGCACTTGGCCGGTTTTTTTATCCACTGCGAAGCCGGGGCGGGTCGCTAGTTGAATACATATTTTTTATTTACCGAGCAAGGTGATCTTATGTGTTTTAAGCTTAAATAACACCCAATTAGTTTTTTAACGAATACATACTGTATATATCTGATCTAAAATTACTTAACACAACTTACTAGTAGCTACTCGCAGCGTATGTCGGCCAAAATAAATAATAATGAGAATTAAATTTTTGACGCACCATTTTTAATTTCGATGCTGTTTTAATTCCTTGGGTAATCTCGGTAATTAACTTGAGTACCTATTTATATATACATTATTATGGACTAAGAGCTGGCCACGTCAGATATGACACAATAATGAGAGCAACCAAACCCGTCTGGTTCGATTGCTATACTGTCCTTATAACTAGATCCAGGCATCTGGCAGCTTTTAATGGGTGGAGGTCAGAATAACAGACTAGCAAAATTTTTGAATTGGAAAATAGTAATACCAAAATAGGTAAAAACTGCCGAAGTGGTCTGAGGTATAAAGGACAGGGCCTATATTTTAAAGTTAGAACAAAAAACATTGCGTATTATTTCGGAAACAGAAACAGTAGACGATAAACTATGAATTACATTAAACGTCGTTTTGAACTACTTTCCCATCAGAAAGTTTTGGCAATGATATTATTTAATTATTTATATAATTTATCATAATACTGCATCAAACCCAGAACTATAGGATTTATTTTGTTCGAGTTATTTGAATTCTTTGACATCCACCACTTTTAGCTGCCAGATGCCCGGATCTAGAAATAAGCATAGTATAGCAAACTAACGAGAGGCGTTTCGTCGCTCTCATTATTGTGTCATATCTGACGTGGCTAGCTCTCCGTCTATTATAATAATTAGGCATGCAGATAATAAACAGAAACACGAAGTTAGAAACCATCAAGACCATAAACTTCATACATATAATATAACCCAAATCAGTCAACAGGGTCCGTATTCTAACTTTGAAACACGTTTAGACACAATCCAACTTCAATCCAACTCCAATGCATTGACAACGCAATACAGCTACGGCATAAACATCTGAATCAGAAATATCAGAATTAGCTTGAGAAATATTCCAACGCAACTCCAATACAACTTCAATATGGTTGAATATTTGTTGTGTGTTGGAGTTATGTTTGAGATAGTTTGTATTTTTATTGTATTGTTAATGTATTTTTAAATTAGAATCCGGCACCAGCACTAGCTGGTAGTAGGCACTAGCCTAAGCTTCTGAATCAGAGATATAAAATTTTCTTGAGAATTATTCCGATGCAACTTAAATATTGGCTGATTATTTCTTGTGTGTTAGAGTTATGTTTGCGATAGGTTGTGTTTTTAATGTATTTTAAAATTAGAATACGGCACGAAATCAGAAGATTGACAGCTGTGCACAGCAAAAATCGGATAACGATCAAGTGCATACACAACAGTCAATTATTTTAATTGCAATTATTATATTTTATTAAAGTACTTATTATGTGTCCGTTTTAATTTAATTTTTATAACCAGTTAAAATACCGATTGGTTTCAACCGGAATGCCTAAAAAGGAGATCATTCCCAATTTTGTCTTTGTAATTATTTCTTAAAATTTTAGTATTAAAAGTGTGTGTATGTACTTGTACAGTGTACACAAAAGTGCGAAATACGTGTTTCCCAATATATCTTCATTTGCTTATACTCTGCGTGGAGCCCCGCTGTGTGCATCGACCTTAATTCATAATAAATACCAGTAATTATCAAACCCGATGCTCGCATGACGAAGAATCCACTCTCAAAACTAGCCGAAACCGGTTCCGAATATAGGTCAACTGCAACCAAACCCTTTACTAATAACAAATGTTAAGAAGTGCATAAAGCACTATTCTATCTTCAGAATTTTGATTTGTCACGAATTTGTTATCAATATGATCTTATGTCATCTAAACTAATTGACCTGATGCTCGCATGGCCTGAGGAATCCACTCTCAAAACTAGCCAAAACCGGTTCCGAATATGGGTCAACTGTAACCCAACCCTTTACTAATAACAAAATGTAAACGCATGTCTAGAGCGTTATTCTAAGTTCGAAATCTTGATTTGTCGCGGATTTGTTATCAATATGATCTTCTATTGTCATCTAACTTGACCCGATGCTCGCATAGCGTAATGAGGAATCCGCCCTCAAAACTAGTCTGATCCAGTTCCGAATATGGGTGAGCTGCGACCCGACCCATTACAAATAACGATGTTAACACGAGCATACAACAGTATTTCATCTTCAGAATTTTGATTTGTCACCGATTTGTTATGGATATGTTCTTCTTTCGGCATATATGTAAATAAATTGATCCTAATGAGGAATCCACTTATAAGCAACGTATTCGAAACCGGTTTCGAATATGGATCAAAAGCAACCCGACCCTTTACAATTTTTACAAATAACAAATGTTAACACGCGAGATCTGTTCGAAAATTCAAGACAAGGATTCTGTTGTGGATGCATAACAAATTATATTTTTCGAATACGCCGCCTTGTCTAGCTTAGGCACGAAAACAAATAATTTATGTGCTTAAATTATTAGTAAGTACAGGTTTATTTGCGAATCTATAATCATGATACGATTAACCTCAAATAAGTTATGTATTTACTCTAATTTTATTTAAAAAGTTAAATACAGCAAGCCAAAAAATGGGCACTAACGGTGACGATATACCGGGTGTGGCCTATAAGACGAGCAATAAATTAAAACATAGATTCTACTCCTCAAACAATATCCTAAATCCTTCTAATTGACATTGCTTGTCAGTCTTGTCACCCTACAGACAATCAATTTTGCAATACATTGCGTGTTCGAATAAACTTTAAAGTGTACTAAAAATTAAACCACAAGTTATTTTTCAAAGTCGCTGAACAAACGTTGTATACTTAGAGGAGTGGAATCTACGTTTTAATTTTTTGCTTGTGTTACAGGCAACGGTATACGGTGACGATACGATAACCACCTTAGATTTAGCTGTCATTTAGAAGGGGGTAACCATTTTCCTTGCTTTTACGTTGCAAGCTAAGGCTCGTGTATCTAATTCTAAAAAAAAAAACGAAAGGCCCCTTAAGAAGTGTCAGAACCATTTGCGGAGGATGACACTCAATGTCACGACCTTTGAATCATATTTTTATATTTCGTAAACTCTGTTCAGCCCGTCTCATAAAGACGACGTCAAAAATATGTTTACAATCTTGTATCTTATTACAAAGACGTAAGGCGCAAAATAGTATAGATATTTTAGATGTCGAGTAAGGCCGTTTATAATTAGCACCATAGATCAGCTAAGATCGCCTAAATGTGCAACGAGCGTAGCGAAGGTCAGACAACAATGTAGTAGCTTTAGGCGATTGTAACGTAGAAGAGGAATTCACACGATTTAGATATAATTTTGTAGGAACTTGGGATTTTAGTCGACTAACTACAATGTTAATATAGCTTATGAAGTTTACAATCCTGCTAGTTATCAAAAAGTTTTACTTATATAAATAAGTGGTAGCTAAATGTTTGCATGTATTTATATAAATTAATCAGTAAAATGTAAATATTAGTCAGTCACTTAGTGACACGGAGAAGTCGCACTAACTAAAGACATCAACGCGCTGACATTGCGTATATCCCACTGCTGGTGCCATATTCCAATTTTAAAATACATAAACAATACAAATTAAACACACAATCTATATCAAATATAACTCCAACGCACAACAAACAATTAACCAATATTGAGTTGAATCGGAATAATTTTCAAGTAAATTCTGATATCTCTGTCAGACGTTTAGGCGTTAGCTGTATTGCGTAGTTAATGTATTGGAGTTGTATTGAAGTTAGATCGCGTTTAAATGTGTTTGAAAGTTAGAATACGGCCCCTAGGATAGGACGGAATAAAACAGGTTTTTTCAAACTTATAACCCCTATTTATAGGTTACTGCAAACCTCTTTTGTATTTTTTTTTATTTTTAATTTACAATTTTTTTTCTACATAAGAATGCTGTGTTTTCATTAACACTACAATTTTATTTTAAAGGTATCCTGGGTAAAAATATAAACCTCTGCACTGTCACGGACTGCAAGTTGACAACTGGCCAAATACCTTTTTGTTTTATTCTCAGATCACCGAGTTTTTCAACGTGGTTCTCGTAAGATGTGACAACTCTATTCGCTTCAGGTTTTTTTAAGCCTAGACTATTACTAAATATAATATAAATCGAAATTAATAATATAATTTTCGAACCGCAACATAAAATTTCATAGCTAGCATCAATATGCATTTTATGGCATGAAATTTACTAGCATTACGTACGACTATTATATAACGTCGCCTTATCAGTTTAGACTATAATATAAAATGTTTTCTAATTGACAAGGACGATTATAATCTATTTATTTCGTTAATCGATTTGTTTGGTTGTGAGGAATAAATGTCTATATGGGGCCAATTGTATTAAGGCGACGATATATGCAAACACGTCAAATCGAGGTGTTTTCGTGCAAGGTTTTTGAAGAAAACAAACCACGTTGGAGCATGTATGTTACATTTTCTGTAGGGGCATATAGTTGGGTTCGGTCTACCGATACGTGCTTGGTCTTGTATAACATAATTAGGTATATATATCATCGTTATGAAACTGGTTTGGAGAAAACTTGTCGCAAGTTTTATTTCGGTCAGAAATAATTCTATGTTGCGAAATTAAACATAATTACTTCTTAGCACATTACTAATGTTCTACCGATAACTATAGTCGTATTAAACGCTTAATAAAGGTTGTAGACGCAAAACCTTGTAGAGCCTGTAATAATCAGAACTATGCAATTGCTGCAATAAAACTTATAGGCGTTTATTCTATTGCAGCCAGAGACATGTTTCATGTGTCAAATTTGAGTAATATGATTAGTAATTTTGAGTGCGGAAATTCGTTCCACATAGCTTAGGTTATAGTACGCTTGCTTACTAAGTAGATATGTCCGAGTTCAAATCTAGGCTGATGTTAACTTTTTTGTTTATTTTTTTATCTCATTTCTCATTTATATTTTCAATCCTGATCCTAAGCGATTTATAGGTATTTTTGGACAAAAAAAAGTCAAATCATACTATAGTCAAGTTAGTAGTTAGTTTAATCTTTTTATTTTGACTTTTTTACCCAATATATTTAAACTACCAACTTATTAAAGAGACTAATTCATTATTCAATTTTTACAGTGGGTATGGGTACTTTTTACCATAGACGGCTTCGTCCATGTTTTTACCATAATTTATATTACAAGAGTGCGTTTGTTCGAGCAGTTTCCATCCGAGGCGACGTTGCCAGCTTACTCTCATTTGCTCATTTCGCTTCTTGCTTTGCGCTGTTGCAAGCTAGATCTATATTATGATATGAATGACGGATACATTGAATACAATCAAATGCGCTTGAAGTTGAAACACATTCGTGCATTTGTCAGTGATTTGTCCACATCATCGTGTTAGGTTGTATATCTCTCTCTTTACTATGGAATAAGAAAGAAACAATCGGCTCGGCTGTCCCGGCACTCTGCGATGTCTGGTCGCGCCATTAGGTTTATATGGTTTATTGCATGTTCGTTTTCGTACGATTTAAAAGATATGGTGAATTATTAATATTATTATTAGGTAGGTAAGTAGATATGGAATTAATTTAATCGTATAAGTATATATACCAATATAATTTCTCACAATCCCTAAAATGAAAAAAACAATAAGTAAGGTACGATGGGGTAAGACCGGACCATTTTTGAACTAGTTGGTCAGCTTTCAGGGCTGACTTTTATGCTTTACCTTTGTAAAAATTTCTCGAAATATTAATCCTTGTTTCAAATCAGTATGAAGTGTACCTAAGCTGTTTTTCCTGTATAAATTTTCAAAATCTACTCCTTCTACTTAAGATTGGACTATTGAATAAAATGTACTCTTAGTAAGTTTTAGGTGCTAGTTTTCTTCCACTTATCGATTTTGCCAGCTTTGTAATGCAATAATAAATTTTGAAGTGCCCTTACTTATCGTTCTAGAGCTTATATGGTCTTGTTTAGATTAATATTATACGAGAATAAATCATACTCGAAAGGTTTTTTTATAATAAAACATTTTTTGTAAAAGTGGAGTATGTGTCAGTTTTCCGTCCATACTTATTGATATATTGATATTCAAGTTTTTGAAATAAAAGCTTATAATTAAAATATCAATTAAAGAATAAATAATTATTATCAATGGCAAATTTGACCTCAAAAAGTTTTTTTCATGTAGACGGAGAGCTGGCCACGTCAGATATGACACAATAGTCAGGTTTTATTGCTCTCATTATTGTGTCATATCTGACGTGGCCAAGTTCTTAGTCCAATAAATTTGTAGCAGTTTAATCAGGTGGACGGCAACCCGGACGGGAAACTAGCATAACCACCCTATGCACGGTTTCAAATAATAGATATAATTATAAACCGCCTTTATTATGTTAATTCATAATAATTCAAAAACGAGTGAGTTAAAAATATTGAGAGTGGAAAGACAAGATGTTTCAAACCTTTGAAGCAAGATGTTTCAAAATTTAAAAATTTTAAAAAACGCTTTTGGCTATAATTCTTTTTTTTTCCCCAGCCTACTTGAAGAGATATAATACGTATCCATACTAATATTATAGTGTGTCTGTCTGTTAACTCTTCACGCTTAAACCGCTCAACTGATTTAGATGAAATTTGGTATGTATAAGGGGATGAAAACGGAATGGAAGTTTATACGGAATTGTTGCTCCCTGTTGACTTGAAATAGCATACGTGCTAGTTTTATATTTGCTCTTAGATTTTACTAACTAGTAACTTTTATTTTGCGTTTTATTATGTAATTCCATATGGCTCATATTAATTTCGCGCAGACGAAGTCGCGGGTAAAAGCTAGTATTTTAATATTGTAATGGATTTTGATATGATAAAACTTTTGAAATAGATGGCAATCAACCAAAACTAACCCAAAAATGTACCCAAAAAACCGTGACGACCCTATACACGACACGATACAACTAATCCATACTAATATTATAAATGGGAAAGTGTATGTGTGTGTTTGTTTCTTTGTTTGTCCGTCTTTCACGGCAAAACGGGGCGACGAATTGAAGTGATTTTTTAAATGGAGATAGTTGAAGGGATGGAGTGACATAGGCTACTTTTTGTCTCTTTTTAACCCCCCACTTCCCTAAAATGGGGGGTGAAAGTTTGTATGGTTTGTTACCCCGAATTTAACGCGAGCAAAGCCGCGGGCAAAAGCTTTTATATGTTATTAACTTACTCGTGCTGACTTTTCGTGTTTTTAAATCTTTTGTGTAATTTCAATTTATAATTCTTATGTGAGACGACAAACACTTTTATATTTGTCAATATTTTTAGTAAAAAACACTTATGGTATATAAATAAAAATGGTTAAAACATGTTAAAAAATTAATCTTAAACTTTAGGTTGAATTAAGTTATTTGCTTTTTAGCTATGGTTTTCTGTAAGGTACTTCCCCAGTCGAGCTCTGAGCCAGGTCCAGATTTGAGCGTGATAACATTCGCTGAACTGTGCCTTACCACAGTTAGGGAGATAACATTCGGAGTGCCCATACCTCCCTTTTGGACATAACATACCCGTGTCTAAACCTGTTCCTAGTAACCAACTAGGTACCAATTTAAAAAATGTTCACAGCAACAATTAATTGGATCCAGTCTTAAATGCCACGCAAAAACAAATCAAACCATTTTTTGTGACAAACAATTGAATTTATAGAACGAAACTTTTTTGTCTATAAAGATCACATGTATGCGCGACTTCGGCAGCAGATAGCATACATCCTCCATACTACCCTCTTGAACCTGATGTTTATTCAGTGTTGGGCGTACTTTATTAGATGGTACCTACTTTTGTAATGAATTAAATTGCTAATTAAATTACATGAAAATCAATTATATTAAGTAATTGAAATTGCTTGTAATTGAGATTACATGTCAGTAGTATTCCCGATTACATATAATTTGTAATTGCAATTACTTTTATCTTAACTACTTTTACTTGTAACTTCGATAATTTGAAATAATATACAAGTTCAATTTCTTTTTGGGTCAGTGGGGGCAGCTACCAGATCCCTCGCTGCAACGCGAAAATGGTCTTAGAAGACCTTCCCTCAATTTCAAATTAATCAATCTTCATTAATTTGAAATTGAGGGAAGGTCTTCTACGGATTTTGGAATAAACATACAGGATGCGAGATGAGGTCACATTTGGTAAACTTCTTTTTGATGCCAATCGATCCCATTCTTGTATGGTATCAAAAATAATTTGCGGCTAGAAAAGCCACAAATTGAGAAAAACTTTTCCCATACTTTATGAAAATTGTTTTTTTTATTTTTCACATGCTGCTTTTTTATGCCAATCGATTCCATTCCTATCGTTTCTAATAGTTTCCTATTATTAGGTATTGTACTAAAAAGCCACAAATTAAATATTTTCCATACATTTACTCTAAATAATAAATAAATATTATACGACAATCTTACACAAATCGACCTAGGCCCACAGTAAGCTCAATAAGGCTTGTGTTATGGGTACTAGACGACGATATATATAATAGATAAATATGGGTAAATACTTAAATACAAAGAAAACATCCATAGCTCAGGAACAAATATCTGCGATCAACACACAAATAAATGCCCTGACCAGGTTTCGAACCCGGGACCTCCTGCTTCGTAGGCAGGGTCACTACCGACAGGGCTAGGAGATCGTCAAATAAAGAATAAGTGATTTTTAGGGTTCCGTAGCCAAATGGCAAAAAACGGAACCCTTATGGATTCGTCACGTCTGTCTGTATGTCTGCCCGTCCGTATGTCACAGCCATTTTACTCGGAAACTATACGACGTATCTGAATAAAATTTACACATAAGGTGTATTCTGTATGCCGCTACTTAGTTATGTATTTAAATAAAAAAAAAAAAAATTTAAGGGGGGGCGCTCCATACATGTATCTAAATTTCAAAAAAATTGTTTTTACCATATATCAACATGTGATACATCAATCGATAGGTCTTTAAAAATAATATTGAAGTTTTTTTGATCATTTTGTGATTAAGTAAATATTTTTTGATATAATCGCTTCGAAAGTCAGAAAAATTTTGTAGCCCCCCCTGTAACTTTTGAACCGTAAGTCCAAAAATATGAAAAAATTTGAGAAGATGCGCCTTATTATATACTTGCTACGAAAATTGTTTTGAACATTATCGGTTTAGCCATTTTTGAGCCATTTCCAAAAAACTTCTTCCATAGGCATCAGATACGACCTTTTGCTATTAGTTTGGTTCTTATTCCATTGAAGGTACGGAACCCTCCTATGCGTGGTCCGACACGCACTTGGCCGGTTTTTTAAACTTTTCACTTAAACAACAGTCGTTTTTATTAAGCATACCTACCGGAAGAAACATTTAAGTAAAATGTTAATGTACCTGAAAAAAGCGGCATCGCCATTATATCAAAATGCAACTAGGTACAGGTACACAATAGTGTTGGAGGATGTGTGGTTTGTATTTGCAACTAAAGGATAATTTTGCGATGCGGTCTTATCCCAACGCACTTTACCGTCCTCATTGAAAGCGATTTTGACCATCTCTAATTTCGTTATAGATACTAAAAACCTGGATTTTTCAGAGCAGAAGAGGACATAAAACAAATTAGTTACAAATAATATTATCTTCAGTTAAGTACATTTTATTTGAACTTTTATTTTGAAAGACTTGACACGTACTTGACACATAGAAATATAACCGCCATGATGAATGCTTATTTTGGATATTTAGAATAAAACATTATAATTGTGCGATTATGATACTGTAGGTAATGGCGTGCGTTGGTCAAGTAGTTTTATATTATAGGTAACTTTAATTATTTCGTCATTGATTACCTACATACAATAGTAACTTTAATTAAGTAAGTACACATAAAATGGAATCATTATCAAAGCGCCATCTTACTGTAAAAGACCGCGATTGCTTGACTATTTAAACATGTCAACATTGAATTGTCATAGTTCATCTCAAGTATACTAGATGGCAGAAGCGGAAGCTGCGATTATAAAAACGCCGTCAACCGCGATACCCGTCACCTTAAAGCAACATACAAGTCAGAAATAAGAGTAAAAGTCTGACATTCGCAGTTGAATAGATTGTGTTAATTTTAACCTTTATTAAGATATAATATAAGTTAACGGCCTCGTAGCCTAGTCGGTAGTGACCCTGCCTATGAAGCAGGAGGTCCCAGGTTTGAATCCTGGTCAGGGCATTTATTTGTGTGTTTATCACGGATATTTGTTCCTGAGTTATGGATGTTTTCTATGTATTTAAGTATTTATATCTATATCTATCTATTATATCATTATATATATCGTCGTCTTGTACCGACAACACAAGCCTTATCGAGCTTACCGTGGGACTAGGTTGATTTGTGTAAGATGTCAAATAATATGTATTTATCTACACTCACATTGTAAGTCCTCTAAAACGTGTTCAAAAACGGTAGGCAATGGCTAGCATTACCACAACCGATTTTATTATGATAAGCTTTTTATCTGTGGCAGTAACGTAATTTTAACTTTACATGCTCATATATTGATACGTTATGAGTTTAAAATTCCGAACATCGAAAATTGATAACAATGTAAATCCTGTCCTCCTTCCTGACCAACGGCACGCGCCCGCGCGACGGCCGGCACAATCGAGTTGGCCAATGGCCATGGCGGTGCAATGGCGGTCATTCTATGGTTTCCGAACACTTCATTTAGGATATATAATATGAGTGTAGATAAAGCAGTGTATGCAACTGTACGTAATTAGGCCTTAAAACGTAACAGTTACATAAACTACTATTATAATATACTGCTCCTTATTCATCCATTTAAATAAATTTTATTACAAAATTCAACATGTGCCATCATCCTTATTATGGATAATCGAAGATCAAACTTAAATTCTTTAAGGCGATACTCTAATTAAACCTTTTGCAATAACTTTGAGTGCTACGTTTAATCCAGCTGACATGAAACATGACGTGCTCGGGAAAACCACCACTTACGCTATTGTCATTAAGAGCGATAATTGCACCTTTTGACCGACTGACAAATTAGTACCTTTCCGAATGATACTAAGTATCGGTTCGTGAGGATAGGCGTGGCTATGTTCAGTATAGTATCTAGGTCGAAAAGGGTCAATATCGGACGTTCAACATCTCGAACTCAATTGCTCCCAAACATGCAAGGCCGAACTGGGGCGGTTAAAGTGAAGTATGCTATCGCTGATGCGTAAAAACATAGCTTGAAACATAGACATATAAAATAAGGAGACGTAATCCAACGAAGATGAAATCTGTGGTTCCATAATAAGCCGTGGTGTCGTGCACACACTTTTGATGTTTGAACCAATCACCGCTCGTCTACGAGTTGTATATATATGTGTGTGTGTGTGTGTCGCGCGTAAACACGAGGAAATCAGCTTATTATGGAATGACAGTTTTGTCTTCACAGCATTACGTCTCCTTATTTTATGTCTATGGCTAGTAATTTATGTTTTAACGTTTTATGATGGGATCACAGACTACACAGACTACTTACTCATCATTAAGCTTTTACAAGGAGCACGGGGTCACCACACATAAGCGCAATTTTATTCGTTAAATTCTACGATTCGAACAGCACATCTCAATAGTATTCTACAACATTTTGTAGTATAACAATCCAGGTTAGTCTCTATAACTTGATTATTGTGCATATTTTTAATTCACATGAGTAATGATCAAAAACGTTAACTCAAATGAAATAAGCGGTCACGCTCTTATACTAAATTATTCCGGGAGCGCTGATGTGTCGTGACGTCGACTTGTACTTATGATCTTGTGGTTGAGGTTATCTGTGGATGGGATGATGAGTGGGGGTAAAATATCAGCATTAAGTTCTCTTTTTGTTTAGGTAGCAGTGGTAGCACTCGCGATCTGCATTTATTATATAACCTACTCGTATGATATTAAATGATAACAAAAAAGTAACCCGAAAAAATGAAAATCGTGACAAAAATATACATAAACAACCAGTAGCTGTGTAGGATAAGCAATATAGTCTATAGTGATAGAAAAAACCGGCTTATAAGAATTTGCGCTTAAGCGTATGAGAGCGGGAGTGGGTCGCTAAATAAGGAAATTAATTAATTAGATAAAAACTGCGCACTTATTGTGTAAAATGAAACAATAGGGGTTTTAGGATGAGAATGTAGGAATTAATTTCTAAATTTTGTAATTAAGAGAACAATTCCTACATTCTCACACTAAAACGTTTCAAACTCGTAAACGTCTGTACTTATAAGTCAAAATAATAGAGATATAGAACTGTTGCAAGTTAACACGTATCAGAATTATTTTCTATCGAGCCGATTTCATCTAATCCGTACCTATCCAATCGAACAGTCTCCTTCCTCCTCCTAGAGTTTGTCCAAGCTTTTTTCTCTATTGAGCCTGGGGTCCGCTCGGCAATCTAATCCCAGGAATTGGCGTAGGCACTAAATTAGCGTCTATTAAAAACATGTTTTACTTAGAAACGTACATTTGAAGATCATCGGCAGTTAGCACCACCTTAAAGAAACATTTTTTTAATATACGGTTATGCACAGGTAATATTAGGCTCAACTGAAGAACAAATCAAATTATTTTTAATAAATATTTTGATTTGTTTATTTTAAGTCCCAGCCCTGGGCACCGGATACCTAGGTCACTTTTTTTTCCTTTGTATATGATATGACATCTATACTCGTATAAGTTTAATATTAGGCTCATTCTACTTTTTCGTTACCATTAATCTATTGCCCAAAAAAAGTAAGATATATATTGAATTTGTGTATGAAATTGTATTCCCAAATTGTACCTGAATCAAATAATAGCTTAGCCAAAATTCAGATAAGTACTATCGGATTCAGAATTGCATGGCCAATTTATGAATGAATTCATTGATAAATTGACCATGCAATTTTGAACCTGATGGTACATATTACTATTGATTTATGTAAAAAGAAGGTAACGCAGTGGTAAATGCCTTATCTTCATACAAATCGGGAGACAATCAAGGACCACTGAGTTACTGTGTATACGAATATTTACAGTTTTTATTATTAAACTAAGCAATCGGGATTGATAGCCTAATTAAGTCTCTTTATCTGTCACAAAACAGCAAATGAAAGTAATGGCCAAGTATTTTAAAATATGCATTTTACGAAAAAGTGTCTAAACCTTAGGTACAGTCAAGTGCAAAAATACGTATCGAAAAAATCGTCTCATAAATATGGTACTACGCACTTATTACAACGGAATAAGATACTATGGGACATATTTTTGAGTAAGATGAGTACACCCATATTTTTACATTTGACTTTACAACGAAAAGTAGAATGGCCCAATAAGTATCTTAAATTCGAATGCGTAACATGTGTAATTACGATTCTATACACATACTAGCCTTTTCCCGCGGCTTCGCCCGCGTACTATGAGTACTCAAAAAGGATACGACACCCATGTTGATTTTCAGACTTTGTGACCATATTTGCCCCTTTTAGAGGTTGAATTATCAAAAAACCTGAAACACGTGTTTACTCATTTATCGTTAGGAATACTCCTGTGAAGTTTCGAATAAAATAGTCTAACAAATCTTGATTCGCCATACAAACTTTGGACCCCCATTTTACCCCCTTAGGGGGTGAATTTTGCAAAATCCTTTCTTAGTGCATCCCTAGACCTTATACGGAACCTACCTGCCAAATTTGGAATCTCTAGAACCAGCGGTTTGGGCTGTGCGTTGATATGTCAGTCAGTCAGTCAGTCAGTCAGTCAGTCAATCAGTCAGTCAGTCAGTCAGTCAGTCAATCAGTCAGTCAGTCAGTCAGTTTCTTCTTTTATATATTTAGATTTGAAGTAGTCGTTTATATTCCCACATAATGCTAGCCTTTGGTATTAAGCAAGCAGCGGGTAGTCCCCGCTTCCCGGTATATCACACAACACTTGATCATAGGTGGATCTTATTGCGCTATCAATAAGGCATAAAATGGTCTGTAAACAGTTTCGACGATTATACTTACCCGAACGTACTTGAACTTTGTGAAATGAAGGATGAGTAGAGCTTAAGTCAAAGCGATAAGAACTATTTTGGCTCATCTGGTCAATCATGAATAAAGATGTAGAGTTCGTACCTTGAAGGGATAAATTGATTATTTTTCTGTTTTTTATTTATTCTTACCGTTTTTGCTCTGAAAAAAGTGAAGTTATTGAGCATATTTTATGAGCATTTAATAGGTTTTCATTTGCATTGCATCAGGTTTTATAGGTACTTTATTTATTCGTAGGGCCCCCCGCCAACCAGATGGGCTGGCCAAATTGAAAAGGCCACCCCAGGCAAACTCCATCAAGCGGTGAGGGCTACGGGAGATCGAGGCCGATGGAAACAAATCACAAGGACTGCAAAACCAAGTGGTCACGATCCTCTAATGAGGGACCGACAAAGAAGAAGATTTATTGGTAACTAAGTAAACCTTGACTGTACTCTATTGAGCCTGGGGTCTGCTCGGAAACTAATCCCGGGAATTGGCGTAGGCACTAGATATTACGAAAGCGACTGCCATCTGACCTTTCAACCCAGAGGAGAAACCTGGGATTAGATCCGGTTTCCTCACGATGTTTTCCATCACCGAAAAGCGACTGGGAAATGTCAAATGAAATTTCGTACGTAAGTTCCGAAAAACTCAGTGGTACGAGCCGGGGTTTGAACCCGAGACCTTCGGATTGAAAGTCTGACGCCTTACCGCCAGGCCACCAGCGCTCTTTTTTACTTGACTTGACTGTACACAATGATTTAGTATTAATTGTAATGTACGTAGTTAATCGAGCATAATTAACAGTAACATTTGCGTGTAAGTTACGTAATAAATGTGGGGTATTTTATACCCTAGTTAGTGCAAATTAGCGGTAAATATTTAAATAATATTCAAACTACAATAATTACAACACAATAACTATTATTATGAACATAATAACAACATATAAGGTAAAAATTGCCATTCTTAACTGTAATTCATCACGAATTTAGACGATTTTTTTTGTAATAATTTAATATGCAACAGGATGCGATACGATTATTAAGATAAAATATACATATGTATTACGCAAACTCAAATACATTAGTGCCTAAGAGGATATGAAGCCAATTTAATTTTGGTTTATTTAAGCGCTTTATAGTTTATATAAATAACCAATATAAAAATAATCGACTGAATTTATATGCTTATAGAATACCTATGAGTACTTTGTTATATTAGTAAGTTACTCAATGATTAGTAAAATAGAATCGTACTTTAGCAATAAACTACACATAACATTGCGTTCTCATGTATGTTACATAGATTTTAAAAACTTACATAAAAAAACATAAATTCAATCTAAAACAGTATCTAAATAACTATAAAAGTTACAATTAATTATTAAATCTTGTTTCTAGAATTTGTGTCCCAAGTATTCCGATACCTGTCACCGAAGAGTTTTTTAAGAGCCCTTTAACGTGCACTAGGCGCTAGTGCACGTTAAAGGGCTCTTAAAAAACTCGTACTTAATTGTATTTTTATTTATTTAACGATAGATATTTAAATAGGGGGCAACTATGTACTGTTTGGCGTACCCTTTGAATACATCAAAATAGTTTTTATGTTGCTGGATTCGTTAATATCTAGCCTTCCAAAGTTAAATCCGTCGTTTTTTATAGATTGACGATTCCAGCAGCGTAAAAACTACTTTGATGTATTCAATGAGTAGGTACTTAAATACAAAATGACAAACAAACAAACATTATTATTATAAGGAGCCTATTGTGTCCCACTGCTGGACAAAGCCCTCCCCCTAATCTTTCCACCGATCCCTATCCTGTGTTGTGGCTCACCACTCCTTCAAAAACAAGTCTAGTTCATCCCGCCATCGCCTGCGGGGTTTGCCGCGTCCCCGATTTGAGTTTTCGGGCTCCCACTGTGTAATAATTTTGCTCCACAACTCATTCGGCATCCAGCAGACGTGGCTAGCCTAGTCCCACTTTAACTTCGCCGCTACATCGATTATTTGGGTCTTGGAGCGCAGCGTGATGTCTATCAAACATTTTGAAAAATTAAAGCCAGGCATTAGTTTCAACATGACTTCTAAGAATGACCTTTGACTTTAACAATAGTCGGCATCGAGTGAAAATAGAGAAATAAAAAGTTGTAAAAATGTTCATACTACTTCATTTCATACTCAGGCTCAGGATACTATACGCGACCAGTCGCCAAAAATGTACAACAAAAATACACAACAAGTATTTGTGCAAGTTGTTTTTTGTGTGGGGTTACAAGTATTTGTGTACGTGTCAAAGTATTTGTGCACAATGGTAAAACTAAGGAAATAAAATAAAAAGTTCTAAAAAATAGTCATACTCGGTAAAATTGTCATAGACACGCGACCAGTCGCCAAAATGTCTTTTGACAGTTGACACAATGTCGCAGGTCAACCTACTTGGTTACAATACGAGTCTGCACCTGTCATCACACGGTGTCAGGTCTGATGGCGCGCGTGCAACCGCCGGCCTTGATCCGTGACCCGCGTCTGCGACCTGAATGCGGGTAATTGCGGATCCGTGCGTGTGCGCCGGGCTTAACGTGTACTGCCATGTCTTAGGTCCTGTTTACACATTGATCAGTGTTTAGTGCGAGTTCATACATTGTCTACTTAGGCCCCATTTACACATTGATTAGTGTTTAGTGCGAGTCCAAACATTTGCTACTTGTGTTTAGTAACAAATGTATGCACTTGCACTAAACACTAATCAATGTGTAAATGGGCCCTTATGCTTAGTAACAAACGTATGAACTCGGGACTAAACACTAATCAATGTGTACAGTAAATGACTCTTTACACATAGTCGGTGGTGTACACTTATTTATACGGAAAATGATGATGATGGAATTTCCATTTGCGGAGCTAATCCTTCAGGCTCTAAGATTAATTAAGAAGGGGAGCCAATCAAATTTTTGATGCAAATTTTTGACGAAGTGGGGGGTGCCCCCATAATTAATTAAAAATAAAATAGAGCTATATAGTCAAGTTTGATATCATTTTCGTGTAAAGCAAGGATGCCGAATTCATTTTTGGTATTTTATTTATACCTTTCCATATAAGAAAACTGAGAAAACATAAAAAATATGAAATCAACGTTTGATATTTTTTTGAATAAATGCCTATATTTTATTTATTTATGGTCGTAACATGAAAAATATATTTTTATGATAAAGCCCTGTTATTCCCCTTATTATTTACCTTGCCTTTGTATGCTTGTTATAATCCGTAAGTGAAATAAAGAGTTCGTTTAGAAGATACCGGCGTGCCATGGGAGAGGCCTATGTCCAGCAGTGGACTGATACTGGCTGCTGCTGCTGCTGCTGATAATGATGATGTAGCGCTTACCGAAATGAAAATCCAAAATGACGTTTACCTATCAAGCTAATTTCATCTCTATTGCTAAGAAATTAGACAGGGACATAACATTGAATATTTTATCATATAATTTTGTAACCAAATAATTGCGTTATCAAATAGAGGGGTTCTCCAGTCCCTGTTATCTAGTGACGTTTTCAAGTGAAAGGTACATCATTGCGGATTATCAATAAGAGCCCGTTCATTTTTTTAGAGAGAAAACTTAAGCGGTAGGTATACATAGGTATCTTCAACTGAGGACAGTCTGTTGGCGAATAGTGAGCTCTAAAATAAAAATAACAATTCTGCGTTATACCTACTTAGACATTACACAAACTTATTTGAAAATTTGTTAATTTATTATAACTAATATTTCCTAAATGCAAGTCTGCATATCTGCAGCTACATGCTTCATCCCACATCTCCATAATTTTGTTGTTGAAATTATACCCTCGTTCTGTTGACAAATTGATCCGATATCTGGTGCACACCTTAAGTTCTGATGACAATTACAACTTAATAGATTCAGTATCATTGTAAATCCAAGATAGCTGCTGCTACAGAATGCCGCGTATTACATACCTCTCAATCAAGTATAAAATGAAAGGGATTTATTAGTAGAACACAGTACATTGCGGATCATAAAGTAAGCGTAGTTTAGACAGTTTTAGTAACATAACAACTTGAAAAGAAAATAAGTATTGTTTAGGTAAATTCAAAAGCTTTTATTGAAAATAAACAATGATAAATAATGTACAAATAGCCTTAAAAATAATTCGGTAGGTTCTAGGTACCAGTCATCACACCACTCTTCTCATCAATTTAGCTAGAGCATTGAAAAGACAAAAAACTAAAATCGTGGGGCGCTTGAATCTTTTATCAACGGACAACGCCTAATATCATTATAATATATATGAACTTAGGTTAGGTACGCTACGCTAGTGGTGTGATGAGTGGTACCTAGGACCTATCGATTATTTTAGCCTTGAGTACATTACCTGCGTCATTATCATAATTATTTTCAATTAAACCATTTAATATACGAATTTACTAACTCAAATATACATGGTAAATACCATACCAATAATAATATTTTAATAGTATCTAGTCAAAACAGAAAATAATTATTTTACTTATTTTATTCATGGCCTGGATACGAGACTTTCAAGCCATATCTTTATTGGATAACTCTGCACTATAATGTGTTACAAATATAACAATTGTTTTCCCCACTTCCCACAAAAGTAGGAACATTCATATATTTTTTGCAAAAACGGTTGAAGTTACCACAAAACTATCAATAAAGGAAATATTTTACATGAAATTCTCTACAATTCTTGCCTTTGAAGTATGTTGCTAAGACTTATAGTTTTCAATCTATGTGTCGCGAAAATTTTAAACCCCCCTTTTTACCCCCACCGCACCATAAATTTAGGTGGCTCTGCTTCCTAAAATGGCCTATGGGTCCTAAAGTATCACTATGCAAAAGGTGATCCCATCATCACTAAAATCCGTATCATTAATGCCCTTTGTTGTCGTGTGCACCACCGACTAACACTGATTAGTATTAAGTGCGAGTTTATATATTTGTTATTTTGTTGTTCATATGTTTAGTAGTAAATGTTTTCCAATCCTAGTCCAAGTATAGGTCATTTTTTTAAATTCATACTTAATTTAAATTTACCACTATACTAATAACATTTTTTTTTTCGTGATAGAAATATAGTTTAAATTTGCTATGAAAATATTGTAAGGCCAAAATATTTATAGGGTATTCGTGGAAAAAATGAAATATAACCTTGTTTTCGTTAAAAAACTGGCATATAATTAGATGGTGCTTTGTATATTATCCAACATAAATCTTTGTTTTTATTTCATTAACCGTCTCGTATAAGATATACTCAATTGAATTTTATTCAAATTTAATAAGAACTGTTACCTTATTTTGCGTAATTTGAAAACTAACGGTGCGTCCAACTGCAAAATCTGGAAAGGCCTTTCAAGACAACCAATTTCTTTCATATTTAACTCGTTAAAATGTAATATTTACTCCATTGGCCGTCTAGATAAAGAAATGAACTATTATATGCATTAATAGTTGATTTAAAAACACTAAGTCTTTTCGTCATAGCTTTCGAAGAAAATAAAGCATTTCGTGAAATTCGCGCCTTTTGCGAATAAGGAGTCCCAATTATTCGAAACATTTTAATTTTATTACAATGCAATCGTATGAGCTAGCTGGTTTGATGATGAATACGTAATGTTGACATAGGAACTATTCATTATTTTGACAAAAACGGGACTTAATCGCGTACACTCAGCGCCAGGAAAATAATAAAAGTAAGTGTACGCGATAAGTCCCGTTTTTGTCAAAATAATGAGTGAAAATCGTGTAAGTTTAAATTAGTACATAGGAACTATTTAATATAAAGAGTTGCTTGATATTAGAGTCTGAGAGATAACGCACAACCTTACATATATTCAGTATGTATCTAAGAAAATTTACAAATTTCAACTTCTAAGCGATGGGAGAAAAAAGGTGGGAATCAAAATTGTTCAGAATTTGATACTCTACAACTTTGTTTCTCTTCATTCATGCCGTAAAACGTGGAACATAGGAGATAATGATAATGTTTTGAATTTGTCGCGTTTTTCAGGTTTAATTTCCAAAATATCGATCCAAGAAGAAAAATTATGAGGACCAAACTTGTAGAGAATCAAATTTTCTACAATTTTTGTCCTCACGGTTTTACTGCAAAATCATAAATGGCCGAGTTATTTAAGAAAAACCGTTTTTCAAATATACACAGGAGCCTGACACAGTCTACTTTTTGAATTTACACTCCCAGTGACCCCCCCGAGGGACCTACGAAAAAAAAATCCAAGAACTGATTATTCACGGGTAGGGTCGGTTTTTTGGATATAATGACTGGCCTACATAAATAACGTTGTTGAGATAAAAAATATCCTATTTAAGAAAGTGAAACTCATCTCCGTTGTGTTCGCGTCCGAAACCCCGTTATGGCGATCACGTACAGTCGCCATCAAATATATCGTAGCGGCCAAGGTAGTCATTAATATCTGAACATGCACCTTATCGCCTTGACAATAGAGGCGTTGTTCAGATATTTGTGACCACCGTGGCCGCTCCGATATATCTGATGGCGACTGTACCACTTAAAATTAGTATTTATAAAAGCCTGTACAAGGACTCCGCAGAGATATTTAATATTTATGGTGAAAATGTATGAAGAACGAGTAAAAAATTGGTTTGTTAATAATTTGTACTTCCGCATAAAGACATACTTACTATGTGCTCTTCTACAGTTTACATACACACATAACATAATACATACAACCGGTTTCCTATCCGGCATGCCGAGTCCGCGGATTTCCACATCCTACGATCCGGACTCTTACTTCATTCACTTCCATAGTAATATTCAAGTACACTTGTTCATTTATGACAATTTAGGTGACGTAAGCTTTTTTTCTGAGATCCTAGACCTCCCAAACATGTAAAATAATTATTAACCAAAAAAGAGCTCGGAACAAACTGAACATATATTATATATCGAGCATTTCTATTGTATCTAAGTAGCAAACGGGTCGCTTATGGATATAAACAACGTCAAACGAGTCACTAACTGCGGTGCCATCATGGTCTAAGAGCTGGGCACGTCAGATATGATATGACACAATAAATAATGAGAGCAACTAAACCCCATCTGGTTCGATTGCTATACTATCCTTATTGCTAGATCCGGGCATCTGGCAGCTTTTAATGGGTGGAGGTCAGAGTAACAGAGAAGCAAATTTTTTGAATTGGAAAATAGTAATACCAAAATAGGTAAAAACTGCCGAAGTTGTCTCAGATATGAAGGATAGGGTCTATATTTTAACATTAAAACAAAAAACATTGCGTATTATTTTGGAGTCAGAAACAGTAGGCGATAAACTATGAATTACATTATACGTCGTTTTGGACTACTCTCCCCCATCAGAAAGTTTTGGCAATGATATTATCCAAATCTTTATATAATTTCTCATAATACTGCAATAAAACCAGAACTCTAGGATTTGTTTTCTTCAAGTTATTTGCATTCTTTGACCTCCACCACTTTACAGCTGCTAGATGTCCGGATCTAGAAATAAGCATAGTATAGCAAACTGACTAAAGAGGTTTCGTCGCTCTCATTATTGTGTCATATCTGACGTGGCTAGCTCCCCGTCTATCATATGAAAGCCACATCAGAGTGCAAAGTTCAGCGCAGTTATACAGAGGTTACAGCAGAATATCAGTGTTTTGTTAGAAAGAGTGAAGCGTATAGCTGAGCCGCGAACCCTTTTGTTTTGCTGCAACGCACACAACCTTTCTAACTGTACCTCATCTATTGTTTATTTTATTTTTTCCAACTTATTCTCTGATGTGATTGTTATTATTGTGTGTTATTGCAGTAATCAAATAATTTATTTATCTATCTATCTATCAAAAGATACAGTTTAGGAAGTAGCTTCCATACTAGCACGTTCCATAACATAAAAGAACTTTATATGACCTTAAATTTAAATTAACAACCAGAAATAAAATATGAATCAGATCCGAGTATTAGAGCTATTAGAATTAGATATTGATAGAGTTCAAGTGATGAACAAATCAAATTATTTTTAATAAATATTTTGATTTGTTTATTTTAAGTAGACACACTACCATATAAATTATAAACTTATATAGATGTCATATACAAAGGAAAAAGTGACTTGGCCAAGTGGTAAAGGCGTCTGCCGCGAATGCAGAAGACGCTGGTTCGATCCCAGCCCTGGGCGCCGGAGGCATAGGTCACTTTTTCCTTTGTATATGACATCTATATAAGTTTATAATTGATAGAGTTTGTCAAGTTTGTATTAATAGCGGCAAAAACATCGTGCTAGCCAGCCTAAAGATGATTAAAGTACAAGCTTCTAATTAGTCACAAAGGCTAAACATGTAGGCAACACGCTACACAGCTAAAGGCCACAATACCACTATAATTTACGCGGAATCTAGAATCGACCATTTGAAACATAAATTACAAAACGAAGGATTGGGGCCGCAAACGTGTTCACGCCAAATTCGATATTAACGGTTTTTCAACATTAAATAAATTATGAATGAATCGATCTGAACCATGGAATAATTTAACAATCATGGCCTAATAATGATTTGATTTTAAGTGGGTAATATCGAAGGAAGGAAAATAAAAACATGTTTGTGATAGACAAACAACTGAAAACTAATCTAGGTTTAGATTCCTTCTTGTTCCTCTAGCCATCAACACAGTGAATCCTCCTTTTTGTAAAGGGTCGGCAACGCGCATGTCTCCTTTGGAGTTGCAGACGTCCATAGGTTACGGTAGCTGCTTACCATCAGGCGGGACGTACGCTTGTTTGCCATCGTCGTGGTATAAAAAAAAGGTTTAGAGTTCTGCACCAAAGTAGGTAAGATTGGAAAAATGTATTGGATCACCTTAGTATTATGTCTCAATATTTTTTTCAATGTGCGTGGACTATTCATAGTTGGAATTTAGAATAGATAGGTAAATTTAACAATAACTCATTTACAAACTAGAAAGTTAAAAAAACTTATAAATTAAATTAAAATATGACCAGTTGCAAATTTTCTTTAGCTCTTGTAAGAGCCATAGCCAAAAGCAAAGAATATTTTGGCAGATTTTTTTTATTTGTTTTAGAAATACAAATCATACTTTTATTTAACAAATGGAAAAGTATATTAGTTTCTCTTCCGACTGCACTACAGTTATTAGCTGGCATTGGCCATCCGATTTCGCGGATACATCGCAATGCCGTCATATTGTACCACAGACTACAAACTACAACATAGACACCGCATCATGATTTTTGTTTACTTTACTTCCGAATGAGGGGTTATGTTTTTCGAGAGTATGTCTTTTTCTTTGGCACTCCCTCCCTCCCTACAGTCTACATCGTTCGACGAATGACGTGTGACATGATTAGATTCGTCTCCATTGCGGGAGTGACATAACGCATATTAAAATTATATAAAAGAATCGAAATAGTGGTAAAAAGAAAACCTCTGTTAACCTAATTATTTAAAGATTCTAAAGTATAAATTCCTCGCGTAATGTTTGTAATGAATTTTTAATTAAACCTTATAAAATAATATTTATAAGAACTTGGACTCCTTTTTCCGAGACTGGCCAGAGGTAGCGCTAGACCGAAACGACTGGAAGAAAAGAGGGGAGGCATTTGCCCAGCAGTGGGACCCAATAGGCTCATAATAATTTATAAGAAAAACATCCATAACTACATTAAATTGGAGAGAGTGATAGAATGAGCAAAAAGATCTCTGTCTGTATGTAGCCATTGTTAGTGAAAAAGGGCAACCCAGGTGCAAATTTATTCGTAATATGCTACGATTCTGACATATACACCTATAAAACTAATATTAAAAAATCTTTTAGGTTTTAAAAATCCGTCACGTTTTTGTTAAGTATAATTTCTTACTATAAAACTTAAACCTAAACATGTTAGTCAAATACGGACATGCAAATACGTAATCTCAGACGTGAAATAAGCGGTCGCGTCTCGGCACGAGTAGGTATAAATGAAGTTGGGAATACTGAAATAGTACATGAACTATAAGCGTTCATGTAGCCGCGATTTGTCTATGCGTCTTCTAGTAGTAAAGGTAGTCTGTGTAATGCAACCAATGCACATACTACGAGCATCCATTGTGAGCATTGCACTGCTATTAAACGGTTGCCAAATATGCAGTCACGCTCTAAATAAAACGCATACGCATTTATTCGGTTGAAATTTGATTAAGGAATGTTCCCATTAAGTTACCTTATTTGCGCGGTGTTGACACCTAACCTAAACCCTAATTTTTAAATGAGTGGGTAATCTGACAGCTTCTATCATACAAAACTGTTTGCAATATGTAAAGTTCTGTCAAATTACTCCCTATTAAAAATTCTACCTTAGCGCTAGCAGCTAGCATATATATCCAAGAATTCGCTTAGACTTTTTTTTCAAGCTTTTATTTAATTTGCTGTTTGGGTCAAATATTGCAAGATTAATTTAGTCATATTAAAAATATTTATATCGGGTTACTCACGTAATTTAAGTCGATTTTTGCTGCCGTCGCGGAAGCTCGTGAAAATGATCATAGTAAATTGATCGAAACATGTCGAGCAAAAATCGACTTAAATTACGTGAGTAACCCGTTATAAATATTTTTAATATGTTAGAGTCTCACGAAAGTTTTATAGTTAAACTGAAAATAGATGTCATATACTTCAGAAAAAGTGACCAAACCCTCCGGTCACCGGGTGGTCTAGTGGTCAGGACGTTAGCCGCGAAAGCTGAAGACGCCAGTTCAAATCTGGCCTCGGACACCGGAGGGTTTGGTCACTTTTTCTGAAGTATATGACATCTATTTTCAGTTTATATATGTATAGTTAGTGTAACTACTTAAAAATTGCAAATCAAAAAATATTGAACAAAATAATTTGATTTGTTTCAAGATTTTATAGTTAAAATTAATGTAGTCAGTTGGATTCTCTTGTAATTTGGTACGTATAATATGTAAGTTGGATGACAATAGGTACAAATTCAAATTATGATGAAATCGAGCTGACCTGATGATGCAGACCAGAGTTGGCCATATGTATAGTAGTAATTTTTTTAAATGTCGGAATCTTACTAAGGAGTTCTACCGACAATTCCGACATTTAAAAAAAACCGGCCAAGTGCGTGTCGGACCACGCAAAGGAGGGTTCCGTACCTTCAATGGAATAAGAACCAAACTAATACCAAAAGGTCGTATCTGATGCCTATGGGAGAAGTTTTTTGGAGATAACTCAAAAATGGCTGAACCGATGATGTTCAAAATAATTTTCGTTGAAACTATATGATAAGGCGCATCTCTTCAATCTTTTTCATATTTTTTGAATTTACGGTTCAAAAGTTACGGGGGGGGGGGGGGGGGGGGGGCTACACAACTTTTCTGACTTTCAAAGCGATTATTTCAGAAAATATTCACTTAATCACAAAATAGTCAAAGAAACCTCAATGTTATTTTGAAAGACCTATCGATTGATGTGTCACATGTTGATATTTGGTAATTTTTTTTTTTTAATTTAGTTACCTGTATGGAGCGCCCCCCTAAAAATATATTTTTTTTTCAAATTTAACTACATAACTAAGTAGCTGCATACAAAATACACGTTATGTGTAAATTTTATTCAGATACGTCGTATAGTTTCCGAGTAAAATGCCTGTGACATACGGACGGACAGACAGACAGACATGACGAATCCATAAGGGTTCCGTTTTTTGCCATTTGGCTACGGAACCCTAAAAATCGTACTATACTGTGAGATATAAAAAATATAACAATGCAATGTCATAGAATAGGGTTTTTTAGAATCTCGATGATTTGTTGTAGATGACTATTGAAAAAAAGTACCAACAGTCGCCATTAAAAGCTTGTACAGTCGCCATCATATACAAGGTGTAACAAACATGCTGGTGATCCGTGTAAGGTCATAATTAGTACCCTATTCCTATTACGAGAAAATAAGAAAAAACATTTTTTACGTAAAAAAAATTGGTCGAGGGTCGGCCGGCTGGGATGACACTGGGTTTTTTTTGTCCTACTTTTTTCTTAGTCGCAATATGATACCAATAGGCATGATTTTTTTTTTTTCATATATAAATAAATAAATAAATATTATAGGACAATCTTACACAAATCGACCTAGGCCCACAGTAAGCCCAATAAGGCTTGTGTTATGGGTACTAGACGACGGTATATATAATAGATAAATATTAATAAATACTTAAATACATAGAAAACACCCATAACTCAGGAACAAATAAATGCCCTGATCAGGATTCGAACCCGGGACCTCCTGCTTCGTAGGCAGGGTCACTACCGACTGGGCTAGGAGGCCGTTTAGGAGGGCGGGGAGGTATCAATCGATTCGTTTTGTTGTGAGGATCAAATGTCTACATAGTTCCAATTGCGTTAAAGTAATACAAAAGTCAGAAATGAGATTCAAAGTTTAACACTCGCTTTTGTTTCTCAAAACGCTCCCAAGAAAATGATATGCAATTGTGACGTCACGGTTGCATAGTCGTCTTGTTTAAAGTATCGAAATATTATGAAATGTCTGTTTTGATAGTGAAATATTGCGTTTATGTATATGGTTGCCATACAATTTATTTTTCAGTAATATGTGAGAAATCGAATGGTGTCATTATTTTATATTTCATTATTATGACAAAAACGGGACTTAATCGCGTACACTTACTTTTATTATTTTCCTGACGTTTCGAGCGTGCCGTAACGCTCGTGGTCGCAGGCAGACTCAACACAGTCAACTCAGTCTTATATATTTCAACCATATCGATAGATTTTGAAAATTTTCACTTTATTAGGATAGTTTTACTATTTTGCATCTATCCAACTTAATTTTATTACAAAATTCAACATGTGTCATCATCCCTATTATGCCCTTAAACGGATCACCACTAATTTTGTTACAGCCTGTATATCGGACCGGCCAAGGTGGTCACAAATATCTGAACAACGCCTCTATTGTCAAGGCGATAAAGTGCATGTTCAGCACCCTGGCCGTTTCGATATATTTGATGGCGACGGTACAGTCGAATTCTCCAATATCTATATGATTAATTGGACAAAAATATGTGTACACGACTTTAAATCCACACGAATAAGGTCGTGATCATGTATTTTTGTACAATTAATCGGAGAACTCGAGAACGGAGAATTACTGGAGAACGGAGAATTACTGGAGAACTCGATTGTATCAAAAATGAAGGGTGAGAAAAAACTTAGAATCGTAATATTGAACTGGCGAGCGGTTTATTCGTGCCCAAGATTATTATACGCATCGTCTCGTTTATTTGATTCAAGATGGTTGGAATTACCGTCTCTTTCTGTTCAAGATTATTAAAGCAGGTGAAGGAGACTTCATCCACAGGGTTTAATATTCTTTGTGTTTGTATTAAGTTATAATATAGTTATAAATGTTATAATTATAACGATTAATACTCTGATCTAACCTTTTTGTAAGTGTTTAATGATACTATCATTAAACACATACAAAAAGGTTGAGTTAGTAGAAGAAACCAATGGTACGGTGTAACAAAACACAGTGCACTAACATAAAAAACGCAAAAAAACTTCATAAATTATTTGCATTGTAGAAATAAATAAATATAATAGTAGGTAGTAAGGTTGTCTGGAAGAGATCGCTCTTTAGCGATAAGACCGCCAATTGGTTTACCCCTACTTTTCCGTTTGTAACTTGTGTATACCTTGTTTCTTTAGTTTGAGGTGTGCAATAAAGAGTATTTATGTTATGTAGTTTAGTTGTAGTTTTTAATGGCATGTACTTGTTTTGTACAGTTAAGTTTTTTAATACTACTACTACTACTAATATATAAACATTTATTTATAAGTATTAAGAGCAAAGCATGTAGTCTAATATCTACGTTTTCAATGTTTTAATTATTTCGATGTTAACTATGTCCGGTACCGGACCATTTCAACATGTCCTGGAATTTATTGGGATAATCAAATAAAACCTATTACCAAGAAGATGCACTAGTTAGACACAATTAGTACCTATCTGACAAATGCAAACACTTAATGTAGAAACCCAAATGGGACAAACCCAATCCCGATGCCTATTCGTTCTAAACAAACCCAGGGTACTTACTATCATTAAAAAAACCTACAACATAATTAATCTACGTGAAATTACAACTCCAAAGCGTAATTAGCGCTTATGTTTGCGTATTATACAAAATACTGAGGACACAACACAAGACCGGGCATTGCCAATGCTTAATGGACAATCGATTAAGGGAAACCAGTATCACTGTGATCTTTAGAAACATAAACTATGAGTAATCGGAACGCGGACTTATGCTGGTTTTTCCTGCGCTCGCTAAGCGTTTGGAGTGGGCCAAGTAAATGACAAATTACACAATACTAAGCAAGCCTGGACCCTTATCAAACACCGCGCACGCGCTCACGGCAGCAATTAATATTACTTCCACAGAGTACGATGAGTTCATTGTTTGCGAGTGGCGACCGAAACGCTTGCCCAACGGCTCGCTTGCAGAAGGACGGTCGTCTAGTGGTCTTAGAATGTATTAACCTTATGTACAGTCAGCAGAACTGGCCAATGGGCGGTGTTCAAAATAAGCTTGGGATGTTATTATTGCTAAGAGAACAAAGGTGTGTTATTTTTTTTTTAAAACCTGGCCTACTTAGCTACCTATGTCACTGACTTACATTGACGTTTTATAAATATTGGTCCTTCCTGCAGGGAATTGAACACATGACCCTCGTCTTCATAAGCAATAAGCATGGACGGTCTATCGACTTAGCTGAAAAATAATCTAACTTGTACAAAATAAGACAATATGTAGAAGAGTATCCGGGTGAACAACAAAGGAAGGACAAGGAGACCACTTCTGCGAATTGCAGTACCAATCTTATATTTCGGTCTTTCAGGTACTATCGCATCAAACATATCTTTACATAACTATAAAGAGGTAAAAACGAAAGTACCGCTGTTGATCGTAAGTCCGGGTGGTTTAGGGCCAATCGTACGTGGGACATATTTTTTTAGAAATACATGAAAAAAAATTTAAGAAAGTTTTTGAGTAAAAGAAGAAAACATTTTCATATTTGACATTAAATCAATCGCGCTAGTGTTTTAACCAAACATATTCCAATTGCTATTTTGTCAAGTTTACCTAAAATTCCTTGTTGTAGATAAAGGTTGTGGTTTCATTCTTAATTAATCCCTATGATAATACCTATTGGAACTTACACCGCTCTAGAGATAACAACACTTCAAAATATATTCATTAAATATAGGTTATCGATTATGATCAGTCACGTTTTGTATTACAATTTTATTAGTAAAATGCTCACTGTTATAAATTATAAATATCACTTTTTATCCGATAAAATGTCAATCGCAAATGTCTGTCTTTTTCTTAAGATTTCAAAATTGACTAAGCGATAAACTGCAAAACATTCCATGAACATTTTAGGTCAGACTGAACACCCAGAGTTCTTCTTTCGTGTATCGAGGTACCTTTAAGTTTCATACTTGAGATGCCCAATAGGCGGTGGTGTTGACACCCAGCACCCAGAGTTTGACTCGCTCTTGGCAAGTTTTTAATTTTATTTGATTATTTTCTGACATGAAGGTAATTTGTTAGACAGAGGAGTTTTGTTTTTGGGATAGAGCGATCCTATAGATGGTTTTCGATGTGAATTCGACACTTATCAAACTTTTTTTAAGGAGCGGATATTTTTGTTGATTTCGCTAGGAAACATCGACAATTTATGCTTTTATTCGTTTAGAGTTTAATATGCATACAATAATTTTAGAAAAGTATCCGTTCCGTGACCAATGGAAACCCCTTCTGACAGCCCTATGTCCCTGATGAGGGACAACAGGATATCATCATCATCAACCGTTCTTATAATAAAGTAATATAAGTAAAAAGTAAAAAAATATTTCCCGAAATGAATTCATTGAGGTAGAGACTTTCCTTTTAAGCTTCACTTTCCAGGCAAAAGTGCACACTATTTTGAGAACAGCTCTACCTGTTTCAGTCTAAAGTTGCGTAAAACAGATTTTTACGAACACACAGTACGCATTCAAGCCTAATGTACCTTTGTATTGTCATCACGTACGTAATTTAGGATACAGCAAAATGTTGTAAGTCGAAAATAACGCGTTGAGCGTTGCCACAAACGTTAAACGCTTATACAATAACGTCTGTACGAACAAATAGTTGTATGTTCCGCGTTTCTAGTAAGTATCGTTCGGGTTACGTGCGACGGAACGCATTCGACCGATTCGTAAATCTAAATGAAATGGAACCATTTTCATTTTACCTGTAATTGCAATTTACGCATATGTTCTAAATTATTTCTAATAGGGTATGAAAGATGGAAACCTACAGTTTAGTTCTTCAGTATTCATTCAGTAAAATAAGAGGAAGGTAACCCAAGAACTAGTCATAGAAGGGGTCGCCAATTTTTTTTTTTGCAAAGGGTCACGGCGGTCCTCCGCTTCCTCATCGCGGACCAGAATGTATGGAATTTAGCTCTTTACTCCGGCCCCATTGGCAGATCCCCGGCCGGATCTGGGCCGCGGGCCGTACTTTAGAGATTGCCTAAGGAATAAATAAAACCTTTAACGGTTTGACATATCTATCAAAAATTAGAACCAGAAAAATATATCAAAGAAATTTACAAATAATGTGGTAGTGTTTCATGTCTTCAAGTGAGAAGAAGGATGAGGAAAACGGCCCCAATAGGTATAATATTCCCATCGCCAGAACCACTTTGCCACAAGCCACAAGAAGTAAACAAACAAAAGGAGAAGCTGACTAAAGAGAAAAAGAAGACTACTAAGAAGCGTAAATAAAGCGCCACTTTTCAAGAACTATGAATGAGCAAAATAAAACATTGGCTTAGTGATGAGCAAAACTGGTCGTAACTAATCAGGCAGGCAAACGGATACGCGAGGTTATTTTACCATTTCCTTCACTAGAGTAGATACTGAAGACAATTTCACTTGTACTTGAAAACTGGTAATGCTGGCTTTACCGAAAGTGTGACAGAACTTGCGAGCGAATCGTATGATAAAGTTTAAGGCTATTACATTTTTGGTCTTATTACAAAGGAGTAAGAGATAGAATTGTAAACATAGTGTAGACGTTGTACCTAGAAGATGCGGTGTCATGTCCTGCGGTTAAAGTTGTTTGCGACAAGTATTCCATTAGTAGGTTAACACTATGAGCGCAGGATAGGTAGTTCGATGTATGCATTTGTAATGTAGGTGTGTATCTTTAGAGAAAACGTAAACATGCGAGTTTATTCCAACTATTACTGCGAATATTTTAAGTAAAATAAATGAGCATGGTTAAAGTTCAAACTGTCCTACGAATATGGCCGGCGTAAGACGCCCACAGACTGAATTAAACACAAATAAACAAGGTCAATGTTCCCCAAATGGATTGAAATAAAATAAGAAAGGCTAGCTACTTCGACAGGTGCCTTACCCACCCAGTTTTCGCGCTAGGTATTAAAAATTCAACGAATCATCACACAACTTTCACTAACGGCGAGCGACTCTCTACCGCCTTTGCCATTACTTGTCCAAATTCCCCAAAACTGATGTAAGGATAATCCAATTAAACATCAATTAACCACAATATTTTCGTGATTATAACGACTTTTTTTGCAATTACCACGCTATGTATAAAGAAATCGGTAGCCCCATTGCCAATAGAAGAGTAAATGAAATATTAATGTGAAAAATATTTGTAATGCTTAGAAAGTTTCGTTCGCATCGGGTCGGTATCTATCGCATGCGCGCACGCTGCGCGAGAAAGCACGACGCCGGCGCGTCTTGCTTCTGCTGATACAGGGTTAATATCCTATAAAATCAGGGAAAATACGCTGACCTTAATTTCCGAAACAAGTCGTCCATAAAGCAGGCTTTAATTGAGAAAATTATTAGGAAATATTTTAATAACTTGCGCTTGTAGTTGTATAAACAGTTATAAATTATAAGTTATAAGATAATTGCATAGTGCTGAGTAACTACTGTTATCTAGATTGGATCTATAGGTAATAAATAATCGTGCTCAATACGAAGTACGATAGTAATAAAATTTCAGTCAACACAAAGATCAGCATTGTTTGTCGAAAGTAAGAGTTGGAATTATGACCTATAGTGAAAATCGTTGAACAAACCCAAGAGGCGAGGTGCGCGAGCGCGACCCACTGTCCGGTGCCGCCCGCTGCGCCGACCCACGAATAGATTTCACTTTTCACATTTCCATTAATTGACCTCACATACTATGCTCCTATTCTTAATTATTATTCCACCTTGCCTAGGCCCATTACTTTCTACAATCTCATTCATAAAACTTGATTTATTTTCAATTATCAATCAGCTGACATAGAGGTTACTGTCACGCTGTTATGTAAACAGGACCTCCTCAAGAACGAGCGAAATGACATAATAAATTGTGTAATAGTTACTTGTATCCTGTAGTAAAATATCTAGGTCTATTGACCGGTCCTAGAAAAAATAGGCTTCAGGCAGTTAAATAAAGTTAAAAAGATTTTTCTAACCTGACATGTCTTTCCAAATATCCGCAAGGGAGTTGGTCCAGGAGGTTTCAGTTTCACAAATACAGTTTGTCTGCGAACTTTATGTCCGAATTGACACAGTAACTTATCTTGAACACGAGCACAGAGCCTACTCGGGCTTAAACACGCCATAGCTACAACTGCAACGAAACGCTTGAGGACATGAACTACATAACACTCGAGCATTCGACTTTTCCTCCCCACTTACAGGCACAGCTGACTGTCAAGCGCCATGTTGGGTCGTGTTACCAGTAATAGACGAATACCGTGCCAAGTCAAACTATACCATAATTCAATTATATTTATACAGCTTTATAATAATATTTATTATATGATAAATAATATCTGTGCATTTAAAAATAGAAAGAGTTAATTAATCTAATATTCAAATAATTTAATTTTTAATTAGTGTCTGGAATAGCTCTGCTAATTATTTTCATGGTTAGGTTGCCGTCTTGGAACGATTGTCATCTTGACACTGCAATTTTAGCATAACCTAACCTGTTAATCGTGATTGTGAATTTGTTCAATTAGATTAACAAAATGCTACCGCGTATTTCAACGCTAGTCAGTGTCTTAAGAAATATAGAAAGATGCATTATGTCCTCATTTGGTCACACACCACATGGTATGTTGGCTAATATTCCCTTTCATTCAAGTCTGTAATTTCTAATTTTCTACTTGTTACATTAAAAATTACAGTGATCACGAAACTACTTGAAATTATTTTGCAGAGCTTGCCTTGGCTTATGTTTATGAGCCGAAAGCATTTACCCCGAAAAAGTTTTCGGTCGAAGACATTGTTGGAGATGGTTTTTTACTGGCTGTTCCGAAATTTCGAAGGACCGTTGAGAAGAGACTTAAAAGAAAGTTCGGCAGTCCGCAGTACGTCTGGAAACCGCTAGTGCCACAAACGAACATTAAAGTGTGCCGGGATTGTGGTCACCACCATGAGATTGGGAGACTATGTGGTATGTTATTACTCCCAAGGTCTCGAAAATTCCTGGTTTTACTTTTCAACTATGGTCTTGTTGTGTCATGTTGAAGGTTTATTTAAGTCATGTTGCTTCTAATAACTGTTCATTTGATTTCAGAGCACTGCTATAAAAAGGTGCAAGAAGAAACTAAATTAATCCAAGATCAAATTAAACAGAAGCTTGGTGTTGGACCAATCACAGAAGATGTTGTTGTGTTGTATGAAGGAGAAAATCTTCCAGAAAAGGTGCATACTATAATTTCATCTGCCACTGCCAAAGTATTGTTGTTGAAATGATAGGATTAATTAATACCACACTTCTGCTTTCTAATACACCAAGACAGTTAACACATTCACCGAGAACCCTGTCTGACCCTGACTGTCGGGTTCTCTGTTCGTAGGTACTATGCGCTCCATACAACGAATATGTGGCTACGGGCTACGAGCGTAGCATGTAGCACTAGGTGGCACTGAATGTGTTAAGCAATATAGCTTGTAGCAATATCAATAAGATTCTTGGAATTTATGTGACTATTTTATGTGATTATGACCTTAGTGACTACTGCTAAGAAATTCAAAGGTCTGATTGAAGTTTCCAATCTAAATTGGGCTAGTAAGACCTGGAGATGTGAGGTTCTCAATAACATTCTCCGTTTTACTATGGAAAATATTTTCTAGCGAGATTGTTTCCTATGCAGAATGGGAAACATTCTCGAGAATGGCACAACTCTGGTAAGAACTTTAGAAGACATCATCAAAACAGTCCGATACTGCAACTTCTTTCATTGCTAAACCTATTTGTAACTGTATTACTTAAATATATAGGCCCAGGCCTATTCCTAGCAAGCAGTGCCATGTATTATGAAAGTTTAATAAATTATGACATATTTTTGATCTCTCTGTATGTCTTAACCTTTTGACCGCCAAGCATTGAACAAAAATGACGCGCCACCGTCGCCACGTAATCGTGTTTTGTCAAGCGAAATTGAACTTTGCGGAAGCCCGCGTAGGTCCCTATTGCATTACAAAGCCTGTCGGCTGTAGCTGTCGTTGGCGTCCATGGCACAACTTTTTGATGTCGGCCACAGCCGACTGTGGCGGTGAAAGGGTTAAGCAATGAAAGAGGGTTGAGGTTGCAAGTTCAATCTAGCTTGATGTGGTGAATGTTTGTATTTCTCTTTCAATTATAAAATTGTTTATTTGATATCCTTTCAGGCTAAGGAGTTTTGGAATGGCAAAAGAGTGATTGAAATGAAGAAGGAAAGGCCCCAGTGGTTCAGTAAGAATCTGCTGCAAAAATCCACACAACAACCCTCGGATTCAAAAGACGTGAAGCCTACAGATTTAGCTTAAAAAATAATACAGTAACATAGATTGTAGATTTTATTAAATAAATAATTATACTTAATTTCATTTGATAGCAGAAACAAGTAAATAAGATGTATGGGGAGTCTAGCGAATCTGGCATAAATGTGGACGAGTTTAATAAAAGGACCCACTTTGAATTAGGACACTTAATTCTACGATTTTCACTCAGTACTTCATTCTTCTACTAATCCTATTAATTCCATATGGACGAAGTGGGCTCTTTTTGTCTGGATTGTTACGTGTAAACAAATCTTTGAACAATTGAGTGCAGGGAACCTGTTAGGCAGGGCTCCCTGTTTGTAATCGATCAGCTATGAGTGTAGCAACCAGTGGCGGAAAGTTAGAGAAAAAAATATGAAAAATGGATTTATTTTTCTAATGGTTCAAAATTTTAAAAGAATCCTGCATGTTATCCTAATTGATACTCATTGTCTGATTAGCCTGCTCAGTATGAAACGCCACTCACTGAGAACGTTGTACTAAATCCAATCCACTTTGTGAATTCCCAGGTGGTATTGTAGTATAAGCAAGGTTCCAACACCAAACAAATAAAATTGTGTTTTGTTTCTGATAGTAATGTTATTCAATGTCTAGGTTGTTCATGGTACCTACCCATTATTTGAAATTAAACATTAATTTATTTACTTGTCACTGCAGCTTTCAAACTTTCAATTAATTAATTAAATTTATAGTTTATTACATTACAACAACTTTACATTTTGCTTGGCAAAGGCTTCAAAGGTATAAATATTTTTTTATATAACATTATCAAATGAATGTGGAATGTTATCAAAATCATCAATAATAGAATCTGGCTCAATATCCCCTGTAAAATGGGATTCAACATGAGCCTGAAATTCGTTAAAGGCAACGTCTTTTGGAAATGCTTCTCCACACATAGGGCAAATTCGTTCGCCCGTAGGAGGAGACTCTTTCGAGTCTTGTTCCGTGTTTTTCTTGAATGCTGAAGTGTTGAGTTCATTGTAAGTGCTGGAGTCAACAGGAGTGGCCCAGTTAGCTAGACTGTCGCTGGTCTCTATTTCCTTATGCTCGGAAGTTGTTATTTTTGTACTATTTGCGATGCATGATGGGCATTTGTAGCCATCTGAAATGAAACACATAGATGATTAATCTTAGTAGTTTCCAAATGTTTGTAGAATACACTACAAAATAGGGTTAAATTCAATGCTGACTTATCCCAAGAAACTAGAAAGTGATACACATATCCAACCAAAATATTTTTAAACAAAAAAAAACCGATTTCACTTAGCTTCAAAGCTATAGTATAAAATGCTCAAATTACTATATGTGTGTGTGTGCCTATAATATTTGAAGAGTTCCCTCGATTTCTCCAGAATCCCATGATCAGAACCTGACCTGGTGACACTGGGACCAACTGTAAAGTATCTCTTTCAAAAAATAATTTTCCTCGGTGAGCCGCCTCCGAATAATCGGTGAATATACATTAAAAAAAAACAAAGATATCAACAGACTGAGAACCTCCTCCTTCGAAATCTTGAAGTCGGTTGAAAAAGAACTTCTGATTTTTTTCTTATTCTTACATCAGTACAGTACAGCCATAGTGATAAACATAAAGCTTTTCATTTCATAAAGTAGTAGTTTTAATTGAGTACAGTAATCTGAAAGCTCTTGCCATGTATATGTATGGCGGGAGCCAGCAGGGCAGAGCAGGAGCTAATAAATATGTCAATGACAATATACCACTTAAATCTGGGCATCGCCTAGCAGCATGTTAATGTATGTACATTACTTTTCTGTGACAGTTCAACCTGCAGAGGGGATATTCCAAAAAACGGCAAACACTGAAAAATTTGGAAAACACTGATTAAGTTTACTTACATTTCAATACACTTTCCACTCTTGATATTGCTAATTTGAGGTCCTTTTCCTGCTGTGCCATTTCCTTCTTCAACTGCTGAAGCTTCTCAGTCTGGCTGCGGATCTCTTTCAAAGAATCAGTTGCCGGCTCTTCAATGTATGTGAAGCCAATGGAATCTACATTCAGCATTTCATCATCTAGGTCTTGTAGCTCACTCATTTGCTCATACTGTTCCACTAACTGTGATTTCTCTTGAATGTAACTGTTAATTACTTTTAGAGAAATTTCTTCTAAACTAGATTCTGAAAACTTTTCCTGATAGTTTGAACTTGTTTTAGGAGTGCTATGGATGTAGGTATTTGTCCGGATTAAAGGATGTTTAGCTTGTTCAGCACTAGTAAGCTTCTCAGGGCCTTTTATACAGGCAATTTTGTTCCATAAGGTTTTGTTCTCGCATGACACCATAAAAACATGATGCATAAGTTGTGACTTTTGTTTCTTCAGCTCAGCTATCTTTTGTTGTAGCTGCAATCTCTCATCTTCTTGTAAAGGAATGTATTGGGATCCTTGTTTAGCTTTCGTGGTATCGACTTTTAGCTTCATGTTATCTGTTTCCAAAGTGTTTATTCTCCGCTGTAACAGTAGACATCGATCTCTCATCGCGTGCAGGGCTAATTCGTGGACACTGACGTTATTATATTCTGCTTTCAACGTTGACTGGAATGTAGAATCATTGTTGAAACTAACAATAGATGAAGACTCCATAGTAAAGTATCAGTATTCAAAGTTTCGACTGAATTATAGAAGGTAAGTCAATAAAGTATGATGTTAACATTAATTATACCATTGCAGTATTTCGAAACAAATAAGTTCCTACAAGTTTTGCTCCTCAATATTAAAATAAGTAGGTGATAGTAATTGTTGACGACTTTAGTGACACTGACGTCACTGTGACAGAGATGGCAGTCAGGCTTAGACATAAACAATGTGAACGACTTAAACCGTAACTCAAACGGCCCAAAAAATAATATAACTTCAATTTTGTCACACAGTAAGCTCATTCTGAGTTATCGGTATTTATATTTACAAATAAAAGTATTTAAAGTTTAAGCTCTTTATGAAATATACGGTAGAGATCCAAATTACCATTACCATGCTCAATGTTCTGGATGTACCGGATGTTCAGATGCTGAGCAATGTAATCCCTAGTGTGAATGTATGAACGAATGAATGTATACAGAAGCTGTCAAGTACAGCACTAGTAGTCAGTCCAGTCAGAATAGCGATTGTCTTTATGTGTGTAAACGTTCCGTGTTTGGGAAAGAATAGCTGTAATTCGCGAGTAATTATTTATTTGACTTTATAATTTCGTCGTTAAAATATAATAGAGAACGTTATCTTAAGTGTGTAGTGTTTGTAAGTTTTATTTTATGAACTAGTTAAAAGTGCTAATCGAATCAATGACGAAGCTACTTGGTGACATGCAGTACGAAGTTTAGCCACTGATTTCTTGAGTGTTGAAGTCATTCCGGAGTAAACAGAAGGTGAATCATTGTTAATACCGAGGGTTCCTTGAATGTAGTAGTCTCTCTTGGATTCCAAGTAAGTATTCCATTATTCTTGCTAGTTATTGTAAATTACAAGGCTGTAGGAGGCTTTTATTGCGGAGTTTCTTTTGATGTGCTATTTTTGCCTGACCTCCTTTAGTTTAGCAAAGTAGTTCATTGGAAAATATTTGCTTTCACACTTATAAATATCTACTATAGTACCAGTTAGAAACAATGAACCAACTAACAAAATAGTTTTTATCTACTATTTTCACAGATCAGTCTACAACCTACTTGTTTTTCAATTATAATAAATCCATACACAATCAATCTTAAATCTGACAAATTAGTACTATAAGTGTATCCCACCAAGAAATGTACAACTTCATTGTTGTATAAAGGAATGTTGTAAACAACTACAGGATTGTAAACAAGGAACCAGTTTTGTTCTAGCTTACTTTTAAGTGAACGCCAAAAATATGTATACATCTTTAAACCTTATTACAAAGGTATAAGGTACAGAACTGTAAACATATTTTTGGAGTTGAATTTACATATGATAAGGTATAGTTCCCTCCTCACTTCTCTTAAGACTTTTTAATGTTTGGTCATGATATTGGTAATTCTTCTTTTGTTGACAAATCATTAATTTAAATAGGAGTAGGAGTGAAAAATAGAATATATTTTGGGACTATAAGTGATATAAATTTGTGTGCTGAATTACTCTATTACTAATTTAACTTATTTGTGAAGCACGTAATTATAATTGCTCACTTCAAAATATTTGGGTTGAAAATCAATCCACCATACCTACTCAATTATTTATTTTCATTTTCTTTGTTTTGTTTTTTTCTGTGATACAAGCTGTATGGAAGTTTAAGGAAGTTTACTTATTATAAGGACATAATGATTGTCTTTTGTTATTTGGGTTACAAACAACAATATTAGGCTGATGAGGTGATGATTAAAAAATTAAAGTAGGTGATACACTTTTATTATTTTGATTAGTGGTTAATTATTATTTAAGAAATGGTTCTTACAATGGTTAAGAACATGGGTTATTTGCAGTATATTGGTGCTAGGCTTGTTATAGTATTCACATTTCAGTCATACGAGAAAATATTACGACTATAAAGTAAATAAAGATGAAGTGAATAAAAGTTTTCCATCATATTTTCTCGGAAAAGTTTGTTTTTATCATATTCTCTCAATCAGCTTCAGTACCCATCTACTGAAGCTAATTGAGAGAGCACAATAAAAACGAACCTTTCCAAGAAAATATGATGGAAAAACTATTATGCACTACATCTGTACTACCTTGCACTCTAACCTGTATTTCAATATCTTAACTTTCAAATTAATAAAAAAAAACTCAACTGTAAATGACCTTGCAAGTGAACTATTAACACTTTTCATGCTGCAGTTCACTCTACGCTAATACCCGATCCTAGCATTTTTCCACTTTGTAGAGGAAAGCTGCTACACACAGAGGACCCACCTAGCGGGTTTCTGGCAGCCAATCTGTTAATATCTGGCATTTGGCTGGTTTTACTACAACATAAAAGTTGAACTTGTTGAATCTTTTAGAAACAGAACTTTTTTTTTCTTTGTTCCTGAGTTGTTGGATGTTATTAAGCCCTGACAACCTAACACCTAACTATAATAAATGAAACCTAATTCAAAAGTATAGTGTACTGAATAAAAACACACACAAGTGTAAATAGGTATAATATTCTTCCGTAATACACAAAGTAGGTACATAAATACATTAAAAAAAAGGTAGGGAACCCTTAAAGTCATCATCCTGAATAATTGAAAAATGGAATGTTTAAAAAAAAACATATAACTGGTATATTTTAATTGTTTTTGTTTTATTTTAATTGTTTTCGGAACTCGGCATCATTTTTATGAACATGTGCCATGGAGCTTATCTTTGTATCACGCAACGTAGCAGATCATACGGTCCCCGCCCGTACTATTAAACAAATGAAATAGCGGTAGGGTCAGGGAGGGAACAGTCGCTCGGTGGGAACAGTGACTCGAATGTGCTGTGCGAGAAACAGAAAGAGCTTTATGTCTGTCCTCTACATCAATCGGAACCGTTCAGTACCCGACCACGTACGAACTAGTTAGTGAGGCGCTCCGGCACCATGCGAATGTGTTATGGTGCGTTTTTGTGTTTAATGCTATCAAAATTACATTTCCAGATCAGTTTCACTCCTCTTTTTTCTCAACTCGTGCGAGATTTTCAATTACTTATGTTATTATCGAAGAGTGTGTCTAATCTACTTAGTATTGGCTGATAATTCAAGGCCCTAGGTGTTTGTTTGTGTTTTTAATTTGAACTAAAATACAAATTGACGCCAAGGTCAACAGACGTTCGTTTTGGAAAAGTACACGGTGGCTCGCGAACCACTGTGCACCTTACAGAGTTGGACTAAAATTTACTTGAATATGAATAAGAATAAAAATTCTGTGATTATTAAAAGTAATTCATGCACTCTTTTTTTTAAATTAAATGAAAGTGAATAAATCATGCGACATTTAGGTAGGTACCTATTTTAAATCAAGAATGAAATCAGGAACGATTATTCCGGGGGTTGTGCTTACCTATTCTAATTACCGTTTTATTCAACAAAAATGTTATTTGTTATATAATTTAGGTTCGATTCCTACGTACCTAGCAATTGTGTACTGTTAGAACTACTGTTTACAGGGCGTAGTATACAGTGACTCGAGCCACTGTGTACTGTTAGAACCACTGTGTACTAGCGGGTCCTAGTCACTGTGTACAGCAACCGGTACACAGCGGCTCGATTCCCAATTTCTAAAAAAGAATGGATATATCTTTTTTGGTGAAAGTAACAGCAAATATATTTGCTACATATGAAAGTGTAATAATGCACGGTGCTCTGTGCTTGCAACAATTGGTTCAGGGATTTATATTTTTCATGCAACAGCCTGTTGAAAAAATCCTAGCGACTGTTCCCTCCCTGACCCTACTAGGCCAGTTGTCCGCGACCATGATAAAGATAAATAATTTAATTTATGATAAACCCATTTAGAATAACATCATGTAAATTATTTGTTTTGCGCAATTTTCATGGTAGGTACTTACTGTATTTGTTGTGCCAAACATCCTAATGAAACCAAGTACTATCAACTTATAAATTCCATGTAATCTACGTCTAAGCAGATGCTCTGCAGCTTGAGAGCTCAATTTGTGTTTATTTTTAAAGCCAAATATGACTAACCTCTTAAGATTTGCATAAACTAATACCTCTACTTAAATTCTTTACACATATGGCTGCCAGGTTTTTAAATTATGACCACATTGTCTATCGGCATAGAAGTATACATTTGTATAGCAAAAACATACTAAGATTTTTTTTCCTATTGTAAGACCTAATAAGGTTGTGATTGACCAATTATATCTTGTAATAGTTGGTTGCTTGTTTTCCTGTAGATAAGTACTACAGTTCAATCTAGTTCTAAATAGTTGTTAGGTCTGACATACCATGTCAGTGATATCTGAATGACTTACTAGATAAAGTAGAGTAAAGTATTATAGTTGTTACAATTAAACGGATTAGTCGCGTGTTAGCACTAATCTCCCAACGTTTCGGATTCTTTTCAGCGCCCGTGGTCACGGGATAGACAGAAAAATACATGTTTATTGTCTGTTTATCCCGTGACCACGGGCGCTGATATAGATAAAGACATGTTTATCTGTCTATCCCGTGACCACAGGCGCTGTAAAGAGCCCAAAACGTTGGGAGATTAGTGCTAACACGTGTTTTATCCGTTTAATAGGCAAGATGCAATATTTTCATTTATGCTTTCATTTGAAAGAATTGCACCTAGAATAGACCACGAGTGTATTAAAAAATGAAAATACTATAATTTGTAGTCAAAAATTGCTATTACTAAACTGACAATTTAAATTTTCGCGCCTAAACGGATCTACAGTTTCTGTGACGTCACTTATGTGTGTCACTCGCCATATTTGTTCGTTCAGTGTCAAATTGTTGTATTTTTTTTTTGACCTGGTTGTTAGCCTTTTAAGCCAAATCCTATAGAAAGTTGCCAACCCCATTAGTTGTCATAACAGGAGTGACGTCACCAGACGCTGATTGGTGGATTAAAACACATTAGCTATTGTTTTATGTTTTTTCAACATTTTGATCACAAATATTATATGTAAATATTACAGATGATGGTAAATATTATAGCTGCATCTTCCCTATTTAGCAACTGGTTATGAGAAGACAATATTATAAAGTAAAGTATATTAACGAAGTGTTAAAAGGGATCTGCTGCCCATCCCACTTCCATATGGTTGTAAAGTTTTCATTATTTTAAGAATGTAAGCGTCCCCTGCGACCTACTTGGGCAAACACTAACTCTCGGTAATGTTATAAAAAAACTTATAGTTTACTACGCTCTTAGCTGATCCTAGTATTTTTCCACTTTGTAGAGGAAAGCTGCTACACACAGAAAAGCCACCTACCGGGTTCTGGCAGCTAATGTGCTAATGGCATTTGGCTGGCATTACTTCAACATAAAAGTTGAAGTTGTTGAATCATTTATAAACATAACGTTTTGTTTCTTTGTTGTTTCTGCTTACAATTTAAAGTTCACGTAAATCTTATTGTTGTTCACAAACCAAGGGATAGATAGGGGATTCCCTCTCTCATTTTATTTTATTTCCAATAATTGAGAGTATTATTATCGCGTCCCGGCCCGGATGACTGCCATCGCAACGTCGGGACCGGAGCTACTATTGCTGTTGCATACCGAGAGTTTGTCGTAGGCAATCCGGTGTTGTGACTTGAGACCCTACAGAACCGTAAATAACTACCAAGAGGCTACCTGCTCGACAACGCCTACTAATCCCACGCTTAACTTAACCTGGTTTGAAAAACTTATCTCCAGCAAACACCTGGTTCCTTTGTCCTAATCATCACCGGTTTGGATGTGAATCACTATTTTTCTAGAGAAGTAACATTAGGAATTACATATAGTAGTTACTCGCTATCTCTACCGCTTTCGAAGACGAATTTCGCATCGGCCGGGGCTCTGCTTACTTTACAAATGCTGTAAACCTGATCGGTGTAGATTAAAAATGCAAAAAGATGATCGAAGACATTAAAAATGTAGTCAACGTAGTTACTTGACCGATAGGTTAAATTGGTAAAGCGATCGAGCCACGGCAAGGCGTATCCATGTTGGTTCAAATCCAACTCGGTAGATAACTTTTTCAATGTTTTCGATGTTTTTATTTGATCCAATAACATTTTAGTGTACGCGTGGAATGCCTTTCTAAAAATATACAAAAATAATTGTGAATTTCGCTTTAGCTCCTTTGAGATCACATCACACATACTAAATGAGGCAAATACTCGCCGTATCAGCAATCAGTAAGCAATGAGAATATATAAGTGCCAGTACCGCGTTAGTGACGGTCCATGTCAACATTTTAGCCCTTATCACCATGATATAAGGTACAAACTGCAAACATTCTTCAACGCGTCAACATTACGTATAGTGTTAGCTAGGTGCGCAGACCTACATTGCCGACGATTGGATGAATCCGCTCTATATTCGTACTTCTAGTGCTATTATTTAACTTTAAGCCTATTTTTTTTTCAATGAAGATACGCGCAAAGCTCTGCGCAGATAGCTTCGCAATCCCAAAAAAAAACATCTTCCTGAAAACGATCTTAGAGTTACACTATTATACTGTTAATTGTTTTTCAATATCTAAACTCGTTCCGTGGAGTGCCCGGAGCAAAGGTCCTAAGTACACTGGTGGAGTTACCATGTTGTATGGCCAGGGATATTCTTTGCGCCAGGTACCCACCAGAAGGGATCGGCTCTGCGGTCTCTGGCGTCGGGCTAGGGCCAAACACTTTCCCCCTTATTCATAAACGTATCTCAGGCCTCCATTAGTTATTTTATGTTTTGTCCTTATCTGTCACTTTGACAGTTGTGTTTGTTAGAGAAAGACAAAACATAAATTGGTCAATGATGCCTGAGACGTTTATGAACAAGGCGGTTTGAGTTTGGCACACCAGGGCCTACCATATTAACATCTTGCTGGTTATGGTTTGAAAAGGTAAAATCCATACAGTATATGGTACCTAAAATGGTGCTTAAAGAAAGAAAAGCAACATTTATAACCGGGTGCGTAACGGTTCGTATAACAACTTTTGATATATTTTTAGTCGATATAACGATTAAGGGACATAATGTACTTTTGGTATAACAACATTTTGTATATTCTGAGAGCATCTAACTATCGTAAGGTATAATGAATTTCTAATATAATAAGTAATAATCTAACAGTCACATTGTATAAGGTATTTCAGATATAATTCTGTATGATATACCACTCATTTGGTCTAATGTAGTACTGGTATAATTTACAATTTTTACTACAATTACAAATACCTACCTTTGTAAACTTAAGGGCCTACATACCTTTGTAAAAGTGGGTTAGGTTAGGTTAGAACTGCGACCCCGCGAAAACAAACTGGCGCTAGAAAAATAGGTTAGGTTAGGTTAGAACTGCGACCCCGCGGAACCAAACTGGCGCTAGAAAAGTGGGTTAGGTTAGGTTAGAACTGCGACCCCGCGAAAACAAACTGGCGCTAGAAAAATAGGTTAGGTTAGGTTAGAACTGCGACCCCGCGGAACCAAACTGGCGCTAGAAAAGTGGGTTAGGTTAGGTTAGAACTGAATACATCTTCGCACAAAGTAATAATATCATTGACGTTTATTTTGCTTCAATATATTAACATCCAAAACCTACCTACAAAAACAAAAATAAAAACCCTCATGGACATGCGCATTTCTCGAGTCATTGCTATGACACTAACGTTAGGCGCTTTCACGAACTTAATAATTATGTAAATGAATTATTATTTTTTATATTTTTCAATACATTATACCATAAATACTTATACCGATACTTCATTATACGCAGTAAACGTTATATTCAATATGTATTATATCGACTGATCATTATATGCCATGAAAATATAACATTTGTTGTTATACCAAAAGTTTATTATGCCGTTTAAGTGAATATACTCTATGAAATTATACTAAAAATTGTTAGACGCCTTGAAAATATATCAAATGTTGTTATACGGATCATTACACACCCTTTATAACCTGTAGGTTCCTCATTATGTAAAAGAACTTGAAAGACCTCTAAATGTATGAATGAATGAACTTCAAGATAAATATGAGCCTTATGGCATGGCATGGGTATACACAGCTGAACGGTATAGGTACGGTATGCGACTTCCATACTATGAGAAGTCCTGCATTCGAAGCACATATTTGAATTCTGTAAGTGTTGTGTGTCGCAATCGTGATCGAGTTACAAGTGAGAACGCGGACAGTAGTAGTAGCAGTGACAATGGACGAAAAAGCGAACTCGAAAGAGGGTAGATCGCTACGGTGTGTGGGTAGACTACTAAAACTCGCCGCAACGTTAGTTACTCCGTGATGATGGTGCATGCAACTGCGTCGAAATATCGGGTGCTCGTAAACACATATATACATGGTAAATATCCCGTATCAAATAATATTTATAATACATATTTGAATTCCACCCGACCCGTAGGTGCTAATTATGATTTCTCTTATGCACGAAATAAATATAATTTTATATTTACTAAATGCTCTTTAGTAAAGAAAGAATATATATACAAGTCCTCACCGTTTATACATATTGGCACGCTAAAGTTAAAATGTTCTAAGTCTCTATTCTGAACGCTACTTAATTATGCCCAATCTAGCCAATTTCGACTTGACCCACATTCAGTTAACGGCGATCTGTGTGCGTCGCATGAATTGCTTAACCAGACCTCAGCGAGAGCTAGGTACAATTAGGGGGCGTCCATTAATCGCGTCATACGTTTTTGGCTTGTTTTAGACCCCCCCCTCCCCCATGGTGATCTTTGGTGATATTTTCAGGACCCCTCCCCCCCCCTGTCCAATATGACGTGTAATTTTTTGCTAACTAAAGTACGTACAGTTTTCTAACACGTGAACCTACTTACGTAACGTACGTACACGTAAAGGGTAAAAAAATGATACTACATGTATACATATAAAATAAAATTATCTTTAATAGAAAAAGAAACCGTCCAAGTGCGTGTCGGACCACGCGGTTTCGTACCTACCTACTATCGAAAAAGTAATATCAAAAGGTCGTATCTGCGTATGAAATGAGTTTTTAGGAGATAACTCAATAATTTCTAAACCGATAATGTTCAAAAGTGACAGGGGACACACAAGTTAATTAGAATTACGGGGTGATTTTTTTCTGAACTAAATAAAAAAAAAATTTGGCAAATAATTACATGTATGAAGTAGTGCCCCTCTTTAAAATATATTTTTCAGCAATTTTACTACAAAACTAAGTAGCGGCATACAAAAACACACCTTATATTTAAATATTTATTAAGATATACGTTTTATAGTTTCCGAGCAAAATGGCTGTGATATACGGACGGACAGACGGACGTAACGAAAAGGGTTACGTTTTTGCCACTTTGGCTACGGAACCCTAAAAACCTACTTCACAAAATAATATGTCAAATGCCATTAAAAATTATTTACAATCATACTGCTAGTGCAATTTTACTCTGCTATTGACAGCTTGATTAATTTAAAAGTTGATAATTTTTATTTTATTGACCATAATACAGTATAGCACAAGGAACAAAAAAATTACACGTGATATGTGTCCAGACCCCCCTCCCCCCTGTGGTGATCATTGGTGATTTTTTTTTGACCCCCTCCCCCCCTAAACAATATGACGCGATTAATGGACGCCCCCTTAGTTTATAGTATACTTAGCTACGCTCTAGTTTATGAGGTGCGTATCTATGACGTCCCTAGGCAAAAAGTGCCTTTATAGACTGTCAATAATCTAAATCTTTGTCTTTTGTGTCTGCCTCCACCATCGACGAGGACGCCTCCACGTGACCACGACCGCTCTGTCAAGAGCGAAACGACAGAGAAGGAGAATCTAAATCTTTATGCCTGTAGTCTCACCTTATTGACAGTCAAAAAAATATGTACTTTTAATTCGTAGTTCTTCGTAGTTCAAGTCTTCCAAACCGTACAGTACAATTCATATTTGTTCGTAGCTATTACCTGAAAACTATATATATATCTGCTCGAGTCATATGTACTTAAAGTGTTTTAGCTAGTGATGTTTGCTCTTTATCTTTAGCAATGTAGTGTGAAGTTTTTTCATCCATGTTTATGTTTTTCTGCAAAAAAAGGTCAGGCCTGCGTAGCATATATGATAGGTTTCAGCTGGCATGTCATAGTTCTGTCCAAAAAAAAACGAAATCTTTGAATTGCGCCAAGTCTAGCCAGAGTGTTTACCCACGCGTCGTTAGCGGTGACCTATTTAATCCGCTCCTTTAATTTTTAAATCATTCCATCTCCAATATGAGCGTACGTCCAGTGTCACTTGACCTTTTAGATTTATAATAAATATGCGTCATTCCTTCACAACTATACTGGTCGCCTATGATGAAGCGTTTTATTAAATGTTTCTTAATAATGTTTGAGTGTTTAGAAGTCCATTCCATTGCCTAATCGAGTCTACAGGCCCAGCCGAACCTAGTGTAAGGTGAAGCCAAGTAATACTGCTAGACCAAGATTCACGGGCTTGTGGGTCTTCACAATACTTTACATGCAATGTTTTTGGTGGGATCGAAGGTGACATCCGGAGTGGGAGCCCTGTCATATTAGCCCCATGTAGTGAGGTTAATGCAGTATGCACACATCTAGCGGTACAATGAAAAAGACGGAGTGAGCGCCATGCTTACTATTACCTACGCATATTTGTTATCAGGTCACGAGGTCAAAGTTATACTGGTTGCTATAACTCTTTGACTATCCAGGCAACAGGCATACACGGTCAGTACGGCAGTTGTTTTGACAATAATGGCGACCTATTACGCTCGGGTTATGTTTATGCAACGCGATATTTTAATTGTCCGACGTGTGGGTGACTGATGACTGGACATTTGATATTTAAGAGTCTTGTTATTCGGCGCAATGAGTACTGGGAACTGGCAAATTTTAAGTGTTCTAAGACATCTGGGATATTTATTAGAGGTAACTTAAGTGCTAAGCTGGTTGCTAGTATGGCATGGCCATATTCTTACGAGCTTTGGTTTAGGTAGTTCAAGTCTATTTAGGCCAAATCCTATGGATAATATTCAAGGCAAAAACACTAGAACTACAAAAAAAGTTTGGGGCAACACACGTTTCACCAGAATTTAGCTTTTCATATACAATTGTCTATGGAAGCGAAAATTTGTCTAAGATGACCTCAATACAAAAATTAAGCGACCATAGACCGTTGTCTATGAAAGCTGAATTCCGCTCAAATGTGTAGAGCGCCTTATGCTACCATCAGACCTAATGTTGGAAAACCCGGAGACCGATGAAGGCTGGTCAATGTGCTATAAATGCTGTAACAAAAACAACTTAAATAACAGACTTAATAATTTAAATAACAGAAAAGTAACATACAATCCTTTACCATGTACAACGACTTATAAAAAGCGTCGTATATAATTGTTTACAAAAGCGGTCATAAGGTCATAATCATACAATTGGAATATTCTCTCTAACAAGTCGTCACGTCTACCATACCTAACCTACTTACTCGTGCCTGCACCTACATCAGCATTTTGCACTGCCGACGTCACGTCTAATTTCACTGACACCAATAATATTTCCTAGTGGGTAAAATGACGTGGCTGCCATGCAACATTTTATTTCGACAACGTAGGTATGTATATTTATTTTTGCACGCCCACACGCGACGGAATAGTTTGTTTGTATTCATTGTGCCTACTTGCGATTACTTGATTGCGGGCCAAATACAACTGAGTAGGTACCTACTGAAATTAGGCATTTTCAAACCAAATACTTTAAACGCAGATTACTTATAGAGGGAGAGAGCCACGTCAGATATGACATAATAATGACAGCATCGAAACCACTCTATTCAGTTTGCTTTATTATGCTTATTACTAGATCTGGACATTTGGCAGCTGAAAAGTGGTGTAGGTCAAAGAATGCAAACCACTTCAAGATAACACATCCTGGAGTTCTGGGTTTGATGCAATATTATGAGAAAATAAATAATTAGATTATATCATTGCCAAAAGTTTCTGTTGCGGAAAAGTATACTGTGCTTATTTGATTAACAACGTATAATGTAATTCATGGTTTGTCGCCTACGTTTTTGTTTCCGAAATAATACGCAATGTTTTTTGTTTTAATGTTAAAATATAGACCCTGCCCTTATAACTGAGACAATTTTGGCAGTTTTTACCTATTTTGGTATTACTATTTTCCAATTCAAAAAATTTGCTAGTCTGTCACTCTGACCTCCACCCATTAAAAGCTGCCAGATGACCGGATCTAGCAATAAGGATAGTATAATTAAATTAGTATAGCAATCTAACCAGACGGATTTTGTGTCATATCCGACGTGGCTGACCACTTACTCCATGACTGACTTAGTCCATTATTTACGTATATAAAAATTTAACTTACCGAATATGTGTGAGTGCATGAGTGTGATCGCTAGTTCGGTTAGCACTGTTAGCAGTAGTAGTAGCTCAAGTCAATGTAAATACCCACCCTGATGCCATCTATTAATGCCATTCATTCGTCTATTTGGGGTTCGTTTGCCGTATTAAGGGAAGAGCAATGCAAGACGAATGTTTGGTCAAATCTCGATAACCTACACGGAATTAATAGGCGCCATAATGGTAATTTTGTTTGACTCCACACTCCACAGCATGCAGTAATTCTAGCCTACATTTTCTTGAGATTGTCGTCTGCAAACAACGCTGATGCTCTCATAGGTAGAAACAGGACAGGTTTTTCGCAACTCAAGTAACTTGCTTCAAGTGCGCGGAATGCCGAGTTCTGCAGCTATATAGTAGCTACTTATGATAAAAACAACACTCGGTCGGTGCATACAGTAATGTTAATAGATTAAGGTTGTTAAAACGGACGAACTGCGTTTTTTATCTCATAGCAGTGAGTATTTTTAGATGCGTTTAGCGTTAACGCTGTCTCTGCAAGCGCATTTTACGATGTCTATTGTCTGTTGTGTAAAAGTAACTATAAAATTAGAAATTATAAAACTAGCCTTTTCCGTGGGTTTGCCTAATCCAAGCGGCCATGTTGCATTCCGGAAGCAAAGCAAATACCTACATGTCGCATATCGGTATAGAAAATAATTATTCACGATTTCCGTTAGGTACCTACTTACCTCAAAAAATACAACCAGTTGAACCAGTTCAAATTTAGTTGAATTCACCCTGCTCCTGTTATAAGATTTATTAGAAGTCGATAACAATGTACTCGTACTTAATACTTATCTAGATTTCATGCCTGTATATGCGTTGCTTGTATTAACAAATAATCTATAAATAATAACATTTACCATTTTACATAAATACAAAACATCTCTTACATTTGGCTCATTGCCATTTTCATGTTTGCTGCACGTTGATACATTAAATAAGGAAACAGTAGGTATTATCATAAAGTTAAACCAATTGCGCTACTGTTTATTTTAAGCAGATTAAGAACACCAATACCACTATTATGTGGTTGGATTAGTTAAACTGTTTGATAATGTGTTTTAATAGCATTAATCGAGTACGTGTTAGGGTAGGTCGCAGCTAAATCATTAAGCCTAAATACCCAGGTCTATTATGTCATCTTTCTAAGTGACGTTACTTTAGCATCATCTTATAACGTAACAACGTCGCCAGAAAAATCAACAAACATCTGAACTAGATTTATTGTCTCCCTATGTTCATAATTTTATAATTGCGTCTAGTCTTCGTCGGTAGTCTAGTCACTACAAGATTTTGGAGACAGATAAAAAAAACCTTGATCAGAAAAATCACAAATCAACTTCACACAACTGAATGAATTCGATTAACTTATGAATTCCATACATGTGTGTAAAGTGTCTAAAACCTTAAGTTTAATTTCACAACAACTTGAAACCGCTTCAAAACATTTCTCTTCGTTTGATTAGTTAGTCATTTCCATTGTCTGTTGCAATTACCTTGGCCTTATCTTATTTCCTTTGCAAATTATAACTGATGCGTTGACCACTCCTTGTTTGACTGTGATAACGTGATAAGACTATAGAATGACAGCTAAATGGTGCATCTTTTGCACCTGGTTTATAGATGTTTACTGTGCGGTTTAAGAGGAATTTCCTTCCGCGAACGCTCCGGCTGTGGAATGAACTCCCTGCCAAGGTTTTCCTAAGAGACTACAGTTCGGGGCTCTTCAAAAAAGTAGTGTACAGATTTCTAAAGGGTCGGCAACGCGCATGTGACCAGGGTTCAAAAGGATAAATATCAATGATAATTATCGATTTGATTATAACTAAAAATTTGTTATGACAGAATGCACAATGAAAATATCGCACGTGAAAATCAATATTAGTACGTAGTTGGGCTATAAAGCTTGTCCCAGAAAAAAAAGTCGTTTATTAGTTAGTATGAAATAATGTAAGCAATAAAAAGTTACCAAATTTTTGACAACAGTTTATTAGAAATGTAGCAAACAAAACGTATTTTTGTTATGTTTTTGTTCTATTGTTTATTCATCCAGAAACTTCGTAATTTTCTTTTGATTCCTGCCATCAGGTTTTGTACATCAGGGTCTGTGATTAGTTTTGAAGCTGCATTCCATTTCGCTTGAAGTTTTCAACTGATGTGGCGTTAGTTTTATGTTTTAAGAGCTTCTGCTTCATACGAGCCCAATATTTTTCTATAGGTCGTAATTCAGGACAGTTAGGAGGATTTTGGTATTTTTCTACAAATTCGACATTATTGGCTTTGTACCATTTTATCACATTTTTAAAATAGTGGCACGTGGCCTGATCAGGCCAAAACAGAACTGGCTTCTTGTGTCGCTTAAAAAACGGCAAGAATCGCTTTTCCATGCACTCTTTAAGGTATATATCGCCTTTCATAGTTTCTTTAGCAAAGTATGGAGTGCTGCGTTTGCCGCAAGAACAGATCGCTTGCCACACAATAACCTTCTTCGCAAATTTATCCGTTTTTATGACATTGTACTCGTCATTGATAGTTTTTCTATCGGTCCCCGAATAAAAATGATGTCCCGGCAGTGATTTAAAATCAAGCTTGCAATATGTTTCGTCGTCCATCACAATACAGTATTTTTTTGTCGTTAATTATGAATACAGTTTTCTGGATCACGTTTTAGCGTCAGTTTCTTGTTTCTAATTTCTATTAGGCACTTTAGTTTGTTTGAAAGTCTTTATAGAATTATTTTTCTTTACTCGTTGCACAGTGGATTTAGACGTTTTAAACTTTTCAGCTAAATCTCTTACAGATGATGTAGGTTTTTTCAGCAAAGCAGCTATGATACTCTTCTCAATATTTTTCTTAACAAACCCGGTCTTCCGACCACTTCCAGGACGCCGTCGAATACCGCCAGTCTCTCTGAATTGTTTTAGGACCCTTTGCACAGTTCTAACAGACGTGTTTAGCTCCATTGCCACTTTTTTCGTGAAAATGCCTTAATATTGGACATATTTGTACAATATTTTCTCACGAAGTTTTTCTTGTGGAGACGAGATCTTTGAAAATGTGACTGTGACAGATTTTTTTCTAATATTAAATAAAGAACCGAGATGTATTTAACATATAACCAGCCAGTTACAACCATTTTCATTGAAACCTGATATACCAACGCTGCGTAAACTAACGACACTTTTTACTGGGACAAGCTTTAGTTTAAAAAATCCATACCGGGGATAATTATCCGATAATTATCGAATAAATATCGCGATAAATATCAGAGATCATACTTATCTTGATAATTTCGAACCCTGTATGTGACATCTCTGGTGTTGGAGGCGTCCATAGCTACATCTGCTTACCATCCGGCGGGCTAAACCTATACCTATGCCTGTTAGCCAATGTCGTAATATAAAAAGAAATTGGTAACAGGCATGACAAATGCGTTCAAAAACCGTAGACAATGACAAGCATTACAACAAACGATTTAACTATGATAAGTTTCTTATCTGCGGCAGTAACGTAATTTTAACTTTGCATGCTCAAATATTGTTAAGCACTGAGTTTCAAATTTGGAACATCGAATTTGATAACATAATGTTACCGCCATGGCCAACTCGATTGGTACCGCGCGAGCCCCGACACAATCGAGTTGGCCACGCCGACACAATCGAGATGGCCGCGGCGGTGCAATGGCGGCCATTCTATGATTTCCGAATACGGCATTTATAATAAATAATATGAGTGTAGATAAAGCAGTGTATGCAACTGTACGTAATTAGGCCTTAAAACACTCGTGTGATCTTATTATGAAATTCGCCTGCGGCTCATTTCATAAAACCACACTCATGTTTTAAGGACCCTTATTACGTAACAGTTACATAATAGTAGTTTATGTAACTGTTACGTAATAAGGGTCCTTAAAACATGAGTGTGGTTTTATGAAATGAGCCGCAGGCGAATTTCATAATAAGATCACACGAGTGTTTTAAGGCCTAATTACGTACAGTTGCTTACACTGCTTTATCTACACTCATATTATATATATTAAATTAATTGTTCGGAAACCATAGAATGACCGCCATTGTACCGTCATGGCCTACTCGATTGTGCCGGCGCTCGCGCGGGACCAATCGAGTTGGCCATGGCGGTAACATTATGTTATCAAATTCGATGTTCCAAATTTGAAACTCATTGCTTAACAATATTTGAGCATGCATAGTTAAAATTACGTTACTGCCGCAGATAAGAAACTTATCATAGTTAAATCGTTTGTTGTAATGCTTGTCATTGTCTACGGTTTTTGAACGCATTTTAGAGTACTTACAGTATGAGTGTAGATAAACTACTATTTATGATATTCGCTTGTGCGAAAGAACGCCTGTGCCTGTGCGGGTCTACCCTTTATTTAATGTTTGGTGCTTTATAGACATTTACTTATTGAGTAAATAAATGAAAGAACTATTTAATGACTGCTGAAAAGTAATAATATAAAGATATTACTTACCTATTAGTACAGTCAAGTGTAAAAATATGGGTGTACTCATCTTACTCAAAAATAAGTCCCATAGTATCTTATTCCGTTGTAATAAGTGCGTAGTACCATATTTTATGAGACGATTTTTTCGATACGTATTTTTGCACTTGACTGTACAACATATAAGCAAAACCACAAATAGGTATTATGCCAGGATGTGTATTGCGTATACAGCAGCATACGTAAATCTCCTTTGTTCTCAAAGTAATTCATTATTATTAATTACATTAGTATTATTGTCATGTTCATTATTAATAACTTCAATGAGTTACAAGAATTGTGTAATGTAGTTAATCATTCCTGTATGATTACAGAGCTTATTCAAGCTGTTTGTTTATCAAGAAACTATATATTACTATATTACCTTTTTTAAACAAGTTTCTCGCTAGCTAATTGTTATCATATTTTCAATTGGGCCCGTTTGTTGTGTGTGTAAATATTTCTATAAATAGTCTAGCCAATTGAAACAAATATAAACTCATGTAAGTTTAACAACGATATATATATATTGTCTGGTCCACGAAGGAATAAGATAGAACGGTTGAACCTATTTAAACGCGTTTTTTTAAAATTTGAAAGCAGGTTTTCTAGCAAGTGTTTTTAAACATGTTTTATCAAAATCGGTTCAGTCGATTCGGGGGTTTTTATCAAATTCTAATTTACAATAGTTATTGGTCACGACTCACGTAAGGTCAGACGGGGTGAGAGAAATGCTAGAAAAAATCGCTTTGGATTAATTCATTCAATAGTTGAATTGGCTACAGCGACCCCCGTACGAGTAGGTGCCCGATAGTGCAGCAGGTTCAATGGCGAATTTAAATTTCGAGCGTCCTACTTCAAAACTAAATCCAGAATTTAGTGTTCCATATGAGTCATCGGTAATTTATTGCTTTCATATGTAGTTATGTACAGTCGCCATCAAATTTATTAGAGCGGCCAGGATACTCAAAAATATCTGAACATGGACTTTATCGCCTTGGCAATAGAGGCGTTGTTCAGATATTTGTCACCACCTTGGCCGCTCCGATATACCTGATAGCGACTGTACATAACCCTAAGTATACACCATTATATAGTTCAGCTAAGATCCTTGCAAAGGGCACTGCAACATACAATACTCCTTTTCTTCTTTTCAGATCCGGCAACGTTCAAAAGCACATATTCGCGCAACTTCATTTGAATGCACATTGTGACGTAAGACCAAAAACAATAGTGTTATGGAGACTGCGTGACTCGCGATGTGGCTGAAGGTTGTGGCTGTGTTGGGGCTAGCGGCGGTGGCCAGCGCCATCCTCGAGGGCCCCAATGTCTGCATGAGAAATGAACCGTGAGTTGCATCTTCTGACGATTTTGTACACACTTATTTAGCTTGACCCATAGACATAAACAAAACGGAAGATGAGTGACGTTCATAGTAAACAAAACTGAAATGTGTTCCAGCACTTACACACTTGTAAAATGCTACACACCGCTATAATGTATGTGCATCATGGGCAAAAGAGATTAACACGGGTATGCAAGGGAGACCTCCATATTTTGCGCATTGTACAAAGTATGACTGAGACATTCTGCCACACGATTAGTTCAATATAGGTGCCGGAACCTATATTTGATGATGACACAGAATCGAGCGCCTGGTACCATATCTCCCTTTTTGTATAAATCAATGGCTTGACCCCGTATATTTATGTGCTTCAAGCGTACGCTAAATTTCATTCACTTCCCGGTATCTGAAATTTGGTATAGGTACTTCAGTAATTTATATAACAATACAATAAAAAAATAACACGGACCTGATCGTCGTCGATCTGTCGTAAGGTGACCTAAGGAACTCCTCAAGGAAGGAATGCAACTCTCGAAAAGCAATTGATAAACGTGCAAAGAACCGGTACAGTCAGCAATAAAAGTGTGTTCCAAAAAATATTTTTGGGAGTTACTTGTTATGTACAGTCACCGGCAATAGTATCTTCCTACATGAAGGCCGTAAAAATATGTGACACGCTCTTATGGCCCTACAAATAAGAGCGTGTCACATATTTTTGCGGCCTAGGAACCTACTATTTCCGGTGACTACTGTACACATGTAGTGTAAACTGGTGAAAACGATGTCGCTAGGTTAGCTAGAGCGATGCCAATTTGAGCCCTTATGCTCGGTTTCAATATCGTTACAAACATCAAGGAAGCATGTGGTAAAAGTATTTCAATAATATACATGCGCGGTCTTACTTACCTACTGGTAAAATGTCTACCTGCTAACTGCAACTGCCAGATGTGCGGTTGAGTTCGTAAGCGTTTTGTATGAGTAGCACTGTTTTAGAAGGCCTACAGATTTTATGAACATTTATCAAAGATTGCCGAGATTTAACCAAAGTTGAAGGGTGGCATCGTTAAAGGTCCCAATCTCTATGAGGCAGGAGCCTTGAGGATTTATTTTTTGTCGTCTGTTTACGCTGTTTAACGTTGTTAAAATGACGCGAGAACGACCTTGCAGCGATAACAGTTAAACATACGTTTTGTTTTGTGTAAGATTCTAAGTTTAAATATAACAAAAGACAGTTTAATCCTAAGTTTAAATATAACAAGAGACAAGAACATAGATAAACAAATAGTTATGATATATTATCATAACATAAGCTAAGCGGGAATTAAGACAAATATCAACGGTACCTAAACCTACCTTTTCATCAAGTTACTAAAAACCCTGTTACACTTATCCTATAAATCAGTTTCCTAAATTTAGTCAAGGTGTATCCGCATTTAGCAAGTTAATAGTTTACTGCTGCTCTTTTTTTTTAGCTTAGAAATATAACGGTTGATTTCGCCTGTGTATCTTTATTTTTAACCGACTTCAAGATTTCAAAAGAGGAAGTTCTCAATTAGGGTTGTATGTTCTTTTTTTTAGTTTTTTTTTTATGTTTGTTACTCCATAACTCCGTCATGTCTGAACCGATTTTGAAAAATCTTCTTTTTGTTGTTGTAAGTATATATATACAGATTGGTCCCGTTTTTCTCAAAACGCAGTTCTGATGATGGAATCCATGGGGAATCGAGGTAGCTCCTCAAATCTTAAAAGCATACATATAGTGATTTCTATATTTTTATCAACAAATCAATGATTTTCATTCAAAAAAGTGACATTTGACGAAGTGAAACTGCTGATGATGATCAGAATGGGACTCTTCAACGATGCATAGTTCACGATTGACGATTATGGCGTCTAAGAGTGCACCATCTACAATAATCCGGTCGGTTTATTTTTTCTTAAAAATTATGACGAATAAGGTGTAAGGTGTCAATTGATTCGTTATTATGATGGCTCGGGTAACATATGTTACATTTTAACCGACTACGACTGTTTTTTTCCAACAGTTTATTAAACTTTTTTTGATATTTTGACATTAAAAGTAATACAAGCTTAATTTTGTATGAAGCAGAACTTCTGCTAACGATACGGATTTTTCTACTTTTCCTTTATTTTTTAAGCATTGTAATATAAAGCCCATTTTGATCACCTCTCCCGCTTAGCTACTTCTGGTGCTGACTGTACAATGAGTGAGACTTGCATACGATCGGTAGGGTTTACAAAATATTTGCCACTGTTGCCAATACAAATACAGTAAACAGAAGCTTTCGATAAGTGTATGTATATGTATGTATGTATGTATCACTTTATTGCACATAAATCTGACGGCCTCCTAGCCTAGTCGGTAGTGACCCTGCCTATGAAGCAGGAGGTGACCGGGCTCGAATCCTGGTCAGGGCATTTATTTGTGTGTTCATCACGGATAGTTGTTCCTGGGTTATGGATGTTTTCTATGTATTTAAGTATTTATCTATATCTATCTATTATATATATCGTCGCCTTGTACCCACAACACAAGCCTTATTGAGCTTACAGTGGGACTAGGTTGATTTGTGTAAGATTGTCCCATAATATTTATTGCTTTATTTATTATAAACAAGTAGGTATAGCATAAAAACAACAGTAACATATATAAAAGATATGCACAAAAGCGAGCTTATGCCTGATAAGGATCTCTTCCAGCCAACCCATGAGAAAATGAGATACAAATTATTTAAGTGATGTGTAAAACTTACAATACATGATTAAGAAGAAAAAATATACCTACGTCAATATATCACTTAAAATAGAGAATATATTTTAATGAATATGTTTAATGCAGTTTGTTTGGATGGTCCTCTTCTCTAAAATTTCGAATTCGAATGTTGTAGATTTTGTCATTATTTAGGTACTTAGTTTTTTTATGAACAAACACACCAGACATTTTTATGCTTTTTCTTTGGCTTCAGAACTAGACTGCCTATTGGCACAAATATGAATCTATTACGTGCATCCGTTTAGACATTTATTTATAAAAGGTCCCTAGGCGGCTGACCTATTTCTGCCAGTTCCGCATGTTATTCCGACCTAACCTTGCACTTGTACATAATTTATTCATAACCCGGAACTAGGTTACCAGGGGGTGCCAACTCCAGTCGAAACATACCAATTCCCGTGTACCTAACAGTACGCTACGCGCTACGCTTGTAGCCGAGTCCAAGCTTTTTCCCGCTATGCAGGGGAAATTCCCTATGCCATAGTTCTTGGCACTCCAACTCCATCGATGGCATCGATTCGGCCGCTTCGGGAGTTTTTCAATTTTTTATTTATTTATTCGATAATAACTCAAATATACACCAATACTAGCTTTTGCCCGCGGCTTCGCTCGCGTTAAATTTGGGGTAACAAACCATACAAAATTCCACCCCACATTTTAGGGAAGTGGGGGGTTAGAAAAAGACAAAAAGTAGCCTATGTCACTCTCCATCCCTTCAACTATCTCCACTTAAAAAATCACGTCAATTCGTCGCCCCGTTTTGCCGTGAAAGACGGACAAACAAACAAACAAACAAACAAACAAACATACACTTTCCCATTTATAATATTAGTAAGTAATATGGATTTCTCTTATTTAAAGCTACAGCCAACAAAAAAGCTACAGCTCTAATGATACTAGGAATTGTATCGTGCTTCTGTTCCGTTCTTTTGTTCACAACGTGCGTGCGTGTATATGATGATACGTTATTCAAGTTTATTTCATTGACACATCCGTGATTCACCCGAGCCGGTCCTCAGTCTAGCTCACACGTTTGTACTGACTGAACTTGTCTAATATTACTTGGTTGTTAGATTTAATTATGCATACAGGCAGCAGATTTTGTTAACACTAATTTTCGTTTGTTATGCACGTTAACTATAGAATACGACTGTATTTTTACCACAACCAAATAGCACTAGACCCTACTCATAGTGTTGTGTTCCTGCTGGTGAGTAAGGTTGCCAAAGAGCTCAAAGAGGACCAAGTGTGTTGACGATCTTGTTCCTTTAGCCGTCAACACAGTGAAATTCTCCTTTTTATAAAGAGTCGGCAACGCGCATGTGACAACTCTGGAGTTGCAGGCGTCCATAGGCTACGGTAGCTGGTTACCATCAGGTGGGCCGTATGCTTGTATGCCACCGTCGTGGTATATTATTTGTAGGCACGCCAGACCTAATTTAACTTTCTTTTTTGATGAGATATAGGAAAATTTCTCTAGCCACTGACAGCCGGCCATTAGGGCAGCCGGTGAGTTCAGCATGTAGCGAACATAAGTTATAAAATGATAAATCTCCGAATCCACCCTGTATTCTGGTTCTTTTGAGGATCGCCTCAATATAAGTAGGTATTTGTTGAAATAACAGCTTTGTAGTCATGACCTACTTAAGGAAACTGTTTTGCGTAAAGAATTATTGTATTTTAAATAGCAAATGATAATTCTAGTCGAGTACAGACACAAGCACTAATGTTATCCAAATTCAAAATTCAAATTCAAAATTCAAAATAATTTATTTCGGAAGCAAGTCCATATTTGTTAGTATAATACATAAGTCTAAAACATCTTAAGTGCTAATGTTAATAAAATACAATTAAAGTTTAATAAATTACCTAATGCTAAAGACTAACCTACCCCGGAGAGCAGTGCAGGTCATTCCAGTGCTGCTGGATACGACCTTGGAACCTGTCAACAATGGTATTTAGGAAGCCGTTGGTACTAGCCTCGATTCTCCGTACTATGGATGCAACCCTTTTGCGTATAATAGCTGCAAAACCATCGGTGTGCGCATCTGCAAACATCCCCGACGCACTACAGAATCGTGGTAGCCCCAACAGCATCCTAAAACCATTGTTGTATTGGACTCTGCTCTGTGTTATGCGAGTGCCTAATAATAATAATAATTATTTATTATTATATTGTTAATGCATGCTTGCATGCTTAAAGCCATTCCATTAATACAATAATGCAATTCAATAATGCGTTACTCCTTCAGTATTTGAAATAGGTACTGATTTTACATTTTTGGACTAGAAAATTGTTCCGAAACTTTTGCCTTTCTGTCGCTCTTACTCGTAATATGCAAGAGCGATAAAGAGGCAAATAGTCATTTTATAATTTCGATATTCCCAGTAGCGACCCTTTGACCGCCAAATACGTCAAATCACGCGCGCGTAAAGTCGGGCCCTCGGCGCCAGCGCGTTTTATCACGTCCAAAATATAACCGAGTGTGCTCGTGCAAGCTTTGCTCTGGTGTCAGTGAAAGATTATTCAGTCCGATGCTTGGCGGAAGGGTTAAAGAAATATCCCTTTATCCTTTTGACGGCCTCCTAGCCTAGTCGGTAGTGACCCTGCTTATGAAGCAGGAGGTCCCGGGTTCGAATCCTGGTCAGGGCATTTATTTGTGTGTTCCTGAGTTATGGATGTTTTCTATGTATTTAAGTATTTATATATATCTATCTATTATATATATCGTCGCCTAGTACCCACAACACAAGCCTTATTGAGCTCACTGTGGGACTAGGTTGATTTGTGTAAGATTGTCCTATAATATTTATTTATTTATTTATTTATTTATCCCTAAAAAAGTACCGTTCTGCACCAGTCCTAAATTTTTCACAACATGTTTACCAACGAACCGGAGATGGCCAATGAATCTTCACACTTAACTGATCATCTCTAGTAGTGCTTATCTCGTTGCAATAAAGATCAAGAAATGTAAATTTACTATGTCGACGACATGAGTCATCCTTTGCATTGTTTTATGCAAAAACAACTAGATAACAAGTGACCTCCGATGTTAAACTGCGATACGATAACTTGGTCAATAGAAGCGACTGCTAATCGCGCTCTGTTCTTGACCTGAAGAGAATGTGTAAACGATTTTTTTTATCGGTACAAAACTCCAATGTGCACTCTAAATGGAATTATCTGCATCACGATCAAAGTGCAAATTCTTAGCCAACTAAATGTTTTAATTTGAATGATACCTAGCCTACCTAATGATACTAGCTGCTACGAAGCAGGAGGTCCGGGGTTCGAATCCTGGCAAGGGCATTTATTTGTGTTTATCACAGATATTTACCTGAGTTATGGATGTTTTCTAAGTATTTACCTATATCTATTGTAGCATGACGCTACGTTTATCGTACGACATGTGTCGACTTTCTTTAGAACTTCTGTGTCTAAGGGAGGTCTAAGGCTAGGTTGCGGTTGATATATAAAAAAGCGTACATTGTGATTCACGGCATTGCAGGTAGATGGCGCTTATATCAGTCCGCATTTTGAGATACACGACTGGCAGTTATAAATTGAGATAATATTCGCGCTAATTTTGAATATGAATTTTTGAGGTATTCCAGATTGTCAAAAAAGGGAAAAGTTGATTTTGATGGAGTGTGTCAGATGGACGAGGAGATTTTTAAAGAAAAAAAAACATATTCTGGTTTAGTCTGAGGGTTTTGCTATAATTTGCTTAGTTGCAACGTGTTGAAGTGCGATCTATTTCTCTAGATCTTTGCGTTCAAACATTATATAGCAAGTGCTAATACATTATTGAATGAAATACAAATTCTTTTTAAAAACCAAATACGTTGCCGGACAAAAAGGCCACCAGTGGGACCGCCTGAGCCGGAAGGACTCCGGAAGGCGCTTGTGGGTGCCGGACCGGCGAGACGGTCTGCAACCGCCGCGTGTTCCGCGTGATTCTTCACCGTCGTCGGAGAATTAGAGCCCGCATCCAGCGGGCTCTCCAAGTGAGAAAGAGAGTTCAGCGAGCTGTTGGGTCCGCCTAAACCAAAGGGGACGCTTGCCCACGAACTCTATTCAAATTCAACTACAGCTTTAGCCATCCTGTCTTTCGAGAATATCATATTATTTACATTTTTTTTAAAAACGTTGTAAATCCGATTCCTTTTTTTGTATCCAGTGTTTTTGTGCCATAATAGCTTTTTTTTGTTGTTTTGCTAAAATATTCCCAAAATTCTAATTGCCTCGTTTGACGGGCGTACAAAGACCTGGCTCTTCAATTTAGGCTACGTTCAGCCAGCGGATCATCTGTCACCATCCATATCGCCCGCCTCATTAATCCATTATTTTCCTGCAGCCAAATTACCAGCCGAGTCTTTATTTGTACTTACCAGTTTTGCTAGTACTCCATCCTTTTTATTTTCCTTTTGTGCGGAAAGTAGACGTTTACGATACTAAGGTAACTATTGAATGTGAAATATCCTTATATAGATACAGTTATCGTCATTTTTATGTGAAGTGCTAATATTAAATATTCTGATTATTGTAATTTAATTACATTCTAACCACTAAGGAAGTTATTGAATGTGAAATATCTTTATATAGATACCGTTATCGTCATTTTTACGTGAAGTGCTAATTTTAAATATTCTGATTATTGTTGCTAATTTTAAATAATTTACTTTATCTTCAAAATTAAACGTGTTAATGCAATTATGGAATTGTTTTACTGCACTATCTATTATATATATCGTCGTCTAATACCCACAACACGAGCCTTATTGAGCTTACTGTGGTCGGTTTGTGTGAGATTGTCCCATAAAATTTATTTATTTAATATTTATTTATGTCATTGATTTTAACTCACAAGTATACTTATTATTACATTTCACTTTAACTAAAACATTTTTCACAATTAACCATACGTATCTCTGAGAATTTACTAGCTACTGTTACTGCAACGACTGCTCTTAAGCCCTTTTTCAACTTACTAGGGCTATGTGTATATAATATTGAGTATTGTGTAGGTATTTGTCTCGGCATCACTTTGTTTGGTTTCCCGCATATTTTGCCACATTACTGTTCATTTTGCTTTTCAATGCTGATTGCCATCGATCGGTGACAATTTGCACTTTAACCCATCGTAATAAAAGTAAAAACGACCGGTATTCATTCGGGTCAGTTAACTTTATATCTGAACCCGCTATTGTTTCCTTCGTTTTGTCCATATTATCCGGCAGGGAGATGTATACACAGTGATAGTATCTGAGGGGAGCCCAAAGCACTTGGCCCCATTGAGTTTTATTGGGATAAAATCAATCCATCCTACTTACAAACAACCCGTTACGATGTTCGATTGAGCGTAGTGAAAATGAATATCTACTTATAGCTGGTAAGCGTAACCTAATGTCCTAGGACTCATAGGTACAATCGGGTTCATAATTGCATACCCAATTTATCAATGAATTCATTCATCCGTCCGTAAGCAAACTAGAGATACTTCATATTATATTCGTGTGGGTTCTCTAGAGTCTAGATCAATAATCTAGGTGCTTGTTTTTACTGGGGTTTAAAAATCTTATAATTAAAATACAGGCTAGAGCCAGGTTTTGGTCTTAGAGAGTCTAGAGCTATCTTGAAAGAAAACACTTTATCAATAAAGTTTAATTTTCTTGACTAATGAAGACGATACACGATAATCCTGATCGTATAATTTTAAATAGAATTTACAACAGACGTTGTGAAGGTCGAACTGTGCAAATCCGCACGAAACAAAATGTTCAATCTGTGCAAACTAGTTTGGTATTTCCTAAAACTAAACACGCCAGTAAGTAAACTAGTTTCATGTTTGTAAAACAGTTTCTATTCATCATAATTGAATGAGTGCCATTGTTCTATTATACTAGCAATATGCATATTTTGCACAGAAACAGAAACATTATAACTGCTAACACGTAATACATTCAGGTAATGATTACTAACTTATTGATGGAACAAGAAGAGTTTAAATATATACTAAACGGGTAAAGATAAATCGGTTCCTTCTCGAACTACGGTACAGTCACCGGCCATAGTATCTTCCTACTCGAAGGCCGCAAAAATATGTGATACGCTCTTATTTGTAGGGCCTCATGGCCCGTGTCACATATTTTTGCGGCCTTCGTGTAGGAAGATACTATTGCCGGTGATTGTACAGAATTTCATGAAATTGTGTAAACATATTTAACAGGTTAAACCTCGATGCAACAATTAGGATCGTTGTTCCTGCATAACACACGCGGGCGAAGCCGCGGGAACAGCCTTTAATATAAAATCCTGACTTATTAAATTTCCTTGTTGTTAAGCCACTATCCCTATCAGATGATCTAAAGTAACTTCATATGAATCCGTCATGCCATTTTGGCTGAAATAATTTTAAAGAAAAACTAACCGACTTCACTTAGGCTACGTACTCCAAGAGTGAATTCCCGAGCGACTGTAAAAATGGTAAAAATATTCAAATCACTGGAGGCACACCTTTAATATTTGAAGAGTCCAATTGTTTACACCAACCAGGATCCCATCATCAGATGCTGACCTGATGACGATGGGAACAATAATCCTTTCAATAAAAAAATTATAATCCAAATAGGTCCATCCATCTTTGAATAAGTACGGACGACTTTAGAACCTCCTCCTTCGAAATCTTGAAGTCGGTTGTAAACAAAACTTTAGGATGTTATCGCTCAAAGATACGTAATTTCTGGGCTTTACACTGTCGTCTATTTACTTGTAATAGTTGTAATTGTGTAATATAATACCCAGTTGTTACATACTCGTATGTTAAAAGTATTATCATTATCAATTCCAATTACACTGTCCAGTGTCCATTCATGCACTTATCGCTTCCATCCTTTCCAGATATACAACGAAAGTGCGTGTATCCGAGAAACAACCGTACCAAGAGAAAGAATACTCTTGGTGTTTCAACGTCCCACCGCGATGTTCCAAATACAAAGTGAAATTCCGGCAAATCTGGAAGACGCAGATTCTTGTGAAGTACCGGCCGGTGGAGGAGTGCTGTGCCGGGTTTGCACCGGACGCGAACGGGGAGCAATGTGTGCCTGTCTGTGTGCAGAAATGCGTGCAGGGGAAATGCGTGGCGCCGAACACTTGCGCCTGCGACCATGGATACGGGGGACCTGCTTGTGATATTTGTAAGTATGGACATTTTTACAGGGATATAACATCAATTCGACCTTTCGTGGGCGCCGACAGCACTAGAAATAAAACGTAGATAGCAAAAAAAAAACTTATTGTATTAATTAAGACTTTTGAGCATTGTAAGGCTATTTTAATTCAATGAGTTTCTCGTCAGAAAATCAACTCCTTCCTGCGTGCCAGGAATGTATTGAGTTGGATTATGTACTCTAATTTTCTCGATTGCTACGGAAAAACGATGAACTTCACGTTTATTGTAGCTATGATATCCAGGATCCACCTCCAAAATACCACGTAAGGATCTCCTCAAAATTTTCAGATCGGCAGTTGATTTTTGGATAAAGCGGCTTTTGTCCTCTAAACTCGCACTCTCACGATATTTAGTATTTTAATGGTTCTAGCTGCGTAGCTGACCAGATTTTTTCCTGTCTTCTAAAGAGGAGCTATTTTAAGACCTTCTCATTGTTGTGTAAACGAGATTGCGTTTGATTCCAAAAAGTTTTACCGCCTTGAAAAAACACCTTTGCAGTCGCCATTACGAAATTTTGTACTAAATTGTTAATCGAAAGTACTTCATTGAAGAGTGAAGACAAATTTCAAGTCCTTGGCGTTTTTTACTATTACATTATGTTCAAGTTAACTTATTCTTTAGATTAATATAATAAATGGATGGCCTGCAGCCTGTATGCCTTCAGGGTCAACGCAAAAATATGTGTATTCGAACTTATTGGACAGGGTGTATATTACGTGAATAAGTCGTTAGGCGAAGTCATACTTCATTCATTAGATACATTGTGCCTCATTAGTCGAATGACAGTCACGTGGGGTTTTGTTTACCTTAGTTTTAGACACATATAGTGTGTTATAGTTATTTAGTCTGATATTTTGTATGTAATTATTTAATTAACGCCCTTATGTCGTACTAATGATACCGCTATCGCCGCCCCGGGGCAAATTCGACTTGTTATACGGAGAGTTTGTGATATGACGAGGATAAGATCGCATTTGTGAAAAATATCAACAAAATTATGTGTCACTCCTCTTTCCATAAAAAATGCTCATATAAAAGTACTTTATAGGGTACATTGCACTGTTCAAGATAAATAAAATTTAAGACAATTAAAGTAAACTTACACTTATTCGTCTAATATTTATGGTTGCGACATCATAAATATCATAATGATGTCATAAACTCTAAAAAAATAGAAACGAGTGCTGGATATTATATGTAGCGACTTGTTCAAACGTGGTCATTAGTGTTATCGCAGTTTTTTCTTACTTTTGTATTCGTGTTTTTTATAAAAAATAATTATTAAGTAACTTACAAGATAAGCCGGATTTAGGTCAAAACTTATTGTACGACGAGGTTGACGCCAAACCCTTTTCGGGAGATTATTTATAACTATTTATTAAAGCGCGTTTGCGCCTCAATAAATAGTTATAAATAATCTCCAGTCTAAGACTAGTCTCTCGCTATCTGTCATATGCTGTGTCTCTTCACGAACCCTTTTATAGATTTAAATATTCACTTTAAGATAAGCTAACGCCTATCCCAGTTATCTTATCCAAAATCATTGTTTCAGCGTGTCCAAAAGGCAAATGGGGGCGCTACTGCCAGAACGAATGCCAATGTCTAAACGGGGGTACCTGCGAGCCACTAACTGGAGAATGCGCTTGCGCGCCAGGCTGGCGTGGAGAAGCCTGCGAGAAGGCCTGTGCTGCGCCCACCTTTGGCGATAACTGTATAGAAACCTGTCAGTGCAAGGATGGTGCGTGTGACCCGGCGAGTGGGGCGTGCGAGTGTGTATCAGGCTTCACGGGACCGCTGTAAGTATTACTTTTTTCAAGGCTTAGTGAGATGTATAGAGACCTAGCAGTACGAGAGTGGCACGGCTCTTACTTTATAACAGAAGCTATCACAATGGCGCCCAACATTTTAAAAGTGCTTACCAGACTTCATGATCCGCTGTAAGTATTCTTCTTTGTGAGTCCTGCGATAAAGACTGCTGCTACTTTTAGGGAAAGATACTAACATCCTTTGCCGATAACTTACTTTAACCGAACCATATTGTCAACAGTTGCGAAGACCGCTGCCCAGCACAAGTAGCCTGTCCTCAAGGCTGCCGGTGCCAAAATGGTGGCAAATGTCACCCGCTTTCTGGGGAATGCGAATGCGCGCCCGGCTGGAGCGGCGAGGTCTGCGCTAACAGGTATGTGATTAATGTGATCTTATTATATATCGATGATTGTAGGTACTTTCCTTGCAAAAGTCATCTACTGCTTACCGAGATGATTTTAACAACCCAAACACAATAAGCGTCCATTGTTTAATCACAGTTCTTATGACCACCTACGTCTCCATCCGCAGACCAGCTCAAAATATTCTATTGTCTTCCAAGTTACACAGGTACGTTAAATTTCAGCTCAATCGCACATTAGGACCTGATCCAAATCTTGTTTGCAAGATTTTACATAAACAACAAACACGCTGACAAACACTCACTCACTCAATTACTATATTATTAATTGTAATGTTAGTGACCATGTTAACTTAAAATCCTGTAATGAACAAATGAATGAATGAATGCATACATTTATTTTCAAGTAAAGTAGCTATGACTCATACAGTCATATTGTTAGTATAATCCTTAATGTAATGTTAGTAAGTATGTTTTTTAAACTTTATAACTAAAGCCAAAAACTACATTAGACATTTAAATTTAAGATAAGAAAATTATTTACTTATTCTAATAACTTATAGATCAAAATAGATAGGAAGATCATTAAAATGACTAATTTATTTTGATCTAAATTTTACAACCGCCTTTAAGGCCCATTTACACATTGATTAGTGTTAAGTGCGAGTTCATACATTTGTTACTAAACGCAAGTAGAAAATCTATGGACTCGGACTGAACACTAATCAATGTGTATGTGTAAATGGACCTTTATTTGCCCGATCCAGTGCAACTGGACAGTGCAGTCATACTTGTCTGCAATGTGAGCTGCAATAATTCATTGAGCATTCTAGTCTGCTTTGTCACTGTTGCTACACAAAGTAGTCATGTGCGATGGCGGTGACTCAAAGCATGCTATGAAGACAAATTGTATTGATGAGAAGATTACTCCGTTACGAGATCACAGATTTTCTGTTGCGATTTTATGAGAAGAGTATTTAGTCTGGTCTAGAGTCTGACTCAATAGATTTTCAAGTGTTACGTGAATTTTAGTTTCGGAAGGCCAACCTCCCAAGATGTACCCTGAAAGACTAATTTTACTAAAAGGGTTTATAATATGATGACCGCTTATGAATAATAAAATAACAGGATTAAATTGACATCCAAGACCGGAGACCGGAGGGGCTATAGTACATCTTTTCGCAAGGGGTCAAGTTAATACGTATCTTAAAATCGTGTCAGAATGCGTTGACGGCCATTGCACCCGATCAAGAGAATCCCGAGTTAGATTGCGAAATTTAATCTGCAATGCAATATATGCGTTATGTGCACTTATGATTGACCTGGATTGCCAAATTGATGCGGTTGAATTTGTTGCATATTATTGTATTTTATTTTCGCCTGCTAGTTGTATAACGTAATTTTTTTTACAGAATAGAATATTCAGCTTAAGAAATAAGTATCGCATAGTGCATAGGTATTATTAATAGGTAATATAATATAGGTTAGTCTAACTAATACAAATCATGATAAAAACATCTACTTCCTCCTTTAAAATTATAATAAAGTGGGTTATTTTGGTTTATTTAAAAATACTAGTTTTACTTGTAACTAAGTTAGGTACTTAAATGTTCAGGCCTTTTGCCATAGCCATTTGGCCAATGATATAATCCCATATATACAGGGTATTTTTTCAACCCTATTGGCTAACCATATTGTGCAATGTGATTAGGTAGGCTATACTGAACAACTTTTACTATGGGATGGGAACTTCGGAATAGCTCTGAAATTAGTTTTTCCTATTTTTCATATATTTCGGCCGATCTTTTCTATGGAAATAATTTTTTGTGATTTCACGGTTGGTCCCATAAAAAGAGTTATTCAGTATGACCTACCTAATCACCTCAAACAATATGGCAAAGGTTTAAAAAAACACCCTATAGTATAATGAATATAATGATACAATAGGTTTTATCTACACTCATATTGTAAGTTCTCTAAAACGTGTTCGAAAACGGTAGGCAATGGCTAGCATTACCACGACCGATTTTACTATGATAAGCTTTTTATCCGTAGCAGTAACGTAATTTTAACTTTTCATGCTCAATTATTGATGTGCTATGAGTTTTGATAACATAATGTACACCTGCACCCTCCCGGGGATCCGCCGACAGCCCGACACGCGCCCGCGCGACCGCCGGCACACGAGAGTTGGCCATGGTGGCGGTGCAATGGCGGCCATTCTATGGTTTCCCAATAAGGCATTTAGAATAAATAATATGAGTGTAGATAAAGCAGTGTATGGAACTGTACGTAATTAGGCCTTAAACCACTCGTGTGATCTTATTATGAAACTCACCTGCGGCTCGTTTCATAAAACCACACTCATGTTTTAAGGACCCTTATTACGTAACAGTTACATAAACTACTATTACCACATTAGCATAATAACCAACTTACTAGTTTATTTATATAACTTTTTTTAAATGTACATGGACTGGTCTACAGACGTCCCTTGACCTTAGCCAGCGTTCTCACACTATCTATCTATCTATCTATCTATTCAGCCCGTATCCACCCACTGCTGAGTATAGGCCTCTTCTTTATTACGCCACTCCTCGGTCCCGTGCTAATGGTAATCTTATTCGCAGATGTCCATCTGGCAAATGGGGAGAGAAGTGCGAGCGGAGTTGCGAGTGTGCTAATGGCGCGAGCTGTCACCACGTCACTGGACACTGCCATTGCGAGGCCGGCTATACGGGGGAAAAGGTAAACCATATTTATATTTACAGTGTGAAGAGAGTGAGAGAGGGCTATTTGTTTATTTTCTAGATTTTCCATGGATATCAATGTTGTGTAAATACCTTTCGAATGGGGAAGGCCGGTGAAAACTTATTGTAGAGGGCGCTGGTCCAGATTCCATATAGAAAGAGGCGGAAGGTGAATGGTCCTTAACTACAGCTTTGGACAGAAGTGTTGAGCATAGCTCTTTTATGTTTACAATTTTGATGTTAAGTATTAAGTATTAACAATGTACGATGACGTAAAATGTTATATTTTATTGATATATCTATTAGAAAACTTCACTTAATAACACTTTCAAGGTACCTATAAAATATGAAAAGTGGAGGTCCCAAAAATGCGAATTTAAGTCGGTGCGACAAATTGAAAGTATTCTATGCAGTTACTACTCACTTCAACAAAACATACCTGTTCAGTTTGAATTAATTGCTAAAATAACTTCAAAAAAGATAGAAACGCCGGTCTAAACTTTCGAGTTTTGTATGAAAATCGCAAGGGTGCTCAACACTTCTGGCTGGCCAAGGCTGTATGTACGAAAACAAAGGTCTCAGGCAATAACCTAGGCATTCCTTCCATATCGAAAAACCATTCGCATTCCTTCCATATCGCATTAATCTACAGCATTTTAATTTTAGAGTATTTCAGAAACCGGTGGATTTCTATTTCAGATCAATTCGAGACAAATCATTGAGTCATTTTCGTGAAAATAAATAAGACCTTCCCGCCATACAAATTTAGCTTTCAATATTGGAGATGTCACTTTGACAGTTGCCTTCCCCATTGGCTTTCCAGGTTCAAGGAAAGTGTTGGACTGTGGGGTAAACTCCACTAACAGGAACGCGCGTACCAATACGGGCGACGCTTTTTTTTGTGCTCACTGTAAAAACGCTCTGAGCGATATCGCGCGACGCACTTCCCAATCGCCATACAATTGTTTTAAATCGCCATACAATTGCAAAGAATGGCGACTGGCGGAAGCGTCTAAAGATATCGCTTTGCGTTTTGTACAGTCGCCATCAGATATATCGGAGTGGCCAAGGTGGTCACAAATACCTGAACAACGCCTCTATTGTCAAGGCGATAAAGTGCATGTTCAGATAGTTTTGGTTACCTTGGCCGCTCCGATATATTTGATGGAGACTGTACGTGGCTGAGTCGTAAAGGAGCCTTGCTACTTCCCAGTGTACTTACCAATACCAATCTTTCATTAACATACGAATATGTTTTTGTTTTAACTTTTACAAACAATGGAGCTTGTAATATTATGCTAAAAAGGTTAGAGTTGAACTTCGTACATTTTCGGTTAGTTAAAAGTTTCAACACTAAAGTGGGAATCTACATTACATCATTGCCTAATTGTAAAATCCTAACACTATGTATAAATATTCATCGTTTCGTGGTCGGTTTATGTGTTTCAAGCTAATTAAATTTTTTGACTACAACCTTGCCAGAAACAAATCGAAATCCATACAAATTGTGTTTATCTGTTGTCTATCGTATTATCATTGAATTTAGAATTCTTGGTTAATTATATTATTTTTACTAAATTAGTTGCGAATACACAGCCAGCAGTTACTATACAGGGCTAATTATTGGGTATAGCGACTTTAATACAAAGTAACTGTGTAGATATTAGATTGAGACGAATTGAACCCAAGTTTTTTGCACGAGTAGGTTACATAAGTATTTTACTAAAGTAAAATAAGTATTTACAAACGTCTCTCATAAAAAAATATTATTGCTGTTGATTAACTTTTATTTTAAAATGAGAAGTTTTATAGTTTTTTAGAAAATTAACGAATTCGTTTAATACATTAGCATTTAAACCGTTACACTTTTTTTTATACCACGACGGTGGAAAACAAGCATACGGCCCACCTGATGGTAAGCAGCTACCGTAGCCTTTGGACGCCTGCAACTCCAGAGGTGTCACATGCGCGTTGCCGACCCTGAACATACTGACACCAAACTGAAAAATATTACTCACAGGGCGATCCCACAGCTTAATAATAATAATATACAATTTGTTTCAGTGTATGGAAACCTGCAAGCCAGGCACGTTTGGCATCGACTGCAACAGAACATGCGAATGTCTACACAGCGGCGAATGTTCGCCCAAAGACGGCTCGTGCACTTGCAAGCCTGGCTGGAAAGGTGTACATTGCGAGCTGCGAGCGTGCCCGGATGGAAAGTACGGAGCGAGGTGTGATAGGGACTGCGAATGTGATCCAGCCAATACAGATCTGTAAGTACTTTTATAAATGCCTGCGGTATGATAACAGTGGCGAATATTCGGTTTTCGCCAAAAGACGGCTCGTGTATTTGCAATCCTGGTTGGAAAGGTGTACATTTTGAGTTACAAAGCGTGACCTGATGGAAAGTACGGAGCGAGGTGTGATTAGAGACTCCGAATATGATCCAGCCAATACACATTTGTAAGTAGTGGAAACAATATAGCAAATGTTCGCCCAAAGACGGCTCGTGCACATGCAAGCCTGGCTGGAAAGGCGTGTATTGCGAGCTACGAGCTTGCCTGGATGGAAAAAACGGAGCGAGGTTTGTAAGTGTCTGTTTCAATGTTTGAGATGGGAGTTGATAGTGAATGAATACGTAGGTAACATCTTCACAACAGGATAAACCGAGCAATAAACTAGGTTAGTGCGAAATGATTGACGTAGTTTACTATACTTATATACCTAGACGTGATTCATGGAATATATATTATCAATTAACAATGAACCTAAGCTCATTGTTGACAACTTTAAGTTTACGTCTTACGGGAGAGAGATAATACACGGAAAATGAATATATACTCCTTTATTGTTATATATTTTTAAAATGGACTGTAAATTAGTTCGGTCTTATTTATTGTTTTCCTTGCTGTTCTTACCAACGTATACTGAACTCGATTTCGTTCTTTATGACAATCATTTTATGAAGTCTTATGTTCCCCTGTTCAAATTAGATTTATTTCACTCTGAAGTTATGTTCCTCTAACTACAGTTAGTTGCAGAAATAGCTTAACGGCTCAGGTATTCAAAATGACCTTCACGTTCTCTTATTATCTCTCTTCCTCATAGCGTTTATCCCAGCTTTTTGCTCTACTGAGCCTGGGGTCCGCTCGGCAACTTAATCCCAGGAATTGGCGTAGGCACTTTTTACGAAACCGACTGCCATCTGACCTTTCAACCCAGAGGGGAAACTAGGCCTTGTTGGAATTAGATCCGGTTTCCACACAATGTTTTCCTTCGCCGAAAAGCGACTGGTAAATATCAAATGATATTTCGTACATAAGTTCCGAACAACTCAGTGGTGCGAGCCGGGGTTTGAACCCGCGACCTTCGGATTGAAAGTCTGACGTCTTACCGACAGCCCACCGCCGCTTCTTTCGCGCTCTTATTCTCATAACAATAAAGACGACACGTGTTAAGCTCATTTTGAACACCTCACCCGCTTAGCTACATCTGCTGCTGTACATTCGGCACATAGTACAGTACGCGAACAGTTTTGAGCTTCGATAACTCACAAGTGCGTTTTTCTTTTTTAGTTAGATAATATGATATTATTAATAGTAAAAAATATTTTCTAACAGTTTTTGACGTCGCGCTAGGTATTATATAGATATTTGTTAATAACAACAAGAAAAGATTATACAAGATATATTTTCCCTTACCATACCATTGCATTCAACTATTTCAACATCATCTGTCATTTTATAAGTTTGGTGAGTCGTGGTCTATTGAGATTATCTAAATATATAAAAGAAGAAACTGACTGACTGACTGACTGACTGACTGACATATCAACGGACAGCCCAAACCGCTGGTTCTAGAGATTCCAAATTTGACACGCAGGTTCCTTATAAGGTCTAGGGATGCACTAAGAAAGGATTTTTCAAAATTCACCCCCTAAGGGAGTAAAATGGGGGTCCAAAGTTTGTATGGCGAATCAAGATTTGTTAGACAATTTTATTCGAAACTTCACGGGAGTATTCCTAACGATAAAAGAGTAAACACGTGTTTCAGGTTTTTTGAAAATTCAACCCCTAAAAGGGGCAAATGTGGTCACAAAGTCTGATAATCAACATGGGTATCGTATCCTTTTTGAGTACTTATAGTACGCGGGCGAAGCCGCGGGAAAAGGCTAGTGTGAGCATAACGGAAAACAATTTCTCAAAATATAAGTGACCTTGAATTCTAAACGAATTAAAAATGGCTAAGACGACATATGCTCTTGACAAAACAGTTATAAAATGTGAAGTTATGTTGCAATAGTAAAAAGCGATAGCCTGGTAGAGAAAAATAAAACTTACATAATCTTTTCTATGTGCACCAAACAAATACATGTATTATCCCTAGCGCGATGCTGACAATTGTTAGAAAATATTTTTTATTATTAGTATTTAACGTATTCTAACAGGTCACAAAATAAAATTGGACTTGTGATTTATGTCATTTTTATAGGTTAAAAAGGCGTTCCCGTACTCCACTAACACTCGCAAAATCTGGACGTACCTAGATGACATTAATCACTACATAGTATAAAACAAAGTCGCTTTCTCTCTGCCTGTCCCTATGTATGCTTAGATCTTTAAAACTAAGCAACGGATTTAGATGCAGTTTTTTTTAATAGAGTGATTCAAGAGAAAGGTTTATATGTGTAATACATGCATAATATAGTAGAGAAACACTGATAATTTTAGAGGTTTCCAATGTGATGACGTAAACACATTTTTTTGCGCTTACATTGCAGACGCTTGCTTAACCCTACGAGATAGATCAAAATAATGTACTACAGTATTGTACACCTTAAAAAGGTCTCCAAAAAAGTTCGCGATGGTATATGTCTATCTCTTAGGGAGGGATAACCCACAATAGCATGTGACCATCAATAAAGATTATATATTTGTATTGTAAATAGTTTTTATATGACGATCTTTTTAGTGAAAGCATTTTGTTTAAGAAATAAATAAATCTAATCTAATCTAAATGTGAATCTAATTTATTATAGATGTGACCCATGGACTGGCGCGTGTGACTGCTCGGCCGGCTGGGACGGCGAGACTTGCTCGCGGCAGTGCGCCCTCTTAACCTTCGGGAAAGGATGTCGCTCGAGTTGTCGCTGCGAGAACAGCGGCCTCTGCTCACCTATCAACGGTCAGTTCGTCCGTCATACATTTCAGATTCCTAGACCTAGCAGTTCACTTCAATTAAACAGTTTTTTAGCAATAAGATAGAGCAATAAGTAAGTATGTATATGGGTTGGGTTGTGATCTGAAGAACTGTTTGATATGATGCCCACGGCAGCTTTTTATCACCGCACCGTTCGCCGTCGGCAAGGTGTTCATCCTCACACCCTGGAGCCTAAACGTTTGCGCACCGTACGATTTAAAAGCGAATTTCCTCCCACGAACGCTGCGGCTGGGGAATGAACTCCCTGCCGAGGTTTTCCCAACGGGCTACAGTATGAAATTCTTTAAAAAAGGATAGGTTCTTAAAGGGTAGGCAACGTGCATGTGAATCCTCTGGTGTTGCAGGCGTCCATAGGCTACGGTAACTGCTTACCATCGGGCGGCCCGTATGCTTGTTTGCCACCGTCGTGGTATATAAAAAAAAGTATGGACGAAACCGGCTCGATAGAAAAGAATTCCGTAGTTTCTTCTTAAAATTAGCTTAATAGTAGATTGTACACCAAGGGGATAAAGCACTGTTTTATGTCACGGGCGCAATATTGAATCCTGAACGTAACGAAGGACTCCAGATTTTAATCCCGAGCGTAGCGAGGGGTTTATGAGTTAATTCCCGAGCGAAGCGAGGGAATTAAGACTGAGTCCTGAGTGCAGTGAGGGGTTCAAGCGCGCCCGTGACAAAAACAGCTTTATCCCCGAGGAGTATACTCTACTTTTCTCACCTCTTGCGAGACAATAAAATAGCTAAGGCTACTAGAAACGGATTTTTATTAAAGTAAATCAAAAGTAAAAACCGGCCAAGTGCGTGTCGGACCACACATAGGAGGGTTCCGTACCTTCAATGGAACCAAACTAATAACAAAAGGTCGTATCTGGTGCCTATGGTTTTTTGGAGATAACTCAAAAATAGCTAAACCGATAATGTTCAAAACAATTTGCGTAGAAAGTATATGATAAGACGCATCTCCTCAATTTTTTTCATATTTTTGGAGTTACGGTTCAAAAGTTACAGGGGGGGGCACAATTTTTCTGACTTTCGAAGCGATTATTTCAGAAAATATTCACTTAATCACAAGATGGTCAAAGAAACCTCAATGTTATTTTTAAAGACCTATCATTGATGTGTCACATGTTGATATTTAGTAAAAAAAAATAGTTACATGTATGGAGCGCCCCCCCCCCCCTAATTTTTTTTTTCACATGTTGATATTTAGTAAAAAAAAATAGTTACATGTATGGAGCGCCCCCCCCCCCTAATTTTTTTTTTTCAAATCTACATAACTAAGTAGCGGCATACAAAATACACCTTATGTGTAAATTTTATTCAGATACGTCGTATAGTTTCCGAGTAAAATGGCTGTGACATACGGATGGACAGACATACAGACAGACATGACGAATCCATAAGGGTTCCGTTTTTTGCCATTTGGCTACGGAACCCTAAAAATTTATTCTTGATACATTAGTCCATTTTATTCAAATTTTATCTTCAATTTTTATAGAACCTGCAGTTTTACTCCGTATACTGCAGCGTCTTATGACACTCGCGGCATTTGTTTTAGGTATTTAAAAAAGGTGGCCAGCACGATTTTCCGAATAAATTCGATTTTCAAATCAGTTCGACGCGGCGGCGCGGGCCCCGGCTGGCGTCGCGGGGCTGTGCACCGTGCGGACTTTACCAAATTAGAATTTAAGCACATAACAATAAGAACTATGGGAAGTGAAATCACATTATTAACCAGCGGGTTATAATGAGATTTAGTACAACATTATAACCCGGCTAAAGCCAAGGGCTATAATGATTTGCTTTCGGTGAGGTTTGCATGATATATAATTTGGCATTGTCGAGCAGGTGGTGTGAAAAACATTTTATGTCTTTAGTTTCTTGAATTATATTATATTATATATCTGTAATTAAGAACGAAATTCCAACACACTCATACTTAAAATGTCTTACTTTATAAACAACTAGCTTTTGCCCGCGGCTTCGCTCGCGTTAAATTCTCCATACAAACTTCCACCCCCCATTTTAGGGAAGTGGGGGGTTAGAAAGAGACAAAAAGTAGCCTATGTCACTCTCCATCCCTTCAACTATCTCCACTTAAAAAATCACGTCAATTCGTCGCCCCGTTTTGCCGTGAAAGACGGATAAACAAACAAACAAACACATACACTTTCCCATTTATAATATTAGTATGGACTAGCTTTTTCCCGCGGCTTCGCCCGCGTACTAAAAGTACTAAAAAAAGAGGTTCTCAGTTAGACTCGTATGTTTGTATGTAGGAATGTATGTTTGTCCGCGATCATCTTGCGTTTCGCTGAACTGATTTAGAAGCGGTTTTCGGAAAAGTATTCGTTACATTCTCTCGGTATACCACGTTTTGAAGACGGCGGTTCCCTCATTTTTTATTTTAAAGAAATTATTGCAATAATTGTTTAATTGTTACGCCATCAACGACTTACTACTGAGAGATTATGATTGATACAGATTTCTACTCTTGAATAGAAGCTTTTCCCCGCGACTTCATTTGCGTGGAATTAGTAATCCACCCTCCTTTTTACCCGCTTAAGGAATGACTTCTGGGATAACAACTATTATATATCCTTCCCCAGAACGCAAAATATCTCCATACCAAATCATCTAAATAGGTTCAATGGTTATTAATTTCCCATACAAACTTTCAACCCCCGTTTCATCCCCTAGAGGGTTGATTTTCGAGATAAAAACTATCCTATATTGTTTACCGCGACTCAATCTATATAATATGTACCAAGTTTCATTTCAATCGTCTGTTCAGCGGTTATTAATTCGCCGTACAAACTACCAACATGTTTTCTACCCCTCTAAGATTGATTTTCGGCTTAAAACATATTCTACGAGGGTTGCTACTTATATATCCGGAAACAAAAAAACAAACAAACGTACACGGCTGAAAATGGTTTTATTGTTTTTCAAAGTATTCCCCTTGATGATCTATGCACTTTTGCATTCGCGTGAACCAATTTTTAAAGCACTTCTGCCACTCCGCCTGAGGTACCTCCATAACGTGTTGTTTGAATGCGTCGACAGCATCTTCAGCGGTCGAAAATCGTTGACCGCGTAATTTATTCTTTATATTTGGAAATAAATAAAAATCGTTGGGTGCCAAGTCAGGGCTGTACGGCGGATGACCCGTTAATTCCACATTTTGACCCTCCAAAAATAGAGTTGTTTCGCGTGACGTATGACAGCTGGCATTGTCATGATGAAGAATGATTCTTCGTCGCTGGTTAGTTTTACGAATTTGTTCAAATACTTCCGGTAAGCAAATGGTCGTGTACCACTCTGAATTAACCGTTCTACGGTTTTCTAGTGGCACTGTAGCTACATGGCCATTAATACCGAAGAAGCAGGCCACCATTTGTTTCAATGTACTTTTTGCACGAGTAACTTTCGTAGGGTTCGGCTCATTTTGAAACGCCCATACCGTTGATTGTTGCTTCGTTTCGGGATCGTATGCATAGATCCAGGATTCGTCACCTGTATAGATGTTATAAACGGCTTTTGAGTCACCACGGTTATATTTTTTTAACATTTTATTGCACCATTCGACGCGAGCATCTTTTTGCTCTTTTGTTAAGTTGTGGGGTATCCAACGCGAACAAATTTTTTTTACAGCCAAATAATTATGTAATATGCTATTAATGCTGGTCATAGAAATACCCAGAGTCGCCTCTATCTCGCGGTACGTAACATGTCGGTCGTCCATTATAAGTTTTCGCACAGCCTCGATATTTTGTTGTACAACGACCGATTTCGGGCGACCTGCCTTAACTTCGTCCGTAAGCATACTACGTCCACGATTGAACTCACTAAACCAGTGATACACAGTAGTTTTAGATGGGGCTTCATCACCAAAAGTTGAAGTTAGTTGATCTATGCACTGTTGTTGCGTTAAACCACGCCGAAAATCATAATAAATCATAGCACGAATATTTTCACGAGTGAGTTCCATTCTTGCTGCGAGATGACATTTAAAACCCGTCAAAAACAAAACACGAGCGTTAATAAGAAAGAAAAAATATACCGGCCAGTACTTAAAAAAGTTCAAATTTTACCATGGAGGTCAAATATGCTATTTAAGAAGATTGTAATCCCGGTTTCCGGATATATAAATAGCAGCCTATGTATATTGTTTCCTGGGACTCAAACTATATCCACAACAAAATTATCTAAATCGGTTCGCGGTAAAAAAATCTCCATACAAACCTCCAACCCCCATTTCACCCCCTTAAAGATTGATTTTCGAGATAAAAACTGTCCCATGTCGTTTCCCGGTACACAAACTATCTCTATACCAAGTTTCATCTAAATTGGTTCAACGTTTAAAAATTCCCCATACAAACTATCAACCCCCATTTCACCCCCTTAAATGTTGATTTCGTAATCAGCGACCCGATAAAACATAGAAACAATACCCATGTCGATATTTAAATTTTGTCACCACATTTCCCCCTTATGGGTTGAATTCTCAAAAAAGCTGAAACACTTGTTTTCTCATTTATCGTTAGGAATACTCCTGTAAAGTTTCGAATAAAATAGTTGAACTAATCTCGTTTCCCATACAAACTTTGAACCCCATTTCCCCCCGTAGGAGGTAAATTTTTAAAAATTATTTCCAAGTGCATCCTTGCCTATGCCTTATAAGGAGCCTACGTACCACATTTGGAATCTCTAGAACCGGCGGTTTGGGCTGTGCGTTGATATGTCAGTCAGTTTCTTCTTTTATATATTTAGAAGAAGATTGCAATTTGACACAAATACTTTCAAGAATTTTCATGTCCACAATATTAAATTTCAAAATCGATGCCATTTTCTTAATTAACGTCCCAAAAAATCACAAAAACGACACTCATATGGATATTTAGACATTTCAACCCCATTGTACCCTAACAGGGGAGATGGTATTTCACGTCCGCCACGTCGGATTTTAAAATCGTTGTTGGTTTCGTAATCAACGACCCGATAAACCATAGAAACAATACCCATGTTGATTTTCAGACTTTTTGACCACATTTCCCCCTTTTAGGGGTTGAATTCTCAAAAAACCTGCAACACGTATTTACTAATTTATTGTTAGGAATACTTCTGTGGAGTTTCGAATCAAATAGACTAACTAATCTTGTTTCCCCATACAAAGTTTGGACCCCCATTTTACCCCTTAGGGGATGAATTTTGAAAAATCCTTTCTCAGTGCACCCCTAGACCTTATAAGGAACCTACGTGCCAAATTTGGAATCTCTAGAACCAGCGGTTTGGACTGTGCGTTGATAGATCACTATGTCAGTCAGTCAGTCACTTTTGAGTTATATATATTTAGATTATGCGCAGTTTTTTTCCCATACTAATCGTTACAAAATGTTTGTCTTTTACTCCCGTTCAAAAAGAGAGGGACTCAATTTAGGTGTCGTCAACTTTATCATTAACATTTACACTTGTTTGTGTTGACCAGGATCGTGCCTCTGCGCGCCAGGCTACAGCGGTCTCCGCTGCGAGGACCCCTGCAAGTTCCCGCACTACGGCGACAACTGTCGCGACATCTGCGACTGCGCCAACAACGCCACCTGCAGCCACGAGACCGGCCAGTGCAAGTGCCCGCCAGGGTAATGTCTACTTTATTCCACAGCGTTAAAGTTCAATGTCCAGCGTTATCAGGTTCCACGATTCTAGCTTGTACGAAAACTGCGGCTGCCCTGGTACGAACGTATATGAACTTTATCGTAACGTAGTAAGGTGCTCTCTAGCCTGCGCTTCGAGGAGCCGCGACACCTGAGACCGCGCCAACAACGCCACCTGCAGCCACGAGACTGGCCAGTGTAATTGCCCGGCAGGGTAAATACTACTATATCCCACAGTGTTAAGGTCCAATGTCCCGCGCTATTATTTTCAAAAACATTGGCATATCCAGGGTTTTCTTAACTTGGTCTGAATGCAATTGGATGGGAATTCCCTTGCCACATATGTATCTAATGCAAGTTTCGCCGCTATTATTTCAATGGATTTTAGTCGATTTTACCTCAGCAAAACTCCTTTTTATTTTTTCAGATATGATGGGCTGAAATGTGACCGCCCATGTGACGGCAAGAAATACGGGCTGAAGTGCCTTCAAGAGTGCGAATGTGAAAACAATGCGCCCTGTAATCCCGTTAATGGTAAGATACTGCTGTAGTACACACTTATTTGAATATTGGTAGGCCTTAAATGTGGTTGTAATAAAGGTGAGTGTTGTATGCAGTAAGGTTCAATTTGGTTTGAGGAGTTAAAACTCGTCTAGTTGCTGTGATTTTTGTTATGCGACTAAATAATAAATACATGCATATTATAGGTGTCGATAGTTGGGAGGATAACTTGGCAAATCTACCTTCTGGCCTTCCTCCTATTCGCAATAAACCTTCTAAAAATGGATTTAAAGTTTATAAACCTCCGTTTGTGTAGTTGTTTTTTTGTAGTTAATCTATTTATTTCATCACAAACTCTTCATTTTATACAAGTCTTACGCATATAAGCAACATACTTTCCATATCATGTGTAGTTGTAGTTTTGTCATGTCTAGAAATTTGCGGCAAAGTGTTACACTTCGTATTAATTCGTCTAAATTGTCAGTCTTTCAATTGTTCTGTTAAACTTCTCTCATTTTCACCTTCATGTATATTCAGATTTGCATGTATTACGTTCTTCCTTTCTATATCGGTAGTAGTGACATTAGGTCTTTTGTATTCTATATCCCACCATAGTTTAGAAACTTTCAATTCAGATAAGAACGTTCCTCTTTCTCTTCATTTGTGAAGCTGGTATTCTCATATCACGGCTGACTTGTTTTATGCGACAGCTCCACATAATTCCAGTCTAGGCAACGAGACCGTCTTTACTGGGGTGACTCTTGTTCTCGAAGCAATCAATTGCGTTTTGATTGTACCGTCCGCCTTTTCTACTCTAATGTGCAGTGCTGCACCGTAAGCGGCGATAGAAGCGTTACTGAATCCGTGTATCTGAATATTTGCTCAGTGCTCAAAGTGTTCAACCATCTATCAATACGGATCTCATTAACGTGTCTTAAATCTGCTCTCAACTGGATCCATTCTTCTTTCAATGGTTGACTAAGTTCTTGGTCCCAATTCACATGTGCTATCCATAGCTTTTGTATCAGAATTTTGGCCATCAGGATACTTGGTGAGAACCAGCCCAAAGAATCAACAATTTCTGGATATCAGACAAAATGGTTCGCTTGCTAATATGATTGTTGACTTCTGGCAGACTAAGGTTGTACTCAAACTTATCTGTTCCCTTGTTCCATTGAACACCAAGTGCTTTGATAGTGCCATCCATGTTTTAATCAAGATGCTGATCTATCTTCGGACTTCAAACTTCGTATGAACTCAATATTGTTTGATGACCCTTATTTTTAGTTGTAGTCCTCCTCTTCGCATAACTTCTTGCAGTTATTTGCTGGCCTCAATAGCTTGTTCCGTGGTGTCACACCCTGACATCAGATCGTTGACATAAAAGTCTTCAATGATTCAAGTCCAAAACAACGCGCGCCTTTGTTGTTTCCTTCTCTTCTTAAACAACTGCATGGTGGGCTAAATATACACTCTTTTTGTATGTACCTAGTCGGTTACTAAGTTCTGTTACTAGAGTTTTCACTAAATAAATAGGAATAGGTAGCCACATTTTAATTATTCATGTACATAATTTAAAAGCTTATTTAATAGTCAATAGATTACAATATATTGAATTAAAAATTATTGTCGCAGTTTTTCAGAATTCTTTATAACACTCGGAAAAAGGCGTGAAAAATATACGTCAAAATTACGCTCCTTGTTCATGTTGATTTTAAATCCTATTTATTTTAAATCACGTTTAAGACGCATCAGTCTTGCACAATTAGGTAGCTATATTCTTTAGCTTGAATTTGGTATATGTATAGTTTACGTGGGTCTATCCGATAAAATACTAGACTATACGTTGCAAGTCTGCTTGTTCCATAGCAGTCTAAATCTATGTCTTTTGTGCAAAACTTAAAAATAGGCAATGTTTCAAATGGGAATATCTGTGGGATAAAATCGCAAGAAAATTAAATGGTGGTCACGCAATTACCTCTAATAAACAGGTTTCTTACAAACAAGCAATGGAACCTTCTAAACAAAGGTGCAATATTTATTTGATGTACTTGTGCTTTACAAGGATTTTCAATAAATTTCCCATCTGATTTGTATATTATTATACCATATTATGTTCATTAGAAATTAGGCTATTAGATATTTACTTTAAATTGATATTTTAAACTTTTTTTTATATTTTATCAGTCAGAAATCTGGTAACAGAACTTAGTAACCAACTAGGTATTTCTTCACTTGGTACCTTTTCAATGTGTTTCATTTCAATGTTTTCATCAATCACCTTTACATATTCTTCTTTAAGCTGTGGCATTCTTTGAAATCTCTTCTCTACTATTTCTCGTGTATTTCCTTCGCATGCTTTTGGTACTTCTGTCCGTGCAGTAAGGTTCATTTTGTGTTAAAGTGTATCTTTGCACTTAATTGCCATTTTTCGATTCATTTAATTAATGAACTATTTTCTGTATCTGAAAATGGTCCAAACCAGGTAGTTAAAGCAATGGTGCGGATTTCAGTGACTGCGAGGCAACCGGATGGCTTGCGGTATTTTAGCTCCGGAAGTGATGATGAGCCGCCCTGTGCAACCAGGAGAAATGGCATTAAAATGTTGTTAAATAACCAGCGTACATTATTTCTGGCAACCGCTGTTTCAATCGGTTGCCTCGCAATAAAAAATGAGTCCAAGTTGGGTCAGTTCGGGTTCCATAGGGCGGCTCCTCGTCACTTCGGGAGCTTAAGTACCGCGAGCCATCCGGTTGCCTCGCGGTCACTGAAACTACGCGTCATGGCTCTGAATAATGCAGAATATGATAATTTAAAAAGCAACTGTAACCTAACCGATTAAACTCCAAATTCGTTCACAGGCGAGTGTATTTGCGGGCCGGGTTACACAGGCGTGAAGTGCGAGCTGCCCTGTCCGCCACACTACTTCGGACAGGACTGCCGCTCGCCCTGTAACTGCGGCAGCAACGCGCGCGGCTGCGACCACGTCACCGGCCGCTGCCAGTGCGAGAGCAGTTGGCGAGGTCAGTAGGAGTTACAGTAGTAGGAGCCAGCACGGTTACACATGCGTGAAGTGCGAGCTACCCTGCCCGCCACACTACTTCGGACAGGACTGCCGCTCGCCCTGCAACTGCAGCAGTAACGCGCGCGGCTGGGACCACGTCACCGGCCGCTTCTAGTGCGAAAGCAGTCGGCAAGGTCAGTAGGAGTTATAGTTACAGCAGTAGGAGCCAGCACGGTTACACATGCGTGAAGTGCGAGCTACCCTGCCCGCCGCACTACTTCGGACAGGACTGCCGCTCGCCCTGCAACTGCAGCAGTAACGCGCGCGGCTGGGACCACGTCACCGGCCGCTTCTAGTGCGAAAGCAGTCGGCAAGGTCAGTAGGAGTTATAGTTACAGCAGTAGGAGCCAGCACGGTTACACATGCGTGAAGTGCGAGCTACCCTGCCCGCCGCACTACTTCGGACAGGACTGCCGCTCGCCCTGCAACTGCAGCAGTAACGCGCGCGGCTGGGACCACGTCACCGGCCGCTTCTAGTGCGAAAGCAGTCGGCAAGGTCAGGAGGAGTTATAGTTACAGCAGTAGGAGCCAGCACGGTTACACATGCGTGAAGTGCGAGCTACCCTGCCCGCCGCACTACTTCGGACAGGACTGCCGCTCGCCCTGCAACTGCAGCAGTAACGCGCGCGGCTGGGACCACGTCACCGGCCGCTTCTAGTGCGAAAGCAGTCGGCAAGGTCAGTAGGAGTTATAGTTACAGCAGTAGGAGCCAGCACGGTTACACATGCGTGAAGTGCGAGCTACCCTGCCCGCCGCACTACTTCGGACAGGACTGCCGCTCGCCCTGCAACTGCAGCAGTAACGCGCGCGGCTGGGACCACGTCACCGGCCGCTTCTAGTGCGAAAGCAGTCGGCAAGGTCAGTAGGAGTTATAGTTACAGCAGTAGGAGCCAGCACGGTTACACATGCGTGAAGTGCGAGCTACCCTGCCCGCCGCACTACTTCGGACAGGACTGCCGCTCGCCCTGCAACTGCAGCAGTAACGCGCGCGGCTGGGACCACGTCACCGGCCGCTTCTAGTGCGAAAGCAGTCGGCAAGGTCAGTAGGAGTTATAGTTACAGCAGTAGGAGCCAGCACGGTTACACATGCGTGAAGTGCGAGCTACCCTGCCCGCCGCACTACTTCGGACAGGACTGCCGCTCGCCCTGCAACTGCAGCAGTAACGCGCGCGGCTGGGACCACGTCACCGGCCGCTTCTAGTGCGAAAGCAGTCGGCAAGGTCAGTAGGAGTTATAGTTACAGCAGTAGGAGCCAGCACGGTTACACATGCGTGAAGTGCGAGCTACCCTGCCCGCCGCACTACTTCGGACAGGACTGCCGCTCGCCCTGCAACTGCAGCAGTAACGCGCGCGGCTGGGACCACGTCACCGGCCGCTTCTAGTGCGAAAGCAGTCGGCAAGGTCAGTAGGAGTTATAGTTACAGCAGTAGGAGCCAGCACGGTTACACATGCGTGAAGTGCGAGCTACCCTGCCCGCCGCACTACTTCGGACAGGACTGCCGCTCGCCCTGCAACTGCAGCAGTAACGCGCGCGGCTGGGACCACGTCACCGGCCGCTTCTAGTGCGAAAGCAGTCGGCAAGGTCAGTAGGAGTTATAGTTACAGCAGTAGGAGCCAGCACGGTTACACATGCGTGAAGTGCGAGCTACCCTGCCCGCCGCACTACTTCGGACAGGACTGCCGCTCGCCCTGCAACTGCAGCAGTAACGCGCGCGGCTGGGACCACGTCACCGGCCGCTTCTAGTGCGAAAGCAGTCGGCAAGGTCAGTAGGAGTTATAGTTACAGCAGTAGGAGCCAGCACGGTTACACATGCGTGAAGTGCGAGCTACCCTGCCCGCCGCACTACTTCGGACAGGACTGCCGCTCGCCCTGCAACTGCGGCAGCAACGCGCGACCACGTCACCGGCCACTGCCAGTGCGAGAGCAGTTGATAAACAATTTTCACTTGTCCAGGCCCCCTCGTGTAACTGATTAATGCACGATTCGCTGACCTACTTGACACACCACGCCAGGCTTTATGGTACATAACAAAATTGTAAAAAGTTAACTTTGGACAACCAATACTGAACAATGTGCAGAACTGTACAGCGCCTTAAATAAAGTTGTCAAATACAGGGCGGAAAGATCGAATGCCACATGGATGGCAACTACCTTAAATATTGTAAATAGCACATTCTGTGTAAAGGAGACTTTCCTTTGTTTTTAAAAACAATAAATTCTGCATTTATGGATTTATGAAAAATCGCTTGCCTCAGCCTTCCGTTATTTTGATTGTATTTGTGATTTAGAGAAAAATGAACCTTATCAGTAACCCTTTCAATCTACATCATAAAATACGGCACGTTATTTTTTGTCACATTTGACCGGTTCGAGTCCAGACTGAGGCAAGCGATTTTTCATAAATCCATAAATGCAGAATTTATTGTTTTTAAAAACAAGGGAAAGTCTCCTTTACACAGAATGTGCTATTTACAATATTTAAGGTAGTTGCCATCCACGTGGCATTCGATCTTTCCGTCCTGTATAGGGCACGTTTTTTAGACATTGCACATGTAATTAGTTATTGGTTATCGCTCGTATTTAAAGCGTTAAACATGCCACGACCGTAACCATAATTGCAAGACTTGTGTTACTAAACGACCTCGTTTGACTTATTGTTCACACTCGTTCTCTATTAGCACTAACAATTAGTGTTATACTATTTATGTCCAATAATTATTTCACGAAATCTTAGAAACATTCAACACTGACTCATATTTTAATTAGCACAGCACTACAGCTCTAATTTGTACCTTATTTCTTGCTAAATAAGTTACATTTAGCCAGCTAATTAGAAATAGGTGCTAGAGATTAGAAGTCTAGCGTCCGACAAGTAATTAGGTTCAATTGCTCAAATCCCGCGATTAGATAATGGTCACTACTAATTGTTTCCGCCTTGATAATATACTACTTATATAGTATTGCATCATACACATGTTGTGCTTGATAAAGCAATTTCATTAAAATTATAGTTTTATAACATATAATAGTCTGGTATTCCTATCATTTATATTTGCATATTCAAAGAACGGTTTACTTTTCTTAGACCCATATCTCCGGAATGGAGTTTGGGACCTCTGCTTCTCCCAAAAACGATTTGAATGATGGTTAAATATTAAAGTTATATATTCCAAGTGAAAATGCCACTTTGTTTGGTTTTTCTAAAGGGTTTTTCCAAACTATCATTTAAAATACCACGCAAACTTTTAAGACAAGCTAAGTGACACCTGTTATAAGAAACGTAATTTTGATAGATATATTTGCAGTTGTCATTATTTTATAAGAAATATTTAAGTAGCTTAGCATGAAAATACTGATTGCATATCAAAAAATACAATTGTACATCAAAACCGAGGTTGCAATCAGTATTATAGTTCATCAAATCATCACTCTAGTATCATCGTTATAGTATCTCATTTAAAATTAAAGACATTACATCTGCTAGTAAAATAGTACATTTCGATACTAGGTCGGAAAGGACTCGCCTACGGCTTGTGGCAAAACGTCTCGGAACTCGTGGAATAATGACATTCCGTCCGTGTATCGAACGATGTTTTTAATACAGTTGCGAAAAAATTACAAAAAAGTATATTAGTCACTGTGATCCGAACGCTCTCCGGTGCGGCGTTTTTATTTTATTTTATACCACGACGGTGGCTAACAAGCATACGGTCCGCCTGATGGTAAGCAGCTACCGTAACCTATGGACGCCTGCAATTCCAAAGGAGTCACATGCGCGTTGCCGACCCTTTACAAAAAGGAGGATTCACTGTGTAGACGGCTAAAGGAACAAGAAGGTCATCGTCAACACACTGGGTCCTGTTTCAGCTCTTTGGCAACCTTCTTCACCAGCAGGAACACAACACTATGAGTAGGGTCTAGTGCTATTTGGCTGTGGTTTTCTGTAAGGTGGAGGTACTTCCCCAGTCGGGCTCTGCTCCAGATTTGAGCGAGATGACATTCGCTGAACGTGCCCTACCACACTTAGCGAGATGCCATTCGCAGTGCCCATACCGTTCTTTTTGGAGTAGTTTAAGGACATACCCAAGTCCGGACGTAGTTTAAGGACATACCCCGGGTCCGAAAACCGCGCGTTTCGCGGTGATCATGAATCCTGAACTGTGATTGTCTGGAAAAGTAAAAAGCGCTAGTGCGACAAATCGAACTTCCCACACGATAAACTAGTACTAGAAAAGCACTTTTTGAGCAACTGTGTTAAAAATATTTTACACGTCCATAACTCATTACGTGCTTGTTATCATTAACATCACAATGTCATTTCTGTCATCAGGTCTCGCTAGGAAAATAGGTAAGTCCGCCACACAATCGGGAATTCACTAACCTAATGTATTTCTTTTGTATATGTTTATAACAGATGTGTTCGGTTCGCACGACATTTTATATTACGACGAAGATTCCAAGCATGATGTAGATGATATAGACTATGGGGGAACGGTGGATAGTGACAATTTTGAATCAAATTACATACAGGAATTTGAATATACAATGGTCAATAAGAAAGAAAAAATAATTAAAAAAGATCAACATAAATACAAAAAGTTAACTGCAAAGAATAAAAACATAAATGGCCTTAAGAGCATTTCTTCCCTATCTCAATGCGTTTCCTGGAATGTTGAATATGATCAACCTAACTATGATTCAGTTATATTACAAACAACGAAAATATTAAACGAATTGGATATTGAAAATGCTATCGTAGCGGTACTAGATGTTGAAGACTCATTCCTTACTAGCCAAACTGGGATATGGACTATTTCTACTATGGATGGCACGTTTCATGTAAATAACATGTTTAGAGGATATTTGAATAAGTTGTTGGGCGTGCGCGTGAATAAAACTTAATAAACTGCTGCGAAGTTTTTTATTTGTTCCTAATCCGGAAACTCGACAAGTTTTTACGGCAAAACATAATACTGTCGCATTTGTAGTTGTGAAAGCCATTTATTAATCGGTATAAAACTATTTTGCTATGGACAAAAAATGGTAGAGTCCTGATTTTTTTATTACACACTTCTATTTAGCTCATTTTGTTTGTCAGTTAATTTGTTATTTAGGTAAAAATCTTGCAAGCCAGATTTGAACCTGTTTCTGATTTCCGATCGAGCTGGAATTTAGCATACTTACGTAACGTGGGTGACAATACCTATTTTGGTACAGTCGCCATCAAATATATCGGAGCGGCCAAGGTACTCAAAAATATTTGAACATGCACTTTATCACCTTCACAATAGAGGCGTCGTTCAGATATCTGTGGCCACCTTGGCCGCTCCGATATATCTCATAGTGACTGTACCATCGAGCTGGTCTAGTGGTGGAGAACTATAAGAACTCTATAAATACAACAAAGGAAGCTCATTGTGGTTAGGTGTTGTGTTAAGTAGAATCATCTCGTTGAGCGGTAGATCATTTTTGCAAGAAAATTATAGTCAGTGTCAAAAGATTGTATTAAAAAACAACCGGGTGCACTCCGGGAGTGCCGGCAGAAAGTGAAAACTTGAATATTAACATTGTGCCTTTTTGATATTTTGGAATAGTTAGGGAATAAATTTGCACGAATTGCTTTAATTATCAGTATAAAAGTACCATCATTTATGTGGTAAAATAAAATATTCATTTATTGCGCTATCGTACACAAACATGACAATTTATATTACACTAAAAAATTAACACTTCAGAAGTATTACAATTATTTATTCGATCTATTAACACTTTCGCAACCAGGCAAAATTTCGAACAATAGCCCAGAAACCGACAGTACTCGCTAGTCGGGCAACGACGTGCAACTCAATGCCGCACGCCGCGAACCCGCTAGTCGGGCAAGCGACGGACGCTCAGGGCTATGCCAAGTAACTTTCGTATACGTGGATAAAATTAAATCTGCTGACTCATCTGTTTAGGCTCCCCGTGTTACCAATTATCACAATGCATCCAGTGGGGCAGTAGGAAATGAATAAAATCACACAAAGCCAAATCATTAACATTTATTAATATTGCACACACGGCATAACACACTAAAATCAGTCTTTTTATACAAATTAGGTTGTACGATTTACGAAAATTCTAACTCCTATTGATACATACCCGTGTATGCAATTTAACGTAAGAAACTAATAAGAATTTTTATTTTGTAATCGCATCAGGTAAAGCAAATAAAAATACAAAGTGAAGTAATAAAATATAATAATCAACTGTACTAACTTTTCGACCACATAAGTACATAATAATCAGAAGACATACAATTTTTTCTGTTAGTGGCAGTGGCAGCCCTGAGGTAGCGAAGATGCAATGTTTGCCCGCCTGTCGGGCACTTTGGCGTCGCGTGTAGGTTTATAGCTCTTGTCCGACTACCGGGTATGCCGGCATCTGAGTAAAGTTTACGAGTGCCCGAGTGTCGGGTACGCGGTGTCGAATGTGTTAACGTGTCCGTCTTACGAATTTTCAATCTGACGAATCTGTCGGTCACGTGACCTGTCGCGAGTTTAACATTTTTTCCCCATCAAAAAAAGTGCACAGCGCCGCTAAAGAAGTTTCACTTCAAAATTATAAATATACTAGCTTTCCGCCCGCGACTTCGTCCGCGTGTAATACGGTTCCTCATACAGAGTTTCATATCCAATTTTATCTTCTTAACTAACTTTTGTTAATCCCCGAACCATCTTCTTAATCTATTTATAGTTATAGCTATACAAACTTTCAACCCCTTTTTTACCCTGTTAGAGGTTGAATTTTAAAAAACGCTGAAATTACTTTTATTGTTTTTTAATTATTAGTAAACGTACAAAGTTTCAAATCTCTAACTCAAAATTTTAAACCCCATCCATACAAACTTTCAACCCCCTTTTTACCCCCTTAGGGGATGAATTTAGAAAAACCCGTTCTCAGTGGATACTAACGTTATAAAAACAACCTATTGTGAAAAATTCAGCTCTCTAGGTCCAATGGTTCGGGCTGGGCGTTGATTTAAGTGAGTCAGTCAGTCAGTCAGTCAGTCAGTCAGGACTTTTACCTTTATATATATATAGATTTTTTTACCGACACCAGCAGTTCCTTGAAGTGTTTATTGTTTGCTTTGTAATATTTAATAATTAGTTCAAAATCTCGAGAGTTTCTTCTGACGTAATTTTGTACAAAAATACATTTAATTTTACCTGATTTCTAATATTACGAATCGACATCTCACCATATTAAACAACAATTAAAAAACATGAATTCAATTATTTTAATCAGATGAAACTTTCATTTAATCAAATTGTATCAATATCTTTAAAAATAAATAGGCAAGTCTGTGATACGAGTATGCGTTATGTTTTGCGGTAAAAATGTATATTTTGTATATTGTGCCATATAGATAAAGTATTTTGGGTTGTATAAAAATTAGTTGCAATTAATTTAAAATCTCCTAAAGTCGTTTATATTATGTGCAAATAATAGCTAACCCTGAGCGTTATACTTTAGAACCAAATAATTACTTCTCCTTATCCTGAAGGATAAAATAAAATATGTATTAATAATGTATTATGCAGCCGCGATGAGAATGGGATTAGACTTGCCATACACTTACTTCAAAATTAATATCATCAGCTATCTCAATCCCATTCTAATCGCGGTTTAGTAGTACTATATTTCAACACTTATAATACGGGTCTTTCTTATATATCTATGTCGTAAAGCAACTTATACTAATCATAGTTTTTTATAAATTTAAAAATGAGGCCTAATAAATATTAGCTTCGGCATTGTAGTCCAATGACATAGTTTTAACGCAAATGCAGTAGAGGGTGCATATAAATGAATCCACGTTTATTGTTTAATTAAACGTTAAATATTTTTTAACCTGCTTATTCATAAACGTTTTACAAGCCTCAATCGTTTGTCCTTATCAGTCACTCCGACTTTTGGGTTTTTTTAGAAAGAGAGAAAAAGTAACTTTAACTTTAATGGCTTGTAAGTTTATGAATAAGTACGTTATCAGGACACACATATTTTACAAAAGGAGTCTGGGGTACGCCCGCTCTCCCCACAACCATTTTTGTTACCTATTTCGTTTATGTTTGAATTCTTGTCTATCTGTTGGGTTCTTTACACATTTTTATCTAAATTCGTCGAGCACAGACGCACAAAATTGATTACAAAGCAGTTTTCTTTACACACAGATTGCACTTAAAGGTTGTGCCACATTTATTATACCCTAGTACTTTTTTTCTAGGCATCCGTTGCGAGACTCAGTGTGAGCAAGGTTACTTCGGCGACGGTTGCTCGGAACGGTGTCCGTGCGTCAACAACTCCTCCTGCGATGCTGATACGGGCCGGTGCGAGTGCTCGGCTGGCTGGACTGGGGCTAACTGCTCGCAGTCATGCCCCCCTGGTAGTTACGGAGCTGGTTGCTCGCAACGATGCGGCCCCGGACCTGACGGTAAATTGTTTAATATGACATTGTATAAAGGCAACCGCACCAAACGATCTGTTAACGTCATTTTGTTAATCGAAGAAAGCCTATGAGAGTCAATCAATATCTTTATTGCTTACTTTTATGGACACGTTTTAGTTACATAATAACAATAACAATGCTATACAAAACAAAGAGCTTGAAACAATGATTGTAAAAGGATATAGCGAAAGCAAGCATCCTTCCGTACTAGTTTACACTGTATATACGGCAAGGAAAAGTGACCTTAGTGTACGCTGCTCAGAAAACTTACGTATCGACCACGAAACCACGCTCCGAGCAATATCACTCGAAGCTAACCGTCATACTTTGCCAGCCGCTGGATGCTCTACTGTGTCCTTACATGAACAGGATTGTCTGCAACCCCGGAATGAGGAAATGAAATGCTCTATTCAACGTTTTTTTTCTTGGTTTTGCCTAGTAATAACACACAAAACACTTTAATGCCCCACGTTGGGCGCCAGTGTCAGGTAGATAAAATTTAGGCTAGGTTTTGATAACCTCGAACTATGCCACAGCTTATTTTTCCTGAACACAATTAAATAAATTATTATTAAATCACTAAATCAAATGTTGATGTCGCAAGGGTCTTGCTCTATGCAGGGCTGGTGTGAAATTAAACAAGTGGATACTGTACTAAATCTTTATTACCTATTCTTGCTTTTGAAAATAATTTTTAAATCTAAACACTGGATAAATCTCTCTTTTCGTTTAAGTTCGACACCAACTAAAATTTCTAGGAGCTCAGCGGTTAAGCTAGGTCGTTAACAAGGTTCAAAGGTTGAGATTTATTCAGGTCTCTATCCAAATTCTTACTACTTAGGTTAGTCCCTATGGTTTTATATATCAGAGATTTCTAAATTTAAATACTTAATGTTGGTTCTCAAAACTAATGATATTTACTTTTCCACAGAATTCCTACTGCCATTTAAAATTAATAAAGGACTGAACCGACCTCAGAAGCTGTTCTTCGCCAGTCGCTGATGTGCAAGAAGCTTGCCACGTCGCAAAGCTACAGGACGCTGTCCGGAAACTGCTCACACAGACTTTGCAGCGGGGCACCGACTTCCGAGAAGCTCAGACCGCTTGGCCGGAACAATGTGGTGATGAAACGCATGGAGGAGCCGCTGCTCGATCCATAATGATATGAGAGTACAATTTTAGTCTTCACTATAACATTTGTACTACTTTGTACAATGGTTGCAAAATACAACACTATGGTTGAAAATAAAACACCCGACTCCTGCAAGGAACAATAAATTATCTGCATTAGTCGACTGAACTACAGCCCTGATAAATTTACAAAACTGAAGAAAGAAACCTTACCGGAGAATGGAAAATATTCCTATAACATCTCTACAGAGCACGCCCTCCCTCAGGCAAGTTCAAATCTGAAAACCAAAAGCATGGTCAAAATAACTAGAACACGTTTCACGCCGTGATAGCCAAAAACCCTATTAATCTTTACTTACGATTCTCCTTTGCAGGTAACCGAGGATTATTGAACCGCCACCTTCGCTGCCACCAAGGGCAAAATTTCAGAAGGCTGCTTGAGCCTCCCCTTGCACAAGGCCGCAAATCAAATGACCGAGTCATCCCTAGTGACTCCCAAGATGGAGGAACCAGAGGACAGAGGACCCAATTCAGGGTGGCAATTAAATAAATATAAATCCCTCTGATTATTGTTGATTGATTCCAGCGAAACAACTTTCCTATCAATAGGTCAAAGACATGATACTAAATATCCAAATACTTTACTTCAAAACCCGCTTTCAGAATTTCCAGATACATTTTCTTTGACTACATTTCATTTACTAATTTTCCAAAATACCTATTTATGAAACGCCAATGTTATTAAAAATGACAGAAGAAAAACCCATAATTTAGGCTAAATTTATTAGATGACAACCCCATACAGATAAACACAAGGTGCATTCGAACGGCGCTGTCTGAAGCATTGTTATAACCGATCGAATCGAAGGTGTTGAAATTGATTGATAAGAAACTATTCTAATTAGAACCAAAAGACAATGTAACAACGTTACAATATATTAGAAACTAAAACAAATCGGATTATAAACGGCTCCTTCAGCATTCGAGGCTCAAATCATTTGATATTTTTTCATTATTTAAACTATAATAATTTAAATTTACCTTTTTTATGGTAGTTCAATTGCATTTAATTCAAGGCAAATACCCTTTTTTCGATTCGTGCTGGATGCCTCTATTATTTTACAACTTGGTAAGTTGAAAATGTTGAAACGCAATGGAAAAATCGAAACCCATTTCGTGTTATTGCGTAATACTGAAACAATGAGGTACTCAATCGTTTAACAGCTTGTTGCACACATTTAGCAACAATTACTAATATGTTTATAAACACATATTGGTTAACACAACACAAAGATTAGAAACATACTATGCAGTAATTTTCGGTTATAAATCACATTAAAAAGTTGGGCTAACTTTTGACGTACGCAAAATATTTAGTTGGCTTTTATTTTGTAGGTAACACTACTTGCGATCCAGTGACAGGCGTGTACACATGCCCTATAGGGTACACGGGTGCGGCCTGCGAGTACCCGTGCCCGCTCGGCACGTTTGGCCTAAACTGTCAAGAGAAGTGCGCCTGCAAGAACGGCGCCGACTGTCACCATGTCACTGGTAAGTCACCCTAGCGGTTACACAGTTCTGCGAGTACCCAGTACCCGCGTCCATCCGGCAAGTTGGACACGCTTTATCTTCGGACTTATTAAATACGATCGTGTCTCCTATTACCGTCGCTAATTGGCTCTCCGTCCGTCGCCGTAGATCCCTTAGGATCCTCTGTACCCTCTTTGCAATTCTGTTTGAGGTTTCTGCTCCTAAATATCTAAAAAGTAAGTTCTTGTTTGACGCCCCTCGTCCAGGCTGTGAGCTGCGTACTGCCAGAATTCTTAAATTTTCCATTCTTTTCCACTACTCGAGTTTCTCGGGATGCTACATAAGCACCTGCTAAAACAAGAATTCGAATAGTATCCATCAATATAGTATGTACTAGCTGTGCCCGCGGCTCCGCCCGCGTGGAATTCGGTCTGTGTAAGTGGCTAATTTGCCCCTAATTTCTCTCCCGCTACCCTGGAGGCGGAACTTGAAGTAAAGTTGACAGATGGATACGCTAGAGGACAGTTGTCCTGATAAAATATTTTACAATTACCACTAAATGAAACTATACTCAAAAATCAATACTTGTTTTTGGCATGATTTAAATGACATAGAGTAGTAGGTGTATATCGGATACAGTACCACTTTTCCAAATCGATCCTCCCGTCAAATCAGTCTAAGCATGAAAGGTAAGAACAGGTGCGGTTGAAATTTGGGGGGGGGGGGGGGTCACAAATGCAGAAATGATTTTTTGAGGGGGTCAGTAACGTTTTTTTCTATTTGAGGTGTACTGGGGGGGGGGGGGGGGGGGGGGGTGACCCATGCAAATTACCCCCCTTTTAAACGTTTAATTTTTATAGGCTACGTGCTAACCTGGCCGGGGATTTTCTTGAATTGGAATTAGTAATCTTTAAGGAATGATTTCTGGGATAACAATGCAAAAAAAACCGGCCAAGAGTATGTCGGGCGATGCTCAGTGTAGAGTTTCGTAGTTGCCGCCCTGTTTGTACCCACGGTTCAAAAGTTAGATGGAAGAGACGCCCTTGTTTGAACTTTCAAATCTAATATTTACGAAACTATCAGTTTCATCCAAAAAATGTATTACAAGACCTCTATTCCTTTTGAAAGACCTATTCAATAATACCCAACACGATAGAGTTGGAGCGAAAAAAAATTCACCCCATTTTATGTGTACCCTAATAGAAGCATACACTGCTTTATCTACACACATATTAAAAAAATCCTAAGTGACGTGTTCGGTAACCATTAGAATGACCGCCATGACCAACCTTATTGTGCCGGCGGTCGGGGAGGAGGGCGAATTTTCATTACGTTACCGTAGGTAATGAATTTTCATACGTTTTTACCACACTGTCACAGATAATACACTGATGTTACGTTACTGATTGCATTAATGGTGGTAATTACATACGGTTTCTGAACGCGGAATAGAGGATTTATGATATTGTTGTAGATCAAGATATTTATTCTTCAATGTAAGCAAATTACAATGCACTAATGAACGTCAGAGAAAAAAAATACCTGAGTGCGTTTCGGTTGGAAAGAAGTTGTTATTTAATTTTATTTCATTTTTGACTTTTTCCTAATTTTTGTAGTTATTTTTTTTTTGTATTCTTTTTAATTGAAATTTTTGATATTTTTGAAATTTTTGATATTTTTGAAATTTTTAAATTTTACGAGATTTTTGTGATTTTTGAATTTTTGAAATTTTTGAAATTTTGAAATTTTTAAAATTTTTGAAATTTTTGAAATTTACGAAATTTTTGAAATTTTGGAAATTTTTTGAATGTTTTGAAATTTTGACATTTTTGACATTTTCGACATTTTTTACTTTCAGGTTCTCGACTTTTTTTACTTTTTTCACTTTGTCACTTCTCACTGTCACTATACACTCATTCTCACATCTCTATACAAAATTTCATTAAAATCCGTTCAGCTGTTTTCACGTGATGCGCGGTCAAATAAACAGACAAACAGATAAACAGACAAAAATTCTAAAAATTGTTGGAACGTGTTCTGTTATCGAAGTATCCCCAGCCAACTTTTTTTCGAATATATTTCATGTACAGACTTTCGACCCTCTTCAGCTTTATTATATGTATAAGATAGATTTTTGGACCTAAGATTCTAAAGTAAAATGGAGGGAGGGGGGGGGGGGGGGCTTTTTTGAAGATGAAACTATCCTTTGTCCTTTCTCGAGACCCATACTATCTCTATACCAATTATCATCAAAATCAGTTCAGCGGTAAAAAATTCCTCATACCAACTCCAACCCACTTTTCACCCCCACAAGGGTTTGAAAACTATCCTATGACGTTTCTCGAGACTCAAATTATCTCCATACTCATCTCTATCTAAATCGTATCAGCGGTTAAAAATTCTCCATACAAATTTTAAACACCATTTTCACCCCCACCAGGGTTGATTTTCGGGATTAAAACTATATATTATCCTTTCCCGAGACTCAAACTATCTCTATACAAAATTTCATCAAAATCCGTTCAGCCGTTTTCACGTGATGCGCGGTCAAATAAACAGACAAACAGATAAACAGATAAACAGACAAAAATTCTAAAAATTGTTGGAACGTGTTCTGTTATTGATTCTAAGTATCCCCAGCCAACTTTTTTTCGATTATCTTCCATGTACAGACTTTCGACCCTCTTCAGCTTTATTATAGGTATAGATTACCACTAAATGAAACTACACTCAAAAAACAATACTTTTTTTTGGCATGATTTAAACGACATAGAGTAGTAGGTGTATATCGGATACAGTACCACTTTTCCAAATCGATCCTCCCGTCAAATCAGTCTAAGCATGAAAGGTAAGAACAGGTGCGGTTGAAATTGGGGGGGTGGGGGGGGGGTCACAAATGCAGAAATGATTTTTTAAGGGGGTCAGTAACGTTTTTTTCTATTTGAGGTGTACTTGGGGTGGGGGGGGGGTGACCCATGCAAATTACCCCCCTTTTAAACGTTTAATTTTTATAGGCTACGTGCTAATCTGGCTGGGGATTTTCTTGAATTGGAATTAGTAATCTTTAAGGGGTGATTTCTGGGATAACAATGCAAAAAAAACCGACCAAGAGCATGTCGGGCGATACTCAGTGTAGAGTTTCGTAGTTGCCGCCCTGTTTGGACCCACGGTTCAAAAGTTAGATGGAAGAGACGCCCTTTTTTGAACTTTCAAATCTAATATTTACGAAACTATCAGTTGCATTTGCGTTCCAGTAGCGTTTCCAAAAAATCTATTAAAAGACCTCTATTCTTTTTGAAAGACCTATTCAATAATATCCAACACGATAGAGTTGGAGCGAAAAAAAATTCACCCCATTTTATGTGTACCCTAATAGAAGCATACACTGCTTTATCTACACACATATTAAAAAAATCCTAAGTGACGTGTTCGGAAACCATTAGAATGACCGCCATGACCAACCTTATTGTGCCGGCGGTCGGGGAGGAGGGCGAATTTTCATTACGTTACCGTAGGTAATGAATTTTCATATGTTTTTACCACACTGTCACAGATAATACACTGATGTTACGTTACTGATTGCATTAATGGTGGTAATTACAAACGGTTTCTGAACGCGGAATAGAGGATTTATGATATTGTTGTAGATCAAGATATTTATTCTTCAATGTAAGCAAATTACAATGCACTAATGAACGTCAGAGAAAAAAAAATACCTGAGTGCGTTTCGGTTGGAACGAAGTTGTTATTTAATTTTATTTCATTTTTGACTTTTTCCTAATTTTTGTAGTTTTTTTTTTTTTATTTCTTTTAATTGAAATTTTTGATATTTTGGATATTTTAGAAATTTTTGAAATCTTTGAAATTTTTTGAATGTTTTGAAATTTTGACATTTTTGACATTTTCGACATTTTTTACTTTTTTCACTTTGTCACTTCTCACTGTCACTATACACTCATTCTCACATCTCTATACAAAATTTCATTAAAATCCGTTCAGCTGTTTTCACGTGATGCGCGGTCAAATAAACAGACAAACAGATAAACACGGTTGGAACGTGTTCTGTTATCGAAGTATCCCCAGCCAACTTTTTTTCGAATATATTTCATGTACAGACTTTCGACCCTCTTCAGCTTTATTATATGTATAAGATAGATTTTTGGACCTAAGATTCTAAAGTAAAATGGAGGAGGGGGCTTTTTTGAAGATTAAACTATCCTTTGTCCTTTCTCGAGACCCATACTATCTCTATACCAATTATCATCAAAATCAGTTCAGCGGTAAAAAATTCCTCATACCAACTCCAACCCCCTTTTCACCCCCACAAGGGTTTGAAAACTATCCTATGACGTTTCTCGAGACTCAAATTATCTCCATACTCATCTCTATCTAAATCGTATCAGCGGTTAAAAATTCTCCATACAAACTTTCAACACCATTTTCACCCCCACCAGGGTTGATTTTCGGGATTAAAACTATATATTATCCTTTCCCGAGACTCAAACTATCTCTATACAAAATTTCATCAAAATCCGTTCAGCCGTTTTCACGTGATGCGCGGTCAAATAAACAGACAAACAGATAAACAGATAAACAGACAAAAATTCTAAAAATTGTTGGAACGTGTTCTGTTATCGATTCTAAGTATCCCCAGCCAACTTTTTTTCGATTATCTTCCATGTACAGACTTTCGACCCTCTTCAGCTTTATTATATGTATAGAAGATAAAATATAAAGTAGTATATAGTATGGTTTTTTTTACGACACCAGTTGCCAGTTGGTTTTGCGGATAGTCATTGTCAGTGATCGTACATTTTCCAGCATTTTTGGTGCAGTGCTAAGGTTATTATTATTTTGAGGCCATTAAATGTTTGAACCAAGAATCAATTAAAATCAAAGCCACTTAGAACTAAGTCATAATGTAGAGATGGTTGGTAATTAAATCACAATTTAATAAAAAAAACGTCTGCACCAATTTTGCTGGAAAATGTACGATCACTGATAATTGTACTATACGTGTTCTTAACTACTTGTTATTGCAGGAGCGTGCCAGTGTCCGCCGGGCTGGCACGGGCGCGTGTGCGACGAGGCGTGCCCCGCGGGCTGGTGGGGCGCCAACTGCACGCAGCCGTGCCGCTGCCACGGCGCCGCCGCCTGCCGCCCCAACGACGGCTACTGCCGCTGCCCGCCCGGCTACAACGGCGCCTACTGCACGCAGTGTGAGTATACAACTGCACGCAGCCGTGCCGCTGCCACGGCGCCGCCGCCTGCCGCCCCAACGACGGCTACTGCCGCTGCCCGCCCGGCTACAACGGCGCCTACTGCACGCAGTGTGAGTATACAACTGCACGCAGCCGTGCCGCTGCCACGGCGCCGCCGCCTGCCGCCCCAACGACGGCTACTGCCGCTGCCCGCCCGGCTACAACGGCGCCTACTGCACGCAGTGTGAGTATACAACTGCACGCAGCCGTGCCGCTGCCACGGCGCCGCCGCCTGCCGCCCCAACGACGGCTACTGCCGCTGCCCGCTCGGCTACAACGGCGCCTACTGCACGCAGTGTGAGTATACAACTGCACGCAGCCGTACCGCTGCCACGGCGCCGCCGCCTGCCGCCCCAACGACGGCTACTGCCGCTGCCCGCCCGGCTACAACGGCGCCTACTGCACGCAGTGTGAGTATACAACTGCACGCAGCCGTGCCGCTGCCACGGCGCCGCCGCCTGCCGCCCCAACGACGGCTACTGCCGCTGCCCGCCCGGCTACAACGGCGCCTACTGCACGCAGTGTGAGTATACAACTGCACGCAGCCGTGCCGCTGCCACGGCGCCGCCGCCTGCCGCCCCAACGACGGCTACTGCCGCTGCCCGCCCGGCTACAACGGCGCCTACTGCACGCAGTGTGAGTATACAACTGCACGCAGCCGTGCCGCTGCCACGGCGCCGCCGCCTGCCGCCCCAACGACGGCTACTGCCGCTGCCCGCCCGGCTACAACGGCGCCTACTGCACGCAGTGTGAGTATACAACTGCACGCAGCCGTGCCGCTGCCACGGCGCCGCCGCCTGCCGCCCCAACGACGGCTACTGCCGCTGCCCGCCCGGCTACAACGGCGCCTACTGCACGCAGTGTGAGTATACAACTGCACGCAGCCGTGCCGCTGCCACGGCGCCGCCGCCTGCCGCCCCAACGACGGCTACTGCCGCTGCCCGCCCGGCTACAACGGCGCCTACTGCACGCAGTGTGAGTATACAACTGCACGCAGCCGTGCCGCTGCCACGGCGCCGCCGCCTGCCGCCCCAACGACGGCTACTGCCGCTGCCCGCCCGGCTACAACGGCGCCTACTGCACGCAGTGTGAGTATACAACTGCACGCAGCCGTGCCGCTGCCACGGCGCCGCCGCCTGCCGCCCCAACGACGGCTACTGCCGCTGCCCGCCCGGCTACAACGGCGCCTACTGCACGCAGTGTGAGTATACAACTGCACGCAGCCGTGCCGCTGCCACGGCGCCGCCGCCTGCCGCCCCAACGACGGCTACTGCCGCTGCCCGCCCGGCTACAACGGCGCCTACTGCACGCAGTGTGAGTATACAACTGCACGCAGCCGTGCCGCTGCCACGGCGCCGCCGCCTGCCGCCCCAACGACGGCTACTGCCGCTGCCCGCCCGGCTACAACGGCGCCTACTGCACGCAGTGTGAGTATACAACTGCACGCAGCCGTGCCGCTGCCACGGCGCCGCCGCCTGCCGCCCCAACGACGGCTACTGCCGCTGCCCGCCCGGCTACAACGGCGCCTACTGCACGCAGTGTGAGTATACAACTGCACGCAGCCGTGCCGCTGCCACGGCGCCGCCGCCTGCCGCCCCAACGACGGCTACTGCCGCTGCCCGCCCGGCTACAACGGCGCCTACTGCACGCAGTGTGAGTATACAACTGCACGCAGCCGTGCCGCTGCCACGGCGCCGCCGCCTGCCGCCCCAACGACGGCTACTGCCGCTGCCCGCCCGGCTACAACGGCGCCTACTGCACGCAGTGTGAGTATACAACTGCATGCAGCCGTGCCGCTGCCACGGCGCTGCCGCCTGCCGCCCCAACGACGGAATATTTTGGTGGATAAGTAGAAACTCAATGTAGAATCCCATAATCGCTAATTTGTGTCTACAGAACCTATTTTTTTAATTCCTGGAATTCAATCCCTGAATTCCACTCCGAATGGACAATTGTTAACTTTTTTGGACAATTTCAATATTTTTTTGTGATTCACACAAGTCATTTTTGGTCACGCTATACTCCAAAAATCGAGTCGAGTGATCCTTTTAGCGTACAATTTTTTCGTTTCGAGGCACGGAACACCAGAAAAAAAAACTGGAATTCATAAGGCCTACTTTAAACAACTGTACTGTCTCCACAGTTTGTCCCGAGGGCTACTTCGGCGACCACTGCATGGAGCCCTGCATGTGTGCGGAGGGCAACTGGGACTGCCACCCCGTGAGGGGCTGCGTGTGTCGCCGCGGGTTCATCGGCGACGACTGCGGCACGCACGCCTCCGACGCCATCGTGGTGGACCAGGCTGAGGGTAAGTTCTATTGAGAACATGCATGAAAAATATTTAATTGAATTTGTTCCATAAACCTGTTCAACAACCCCAAATTAATATAAATAAGTGGAAATCCGTAATAATTTTTAACCGTTTTTTAAAGATATTGCGGTTTAAAAACTTAAAATTTTAGGCATTTTTCGAATGTATTTTCGAAACTTCAGTTCGATTACTTATGTTCTAACAAGAAAAAAAATGTACGACAACTAGATAGCTAAACGCATTTTTTCGTGCCTAAAATTACAAAAATCTTCAAAAAACTTGTTCCTTCCAAACAGTTTTCTGCAACTTTGTGATCGGTGACGTCACAATCCTCACACTTTTTGTATGGGGCGTTTTGACACGCGGCGCAGACGCCTAACGGATTTTCAAATTTTTGACGTTTCAGGGCTATCATAGATAGTAGGTTTATTACAGACATTTGAATCTACAGGGAAATATAATCGAATGACGTCTTCCAAAAAAATCATGCATGTTCCTAATTGTTAAAACTAAAATAGACCGTTTTTATTTGTCATAAGGTTCATTTTCCGATGGTTCATGGAAGAGAACGTACGCCTCTGACGCTATAGTTATTGACCCTGTTAACGCTCCGTAGTGAACGAAACGCAACTGTCATGTCGCATTAATATGGAAGAGTGATAGAGAGAGGTGACTACGATACGCCACGGGGCGCTAACGATTGGCACGTTGGCTACGCACCCAGGCTGGGTATGTTATCGAACGAGCGGAGCGTAAGCTAAGCAAGTTCTTACAAACAACTTCTGGCTACTGGGATGTCTCGGCATTTCGATGGGTTTTTTATTTTTAGAGTTTTTTCCGCGATAAAAGTTATCGCGGAAAAAAGTAACGCTTTTGTGATCTAATTTGTTGGAGTTGTAGCAGAGCAGATATAATTTGAGAGTTCAGGATCGACCTAGAAGGCGCGAAAAAAATCATCATAAGGGTCTAGTTATATTTGACATTTCGGTTGCAAGGAAATCGTGAGTTCTGAATTCGAGGCGGACTACTAGTATAGATAACACTTTGAAATAGACCTTATGTATTTACAATAAGGTTCATAAATTTCTGCGGTTTCATAGAAGACTGCTAACACGCACGCCTCCGACGCCATAGTAGTTGACCAGGTTGAGGGTATATATGTTAATAGACAACAATACACCTTATGTCTTTGAAATAAGGTCCACGGATTGCCACCGCTTCACTTGAGAGGACTGCGATACGCACACCTCTGATGCCATCAGCGCTTGAGAAGAATAGTCCTTATGTATTTGAAATAAATATTAAATATAAATATTATAGGACAATCTTACACAAATCGACCTAGGCCCACAGTAAGCTCAATAAGGCTTGTGTTATGGGTACTAGACGACGATATATATAATAGATAAATACTTAAATACATAAAAAACATCCATAACTCAGGCACAAATATCTGTGATAAACACACAAACAAATGCCCTGACCAGGATTCGAACCCAGGACCAAGCAGGGTCACTGCCGACTAGGCTAGGAGGCCGTTAAAATAAGATGCACTTATTCATAACTTTTAGCACTGCTCTTTTACCGTTAATGGAATGTCGTAGTGCTAAATTACTTACACTGACTAATCCTTATTATTGTTCCAGTAGGCGGCAGCCACGCAGGCCTAACAGCGACTATGGTAGTGTTACTGCTGCTATGCTTAGCTGCTGCAGCGTTAATGCTGTTCTACTACCGCAAGCGAGTCAAGAACCTCAAGCGAGAAATAGCCCACGTGCACTACACCGCCGACCCGGCTACACAACCTGGTAACATTCATATACTTTTTCTACTCCAGCACTTCAATATGCCAATTAAATGACCAGAGCTCGGATTTTTCACGGCAAAACAAAACACTAGCGTAATTTAGCCAGTGCTTGAAATATTATTTTATCGATATCGATAATTCAGAACTAGAAGAAATAAAAGTCACCAAATAAAATTAATATGTAATAAAACTAATAAAAACATTTGTATAAAGTTACTATATATTAGAAACAGACGCAATTTCTTCTTCAAAATCTACGTCAGTACACACAGCAGCACAAGACATTTTATTTGGGTAATAGTGATAGGAGTAGATGATCATTATCTTTTCAACATTCTCTGGGAGTAAACAGTTGCGTTTATCACTATAAATCCATTTATGTACACTAAATGTACGTTCAACTTCAGTTGACGTCAAGGGAGCAAATTTATAGAATTCATTATCAGTTCGGGTAATATTTTCAGATATGTCTCTTAAAATTTCGTAATCAGGATTTCGTTCGAGCACGGCTTCAAATTTACGTATCACTGGTAAAAGTTTACTCCAGTTTACGTAGCAACGAACAGTATCCAGAATGAGGAAGGATTCCGCAATGGATAAAGTCGAACATTGCAATTGTTCTATTGAAGAGGCTATTACTTCGTAGTTGTCGCGAATGAAATTTAACTCCGGTCGTAGTTTGCGTGTTTGAAAACATTTTTTTGCAGCTCTTATAGCTGCCGAGTCATTAGCAAGTATGGAGACGACATCACGTATTTGCTCATAGTATTGAGCGTAATATACCGCAGCAGATATCCAAGTTCCCCATCTGGTGATAATTGGCTCGGGAGGTAGGGGAATGGACGGATATTTTGCCTTAAAAAGGCGTACACGCTCTGGAGATTTTAGGAATATCTTTTTGACATTCGATATCAACCCATCCACACCTTTGAAATTATCTCGCACTTCTTCGGCAACCCGGTGCAGACCATGAGCTAAACACGTAATGTGTTTCATACGAGGAAACGTTGCTTTTAAAATACGACCGGCTTTAAGCATATATGCGGCACTATCTGTGCAAAGTAAAAGCAAATTGTTTACGTTATCATTGAAAGAATTCTGAAACAAAAATTTTAATTGGTTTATTATTAGGTTTGCTATTGTTTCCCCATTTACCTTCTCTAAAACCTTCGACCCCAAAAGATAAAATTGCTTAGAACAATTTTTTTGCAAAGACCGAATCACCACGTTTGTCACACATTTTCCCATGAAATCTGATGTTCCGTCTATAGATATCCACAAATAATTGGTTTTGTTTACCTCTCTTATACCCTGTATAGTTTTTTTGTACACGAGATTTAAATAAATTTATCGCAGGGTCGATTCGTCCGGTAAAGAAGTCATAGAGCAGTCGAAACATAAATACTTGTTAAAAAAATGACGAAAATTATTGTTGTTGACTGTTGCCCATGGTATGTTGCATGAAATAAGAAAAATAATTAAATCGAAATAAAATTGATGTTTCCTATTTGGTTGCCCCGAACGGTAATTGTGGCGGTTGCTTTTCACATGATTCTCAATATTGCATTTCTTCAGTTTTAGATGCATATCGCACATAGAGCAGTATATAGTGGAGGTCACTTCATTATAGACTAACTCAGGGTGATTTTCAATCCACGTTTTGATCCGATCTTGTACATTACTCATTTTTGAATTAATTGATACCTTGCAATATTAAGTTATTATACGTATATCCAACACGTCGGATTCAATGCGTTGCGAAATAAATAATCATCATCATCATCATCATCAGCCTATATTAGTCCACTGCTGGACATAGGCCTCCCCTAATGAGCGCCATAGCGCCCTGTCTTCAGCTTGCCGCATCCAGCATCTGCCTGCAGTCTTTCGCAGATCGTCATCCCACCTGGCCAGAGGGCGTCCTACACTACGTTTGCCGAGACGCGGTCTCCACTCAAGAACACGTTTACCCCAGCGGTTGTCGGTTCTTCGCGAGATATGGCCGGCCCACTGCCACTTCAGCTTGCTAATTCTTTGAGCTATAAATAAATAAATAAATAATACCTAGATGCAATTTACGTTTTATACGTAATGACATTTAAAGTGTGAATGTCATATGTCATGTGAGATGAAATTTGCAGTCGTTTCTATCATTTTAAATGAGGTGGTATAGTTACTTCGTTCTAAGTTGTACATGCAGACCTACCTCTTTGTTGCTCGACTATGGCAAAGCTAAAATGAAAAGTTATTTTATTACTTATACAGGATGTCCGGTAATTAATGCACAACCTTCTAACCCCCAGTAGGTCACCTTACACTGGTCAAAAATATTGATTTTGAGCTCTAGTAAGTCTCCTGTTTTTCGAAATTTTCGCACGTTTGTTAGTTTTTAAATTTTGACATTCACACTGATAGGTGTACCATCGAATAAAAAAAGAAAAAATGTACTGAGGCAATACCTGTCATATACTCTAGTAAGACTCGATAGGTGTCGATAAAATAATATTTCAAGCACTGGCTAAATTACGCTAGTGTTTTGTTTTGCCGTGAAAAATCCGAGCTCTGTAAATGACTGATAGTGGTATCTAAAAGGACATCATTTAAGTGAAGGCGCTTAAGTCTATTTGTCTATAGGTACTTTCTATAACTGCTAGCAGTCACACAATAGTAGTTTATGTAACTGTTCAAGGGTCCTTAAAATTCGAGTGCGAGCCGCAGGCCAGTTTCATAATAAGATCACACGAGTGTTTTAAGGCCTAATTACGTACAGTTGCATACACTGCTTTATCTACACTTATACTCGTATTATATATCCAAAATAAAGTGTTCGGAAACCATAGAATGACCGCCATTGCACCGCCATGGCCAACTCGATTGTGCCGGCGGTCGCGCGGGCGCGTGCCGTTGGTCAGGAAGGAGCACAGGATTTACATTATGTTATCAAATTCGATGTTCGAAATTTGAAACTCATAACGTATCAATATATGAGCATGTAAAGTTAAAATTACGTTACTGCCACAGATAAAAAGCTTATCATAGTAACATCGGTTGTAGTAATGATAGCCATTGCCTACCGTTTTTGAACACGTTTTAGAAGACTTACAATGCGAATGTAGATAAAACATATTGTGCAACTGTTTTTGTTTTTTTAATGCACTGACTCCCATGCACCATGTCTAAAAAGGGTTCGTTCTTGTTTTCAATATAAATTTTATTTTCAAATTAATATACACTTAAAATAATTTTTATCTACACTCATACTGTAAGTACTCTAAAATGTTTGTTACTCCATAACTCCGTCATGTCTGAACCGATTTTGAAAATTCTTTTTTTGATTGTAAGTATATATATACAGATTGGTCCCGTTTTTGTCAAAACGCAGTTCTGATGATGGGATCCATGAGGAATCGAGGGAACTCCTCAAATCTTAAAGGCATACATATAGTGATTTTTATATTTTTATCAACAAAACCATCATTTTCATTCAAAACAGTGACATTGGATATAGTAGAACTGCTGATGATGATCAGAACGGAACTCTTCAACGACGCATAGTTCACGTTTGGCGATTCGTCCTCTTCGCTGTGTTTGTTTAGCAAGTTTAATTGTCAGAACAAATGTTCGTCCAGCTCAAGTTCTGATGATGGGATCCATGAAGAATCGAGGGAACTCCTCAAATCTTAAGGGCTTACACATAGTGACTTTTGTATTTTTATCAACAAATCAAGCATTTTCATTCAAAAGAGTGACATTTGATGAAGTGGAACTGCTGATGATGAACAGAACGGAACTCTTCAACGACGCATAGTTCATGTTTGGCGATTCTTCCTCTTCGCTATGTTTGTTAAGCAAGTTAGATTGTCAGGACCAATTTTCGTCAAGCTCAAGTTCTGATGATGAGTTCCACGAGGAATCGAGGGAATTCCTCAAATCTTAAAGGCATACATAAAGTGACTTTTGTATTTTTATCAACAAATCAAGCATTTTCATTCAAAAGAGTGACATTTGATGAAGTGGAACTGTTGATGATAATCAGAACGGAACTCTTCAACGACGCATAGTTCACGTTTGGCGATTGGTCCTCTCCGCTGCGTTTTTTAAGCAAGTTATTTCATTGTATGGAATCTAAGTGCACCATCTATCTACAATAATCCTTCACCGGCTACCCCCATTGAAGTCGGTTTTTTTTTCTTAAAAATTATTTAAGTATTAATATCTGATATAATTTAGTTTTCACATTTATGAAAAGTACAATAAAATTGTACCTTAATTTAAACTTTTGCAATGAGAGTGACTTAACGAAGCCATATTTTTTTGCAATTGAAAACCAACTCCTGGTTTATTGTCTATGACATATTTAAAAAGTTACAACACAATGCACGGCTTCATTTTTGTATTTAAACTCGTATATTTTGTTAACTGTGATAAAATAAGTGACAAGAAAACTTTACAGTGAATATCCGAAGACTTCGGCATAAAAGCAAGAGTTAATTAGTTGACAGAAAAATCTTAAAACAAAACATTTATGTACTCTTGACACTTAAGAACTTTAAAATTATTTATTAATTAAGTTTTTCCTACTGTCGTAGAAAAAGTTTCGTGTGCAACGGTACATAATTAGGTCTTAAAGTTCTCGGGTCTATTATTACAAAATTTGGCTTCGCCTCATTTTGTAACTTCGACCCTCGCATCTTAAAAACCTTTATTATGTACCTGTTGCACTAAATACTATTAACTTTTAAGTAAAATTAGCGCGACTTGTTTCGAACACGTCCGGGCATAAGTACTTTGTTAAAGCCTAACCAGAAATATATGATCATGCGCCATGTTGCGGAATTTCATTAGAACTAATTTCATACATTGGCAATAATTTTAATGACAGGATGATGTGCATGTGTGAGTGCCTGTTATAGGCTGTCACTGTTGTCAGTGTCACTGAGGCGGTTTACTTACTTAGTGTTGAATATTAAATAATAAACGACAAAAAAGTCCCAAAATTATCCATAGTCAAGAGCGAAACATTGTAAATAGTGTATATAATAAACTTCTCTAAATAATACGCTTGGGAAATGAAACTATTTCGCTGTGAAACATTTTCAAATTAACATCAGAGCTGACAGGTAAACAAATCAAGATGTCAACTTACCTATAGTATGAGACAAATGCTCTCTATGACTATACTGAACTGTTGCCATGTAAGTGAGAATAATAGCGCCCTCTTGACAATGATCATATATGTAGTTCTGGTCAGGCTTTAGATATTTATTTTTATATCACGACGGTGGCAAACAAGCAAGCAAGGGCCGTAGCCCGCCTGATGGTAAGCAGTTACCGTAACCCATGGACGCCTGCAACCCCAGAGGATTTACATGCGGGTTGCCTACCCTTTAGGAACCTATTCACTCCTTTTTTGAAGAGCCTCATACTGTAGCCCGCTGGTGTTTTATCAACCGACTTTAAGATTTCGAGGTTCTCAATTTGCCTGGATCTTTGTTTTTGTTTTTTTTTTCATGTATGTTTACCGATTATTTGAAGACGGCTGGACCCATTTGGAAAATACTTTTTTGTTTGAAAGGGTATACTTCACAGTTGGTCCCATTGTAACCTGGTCAGGATCTGATGATGGGATCCCGGAGAAATCGAGGGATCTCTTCGAATATTATAGGCAAACCAATAGCGATTTAAGTATTTTTTACGCTAACTCGGGCTTTTTTTTGGAAACGTGGAGTCTAAGTGAAGTCGGTTCTTTTTTGTTTAAAATTATTATTAATTTCTGTTATGTTCGCGTCTTAGTGCGTATTGCACTCAGGATAACAAAACATGTATTTTGTTTTATTCCATGACTGTGTCGATGTCGATGTAAGCGCCTCCAGTAGCCTATAGATGTTTGCAACTCCAGACATGGGTGTTGCCGATCCATCCCATCTTAAGTAACACATAATTTTCTCGAATGCATTCAATGCTGTTAACCATGACTTGTTACTTGCCACTCTCATACACTTCAATATCTCGGCATCTGCGGCTGGATGGTTTGCTTCCTATCTTCAGGACCGCCGTCAGTTGGTTCGTGTTGATCGTACTTCTTCTGACTGGTGCGATCTTACTTCTGGGGTCCCACAGGGCGGGATTCTCTTACCTCTTCTGTTCTCACTTTTTATTAATCTTATCACCTCTAAACTAAAATGCTCCTACCATATGTATGCTGATGACTTACAGCTTTATACCCAAGCGAGTGCAAAGGATCTGGATCAGGCAATCGCTGAAATTAACTCAGACCTAAACCGTATTTCCACTTGGTCACGCTGCTTTGGTATCACGGTCAACCCTACCAAATGCCAGGCCATTTTGCTTGGTAGCACCCGTCTACTTTCTTTAATAGACACTGCTGAAGTGGCGCCAATCCTCTACGAACAGGAAGTGATTCCTCTAGTATCGCAAGTGAAGAACCTGGGGCTAATTATTGACAGCGGGCTTACATGGGAACCTCAGGTGGCCGACGTGTCTCGTAGAGTAACTAATACTTTAAGAGCACTTTATCGTTTTAAACATTTTCTCCCAGTCAGCACTAAAATTCTCCTTGTCCAATCTCTTGTCCTGCCTGTCCTTGATTATGCTGATGTTTGTTACACCAATCTCACCCAAGACTCATTGAACAAGTTTGACCGGTTACTTAATAACTGCATACGCTTCGTGTTCGGTCTCCGTAAGTATGACCATGTTTCCAATTTCCGCAGAAAACTTAATTGGCTTCCGATCCGAGAACGTAGGTCACTTCGTATTCTTTGCACTCTGTATTCCATATTGTTTAACCCGTCCGCCCCAAATTATCTTCGATCGAAATTTAAATTTGTTTCCCCACGCCCCGGCACACATCTTCGTTCTAACCCGTCCGCCCCAAATTATCTTCGATCGAAATTTAAATTTGTTTCCCCACGCCCCGGCACACATCTTCGTTCTTCTCGTTCTCTAAAGCTCATTGACAATGTGCCCCGACATGGAACTGGTTTTATGTCTAATTCTTTCACCATCCAGGCAATCCGACTTTGGAATGTTCTGCCGCTCTCTCTCAGGCAAGCTCAGACTAAATTTACTTTCAAGCGCTTGTTGCGCAAGCATTTCCTTGACAAGCTTTCTTCATCGTCCTCCTGATGGTTCACACAAGGTATATAAAATATATGTATGTATGTTTATTATTATATTTATTTGTGTAAGTCTATGAATATAGCTTAATATGTATATATTGTTAGTTTTTTTTTTCTCTTTTAATTCTGTCATATTTAATGGACCCTGCACCTACTTAACCTTTCTGTTTAGCCCATTGGTTGACTGGTAGAGAATGCCTTATGGCATTAAGTCCGCCATTTGTACCATCTTGTATTGTGCAATAAAGATTAAATAAAAAAAAAATAAAAAAAAATTGATAACGATAACTTCTTACAAAACCCATACTTGCATATGTGTCTGGTCCCCACAAAACCCGCCGCACGTAAACTAACTAAAAACCTTCTTCGCAGAACAACACTTCGACAACCCCGTGTATTCCTACCAAGGTTCTACGCGCAGCGACGAGACGACGCTCCTAAACAACGCTAACCATATCCACAACAACCTGAGCAAACTCAACAATACCACCATGGATAAACTGAGAAACAGAGCCACGGGCTCCACTGACCGTAAGTTACTTGACGTTATTTACAGAAACTCAAACTTTGTTAACCCGGTCTACTCCTATCGAGCAACCAAACTACACTGTTGAACAACGCTAATTATATACACAATAATCTCAGCAAACTCAACAACACCACCTTGTAGAAACTAAGGAACAGAGCCACAGGCTCCACTGATCGTAAGTTACTTGAAGTTATTTACAGAAACTCTCACACTTTGTGAATCCGGTCTACTCCTATCAAGCAAGCAAACTACACTGTTGAACAACGCTAATTATATACACAATAATCTCAGCAAAGTCAACAACATCACTATGGAGAATCTGAGGAACAGAGCCACGGGCTCCACTGACCGTAAGTTACTTGACATTATTTACATAGACTCTAACACTTTGTGAACCCGGTCTACTCCTATCGAGCAAGCAAACTACACTGTTGAATAACGCTAATTATATATACAATAATCTCAGCAAACTCAACAACATCACTATGGAGAATCTGAAGAACAGAGCCACGGGCTCCACTGACCGTAAGTTACTTGACATTATTTACATAAACTCTAACACTTTGTGAACCCGGTCTACTCCTATCAAGCAAGCAAACTAAACTGTTGAACAACGCTAATTATATACACAATAATCTCAGCATACTCAACAACATCACTATGGAGAATCTGAGGAACAGAGCCACGGGCTCCACTGACCGTAAGTTACTTGACATTATTTACATAAACTCTAACACTTTGTGAACCCGGTCTACTCCTATCGAGCAAGCAAACTACACTGTTGAATAACGCTAATTATATACACAATAATCTCAGCAAACTCAACAACATCACTATGGAGAATCTGAAGAACAGAGCCACGGGCTCCACTGACCGTAAGTTACTTGACATTATTTACATAAACTCTAACACTTTGTGAACCCGGTCTACTCCTATCAAGCAAGCAAACTAAACTGTTGAAGAACGCTAATTATATACACAATAATCTCAGCATACTCAACAACATCACTATGGAGAATCTGAGGAACAGAGCCACGGGCTCCACTGACCGTAAGTTACTTGACATTATTTACATAAACTCTAACACTTTGTGAACCCGGTCTACTCCTATCGAGCAAGCAAACTACACTGTTGAATAACGCTAATTATATACACAATAATCTCAGCAAACTCAACAACATCACTATGGAGAAACTGAGGAACAGAGCCACGTGCACCACTAATCGTAAGTTACTTGAAGCTATTTACAGAGACTCTAACTTTGTTAACCCGGTCTACACCTATCAAGTAAGCAAACTACACAGTTGAACAGCGCTAAATATATACACAATAATCTCAGCAAACTCAACAACACCACCATGGAGAAACTGAGGAACAGAGCCACAGGCTCCACTGATCGTAAGTTACTTGAAGTTATTTACAGAAACTAATACTTTGTTAGCCCGGTCTACTCCTATCAAGCAAGCAAACTACACTGATGAAAAACGCTAATTATATTTACAATAATCTCAGCAAAAACACAACAGCACCACCATGGAGAAACTAAGGAACAGAGCCACGGACTCCACTGATCGTGAGTTACTTGAATTACAGAAACTAACCTATCCTAACAGCCTCCTCCAGTCTACTCGTACCAACGCTCTACACGCTATGAAACTACGCTTTAACAACGCCAACCATATACAATACAATATTCTTTATTGCACCACACAATGAAAAAGAAGTACAGAAACAGATTTAACAAAGTAAATAATGGTAACAACAGGCGGTCTTATCGCTATTAAGCGATCTCTACCAGACAACCATATTTACAACAATCTAAGCAAACTGTAAGGTTCTACTGATCTTAAATTTCTTAACTTGAACTACAATCTGAGCACGAATTGCGCATTTTTAGCTGACGAAGCGGTAAGAGATGCGAACCTTTTTAAATGGCTTAATTAAGTTGCCGCGTGAAGTTTCTATCAACAGTCAATCGCTGATATCATTATAAAAGCTTTTTATATATTTACTCAGGTTAAGATACGCTCCATGATTAAAAAAAATGTCTGATAAATGCCCTCCCTTGATTGATGAGAATCCTGGTGTGATGACTAGTAGCTATAGAACCTACCGGTTTTTTAGCTTTTACATCATTATTGTCTTTATATTCAATAAAACAGTCTTTTTTATTTTTTTTTATTTACGTTTCGTTCGCTTATTACTGTTTGTTTTTAACATTGTTTTTGTTTTTACATAATTATTAATTGTGATATCTGTCGAAGAATCATATTTCACTTCCATTGTGCTCTGCACTATATCGTGTACTCGTAAGTCCATAATTCATAAGACACAATGCCTTATGGAGTTCGTGACGTCAAACAACATATCAATAAATTAGCTATTTACATTAAAATTCGTTAAAGAAATTACAACGCATTATGTCTAGTTGATATATATGGTTACAGACGGTTAATTTACATAAGCACACAGCTCACATACAGAATAATTTTATAGCTGTTACAATGCATTGATATGAAAATCAAGCGTAAGTGACGAAATGTTCGATTATAATTTATATGGCTTGTTTATTTGATCGACACCTGGTTCTGGCCTCAATATTGCGTCTCAGACACGTATAATTACTAGTTATGCTTTTAATATATTCTACGCGTGCCAGTATCAAGGAAAATATTACTGTACCACTTGTTTTAAGTAGACAGTTTTGAATAAAGCGCCAGACTCTTGATTGAGGTGTTTCCTAGACAAACTTAATTAATTTAATTTCACGGAAATACACCGACAAAACAAGATATAAGTGAAAGCGCATTTTTTTTTGCGCTTTTTTTTATCTTTATTGATTATATCTGTGGCTATTTTTAAATCAACAGATTGAAAAAAGGGGGTCGATTCATCGTGACGTTACAGTTAAATTATTATACTAAATACATATTGAAACGACAAATTGATTTGTCGTTTCATAAAGAGTAGCTGATTTGACTATTGTCCCCTTTTAGCAAATAATCCAGGAACATTGTCGCCTGGAAGTGCGAAGTACTTTTCGTCAAATTCGGTAGTTTTCATTTTTTGCCGACTTGTTTATGATGTTGGCCCAATGAATAATCCAAGTTTGCGACTTCGAGCGCCGAACACAATTTGTACAAAATTGAAAAATGGATTTATTTTCAGACTTTAGCGATTATGACCCTAAAGGATTATTTGTTTTTTGATAAAGTTGAGTTCGGCGCTCGAGGTCACAAACTTGGATTATTTATTGGGCCAACATCACAAACAAGTCTGCAACAGATCTACCGGATTTGACGCACACGATGATTGTATAAAGTTACTGGATTTAAAGCGATATGTGCAGTAATCCAATTTGATGTGTCGGCCACTTTGTAACTTGTCATTGTCACAGTGACAATATTTAGTAGGAGATCCAAATTGTTACTGTGACAAATTGGTTGATTGTTCGTCTAATGCTTTCCCGGTCTCCTCCGAAATAAAATATGATTTGAAAATATTTTTGCCCACAGCGTATGACCCACTGTCGTGTCTCAAAAACAAGGATGCTGACCTGACGAACCCGAACCTGTACCACTGCATCGACGACAACAAGCTAGACCATGTCTACGATGAGATCAAGCACAAGGAAGGATACGGTAATACTGATTTTATTATAGGGCAAAGCGATGCGAAATTGATCGAGGAGCATTGTTCGAACGAGCGGAGTGTAAGCGAAGTGAAGTTCTTTCAAAAAACTTCGGCTACCTAGATGTCTGTGCAGTTCGATGGCTTTTAGATTTTGAATAGTTAGTTAGTTTAAGTAGACATGCGTTTTGTTGAGCGCCTCGAGAAGCTCATTTAAGTAAAGGTTAAAAAGTGTCAGGTCTACCCCCCCTGTCCCCTCACCCCACACTCTAACCTACGGGTCCGATAAAGTACCTGAACATCTCTAACGTTAAAGACCTGATTTTTATACCAATACCTCAGAATTTGTATGGTCTCATTTCATTAGGTAGGTTAATGGCTCCCAGTTTTTCCCATATAATATTATAGGAAACCGGGTCAAAAGCCCTAGATAAGTCCAAGAAGCAAGTTATGCTTGCTGTTATGGGCGTCTTTTTATTTAAATAATATTTGACAATGTGCTTAAGGAATAGTATTGCACTCTCTGTTGATAACTCTGATCGAAAACCAAACTGGTTGTGACTTAGACTCATCATGAATATGATTAAATATCAGTCTATCACATTGTATTGAAAATGTTGGGCCTTTAAACAATGGCAGAGTCACCATGAGATTATAGGAGTTGAATAACGGAAACTTAATTCAAAGAAGTTGGTACGAACTTTCTTTTTATCCAATGGCACCCTGAATATGCTTGAGTCATTACAGATAAAAGTCGTCAAATAATTGTTTACACGCTACTTAAATGCTACTGGCGATATTAACTTATTAATTAACGTTTGTCAAATCTAAACGGAGAGACAAAATTTTACAGAGGTGTACTACCTTTTATGAATAAGATGTTAGGCGTGGTACTGCATTATTTCAATAACTACATATATTATCTGTTTGGACATCAGTTTTTCGACACCCCTTTTCTCATCGATAACATCTACGTTTAAATCTATAACATCCTTTTTTCAGAAATGGAATACGACCACCTAAACTACACGCCGCCAGCCAACAAATGGAAACCTCACTACCAACGCATGGCCAACGGCTTCACGCCGTCCCCGTCAGCTACCTCCAGCGCCACACCCAGTGAAGTATCCGTACCACCAATCCCGCCTCTACCCAAGCTGAATGTGGCACCGGTGTCGCCCGTGGGCCGCGGTGTGGCGCCCGTGTCGCCCGCGATTAGTGCGGACGCGGCGGCTCTGGCCCCGCTCGGCACCGCGAGTAGTGCGGGCCCGGCGGCTCTGGCCCCGCCCGGCACCGCGAGTAGTGTGGCTTCGGCGGCTCCGGCCCCGCCGCCGCGCGACCCGCCCAGCGAGGAGACCGTGGAGACGCCATGACATGATGAATGGGTGAGACTATTTGACTCCGTTATGGGTGAATCGAGGATCGAAAGAGACCAGCATAACGATTCACAGATGAACCATCAATAAATACGAGGTATATGAATAACTCCGCCCTAACATGCATAGCCGTATGTTACACTAGAAAACTATTTCAATAATGTACCTTTTTGTAACGCAAGTAAATTTGTTTGTTTCCTGCGGTTCGTGTGCAAAATAGATGTCAACAACAGATTAAAGTGAAGAAAAGTAAAGACATAGCACAGGTGGCATATCTTTACGTGCATTTTAGAACTTGTTGACAGTAAAATATACAATTGTATATTTACATGACATTTAGCACATTGTGCTAAACGCGCCAGAGAAAAAATAAGTAAAAACCGGAGGCTTTGCAAGTCTTTTTATTTAGAGACTTGCATATTAATGTGTAAATTGTTATGCAAACACCTGCTCATACGTAGCGTAAACCTCACCTTTCGTGCCACAACGTTAGTAAAGTGGACTGTATAGACGTAAGTGATCTCCTGTTTTTAAATGAATTCATAATTTTTTTACGCCTAATGTGTTAATGTAATGATATAACGTAAGATGTTAGGCGGATATAAAAGTATTTACGTAAAATCGTTAATGAGTCTAAATCAAACAATGTATTTAGACTTTCGAAAAAAATTAATCAAGCATATCGTTGAGTTGATAGATTTATTAACAAAGATTGTATTTTGAGGGACAAAGATTTTTACGTTTAACTGTGTTTTAAAATCGAAAATCTTATATTTACTAGAAAATGTTTTTCTAAAATCATAAATTTTAAGTAGGTAGATAAAACTGCCCATCGCTTTAATTTCATATCTAAAGATCACTCATTGATATTTACACTACCATATTTATTATACACTAAAAATCCTTTACTCATTTACTTTTTATTCTTTTTTATTTATTAATTCAATGTAAGTACATATTTATTGTACCGCCCCACCACAGTTCTGTGTTTTAAACGCCATTGAATAAAAACAATATATTAGGTAGGTTGTGAAGAGAGCATTTGTAAAGGGAACATTAAGATTTATAATTTTTATAAACTTGCAAGTTGGAAGGAAATTATTTTTAATTGAACTAATGTTTTTGGTGATAGTAAAACAGTCAATGAACTTTTAAGTGCACCTGGTTGCTATTGTTACCTCCCTTCCTTTGTACAACCAAACATTTTCTATGAAACATTATGAAGATGTCCCTTAGGCAACGGGGACAGAGTAAACAATATAAATAATTCACCTAAAAATGCATTTTAAGCATTTCATAAAACCAAAATAACGTAAAATATAATATATTCAACGTACGTAGTATACTTAACAATGGCGAAGAAGTGTTTTATACAAGGTCATTAGGTCAATAAGTTACGTTATTAAATTTCAATACATAAATCATATAGCAACAATACCACGAAAAGAATGAACAACGTCAGAGACACAATTAAACCTATCTGGGACGTCACTAGTTTTAATATACGAAAAGTTATAAACTCGTTTGTATACATAATTAATTTCAGTTTGAGAGTCAGATGATTTCAATATTTTTTGTCCCACCTTAACCGCCACCATATTCCACCATATTTAGACTTTGTTATTAATAACAAAGTCTAAATGTGTTAAAAAATTATATTGAACTTTGCGTGGTTTTACGTCTGTGTGTGTAAGTTTTTTTTTTGTTAAGGTGAATAATTTAAAGAATTAAAACCACCTGTCAGTCCCAACCTGGGTCAGGTTAGATTTTTAAAGATATGACGAATGGTAGGTTGTTTGGTCTATATCGCGTGTATCTTTGATATAACCATAAAAGGTAACCAGACGCAGGTTATGAAGTTATAAATCGATATCACAACAAATATTTATTTAACTGTTTATTAACGTAGAGTAATTAATTTTTAAGTTTTCTTCGAGCAGCAATTTACTGCCTATATACATTATTTGACACATATCAATTGTGACGTTTTAAAGGCAAAGTAATTATGTAGGTAACATTGCGTGTTGAAATAATTTATATGGAAAAAATATGTCGTGAAATTTTAATAAAACATGAAAGTGTGTTTATTAGCTTAGAAAATTCACAATTCAATTCAATTGTACGTAACGCACAAATAGCCACGTCAGATAAACGGAATTTTCGGCAGAGGGTAACGCCTGTCAATGGCCGCTCCGGCTGGTTGAATTATCTAAGTTTATTAGGGTCTATACTAACTACCGTTAGCGTATGTGGTTATATCAAAAATACACGCTGTATAGATACATTCGGATATCTTAAAACCTTAAATATTATTGCGAGTTCAAGAACTGTGTGACGGTCTGTGAATGAAAGCAATAACCATAGTGATATTTCATAGTATTATATGTAAGTAAGCTGTAACTAATCTCACCGTGGATGCACTTCTTACATTCCACATGTCTATACTATTTGTTTTAACCTTTTACAGTTTATCATTTTATAATACTTCATATTTTGTATTTGAGTTTTAGTGAAAAAAATCAAAGTTTATTTTTATTATAAGTAAAGCTAATTCTATCTTATGAATCAATACCATGTAAATGTAATTATATCACATATCTTGTAAGCTATTTACGTGTATATCTTTATCGTAAATATAATGTTAAATTATTCAAACTTTACTCTGTTATGGACTGTTTTTACTAAGCTAGCGAAAAAATACGATGAATTTAATTTAAAAAGTAAGAGTAGAGTTTGATGTACCTACTACCACTTTCATCATCATGAACTTATGTACAGCTCACGTCAAAATTATATGTACATATTTTGCCTTATTCATTGGACTAATTCCAGTTGGAGTTCACTATGTCGATCTCCATTGCACCCGTTTTTCCCGATGCGCTTACCGCACCGCGAGGGCTAATGAGGGAAGGGTTGGCACATAGCTTATCACCTTATGGGTGCGTTCGAGAATATGTGACGTGTTCAAGTCGTAGGTACATTATTGTCGGTTGTTTAATTATTTATTTTTAAATTAATTTTTATGGCAGTTCACGTCTCAATGGCGACCGACAGTGATGTGTACTTTTGATTGAAAACGTCACATATTATCATTTCAGCCAGTGTTTATGGCATATCTCAAACCTTCATGGATATATGAAGTGACGTTGAAAACCCTAATTAATTTTTTTAAGAGCGCATGACAGCTAATGTTTTCATCTCTGTTGCTAAATGTCAAATTGAGGAAGGAGAATCTTCTGTACTTGTATTATTCTGTGCTAATTCGCAAAGGTATTGTACAGTCACGTCTGAAAATATGGATACATTTATTATGACAAAATATGTAGCCACTACTCTATTACCAAGGCGTAAAGTCTTGGATGCATGTTTTTATCACACTAAATGTATATATATTTTCAGACGTGACCGTACAACTTTGACATTGAATTTATTGTCGAAGAGTACCTAAAGCAAGGTGCCTGAAGTGTTTTAATGGTCCAATGCATAAGATAAAAATGACCGTGTTCGTGACCGTACAAGTTTCGTATTGTGGTAGGTCTGTGATTTAAGTATGTTATATAGATAGGTAACTAGGTACGCATGTTAGATACTAAGGATGAGTGTTGTTTGCTCAAAAAGTGCCAATTTGTAAGTCGTGTAAGATTTAGACGTAACGTTCGGACAGTTGTCAAGGAATCTCTGCATTTCATTCGAATTGGGCTTTTGGATATAACGTTTCTGTACTGCATTAAGAACTACGATTTTTAATCTCGTCTGTATATCATGTCACAATAACTTATCATGTCTAAACTACCAAAATAGGCATTTACTCACCAATATTTATATAAATATGTAACTTTAGTTATTTCCATAAGAAACAATAATGCTCCGGAATTAATGATTATCTGTGATTTCAATTTAAGATAACACATAAAACCACATGACTCGGTCCTTCGCCAATTATATAATACAGTAGGTAACATTATATATTCCCGAATGATCGAGTCCCGTGGCTGTCAACACAACGGAAGTCAGTTCTGGTTCTGTTGCATTCAGACACATACCGAGCGTTGAATAAGTTCAAACTATCGTTAATCATATCATTTATTATAGTAATAATTATTTAACCCACGCATTAAAAGTCAGATTAATTTTTTTGTTGCGTCTATGTGCTATGGACTTGGAGGTTATGTTTGTCGCGCCCCACTTTCATCAGGCGGTCGCGATTTCACAGAAAATAAATGTGTACGAGTCGCTTCACGACCCCCGGCATCGCACAGATAGGGAAGCCCTGAACTTGATATTGAAGAGTAATATTGATAGGAATACTTGATCGCGTCGCTATATTCTTGTTGCGACAGGTCTATCTGGGGCACAGATCACCTCAACTACACGATGGAGCATAAGGACAACTCTAGGTCACCACACATACTCGTAGGCGCTCCCGTACTAATCGAGTATGGGAGCACGACCGCTTATTTTTTAGTTCAGTTAACGTTTTTAGTAATGATTTCTCACGTAAATTAAAAATATCTACGAAAATCGAGTTATAGGGGTAAACTTGGATTGTTATAGTATAAAATGGTGTATTATTCTATTGAGGTGTGCTGTTCGAATCGTAGAATTTTACTAATAAAATATCATGATGCAGTGTCTGTGTAGTCTGATCGGGGCATAAAAACGTTTCGTAGGTCTGAGGGAAATTGTTTTGGACTCGACACGATTCCTTCAGGGGTATACCGTGTAAACTTGCCTACTCGGTTGCTTGAAACGTATATTTAACCGACTTCAAAAATAAAGGGGGGACTTAATTTGATCCGTATGTTTGTATGTATGTATGTTCGCGATTATCTCGCGATTGGCTGAACCGATTTTGAATCGGTTTTCATAAAAGTATTCATTATATTCTGGAGAAGGTTTTAATATATAACAAGGGGTCGTTCATTTATTACGTAATACAATTTTTCACCACTTTCTGTTTCTACAGTTGCTAATAATGCTTGAGTTAAACCATACCGTTATCAACAAATTAATTTAGTGTCGCATGTTCTTGAAACGAATCGTGATGCGAATATGAAGGACTATGGGAATTGTCAGTTTGTGTAGAGTGTACAAATCAACTGACAATAATTTATTTTGTAAATGTTTACATTGTAGTTAAACCTAAGGAAATTCTAAAGGAAAAATATCGAGCCACTTTATCTTTGGCATCTCTATATACCTAGTTTGTGATAAATTATTTTACATGTAAGCAAACATTTTAATAAAAAAATAACTCCCATTCAAATATGTTTTTCATTGAAACTGCACCTGTAATAAAGTTTTACATGATTCTGTGGGATAGTCTCAAGTCAAATAACTGCTAATAAGAATATACCAAAATAAATTGTAAATGGTTTTCTTATTATAATATTATAATATGTGTTCTCCAAAACTTTGTCGAAATTACCACATTTAAAGAATCACCCATAACACCAGTCTTTGTCTACCATGTCTGACCGATTTCTCTCAGTTGCTTAAAGGTTAGCTGGAAGAGATCCCTTAAAGGGATAAGTTCGCCTTTGTACACACTCACGATATTTTTTGTTGGTCATGTACGGTCACGTCTGAAAATATGGATACATTTAATGTGACAAAAACATGTATCCAAGACTTTACGCCTTGGTAATAGAGTCGTGGCTACATATTTTTGTCACATTAAATGTATCGATATTTTCAGACGTGTACTACTACTCGTCTTACACCAAATAATCGTCGACCTACAAATGTGCAAATTGTCCAAGTTATTTCGGAGTGTAAAAACTTTAATTAATAATCTAATTGCTAATATACAGACTAGCAAATATTGACACAGGCGGCTCTGTGTGACGCGTGTCTTTCTTGATTGAGCAAATAAAGTTGGAACATAAACGGCTTGAAAGCGTACAGGTTCTAAGTGCCCCCGCGCCGCGAGTAACGCCACCTCGTATTAATAAACGGATATTCGTGTAATATGAAGGTGCTCGCGATCATCTTGTCTGGATTAATGCTGCAGGTAAGTTTTTGTCTATTAACATAATTAAGTTTCTGTTCTACTATTTATTTAATAGTTGTCACTACAATCTACGAGATTGTTTTGCAATTATCTTAAGAACGGCCTCCTAGCCTAATTGGTAGTGACTCTGCCTATGAAGCAGGAGGTCCCGGGTTCGAATCCTGGTCAGGGCATTTATTTGTGTGTTTATCACAGATGTTTGTTCCTGAGTTATGGATGTTTTCTATGTATTTAAGTATTTATCTATATATATCGTCGCCCACAACACAAGCCTTATTGAGCTTACTGTGGGACTAGGTTGATACAAAACTCGGTTACATACGCGGCCGAAAGGGATTTGTGTAAGATTGTCACATAATATTTATTTAAGAACGTCGTTTGAATTGAAAGTGTACGTGTATGATTATAGGTAGGTAGCAGGATAAAAATGAGAAAATAATTTTAAACAAAAAAGAACCGACTTCACTTAGCCTCCACCTTTCCATAAGAAAAAAATACATGTTTGCTCTAATGAACATCTTGACTGCATATGAGCCTAATAAGATATTGCCTGTTGAAGCTAAGAGCTTTTAGTAAAAGTTATATATAGTAAAAAAATATATTCCAAATATTTTATTAGCAACTAAGATAAAATGTATTTTAATTGGCTCTTAATTTTTTTCAGTATGAAAAAAATACTCAAATCACTATAGGTGTGTCTATGATAGTTGAAGAGTTCCCTCGATTTCTCCAGGATCCCATCATCAGACCCTGGCCTGGTTACAAAGGGAACAACTGAAGTATACTCTTTCAAACAAAAAAATAATTATCGAAATCGGTCCAGCCATCTTCGAATAATCGGTGAACATACATAAAATGAAAGATAAAAATTAAAGATAGTAAAAACAAAGATCCCGACGAATTGATAACCTCCTCTTTCGAAATCTTGAAGTCGGTTGAAAAGTAACGTAAATTGTATTCATTCATAATGTGTTTCAAAGCAAAGTGATCTCTATAGACGGAGAGCTAGCCACGTCAGATATGACACGATAATGAGAGCGACGAAACCCCTCTCGTTAGTTTGCTATAGGTACAGTCGCCATCAAATATATCGGAGAGGCCAAGGTACTCAAAAATATCTGAACATACACTTTATCGCCTTGACAATAGAGGCGTTGTTCAGATATTTGTGACCACCTTGTCCGCTACGATATATCTGATGGCGACTGTACTATGTTTATTTCTAGATCCGGACATCTGGCAGCTGTAAAGTGGTGGAAGTCAAATAACGCAAACCATTTTAAGAATACGAATCCTAGAGTTCTGGTTTTGATGCAGTATTATGAGAAATTATATATATAATTAGATAATATCATTGCCAAAACTTTCTGATGGGGGAAAGTAGTCCAGAACGACGTATAATATAATTTATAGTTAGTCGCCTACAGTTTCTGTTTCCGTAATAATACGAATTGTTTGAATTAAAAATCCGGATTCAGAGGAAAATTATCAGAAATCTTGCAAATGTACTTCAATAACGCCGTCTTCGAACAAGTCGAGTAATGAACCCGAATTGGTAGAAAACGATGAGAACCGTAATCAAGTGTTAATATTAAGTACAAACAAATACAATAAAATTCTAAATATTGCTAACAATGAGCTCAAAAGTAACTCACAAATCATGCACTATAAATTACCTAATGCTAGTATTACTGAAATGCTGAAAGACATACAGTCAAAAACTCTACATCTAACGATGAAAGATTACTGTATTCTATTTTTTGGCGAGATTGACTTTCTAACGACAAATAATTATTTCGACCTGACTGTTTACATAAGACAACAGTTAATGAACATCGTTAACACCAATATAATAATCTGTACACCGACGTATAAATTAATCGACAGCAGCAGTATATACAACTGGAGGATTGAAACGTTCAATAATTTGCTTCATCTCGACATAGAAACGCATCAATACGCATATTTACTAGACTCCAACAAAGACCTTTCATATGATTATGACATGTTCCAGAGGAAAAATGGAAATATTAATAACCGTGGCATAAAGAATATATTTATGAACGTACGCCAAGCTATGTTATACATAGATCAAATCAACAAAAGCGCATCTAATAGCTATGATAACAACATTGAAAACGAAAGTATTGTAAACACTGAAGATGACGAGCTTTTTCGTGTATAACAATCTCCATATAATGCACCAAAACATCGCTGGCCTCGTGAATAAAGCAGACTTATTAACTGTAAGTCTTAATGACCTGAAATTAAAGCAGATTAGCATAGACGTTCTTTGCATAACAGAACATTTCATGATGGATGGATATGAAGATCTCCTAACTCTACCGAACTATCGTCTAGCTGCACACTACTCAAGACCCAACAAAAAACGTGGCGGATCCTGCATACTTGTAAAGTCAGGCCTACAGTATACAATTCTGCCAGAAATTGCAAAGCTTTCAATACCAGAAGTAATTGAGTGCTGTGCAATCGAAATTCCCCAACATAAAACTATAATTGTTTGTATATATAGAGTCCCAAGGAATAGTAATCTTAATACCTTTTATGAAAAATTTGACAAATTATTGCACAAAATATATAATAAGCTAGACAAAAAGATTATAATTTGTGGGGATTTTAATATTGACTTATTAAGCAGAAATAATTTGACACTAGAATTTAAATCATTTTTATATAGCCATAACTTAAAATTAGAGATTAAGCAGCCAACAAGACTAGCAAGTAACACATGCATAGATAACTTTGCACATAACCTTAGGCAAAACCTAAAAAGTTATGTTCTTGACCTAGGTCTCTCTGACCACACTGCACAAGTGCTTAAAGTCCGTGTTAAAAAAACGTGTATATTGTCATTTTGGAGAGTTGTAAAATATGATTACTCACACGAAAATGTACAAAAATTTATAAATTGTTTATCATGTTTGTCCTTTTCTGATATTTACCAAACAAGCGATCCAAATAAAGCTTACGAGTCTTTCATAGAGACTTTTCGCTTATTTTACTCTCTATGCTTTCCTAAAAAAATAGTTAGAATAAGAACTGATCAAAAAGTTAAATGGATATCTCGTGGTATTAAACTTTGTAGTAGAAAGCAGAGAACATTACTTTGGCAGTATAGGCATTCTCCTACTGATACAAATAAGACTATATTAAAAAACTATACGCGACAGTATAGGAAAATTATAAAGTTGACTAAAAAAGCTCAAAACATGCATCAAGTTTACACTTCTGAGAATAAGTCAAAAAAATTGTGGCAAATTATAAATAATAATACGAATAAAATGAATATGCCTAAAGAAGGTATTTCAAAGATTAGACATGGAGCTGAAATCTTAACTTCTCCAACCGATATAGCAAATGCCTTAAACAATTACTTTGTACATAGACCCAATACTTATAAGCAAAATAGTTTTATGCACACGAAAATAGAGTATAACACTAAATCTATGTTTATGACTCCAACATCACCTCATGAGATTAAATTAATTACACGTTCTCTAAAGAACACGAACAGTGTAGGATATGACAATATAAACACTCGTGTTATAAAACTTGTAGTTGACATTATATGCGTACATTTAAGCTACATTATAAATTTAGTAATTTCTATGGGCATATACCCCGATAGTCTAAAAAAAACTATAATTAAACCGTTGTTTAAAATGAATGATAAAGAGGAACCACGCAATTATCGACCAATAGCCCTTATACCCGTGTTTGCTAAAATATTTGAAAAGGTAATTTACCAAAAAATGTATAGCTTCTTTGAAAAATGTAATATTTTATGCAACGAACAGAAGGGTTTTAGGAAAAACATATCGATAAATATGGCAATTTACGACTTAGTTAAGCTAGTAACTGAAAATGTAGACAAAACAACACCGGTTTGTGCGGTGTTTACAGACATGACAAAAGCTTTCGATTATGTTGATCATGAGTTGCTCTTTCAAAAACTAGATAGGTACGGAATTAGAGGCAACGTGTTAAATATTTTAAAGTCTTATCTGACAAATCGTTTGCAATATACTGAAATATCAAGAATCTCTTTAAAATGAAAAACTGAAAAAGTGTACGCCTCAAATGAACTGGTTGTAAAATATGGTGTACCTCAAGGCAGTGTACTTGGTCCCCTGCTTTTCTTAATATATATAAATGACTTTCCTAAAAATGTTCATCGTCCAATGATATGTTTGCTGACGACAGTACCTCAATTGTAAGTTGTAATAATAATATTGACTATGAAAATGACATAAATTTAGTAATTAATGAAATGGTGACTTGGCTTAATAACAATAATTTAATAATTAATTTAAATAAAACAAATGTAATGCACTTTCACCAACGGAAAGAAGTAATGGACATGAACATACACTATAATGGAAACGCTATTGAACGAGTAGGTGTAACGAAATTCTTAGGACTTTTCATTGATGAAAAACTTACCTGGAAAGATCATGCGGAGTATGTCTGTAATAGAATAAGTAGGTCGGCATTTGCCCTACGTAAACTTGCAAAGATAGTAGATAAAACCGCATTACTAACAGCATATCATGGCCTCGTGGAGTCTGTCTTAAGGTATGGAGTTATCTTTTGGGGAAACACTACCTACAGAAAGTCCGTTTTCATAGCCCAAAAAGACTGCGTACGGGCCGTCTGTGGACTTGCCTTTCTAGAAAGCTGTGACCCACACTTCAAGCCATTGAACATTTTGACATTTCCATCTCTTTATATATATGAAGTTGCAACTTTTGTAAAAATGAATCCTGACATGTTTCCAATGGTGACTCAGCGTCGCAAACTTCCTGTACGACCCCAATATGTAAACGACATCTGCAATCCGAAAAGTAATACAGCTCTACTAGATAAAAGCATCCTGGGAATGGCTTCTAGAATATATAACAAGATCCCAAACGACATTAGATTGAAAGAAGTAAATGAATTTAAAAGACAATTTAAAGCCTATCTAATTAGTAAAAACTATTACTCTCTTAATGATTTTTTTAATGACATTGACTCTAATGTATTATACTAACTGGCTGACTTATTGTTTATTTGAAATTTTAATATAATCTATGTTCTGTTATCTTATTTGTTATTTGTAGTTTTTATTTTGGATCTATGCTGTATATATTGTTGACATTATAATAATATATTACTTAAATAAATGTATTACTAACAAACTGCACTACTGTTAAGATAGTTAAGTTTAAATATAAATTTGTACGCCTATAGGCAAAGCACAGAGAAACTAATGTAAATTATCACCGTATTTTATATCACCTGTGTTAAACAAATACACTATTTCATTTCATTTCATTTCATTTCATTTCATTTCATTTTTTTGTTCTAATGTTAAAATATAGGCCCTATATACACTTTATACCTGAGACAACTTCGCAGTTTTTACCTATTTTGGTATTACTATTTTCCAATTCAAAAATTTTGTTAGTCTGTCACTCTAACCTCCACCCATTAAAAGCTGCCAGATGCCTGGATCTAGCAATAAAGATAGTATAGCAAAACTTTCGTCGCTCTCATTATTGTGTCATATCTGACGTGGCCAGCTCTTAGTCCACTAGAGGTGAAACACGCGTAAACCCAGAATACACGCAACTCGACTTATTTGGAAACGCATTTCAAGATGGCTACATAATTTAGTCGGTTTCTTTGTTACCCTTCAAAGAGTGGTGGTAACCTCAGAGCAAGACATTTTACGTATTATTTTTACCCCGGTTAGAAAATAATGTGTTCCTAGGAAAGTAAGTACTTGATACAGGTTGGATTTTAGACACACAGTTCAGCACAGTCTAAGAACTTTTTGAAGCTCCAAGTCTGGAGCGACATCTGAACGAGAGCAACCCAAAGTTACCACATAATGTAATGGAACGAGTAGCCTTACTACGGTTTCTACATTTTCGGTAACTTTGGGTCAAAAAGTTTTAAGACCTCTATTAGAATACTCTCTGTCAAATGGGTCAGTGAAGGCAGTTGCGACATCCCACGATGCTGCGCGAAAATGGTCTTATGGGAGTCCTTCCCTAACTTCGGCATTTACAGATTTCTGAAAAAAAAATTACCTATTTACATTAAGCGAGAAAATCGAAAAAAATAACATGCTTCAACTCGCGCGCGTGGAAAGTCGTGCCCGCCAGGGTCTAAAATAAGTATTACCGGTTTACCTTGAGGGCACCATTTTTCCGTCCCAAGCTTGGTGGTTCAAAGGTTAAATTATTATCGATAAGCAGTCCTATTTTAAGCACCTATAAAATGGCATATACTCGTAGGCATAAGATCGCCAACCTCCGGGACGGAGAGGGCACTTAAAGAAGAAGAAGAAGAAGTCCTATTTTTTATTTTCGATCTTCTCGCTGACTGTGCTTTTAAAAAAATCTTTGTATGCCAATCGTTTGTTAATTTAAAAGTTAGGGGTGGTCTCCTATTAAGACCATTTTCGTGTAAATAGCATTATTATGGGGTCTGGTAGTTGCCCTCACTAACGCATTTGGCTAATCCATCCTGTAGGTACAGACTTTTTGAGGAATAACTCGCATGTGAAACCCATTGCAACTGTAAGGGTCAACCGAGTAGGTACCTACTCGGTTTTAATATTACATAATAACTCCTTCTCATTTTTCCTATCGTATTTTTACTAATAGTCTCTCTTTTGTTACCTAGTTATAAGTACTTATCTTTAATTTTTCCATGTATTTTTTAATTTGACAAAATAATATTTGCTTAAGATGAGCTGTTGTGTAACTTTCCAATTTCGCATTAACACGAATGACTTATTTCAGACTTCTGCGTCATTCTTCGACGAACTGCGTAGCGCGGTGTCTTCAGTGGAGAGTAGTTTCGGGCAGCTGCTCAATGACGTCATTTACGACGTTAAAGAAACAATCGACTGTACCCTCATGGCAGTTGAACAGGTCTTGGCTTTAGGCGTGTTTAGAGATCCTGCAGAGTATGAAGCAAGGTGTGGAGGAGGGACGGAAGTGGTCGAACAACCGCCCCCTGAAGTCGTCGCGGTAGCTACCGAGCCGCCTCCACCTCCCGTGCAAGAGCCACAGTACATTACAAGCCCTCTTACAAAAAAAGAACATATTCAAGTTGACTCTTCAATCTTAAACGTAGACGAGGTTTTATGCGATGTATTAAAAAAAGGAGACACTCTTTCGCAACTGGAAAGTATCAAGTTGGCTTTGAAAAATGAAACTGAACGATTGACTGAAATAAGTGAGTTGTTAAAGAAACAACTTGAAGAACTCTCAGCAGAAGTAAAACTAAAGTGTAAAGCAATTGAGTTGCAGACGTCAGAACCGTCTGTTGAGAGTATTTGGAACGACATAAAATTGTTGCATGAAATAGAACATAGACATAAAAACACAGACGAAGCCAAGAAAATCAGCCGTGTTCTAGACGAAATCTTGAGCATCCTTGATGCGAATGAAGAAGACCGTTCGGCCGCTGATGATTACAAAATACAAGAAATCATGCGAAAGCTTAGCAGTCAAACAAAAGGAGGAGACAGTGACATCTGGAAAGACCTTAAGAATCATCCTAAAGATTTTCGTGACTACGCTAAAAAGATATTTGATGAGAATAGATTGACTTTACCACCCGATTACGTAACTGATAAACCTGAATCTGAAGGTAAAAAGAGTGTTCCTGAGAATGCTGAGAAAAAAGATGTAAGCGACAAAAAGGATGACCATACTCAAGAACCAACAGACGTTACAACAGTAAAACCTAAACGAAAAAGAAGAAAACGAAAAAGAACTACAACAACTACTACTGAAAGACCATATACAATTGAAGAGTTAGCGGCACAATACGGTTCGCTGTTTGACGTGATGCCAGACATGGATAGTATAGAGAACAAGAAAGCGCTTGAAAGTGCGAAGAGTATAATTGAAGCTAACAAACTAAACAATGCAGTCATTAATAGTTTAGATTTGAAGTCAAGTAAATACGCGCGTAATGTTTTCGACGATCCTGATTTGCTAAAGGACTTTAACAAGTAAGAAAGGCATGACATTAGATATATTGCAATCAAATTAAACGAACTGTAAATGTGATACCGCCTTTAATAATTAGGAAATACTTTAACCCTTTCTGTACGGGGACTTGAACGCCTAGCACCGCCTCAATACGGGCATGTCTTTGCGAGAGTCGGCGGTTAGACATATTTTCACTTACGTGTATTTTCTGAAATATAACAGCTGTGCGGTTGAAATTTTGTACACACATTAAAAACATTATGCACTTTTGATAACTACTCACTTATTGCACTTATAATCACTAGTACTTAATATTTCACGCGTAATATTTCTCACTAAAAAAAGTATAAATGTAAGTTACTACAAGCAATTTTAACTCTTGTTAGTTTTGTAAATATTAGTTTATGATATTTTGAATAGAACAAGGTCTTGAAATGATAATAATTATTAACAAAATGCAAAAATATCAACCGTTTTAACGCAACATAAAAAACGACTGCCATTTGTATAAAATAGTGATGTGCACCTATCGATACAGTTGTCGATATTTATCTGTATTGCTCAAGGGTAAAAATAAAAAAGTGTAGCAGAGATCATTACTATTTTAATCTTAATTAACTTAGTAATTCAACAGAGTATGATAATTTTTAACCTAAGTTTTCTCAGTAATAAAATAAATTGCGATTCCGGTACCTTTATCAGAACATATTATTATTATTTACTACCATACACTGTAATATAATCCAATTTTATAACTTATTTTTTATAATTATTCTATAAATCACGAAATTCACAACTATAACACTTGCAACTGGCCTAGCTACTAAAACTCGATGAAATATTAAACAACACTATTTGCCGCCATATTGAGTTACTTTTTCTGCACTCGTGGAGTACGGGTGTCAACCCTAGTTGACAGAAAAAATGCGGGATTTTTAAATAAATATTTGTTTTAACGCCATCTACCAGAATGTTATGGCATTTTTTTCTTTGAATCTATACTAATGCTACTACTAAATATCATCGTTATTACCAAGATATAAGATCTAAGTTTGTTGAAAAAAAATTTCAAACTTCGTCCTTGTTTCGATCAACTATAGTTGACACCCGTACTACAGTGATGATGCCTAATTGGCAACTCTGGTTGTCATCCGTACAGAAAGGGTTAATTAAGTCTAAGGTTATCATTTGTTTGAATCTGTAATTTAAGACTTATACTTAATTTATGAACTACTTGACATATGATGACGAAACGAGGTAGTTATAAAAACCTACCTATTGCTTGTCATAATAAGCGTTGATTTATAAGAAGTATCAGATAAAAAATACGCTACCTTACACCCGATTTAATGCATACTTTAGAAAGGCGATAACCGGTCATAAGGCGAAAGCTGATCGTTATAACGATGTTTACCTTTTTTAAACAGCGTTTTCTTATCTGCAATAATAAAAGCTCAAGAGATGGCATTTATATTCTAACAACTATTAATTTGAAAATAGATGTCATATACTTCAGAAAAAGTGACCAAACCCTCCGGTGTCCGAGGCCAGATTTGAACTGGCGTCTTCAGCTTTCGCGGCTGACGTCCTGACCACTAGACCACCCGGTCACGGCGGAACTTGACAAATTTTCTCATGTATATGCAATCTCTGAATTTGAAACGGCTAGGCGCCGTTGACCATACTCTAAGAGCATGCGCAGTACGTGCTTGCACCTACTATCGGAATCTCTTACGTGATTCTGGTATAGCGAGAGAGATGATGCTGCCTGCTGATGATCTATGAATCTTGAAGCAAATCAAATTATTTTGTTCGATATTTTTTGATTTGCAATTTTTAAGTAGTTACACTACTATATATAAACTGAAAATAGATGTCATATACTTCAGAAAAAGTGACCAAACCCTCCGGTGTCCGAGGCCAGATTTGAACTGGCGTCTCAAGCTTTCAGAGATTGCATATACATGAGAAAATTTGTCAAGTTCCGCCGTGACCGGGTGGTCTAGTGGTCAGGACGTCAGCCGCGAAAGCTGAAGACGCCAGTTCAAATCTGGCCTCGGACACCGGAGGGTTTGGTCACTTTTTCTGAAGTATATGACATTTATTTTCAGTTTATATATAGTAGTGTAACTACATAAAAATTGCAAATCAAAAAATATTGAAGAAAATAATTTGATTTGCTTCAAGATTCAGAACTATTAATTTGTTAGGAATAATTATGTCACCATTTAATAAGCTTACTTATTTACTTAATTTGAACAAAATGCCATCGGTATTTATATCGGCTCGCTCCCAGCAGAACCCCTCAGTAATTGAGTTTTGTGTACACACCTGTACTAATCGAAGAGGAAAGTCAATCTACAAAGCAAACACAACGTTTCTATATTATAACGATTTTATTAACAATATAAATACGTAATTACAAACTTATTATTCTACAATTGAGCTGCGCTACTCTACCGCGAGCAGTCAACGTGCTTACCTTAATAGTTCTAGTTTGGTTAATTCTTATTTTTCCTCCCTTCGGTAGGGTCGCTACACTTCACCTTTACCTCAAGCCTTTAGCTATTTCATTTCCTATTTTTTTTTAATTTCACCTTTTTAAAACATCATGCATACAAGATTATTTTGGTTCAATCCCGAAAACATACATTGGAAAAAGTGTAACGTACAAATAAACGTTTTATTTAAGTACCTACTCATCTTTTGAAGATGGGTACGTACACCTTATTTAACATAATATTGCTTGTAGTAATCAATACCCACACCTTAAGTTAATTACAAATCATACGCCTTAAAACTTCCATCCCCATATGATCAATATTTTTCATTTTATAATTAACACGAAAAGCGTTATATAATTAGCAATTTTAAGTGATTTTTCTTTAAACTTTGTACAAGTATGTTTTAAAATGTCATTTTAATTTCCGTTCGTATTAAAAATTACGGCTTTAACTTCAATTCCTCTCCCATCAATTTGGCACCACTTGTTAAAAATATATCCAAAGATGTCTCCAATAGAGACACTGGCAGATTCTATTTTACAAAGTGTAAGGCGTGGCTTCGCATTCAATATTTTGTAAACAAGCTTGAAATATAATTGCAACATAGTATTCATTGTAATACAATCACAAGTCTTCAATCAAAGGAAATATTTCTTAGTTTTTGTTAATAAGTACTTAAGGTGAACCTGAAAGCTGTGTCTATTATATGAATAGTAATGTAGATACCTAAGGTCAATGTGGACAATATTGCTATAAGGACAACTCCGTCCACTTAGGCCACAACTCTTGTATTTATTGATATACTAACTAACGCCGCTCATACAGCCATAGTCGGTAAGATCGTGCTTTTTCTGCTCTACCGGCTTTCTCTCAGCGGTGTAAACACACGTCATTAAAGTTAGTATATATCTTTTCTAAGCGATGGTCTTACCCACATTGACCTTACTTAGTATTTTTGAAAGAATAAAATATAAGTAAGACTTTGGAAGACAGTGGCGTAAAAATCTGTGAAATATTATTATTAATAATACAAGATGTTTGAAAGAAAAGTACAATACAAAGTAGAGCGAGTGGAGCTTTAAAGAAGAAAATACTTACATCTAAGTTTAGATTCAGCCATTGTTGGTTTTTGAATTGAGCAATCGCTTAACGTAAATTGTTTATATTGTACTTATTATCATAAGGATAATGTTATTGTTTACATGCTAAATGGGAATTTTTGCGTTGCAAGGGCTAGTACTTCATGTCGCCTCTTTGCGAGGATATGTATCTACAATATTATTATATTTAATTTTATTATGTTGAAATAAATACATTGTTACAATTTGTTGTCGTTCATTTTGCATTTCATTGTATAATCATAACCTTTATGTAAATACTTGACTGATATATATAAATAAAAATTAAATATAATCTCATACCTTTTAGTATATGGCGGCATATTAATCAAAGTCTACATCTTTCTTATAAATAATAAAATCGATATCTTTACGTTAATGTACATGTTCTATTCTACGACAAATATGTGAGATTTCTTAGAAGTTTGAAGAATAGCTATTCGATAGTAGAATTAATCATTCATCGAGATAGTTTAGAAATAGGTATAATTATACTTATGATAATTGCTTAGATTTCCTAGTCTACTTTGATTCGATGTCTACTTATATGCTAACAATTAGGAAGGTATGGTACAAAATAAACTTAATTAGATCTTACAAGAATAAGCGAGGTGCGAATAGGAGAGTACGTATACATTGAGATGAAGCGTGTCTAACTAAGTGTACCTATTCATAAATGGCTAGTCGGGTGCTATCGCTACACGATTTCATTGAACACAGACAATATTTATTTGGTGGTGTTTCGTTTTTATTATTATTACTTACCATTTAGTAATTTGCTATACTTAAATAAAACCATTTATATCATTGCGCTAAACATCAAGAAGAACTACGGTTCAAAATTAACTCAGTATCACAATTCAAAAACACAAGTAATAAGTGATCCTTAACACCATTTTTGTCCGTAGTTATTGCATGTTTGCAGTCGTAAACGCTAACCTATCCATTTAGTTGTTATTCGATAAACCCCTTGAAGCTAGACATTTATCTTTATGTATCGGGACAGATAAAGCGGTCAAAGCGATATCTGGAGATTAATTTTGGGTTGTATTAAACCCTCGAAACTGGGAGCACGCACGAACGTTTTAACCGATTATTTGTTTTTATTGTTTGCTTGACACAATCCTTTTACTACGAGTGTTATTGTATAGGTCGAATATTTGGATAGGCACATGTACGAAATTTTATATGTATAGTAGGTCCTTTTATCTTCGTGCGCTATTATCATATTTTTTCAGGCGTTGAGAAATAGCTCCCATCTTGAGTAATGTCCATTATGTTGCAGCGCATTCCAATTTTAAAAATCATGTCATGATTTGATTATTAATGTGACATTGCCCTTAGATGATGTGTTATGATTCTCTAGGATACTTTCCCTTAATACAGAAGTATTATTCGTCTCTTGGGGAATATTGGATTCAAATTTCGGGACTTGAAAACAGGATCTTTTAGGCCGTGGTCGCTTTCACCCGCCGCACGCGGCCGACAGCGGCCCGCCGCCCGCGGCGTCTGAATGGTGTGTTCGGGAATGCTCGGGAGTGGTCGTTTTCGCCCGCCGCGTGCGGGACGCTGTCGGCCGCGTGCGGCGGGTGAAAGCGACCACGGCCTAACAGGTTTAAAGTATATACTTTAAACCTGTTAAAGATCCTGTTTTCAAGTTTTGGATATACCTATATAGTTATATGTCCAAAACTGGTCTGATATTAATACAAAATGATCGTACTACTTATTAAAATTTACGGCATAATGTATAATACAATGTATAATACACTAAACAATAAAAAGTCGGAGCACAAAATATTCACTACACATTAATTGTTATTGTCATGCCTTTGTAAAGTAATTTAGAGAATTCACGCCAATTGCAAAACAAATCGGAGACGGTCAAACCAGGGTTTCATAACGTAACAAACAGAAATCGGGATAATAGTGCAGAGCTTAAGAGTTACGAGAGGACCTTAATTAAGTTAATACATACATATACATGAATACGAGTCGTGGAATAGAACACGTGGCGGGCGGGACGGGTGTGCGTTAGTTAGGTCTTGAGCGACGGCGACCAATTTCGCTGTGATTAAATTTAAAGCTCTGTAGCTTGCTCATAACTAAGCTCTGTAGCTTAGTTATGAGCAAACCAATTTAGCAAAAATGTTATTAAAGCTATCCCACTTAAAATTGACTGATGAATAGATCACTTATTGTACTTACGCTTTATAGATTTAGATTTTTGCATAAAATAATGTTAGGCCTAGAAGTGCCCATATTTAAGGCACTTTTAGGTCTTATGTTATTTTGTTCATCGATTTAAGTAAGTATTACGTACGTAGTGGAAAAAATCTTGCCCATATTATCGAGTGTTAGCCCTTTGGCCGCCAAAGACGTCAAATCACGCGCACGGAAAATCGTGCCCACAGTGCCAGCGCGTGATATCACGTCCAAAATATAAGCGTAATGCCTCGCGCGCTCGTGCTGAGGGCACGATTTTTCCGTCCTATGCTTGGCGGTCAAAGGGTGAAGGACAGTCAGGAATTATTGATGTTGTAAAGTACGAAGTGTCGAAATCCGAGTTACGCCGAAAAATAAGGATGGAAAAATGCTTCAAGTGATGATTCTCGAGAGTGCGTTCAGAGCGTGTTACATACGCAATGGGTACCGCAGTTATTAGTATTAAAAACTAACCACAGCGAGATTAGCCACCGTCATTATTAAATAAGGTTTACGCCGGCGGCGGACACCGCACCAATGTGGAGGTGGCGATCTGATTGAAGGCCTTGTCAATAGGCACGCGGTCGTCGTACAGCGTCGGTGCCTGCAGGATGATGCCGGCCGTACCCACCAGCACGGCTAGCGTGAAGATCCATAGGAACAGCCGGTCTAGCACCATGGCTACGTACTTCCAGTCCTCCTTTACCTGTGCGATATAAACGGTAAATATGCCATTCTCGATATGGATAGACAGTGTGTGAGATATTAAAAAGAAGGGAGTGAATAATGAGATGAAGGATATATAGGTTCTTACCTAGAGGATATGCTGCGCCGATCCCAAAGAAATGGAATAAGGGCAAGCCAATTTTGATTCCATTTTTGAGATAGTTATACTTTTATATTTATCGCACAATCATAATATATAAGAGTAAGATGGATTTATGATACAATTTAATAAAATAAAAATAAAATAATGTTTATTATTTACCAATACCAAAGAAAAGTTTACAAACAGAATTTCACAAAAACTGAAAGGATTTGCTTCACTTAAACCATCCTATTCTAGGTATAGGTACCAACGGAGGCGCATCCATAGTTCTCGTAGGGAAACTAGAGTCCATTCGGGTTTACTTTCAGGTTTTTGACCAAGAGAATAAAATAAAAGAAAAAGTCTGGATATAACTTTATGGACGCCTCGCCATTGATAACTACAGAACTATAGCTAAATAAAGGTATTATTTAGGATTATGTGATCGTCTTCCGTTTCCAACATTGTAAAATTATTATACTTGAATGCTTAATGAGTTGGGGGTGCGTGGATTTCTAAAGGGTGGCTGGAGTATTTAGGTGGGAAGGAAAGAGTCGGCAGGTTCAGTACATACGAATACGTACTTTAGTGGAGTCCTCGAGCATCCTCGTATGCTCTGCAATGAACCGCACGCAGAAGCACGTTCGATGAACTTCGGGCGGGCAAGACGAGTGGCTGAACCCGGGCGGTGGATCCGGCACGGGGCTCAGTTCCTCCTCCACCCCGCCGTTGAGCGCGCCGCCTTCTGTGGAGCCGTGGACGACGCAGCTCCCGCCGAAGCGATTGCTGTCACTCATACTGTGTAGAAAATGTTCGGTATAAGGCGAGGCAGCTCAAAGGCATGACTATGGGGAACTCTGCCAAATCTTACACCGGAGCAGGTGGCGATACAGCAAACCGTGGTGTTGCCAAAATGATAGTTTTTGATTAATATGCTCTTTTTTTAAGGCATTGATCTATAGGCTTCCTAGTTGTCTGAAAATAAAGTTATGTCATTTAATTTCATAACGAGTTTTATTCATTATTTAAATAAAAACGGGATATTCACGTACAATAATTGTTTGTGCTTATCTGTCACTTTGACAGTTGTGGTTGTTAGAAACAGACAAAATTAATTAACTAAATGAGGCATGTAAGACGTTTATGAATAAGGGAGTACTTAACTATTTACTTTTATTATTTGGCTAACATACTCGTACATTGCATTATGTTGTTTTTTTTACCACGACGGTGGCAAACAAGCATACGGCCCGTCTGATGGTAAGCAGTTACCGTAGCCTATGGTTACCTGCAACCCCAGAGGATTCACATGCGCGTTGCCTACCCTTTAAGAACATATACACTGCTTTTTTGAAGAACCTCATACTGTAGCCCGCTGGGAAAACCTCGGCAGGAAGTTCATTCCACAGCCGCAGCGTTCGTGGAAGGAAATTCCTCTTAAACCGTACAGTGCGCGACCCCGGCAGGGTGTTCATCCAGGGTGTGAGGATGAACACCCTGCCGGCGGCGAGCGGTGCGGTGATAATAATAATAATAATAATAGCCCGCAGGGCAGCTTGTGGCGAGCTGTCGGGGCGTGACGACCCCGCGGACCCGAGTGCTCCAGAGAGTCGGTCAGGGTCCCCGTCTCCGGCGTGTCTTCGTCGGTCGGAGTGGACTCCAAGGGGACCCGCAGGACTCTTGGCTCTGGCTTGCCTTAATTGGCCGTCCAGAGAGGAGCCGTCAGAGCTATATGCTCGCAGGGTGGAAGTGAAATATGCATAAGTTGCGAGTTGGTACAGTGGCTGGGCTTCCTACAGTCACTGGCAGAAAGCGGTGTACACCTCTCCACACCCTGAGCCGCTCACACCGATGTTGCTCCTGGTCGTTTTTGCGACGGCAGTTTCAGGGGCCCATCTAGTTGGCGGCGAGTCACCGCCTGCCTCAATAACATGTTATAAAATTGTTATGGCAGGTGTCCGGACCTCTTTACAATAGCCTAATCTTTGACCAGCCAAACTTCAATACCATAGCCCATTACTCTGTCCATTTTATTTACAATATCCACAACGCCTGCTGGAACCGGTTCACGGGTATCTATTAATGTACCAGTGAATGGGTTCTAGCAGGTGTATAACATAGCAAATTTCTCCAAGGGGCCTCTGCGTGTTGGATCTGTATCCCCACGCAAGCCTATCAAAAGACCGGGATATAAAGGCCCGTGATACTCAAAGGAGATACAAATAATAATATCAAACAGTTCTTCAGAGCACAACATGCTTATTAGTAATACTAGCAGCAGAATCCCCCTCCTACGAGTATATATACTAATGTATATCACTAGAAAGAGGCGCACAAGAGCAACTAATATCAGCACCGCAAAAAGACAAGTCATTTTTAGCTTTGTGCACAAGCCATTATCCCATGTATCTAAAACAGTCATATCCGAACCTACACGTCGATTGTTACGAGCGTTATCCGTTAATATTTTCATGTAAGTAAATAAGTAGGTAACATACTGAAATGTACTTAACAAAACTCTATCTAGGTACTTATCTTTCAACAAAACATTACATGTTGGGAGCCCTCGGTGGCCGACGTAAGTTGTCGTGACCTCTTTTTGTGTGGCCGGTCTATTCGCGTCTCTGCAGCTCCCACTGTGTACTAGGGAGCGGTCGGACTTTCGAGTAGGTCAACATATAACAACGGCTCTTGGCCACTTGAGATAACAATACCTCTACACAGATTCAAATAAATATGAAGGCCCTTTCATTTTAGTAATACTGTTCAATAGACTTATTGAGAATAAATTTAAAGAATCTGTGTACCTCTATCTGTAGTTATCTATAATGCTTTGGCCCTATCATGAACCCAAAAAATGCGCTTAATAGTTTAAGTTATATTAGTAGTTTATGTAACTGTTACGTAATAAGGGTCCTTAAAACATGAGTGTGGTTTTATGAAACGAGCTGCAGGTGAGTTTCATAATAAGATCACACGAGTGTTTTAAGGCCTAATTACGTACAGTTGCATACACTGCTTTATCTACACTCATATTATTTATTCTAAATGCCGTATTCGGAAACCATAGAATGGCCGCCATTACACCGCCATGGCCAACTCGATTGTGCCGGCGGTCGGGGAGGCGCGTGTCTGGCTGTCGGCGGATGCGCGGGAGGGTGCAGGTGTACATTATGTTATCAAAACTCATATCACATCAATAGTTGAGCATGTAAAGTTAAAATTACGTTACTGCCACAGATAAAAAGCTTATCATAGTAAAATCGGTCGTGGTAATGCTAGCCATTGCCTACCGTTTTCGAACACGTTTTAGAGAACTTACAATATGAGTGTAGATAAACTATTACTATACTTATACTGTTTTTTTCTACTCGTCGACTATAATGCTTGAATTGAGACTTTGTAGACCGAACTACTAGCGCATACTTTTCGATGGAGCTTTTACGGTCGCAAATTTTAGCATCGTCGCGGATGCTGAAATAGATTTTCATACAATATTAAACAATGGAGGATGGTCCTCCTCCTCGACCGCCGGTCCGATGTATAGACGGACCAGGTTGTGTTAGGCATTCGTCGAACTTAATTCTTACCGGCTTGCCTATTTTGAGCACTAGTAGAAAAAGTATTGTAAACAATAGTGACATAATTAGGTTTTTCAATCTCGTACCTTACTTAGGCTCCTCAACAAGCTTCGTGGCCTAAACACGGTAGTCGACTGGAAAGTTCTTTATTATGTTACGATTGTATAAAATACTATTATAAGTAGAAAGGTGAGTTACAGTCAAGTGCAAAGAATAAATGCAATGCGATGCGGACATAAATATGTGTCACGTTAAACTAATACAAGTAAGGTTGTATTCATATGTTTCTGCTCGACCGTACCAAGAATCACCAATCATGGCGGTTATTCATCGCAAAATCTAAAAGAAATGAAAGTTACTAAGAAAGCTAATTGAAACCGACGAATTGTTTAATCGAGTATGAAGTCGTTATTATAATTAGTGCAGCTTTTCAATTCGATGTTAGAAAATTTAGGTAACGTTTTAAGTTTTCAGTTTTAAGTCAGGACAAGTTGACAAATAGCACGCTACCCTCACATTCACTCCGTTGGGCATAACTTTTGAAAGGGCGAGGCAGGCATTCATATTTGTAAACCGGCCGCTGAAAAGCCACGTGGTTGCCCGACCTCATATTTACCGAGTCGAGACTCTTTGTGTGGTGAATTCTGTGCAGTTTTAGCACTTTTCGTAGGCGTAGCTACCGACATTTTTGCTTAACCGTTCGCAAAGGCAAAAATAGAAACCGACCTATGAATTATAATTTTATTTTATCTAAATAGATGGAGACTTTTATGTTGATACTTTCGCCATTTGGACCCGGGGTATGTCCTTAAACTACGTCCGGACTTGGGTATGTCCTTAAACTATGCCAAAAAGAGAGGTATGGGCACTGCGAATGGCATCTCGCTTAGTGTGGTAGGGCACGTTCAGTGAATGTCATCTCGCTCAAATCTGGAGCAGAGCCCGACTGGGGAAGTACCTCCACCTTACAGAAAACCACAGCCAAATAGCACTAGACCCTACTCATAGTGTTGTGTTCCTGCTGGTGAGTAAGGTTGCCAAAGAGCTCAAAGAGGACCCAGTGTGTTGACGATGAGGGACCCTATTGTTCCTTTAGCCGTCAACACAGTGAATCCTCCTTTTTGTAAAGGGTCGGCAACGCGCATGTGACTCCTGTGGAGTTACAGGCGTCCATAGGTTACGGTAGCTGCTTACCATCAGGCAGGCCGTATGCTTGTTTGCCACCGTCGTAGTATAAAAAAAAAAAAAAAATTTAGTCATTGTTTTGGCAGGTTAGGCATCGAAGGCCCAGACCTACTCGGCATACAGTCGCAATTGAAAATTGCGTAAAAGTTATTTTAATAGGCTTTTAAATAAATTCTATTTTTCATATCATAAACATTTGATGAAATGATTAATATCACTATCATCAGTAAGTATTTTAAAACTCATTCATAGCTTAATTTAAAACAAATATTTCGCTTATAATATAACGTTCAAGTTATAATTTTTATTTATTAATTTATAAAAAATAGCTATAGTTCCCTTGGGAGTAAAATACGATTTATTTCCGTTTTACGTGATATATCATTTTTTATGGGGGATGAAAAATAAACAACGAGCTCGCGAGGAAACCAAAAGATTTTAACTTTGTATTATGGTTATTAGAGACTAAACTAAAATGTCCTATAAACTTTTCTGGATTTAGCCTAGTTCATAGTTTATAATACCAATAATAAAACCCTTTTTTTTCATTGTACCTCAGTACAAAACGTCTTTTTGATGGAGATACCGCCCGCATTTATTTCAGATAAGACTTCGCCCGTGTACATTTCTCAGTTATCTCCCATTTGTTAGCTACACGAACATAAAATATTTATTCTGAGCGATAGGCTCTCATCTCATCCTTCCTGTATATATAGTAGGTACGTAGAAATCTTGATTTATCAAAGTAACTTATACGTTACGTTATACAAAGTTAATAGATTACGGACTGAGTATGTTGGGAACGGGCTAATTGTATAGGCTCATAATGTTCAAATTAGGGAACACATAGTAATTTAGGGAACACATAGGGAACACATTTATTTGTACATAGTAGGTTATAATTTTTACTAACTTTAGGCTAAGATATTGTAACTAACCTTAACTATGATCCTAGTTGGTCGAAATAAATGTATTGAATTGAATTGAATAGTAATGTACCGTAATTCGGGGTGAGTTGGCGCGAAATCGAAGTTCAAACCTAGATAAAAGTTTATTTTTATATGTGGCACATTGATTTATATACAAAAAAAGTGTTCCGGAGGTATGAATTTTATTTTGTCAATGATAGTTTGTTGCTACATTGCATAGTTTCTACGAAAAATGCATAATAGTAGGCAAAACCAGCTCACCCCGTAGTTGGGGTGAGATGGCTTACCAAAGGGGTGAGTTGGAAAAATTGCTAGGGTTGCCACTTTTGGATTAAGACAATAGCTCGACTTGTCAAGAGATTTTTTTATTAATGTAGCAAATTTATGTTTTATGTATGCTCCTATTTGAACCGGCTTAATGTTTTCGATAAGTAGTGACCCTTATTTTTATGACGTGCTAGGTTTTGCCCGCGGCTTCGCTCGCGTTATAATTTCACCCCCCCTTTAAGGGTTGGGGGCAGTTTTCAAAAAATAACCAACGAACACAACCGATTTTTTTTGTTAGTCACAAATAGTCCGCATACCAATTTTTAGCTTCCTACCTTGGATATTGCGGAAACATCATCATCCTTTTAGGGAAGTGGGGGGTAAGAATGAGACAAAAAGTAGCCTATGTCACTCTCCAGCCCTTCAAATATCTCCACTTAAAAAATCACGTCAATCTGTCGCTCCGTTGATCGGTGAAAGAAGGACAAACAGACAGAAAGACAGACACACACACACACACTTTCGCATTTATAATATTAGTAAGGATAAATAGTTTTCTAGATCAATCGCATTTTGACACCAACAAACTGACTCACTTAGTAGTGCCCGTTGGGCCCGTCCTTATACTAGTCTATGATTTTGTCCCTAAGGGCCTACGCTACCTCGCGCGGACGCCCGCCGCGTGCGCCCGCTCGCGGGTCCCGAGTATAAGAAATTCTATGATTTTAGTATGGCGGGAGTGTGGAGGGGGACCCGCGAGCGGACGCACGCGGCGGGCGTCCGCGTCACTTAGCGTAGGCCCTAGCCCTCTTTGAGCCTACGGTAATCGAATATTCAAATACGTTGATAAAACTCCACGTCTGTCGACGTAGGGTAGCAATGAGATAGGATACAGTCATATTCTCATACGTATGTAGTTTGACAATACACACTCATCACACATCAAATATTAATAATAAAATAAAAATAAATAAACTCACGAGTTGAATTAAAGTCGATTAATGTAGGTCGCTTCCAACCGATATATATGGAAAAAAGCTAAAAGGAAGATCTATGTTCAACAGTGGACGTCTTATGGCTGATATGATGATGATGATGATGAACCACTCAGTAGGTAATAGCCTATATTACTGTATGAAATAAATAAATTGCAAATTTTAATATAACGTATTGATTTAATTTGCAATTTATTTAATTTCTTTGCTACTTCAATGATTTTTAAAATAATATTTACCATTTCATTATAATGTAAGACACTTTTGACTACTTATGTAAATCGACAACCCTGAACTACGAACGCCATCTCCCCCCTCTACCAAGACGGTACACCCCGTTCGTAACACCAACTCTCCCCATTCGTGAGCCAACTGTCCCCGTTGTCGAGCCAACTCACCCCACAGTACAAACCTACTCACCCCATAAAAATCATCAAATGCGGTTGGATTGTTTTCTATGTTAAAACCACTATAAATAAAGAAAATATAACATATGTTTTTCTGTTTCCAATAAGCCATGTAAGTATATAAACGATATCCCAATAGTATATGAACACTTACTTTGGTAAACATCACTTAAAATCAAAGTTAAAATCAACTAAAAATCCGCCGATTTCGAGCATCAACTTTGAGAGTGAATTTGTGTTTCAAAATTGTATGATTTGGTAGCTTAGTGTTGCGAAAAGAAGAAAAAATATGTCTAAAAATATAATCAAATTACTTTGAGAGCAACATAAGCCCAAAAATTAAAGTAACTACTCAAAAAAGAAATTCTGGATTCGCTAGCCAACTCCCCCCGCGAAACCTACTCACCCCGAATTACGGTAACAAGGCACAATTTCATCCCCAAAGTTATTGAGATCTGGCTGAACCTAAGGCCACCTGGTTGCCACTCCTGCCTGGTGGCCACTTACCCAGACTTCGGGTACGTAATGCTGCTGCCGCGGCTAGCCTACGAGGTCACACTCACACTGAGTTCAAGTATCTACGGCGGTGAGCGGGCGAAAGTGCAGCGTGGATGGTGATCAGGCGGCCGGCGAGCAGCAGTTAGGTACCTTCTGTTGTAGCTAACCTATGAAGTTACACTCGCCCTGAGTTCAGGACGTAGTGTGCATCAAGTCCTATTTACTTGGCGTCCGCGTCAGCGGGCGCGGGTGCGGCACTCAGAGGTTACACCCACCCTGAGTTCAGGTACGTAGTGTGCATCAAGTCCTCTTTGCTTGGCGTCCACGTGAGCGGGCGCGGGTGCGGCACTCAGAGGTTACACTCACCCTGAGTTCAGATACGTAGTGTGCGTCAAGTCCTCCTTGCTTGGCGTTCTCGTGAGCGGGCGCGGGTGCGGCGCGGGCGGCGGCCAGGCACCCGGCGCGCAGCAGTCATCCTCTGCTGCGGCTAACCGGTAAGGGTACAAAGGTCGGGCGGCGCCGCCGCACCGCACCACCACGCCGCATGCAGTGTACCGCGACCTGAAATGCAATACTTTATTAAGCTTTGAACACTTTGCATAGCATAGGAACCGATCTAACACCATTCCGGAGAAAGAAGGGTTAGAAAGAAGAACTACGACATTTCTCTTTCCGGACAAACTCTAACTCTTCTTTAAACGTTACATCTTCCCAGCTGCAAGCGGTAGTTAGTGGTATGCTTGTTTGCCAGTGTAGATAGGTATATACCTATAAAGGGGTCAAAAAAGTGTAACATAACGATCACGTTCGTAAGGAAAAGCATACCAAATAATTTGGTTAAATTAATTGACCCGGTTCATCCACTTCGCCGGTTAACGTGTGTTTATCATCGGCTTATAATTTTCCGGGTACTTTTCCAAGTTTTCAACTTTTCCAAGGCATATAATAATATAAATTGGCCGTGAATTAATATTTTAGCGACAATATTTTTTTATAAGCGTCAAACATGTGGCATCATATTATTGAAAAACGGCAGCAATATATAGCTGACCAAAAAATTTACCGGGAACTTGAAATAATAGGTTGGCAACAAAAATATTAATTAACATGGCATCTATTATTCAAAGCAGGCTCGGTTTGAATTATTTGTTGCCAGCTATTTGTTTCTACCTAATTATCCATGTTTTGGGTATCAATTGCTGGTATCATTTTAATTACGGGAGCACTAAAATTTCTGGAAACTGGAATATTTTTAAGGAATATTTAAAATGGTTTAAAAGGAAGCATGTGGTACTCTGCCTTGTCAAAATGTCTATTTTCTCCGAAATTGCTAGATCGATTGAGCTGAAATTTTGTAGGTTGTATGTCCCCGGGTGCTTTAAGGGGGTAAATAAGAAAATTGAATAAAATGTTTTGCAAATCATAGGGTTGTTATTGTTAGTTACCATCAGGCGGGCCGTGTGCTTGTTTGCCACCGTCGTGGTATATAAAAAATTGTCTGCGCGACCGGTATGCAAGTTGGTTTGGTAACCCGGTTGGCGGACACATGTCCGCTTACTGACATCCAGTAGTGAATTTTGTTTTTCACTTCGTGTTTCACATTATTTAAAAAAACCGGCCAAGTCCGAGTTGGACTCGTGCACCCCTCGGTGCACGAGTCCAACTCGCACCCTTCCGTACAAACCTGTAGGTATATAGGGGTAGGAACTTTAAAATTATTAAAAACTAGCTGACCCGGCGAACTTCGTACCGCCAACTTCCACCGACTCCCGTCGACCTCAAGTTCACTCCTACGCCAGTACTACCGTCTCCCACCACTCTCCCACTATCGTCCAACCATCTCCCACTCTTGTCCACCCTTCTCTCACTCTCTTCCACCCCTTTTCAACTCTCCTACTCTCTTCCACCACCCTTCTCCCACCGACTCCTACTTCACTCCTATCGGCTCTAACCCCATTCCCACTGACTCTTACACTACGTCAGTCTCACCGTCTTCACCTCCTCCCATTGTCTTCACCCACTCCTATTAACGGACTTACACTTTCTTAACTTCCATAGATTATGTTCCATTTTTTTTTAATTTCTCCAATATATTAATAGTTATTCTGTTATTCGGAGTGGAGATACATCCACTAATTTTTAAGCAAAAAAAACCGACTTCAATGGGGAAAGCCGGTGAAGATTGTAGGTGGTGCACTCTTAGACTCTATACAATAAAATAACTTGCTTAACAAACACAGCGAAGAGGAACAAATCGTCAAACGTGAACCATGCGTCGTTGAAGAGTTCCGTTCTGATCATCATCAGCAGTTCCATTTCATCAAATGTCACTGTTTTGTATGAAAATGCTTGATTTGTTGATAAAAATACAACAATCACTTTATTTATGCCTTTAAGATTTGAGGAGTTCCCTCGATTCCTCATGGATCCCATCATCAGAACACGAGCTTGACGAAAATTTGTCCTTAGAATCTACCTTACTTAACAAACACAGCGAAGAGGACAAATCGCCAAACGTGAACTATGCGTTGTTAAAGATTTCCGTTCTGATCATCATCAGCAGTTCCACTTCATCAAATGTCACTCTTTTGAATGAAAATGCTTGATTTGTTGATAAAAATACAAAAATCACTATGTGTATGCCTTTAAGATTTGAAGAGTTCCCTCGATTCCTCATGGATCCCATCACCAGAACTTGAGCTTGACGAAAATTTGTCCTCAGAATCTAACTTGCTTAACAAACACAGCGAAGAGGACGAATCGCCAAACGTGAACTATGCGTCGTTGAAAAGTTCCGTTCTGATCATCATCAGCAGTTCCACTTCATCATATGTCACTCTTTTGAATGAAAATGCTTGATTTGTTGATAAAAATACAAAGATCACTATGTGTATGCCCTTTAAGATTTAAAGAGTTCCCTCGATTCCTCATCGATCCCATCATCAGAACTTGAGCTTGACGAAAATTTGTCCTGACAATCAAACTTGCTTAGTAAACACAGCGAAGAGGTCAAATCGCCAAACGTGAACTATGCGTCGTGGAAGAGTTCCGTTCTGATCATCATCAGCAGATCTACTTCTTCAAATGTCACTGTTTTGAATGAAAATTATGAATTTGTTGATAAAAATCACTATATGTATGCCTTTAAGATTTGAGGAGTTCCCTCGATTCCTCATGGATCCCATCATCAGAACTGCGTTTTGACAAAAACGGGACCCATCTGTATATATATATACTTACAATCAAAAAAAATATCTTCAAAATCGGTTCAGAAATGGACATGACGGAGTTATGGAGTAACAAACATTTAAAAAAAAACATACACGCCGAATTGACCTCCTCTTTTGAAATCTTGAAGTTGGTTAAAAATCAAAGATCATGAAAATCGGTTCAGCCGTTCTTTCTTCTTGTAACTAACACGACTTTCTTTTATATATATAATATAGAAGATTGTCTACGGACATAAGACATATACAGGGAAAGGACAGCGTAGTTGCTGACGCTTTATCTAGAGTTGAGACAGTCGATTTTCAAAATATTGCAATAGACTTTTCTTTGATTGCGAAGGCACAACACAAAGATGACGAATTGAAAATATTATTACAATTCACCCTTAAATTATGACAGACAATGACAACAAACAGTCAAACACAAAAATAAAATGAAAGTTTATTTGAAAATGGTAACACAAACTCGGCTACCGGCGTTTATGTACGAGAGGGTTGCTACTTATATATCCGGAAACAAAAAAACAAACAAACGTACACGGCTGAAAATGGTTTTATTGTTTTTCAAAGTATTCCCCTTGATGATCTATGCACTTTTGCATTCGCGTGAACCAATTTTTAAAGCACTTCTGCCACTCCGCCTGAGGTACGGTCACGTCTGAAAATATGTATACATTTAATGTGACAAAAACATGTATCCAAGACCTTACGCCTTGGTAATAGAGTCGTGGCTACATATTTTAGTCACATTAAATGTATACATATTTTCAGACGTGACTGTACCTCCATAACGTGTTGTTTGAATGCGTCGACAGCATCTTCAGCGGTCGAAAATCGTTGACCGCGTAATTTATTCTTTATATTTGGAAATAAATAAAAATCGTTGGGTGCCAAGTCAGGGCTGTACGGCGGATGACCCGTTAATCCCACATTTTGACCCTCCAAAAATAGAGTTGTTTCGCGTGACGTATGACAGCTGGCATTGTCATGATGAAGAATGATTCTTCGTCGCTGGTTAGTTTTACGAATTTGTTCAAATACTTCCGGTAAGCAAATGGTCGTGTACCACTCTGAATTAACCGTTCTACGGTTTTCTAGTGGCACTGTAGCTACATGGCCATTAATACCGAAGAAGCAGGCCACCATTTGTTTCAATGTACTTTTTGCACGAGTAACTTTCGTAGGGTCGGCTCATTTTGAAACACCCATACCGTTGATTGTTGCTTCGTTTCGGGATCGTATGCATAGATCCAGGATTCGTCACCTGTATAGATGTTATAAACGGCTTTTGAGTCACCACGGTTATATTTTTTTAACATTTTATTGCACCATTCGACGCGAGCATCTTTTTGCTCTTTTGTTAAGTTGTGGGGTATCCAACGCGATCAAATTTTTTTACAGCCAAATAATTATGTAATATGCTATTAATGCTGGTCATAGAGATACCCAGAGTCGCCTCTATCTCGCGGTACGTAACATGTCGGTCGTCCATTATAAGTTTTCGCACAGCCTCGATATTTTGTTGTACAACGACCGATTTCGGGCGACCTGTCTTAACTTCGTCCGTAAGCACGTCCACGATTGAACTCACTAAACCAGTGATACACAGTAGTTTTAGATGGGGCTTCATCACCAAAAGTTGAAGTTAGTTGATCTATGCACTGTTGTTGCGTTAAACCACGCCGAAAACCATAATAAATCATAGCACGAATATTTTCACGAGTGAGTTCCATTCTTGCTGCGAGATGACATTTAAAACCCGTCAAAAACAAAACACGAGCGTTAATAAGAAAGAAAAAATATACCGGCCAGTACTTAAAAAAGTTCAAGTTTTACCATGGAGGTCAAATATGCTATTTAAGAAGATTGTAATCCCGGTTTCCGGATATACAAATAGCAGCCCTTGTATTGATCTTGAATAGACTCGTCGTGCCAATGTTACGAATGCATCAATTCAATTTTATAATGTTGTCCGCATTGGACCATGGCGGATTATTCAACTCGTAATTCATTAAATCGCAATTGCGGGGTCTTTTTTGTGAATCGTTTCCTTTTTTTAAGCCTATTATTAAACTTTTGGCCGAGACGATCGCAACGAACCCGAAATCGTCCAAATCGGTTCAGCCGGTCTCGAGATATAAGCAAAGGAACTAACACAACTTTCTTTTATTAATATAGATATGTTTATTATGAAAATGAAAAAATTAAAATTAAAATATTTATTTCAGACACAAGTAGGTATCCATATTTTGTCTACAGAACTATGTTAGTAACACAATAATATAAAATAACAATAAAATAATAATAATAATGTGTTAGTAAAATTTATAATGCTCATTGGATCGAATGTGCATGGACATCCAATGAGTGATAAGAGGGCTATCGACCCTCTCTGCAATCACCCTCAGGAGAGTGTGTGTGTGTGTGATTATATGATGTGAGTAAAAATTTACGGTTTTCGCAATTTTTCCTGTATCTGTGCTATAAGACGTTGCTTCGTACCAAATTTCAAGATTCTGAGTTCACGGGAAGTACCCTGTAGGTTTTGATTCCCTTGCGAGTTTCGAAAATTTGCGGAAATTTGCGGCATAAACGGCTGTATCTTTTGATTGCGTTGGCTTAGATGTTTGATTTTTTTCTTAGCTCCAAGGGACAGTAGGCCTGAGTATTTGATATAAATTTCAGCTTGATACCTCCACGTGTTCCTGAGAAAAAGGGTCTTGACAGACGGACGGACGGACAGACTGACGGACTGACGGACGGACGGACGGACGGACGGACGGACAACAAAGTGATCCTATAAGGGTTCCGTTTTTTCCTTTCGAGGTACGGAACCCTAAAAACTAACCCTTTACTGCATACCAAGCCATTTCTGGCCGTTATAGCTTTCAACTTTATTGGTAGTGTGTCATGCCGCTATTTAGTTATGTAGTTAAATTGCAGAAGAAAATATTTTGGGGGGTGGGGCGCTCCATACATGTAACTAAATTTAAAAAAAAGTTATTACTGAATATCAACATGTTGCTCATCAATCAATGGTTCTTTAAAAATAACATCGAGGTATCTTTGAACATTTTGTGATTAAGTGAATATTTTCAGAAATAATCGCTGCTAAAGTCAGAAAAATTGTGTCTCCCTGTAACTCTTGAACCGTAAGTCCAGAAAATATGAAAAAAATTGAGAAGATGCGCCTTATTAGATACTTTCTACGAAAAATGTTTTGAACATTATCATTTCAGCCGTTTTTGAGTTATCTCCAAAAAACTTCTTCCATAGGCATGCGACCTTTTGGTATTAGTTTGGTTCTTATTCCATTGAAGGTACGGAACCCCCCATTATGTGGCATATGAATTTTGGCTCTAGATATCTGACTATAGATACTACTTATAGGTACCTACCTATCAATATTCATAGGTCCTAGTAACTTTTAAGAATCCATTTTATCTTATAATTACAGCTCGTGTAAAGTTGCCCATTGTACTAATATTGAATATGTAATTCACTTTAATTGCTGCCTAAATATTTTAAAAGTACCTTATTTTTAATTTAATAGGTAATCGTTGTCGATTAAAAAAAGGCTTCTTAAAATGCTTCCCAGTTATAAATTCAGTTTTCAATATAATTATTTGATACCTACCTATAGTTAAACAAGGGCCATTAAGACATTAAAAAACAGCCCATATTGAAATAATGTACGGCCCCAAATTAGTCGCCAACCTATTAATTTTGGTACCCATTTTTAGGGTTCCGTAGTCAACTAGGAACCCTTATAGTTTCGCCATGTCTGCCCGTCCGTCCGTCCGTCCGCGGATAATCTCAGTGACCGTTAACACTAGAAAGCTGAAATTTGGTACTAATATGTATATCAATCACGCCGACAAAGTGGTAAAATAAAAAGTGGAAAAAAATGTTTTATTAGGGTACCTCCCCTATACGTAAAGTGGGGAGTGATTTTTTTTTTCATTTCAACCCTAACGTGTGATATATTGTTGGATAGGTATTTAAAAATGAATAGGGGTTTACTAAAATCATTTTTTGATACTGTAAATATTTTCGGAAATAATCGTTCCAGAAGTAAAAAAAAAATGTGTCCCCCCCCCCCTCTGACTTTTGAACCATACGTTTTAAAATATGAAAAAAAATCTCAAAAATAGAACTTTATAAAAACTTTCTAGGAAAATTATTTTGAACTTGATAGGTTGAATAGATTTTGAAAAAAAAAATACAAAATAATTTCTGAACGAAGTTTGTAATTTAACCGTATAAGCAGGTGTTTATTGTACCTGTAATTTCTACAAAATCACAATGAAATGACGTGCTTTCAAATAAAGTAAAAACGGTGAAAATCGGTTCACGCAATAAAGAATTATCCCATAAAAATCATCTTCCATACTTTAAGCTCGCGCGCAATAGTTTACTTAATTTGCCGATAGATGTCACTGTACGTGGAACGCTCATATCATATCCTACATGGCAGTGTTATTTTAACTCTAAAGCGGGGACACTTACTGTGACGGACGGAAAACTACGGAACCCTACACTGAGCGTGGCCCGACACGCTCTTGCCCGGTTTTTATTTTTTATAGCTACTACTATTCAATTATTTAGCAGCCTGGTTAAATACATGCCTTTATCATCATTTATCGTCCACCATTTCAACCAGGACTGCCACCTACACGTTCTCAGCGTTGGTTCTGTGCCAACGCCTACATAATTGCACATAACAAAACCAAATGGCACGCTCGTGACTGCGTGGAGACTGTAGTAGCTGAAAACTTTGATCGTTCAAACAGCAAAAAGGCAGTAGTGACACTATCGCTGTTGGCACGTTTGGTGTAAATACAATTGTGCGGTTTTGTACTACTTTCATGAAGTTAGCTCGCCGGTTGATCCCTGAGTTCATTAGGAAGCAACGCGGAATGCATTTAGACGAGGAAGGCAATGGATTGGTTGTATATTGAAGTCCTTTCGGCCGCCATCGCAACTGTGTTTCACAACCAGTTGTCTATGAGGATTTTTTAATCTTTTATGGCAACCAGTTGTAATAGAAGAAGATTTAATCCTGTTACACAACCAGGATTCCGGCTCTGAGTTCGTGATAAATATTGTTGTGAGGAACATATACACTAGTTAGACGATCAAATGATATCACGATATTCGATAAATATCACTAAATCACAGTGTATATTGTACATTAAAGTACTGTTGCACAATACACATGCTCTTAAATAATTATGCTTATTTATTACAACCTCCACCTAGAATTAGAAATAAATCTGTCATAATGATTGACATTGGCATTTCATTATTTTCTTTGTATTTTAATTCTAATTATTTGCTTACGGGCGTCGCGTAAATAAATAGGTTCTGATTATATAATATAAATAACATTAGGTCAAAGATTATCGTTTCAATGCATTAGAAATTGTGATTCAAAGTCGATGCATTGAATAAGTATTCATCAAGCAATGTCTACCTCAAATATCTTTCCGAGTTCGTCAAAACTGGAATTTATAACTTCAAGAAGAGGAGGTGTCACTCTTCTGTATGATGGTTATCGATATCATCGCAAAAAAGTTTATACGAATGGGGATACGTTTTTTAAATGTTGCTTAGTTCCGGCTGTAAAGGTAATTTGACAGTGAATACGCGAAATGAGCTAACAAAGATATCTAAAGCACATAACACTGATTGTAAACCTGACGTTGAAAAAAATGTGGTATTGAAGAAATTTGACTGTTTGAAGCAGAGGAGTAGTTGCAATTTTGTGTCCATTAAGAAGCAATACGAAGAAACTGTTCGGGAACTTAAACATGATGGTTATGAATTGCTTACTAAGATACCGAGGTACGAAAATATAAAAACCGGCTTGTATAATGAAAGAAACAAAGTACTGGGTGTTGCTAAGACAAGGTTCAATAACGCTGTACGATCTAGCTACTATCGTACATCGCATCGCATTAAGTATAGCGTCGCCTTTAGGCAAATCTGTTGACATGCGTAACCTACATTATGGAACTATAATAATTCAGTGCATTAAAGACACTCATTAGCACCGCACGAGTGTTAGTTATTTTGACATCATTCCTGACAATCCTGCATCATCTGACATAGGTTTGACCTACATCTGACATATTGACAGTGCGAACAGAACGGTTCGTACATTTGGTCCTTCGAACTTAGTTCTAGTGTTCAGTGATTGAAAGTGTGATTAGCGGTTCAATTTGGTTGGCCTCCCACAAGCGGGTCTCACCAACTAAGTTGAGTTACGCATATCGCGCGAAAGATCTCAAGAATACTGGGAACCGTGACAAGCTATTGGATTTGATATTCTGCTTTTATTGACAGTGACATACATATTTACAGTTTGACATAGTGACATTAATATTTGCTCAGGTCATACTTGAAGAGACATGCCTGAATTTGAGCTTATATTGCAACGGCAGAGAGAGATCATCAATTCTATTCAGCGGGTGGAGACTAATTTCAAGAAAGACTCTCAAGAAAGAAAAACCGATGAATATCTGCGAACAAGGATTAAAGCCGTGGACACGTTATGGGAAGAGTTTGAGAAAAATAACGTGAAACTGACAAGTGCGCCTGACAAGAGTGGAGAGTATTTTGTGGAAAATGTGTTCCAGCAAATACAAACCCTCACTGACAAGGTTCGTAAAATGCTTTCAAACTACCGCTTTGGAGAGCCAACGACACCTAAGGTCGCTGACACTCAACAGCAACAAGCAAGCAAGCTTGAGGAGCATTTTAGCGAGCAGAAAACCAATTATAGAGCTTTACAAAGGCTTCTAAATTACATTGACGTTGACAAAATTACGGAGAAGTGGGAAATGGAGGATGAACTTCGGAATCTTCAAGCTCGGTGGGAAACAATTGACAACTTGCATTTAAAAATTGACAACATCCTACAGGGCTCAGACACCGATTACGAAGAGAAATATTCGGTATACGAGAAGAAGTACCGATTGACAAAGAAAGCGTTAAACCAAAAAATTTCGGCAGTTACTCATCTGTACAAATCTACTCCACAAATGGAAGTACCTAACTTCTATGGTGACTATTCCCAATGGCCGACATTTTTAGATTTGTACAAATCGGCGATCCATGACAATCCCGTTCGACGATGGAGTGCGTACATGCCATACACAACCTTGGAATTGACACAACCACTTGGGATCCGCTTCTTGTTCATCTCCTGACAAAAAAAAACTTGACACATTGACACTAAGCGACTACAAGGAGTCTCGTAAGGCGCCCAGGGAGCTGCCAACTTTGGACGAATTTATTGCATTTTTAGAAACCAAGTTCATCGCCTTGGAGCCTATAAGCAAGAGAATCCGTGAACCTGCAGGATCCTCAGCATAAAAGCAACTGACATCCAAGCCCAAGGATACACTTTCCTCGGCAAACTAAAAGACATCGTATAGCAAGCCAAATTTCTTTAACTACAACCGCAATGCAATTTGCGTATTGTGCAATGTTAATCACGCGTTGTATCAATGTAAGAAGTTTGAATTGATGACGCCTGACGCAAAATTGAGAACAGTGTCGAAATACGGAATGTGCAAAAACTGTCTCTACGTGCATGAACGCAACGTATGCAACTCTACGAAAACATGCAAAATTTACCACGAAAAGCATAACACATTACTTCATGACGCGGTAAATGAGTCCGCAGAGCAAGAATCGAGGTCGCCGCCGGCAGCTGCGGCTAGGCAACAAGCACGTCAGCGCCACAAGCGGTATCTCTACTGCAAAACTGACATCCCATTCACTATGGTGGGAAGGGCTTGACTTTACTAAAAAATGACACTCCAAATAACACTGACAAAATTACCCTACCCCAATGCGAGACCAAGCTGAAAGTAAATACATGTGCCGGCTTGACAAACTCCTCGATAATCGAAGAATTACTGGATAAATATAGTTCACTGTCCCGCATAGTACGAATCACCTGTTACGTATCACGTTTCATAACAAACCTGCGCCAACGCGTGACCTATGCGCCGACAGTCAAGAGCGAATATGACACTTTAGGCATTATGCAAGAAAATAAAATAAACACTAGCTACATGACAACAAACGAAATTGACAATGCATATAATGTTATTGCGAAAGCAGTGCAAAGGCAGGAATTTGAAAGGATATCAATGACATTAGGGAAAAAGCAACCTGCTTACCCTACGCTCTTATATGACATGCACATTTGACAGATAATGACAACACACGCGGACACACAAGATGGCAACTGATAGAAAGAATGCTGCAAAGGCAGGAATTTGAAAGGATGTTAATGACATCAGGGAAAAAGCAACCTGCTTACCCTACGCCCTTATTTGACATGCACATTTGACAGAGAATGACAACACACGCGGACACGCAAGATGGCAACTGACAGAAATAATGCTGCAAAGTTTCTGGAGAATCTGGTCATCAGAATACTCACATCACTTGCAACAAAAAAAACAACGAATAACGTTGAAAAAGATGACATTGAGCTTATCAAAGAAGATAACTTGCCGCCCGCGAAGTGGGCCATGAGACGAGTAAAAGAAGTACACCGTGTCGTCACGTTAAGGACAAAGGGCAGAGAAATCCAACGACCGGTGGTCAAAGTAGCTCCACTGCCTATTGAAAAGTCGGCACAAACCAGTACAACTGACAAGGATCCGAAATCTGAATCGGGATCACCGACCGCACCTAGACACGCCCGAAAAAACAAACAAAGCTTTGTGACATCTATGTTGCTGCTACTCCTGACATGCGTTTTACCGGTTACGTCACGGACCCTACATATTGACAACATTCAAATCAACAACTCGTTATATTTTGACAAAATTGCAGACATACAGATCATACAAGACGAATGGAAAATGGTCGCATTTTACAACATGACTACATATTGGGATAGCATAATTGCAATCGAAAACTATGTTAAACTCATAAAAACAAAATGCGGTGACGATTACACTTGTGCCCCAATTATTGCACAATTCGATCACGAAATAAATGAAATTCATCACTACAACGATTTGCTGACAACGCCACATAACACAAACCGCCAACGAAGAGGCCTAGTTAATGGAGTTGGCTATTTAGCTAATACCCTATTTGGAGTCCTAGATAACCGATCCGCCGAAAAATATGAAAAGGATATTGACACAATTACAAACAGCGTTATCTGTAAACTGAAACGCGAGTCCATACCTACTCAACCCACCGCTCTACTGCAAGCAGGACTTCGACGACGAGCCCACCACAGCGGGAGCGTTCTGCGTCCTTCTCAGACACCCCTATGACACCACAGCCACGAAGAAAAGTTAGCTTTAAGGGTGTCATCGTCGAACAATAGGCATCTTTTTTAGAAAAGTGTATTTTACATTTTAAAATATTATTGACTTGATCTATGTGTAATTAACGTAACTTTTATTATTTTTACATATTAATGATCTCTTATTATTTGCTTTTCTATGTTTTTGCTTTATAAGTGGCAGTATGTACGATCTAGCTATCGTACATCGCATCGCATTAAGTATAGCGTCGCCTTTAGGCAAATCTGTTGACATGCGTAACCTACATTATGGAATTAGAATAATTCAGTGCATTAAAGACAATCATTAGCACCGCACGAGTGTTAGTTATTTTGACATTATTCCTGACAATCCTGCATCATCTGACATAGGTTCGACCTACATCTGACATATTGACAGTGCGAACAGACCGGTTCGTACATTTTTGAGTTATCTCCAAAAAACTTCTTCCATAGGCATGCGACCTTTTGGTATTAGTTTGGTTCTTATTCCATTGAAGGTACGGAACCCCCCATTATGTGGCATATGAATTTTGGCTCTAGATATCTGACTATAGATACTACTTATAGGTACCTACCTATCAATATTCATAGGCCCTAGTAACTTTTAAGAATCCATTTTATCTTATAATTACAGCTCGTGTAAAGTTGCCCATTGTACTAATATTGAATATGTAATTCACTTTAATTGCTGCCTAAATATTTTAAAAGTACCTTATTTTTAATTTAATAGGTAATCGTTGTCGATTAAAAAAAGGCTTCTTAAAATGCTTCCCAGTTATAAATTCAGTTTTCAATATAATTATTTGATACCTACCTATAGTTAAACAAGGGCCATTAAGACATTAAAAAGCAGCCCATATTGAAATAATGTACGGCCCCAAATTAGTCGCCAACCTATTAATTTTGGTACCCATTTTTAGGGTTCCGTAGTCAACTAGGAACCCTTATAGTTTCGCCATGTCTGCCCGTCCGTCCGTCCGTCCGCGGATAATCTCAGTGACCGTTAACACTAGAAAGCTGAAATTTGGTACTAATATGTATATCAATCACGCCGACAAAGTGGTAAAATAAAAAGTTGAAAAAAATGTTTTATTAGGGTACCTCCCCTATACGTAAAGTGGGGAGTGATTTTTTTTTTTTCATTTCAACCCTAACGTGTGATATATTGTTGGATAGGTATTTAAAAATGAATAGGGGTTTACTAAAATCATTTTTTGATACTGTAAATATTTTCGGAAATAATCGCTCCAGAAGTAAAAAAAAATGTGTCCCCCCCCTCTGACTTTTGAACCATACGTTTTAAAAATATGAAAAAAAATCTCAAAAATAGAACTTTATAAAAACTTTCTAGGAAAATTATTTTGAACTTGATAGGTTGAATAGATTTTGAAAAAAAAATACAAAATAATTTCTGAACGAAGTTTGTAATTTAACCGTATAAGCAGGTGTTTATTGTACCTGTAATTTCTACAAAATCACAATGAAATGACGTGCTTTCAAATAAAGTAAAAACGGTGAAAATCGGTTCACGCAATAAAAAATTATCCCATAAAAATCATCTTCCATACTTTAAGCTCGCGCGCAATAGTTTACTTAATTTGCCGATAGATGTCACTGTACGTGGAACGCTCATATCATATCCTACATGGTGGTGTTATTTTAACTCTAAAGTGGGGACACTTACTGTGACGGACGGAAAACTACGGAACCCTACACTGAGCGTGGCCCGACACGCTCTTGCCCGGTTTTTATTTTTTATAGCTACCCAAATTCAATTATTTAGCAGCCTGGTTAAATACATGCCTTTATCATCATTTATCGTCCACCATTTCAACCAGGACTGCCACCTACACGTTCTCAGCGTTGGTTCTGTGCCAACGCCTACATAATTGCACATAACAAAACCAAATGGCACGCTCGTGACTGCGTGGAGACTGTAGTAGCTGAAAACTTTGATCGTTCAAACAGCAAAAAGGCAGTAGTGGCACAATCGCTGTTGGCACGTTTGGTGTAAATACAATTGTGCGGTTTTGTACTACTTTCATGAAGTTAGCTCGCCGGTTGATCCCTGAGTTCATTAGGAAGCAACGCGGAATGCATTTAGACGAGGAAGGCAATTGATTGGTTGTATATTGAAGTCCTTTCGGCCGCCATCGCAACTGTGTTTCACAACCAGTTATCTATGAGGATTTTTTAATCTTTTATGGCAACCAGTTGTGATAGAAGAAGATTTAATCCTGTTACACAACCAGGATTCCGGCTCTGAGTTCGTGATAAATATTGTTGTGAGGAACATATACACTAGTTAGACGATCAAATGATATCACGATATTCGATAAATATCACTAAATCACAGTGTATCTTCTTCTTTTTCTTTCCCTTATCCCATCTACTTGGGGTCGGGTCTCCTTGATCGAGTGCGCCAGACTACTCTGTTCTGGGTTGTCGTATTTTGAAGTGATGTGGCCTCCAAATCTTTACAGATGTTTGACCACCACGTAGCTTTTGGTCGCCCTCTTCTTCGGGGGATTTCAGGCAAACGGAGCGCTACTTTTACTGCAAAGTCGTCATCCCTCCTCATGACGTGGCCATACCATTGTAGTCTTCGTTCCAGCAGTTTTTCTGTGATAGGAGCCACTTTGAAGCTTCCGCGGATATGTTTATTGTAGATTCTGTCTATTCTAGAAACGCCACCCGCCCAACGAAGCATTTTCATTTCATTTACATGAAGACGTTGCTCATGAGGTTTCTTTGTGGTCCAACACTCGGTACCATACAACAATGCGGGTCTAACAGCTGTCTTGTAGATTTTGCCTTTTACCTTTACAGGCATATTTGCATCACAAAAAACACCCGAGAGGCTTCTCCACTTCAACCATGCCGCGTTTACTCTATGGACTACATCTCCATCAACGTTTGCATCGGGTGTGAGTACAGAACCAAGGTATCGGAATTTAGTTACTTTGGGAACAGGGACTTCATTTATATATATTTCGGTAGAGTCGCAAGAAATGGTGGCAAATTGGCAATACATATGTTCTGTCTTGGTTCTACTAACTCGCAACCCTGCTCGTTCAAGGGCTGTTGTCCATTTGGTCAGGGTTTCCTGCATCTCTTCTGTAGTTTTAGCTGTTAGTACGATATCGTCCGCATATAACAGACACCATGGCAATGGCTCCTGCATATGTCTCGTGAGGTAGTCCATCACCAAATTATCACATCACTAAATCACAGTGTATATTGTACATTAAAGTACTGTTGCACAATACACATGCTCTTAAATAAGTATGCTTATTTATTACAACCTCCACCTAGAATTAGAAATAAATCTGTCATAATGATTGACATTGGCATTTCATTATTTTCTTTGTATTTTAATTCTAATTATTTGCTTACGGGCGTCGCGTAAATACATAGGTTCTGATTATATAATATAAATAACATTAGGTCAAAGATTAGCGTTTCAATGCATTAGAAATTGTGATTCAAAGTCGATGCATTGAATAAGTATTCATCAAGCAATGTCTACCTCAAATATCTTTCCGAGTTCGTCAAAACTGGAATTTATAACTTCAAGAAGAGGAGGTGTCACTCTTCTGTATGATGGTTATCGATATCATCGCAAAAAAGTTTATACGAATGGGGATACGTTTTTTAAATGTTGCTTAGTTCCGGCTGTAAAGGTAATTTGACAGTGAATACGCGAAATGAGATAACAAAGATATCTAAAGCACATAACACTGATTGTAAACCTGACGTTGAAAAAAATGTGGTATTGAAGAAATTTGACTGTTTGAAGCAGAGGAGTAGTTGCAATTTTGTGTCCATTAAGAAGCAATACGAAGAAACTGTTCGGGAACTTAAACACGATGGTTATGAATTGCTTACTAAGATACCGAGGTACGAAAATATAAAAACCGGCTTGTATAATGAAAGAAACAAAGTACTGGGTGTTGCTAAGACAAGGTTCAATAACGCTCATGAGTCTCATGACGTTATTATACCTAATAAATATAAAGATTTCCTTTTTTCCGAGTACTGTGACGACGATAAACGAATTATTGTTTTCGCATCCAAAGAAATTAAAAATAATCGAAATGGAATAGCGATTAATAAATAAATACCATCACTTTTTCGCTGACGGTACTTTTAAATCTTGTCCCCAAAGGATTTAAACAACTATATACAATACACGCTTATGATAAAAACAAACTCACTATACTTCCTTTGATATTCGCGTTACTGCCGGACAAAAAAACTGACACCTATAAAATATTGTTTAATATGATCAAGTCGCTTATTAGTTGGAATCCACAAAAAATAACTCTAGATTTTGAAGTTGCAGCTATAAATGCCATACAAAGTGTTTTTCCGAAAATCATATTCAAAGGTTGCTACTACCATTAGGTACAACCGTTGCCTATGGAAAAAAGCAAAACTCTTAAAAGTGAAACTACGGACAGAACGAAGACACGTAGCACGCTGCGTAGGGCTTGCACGACTGCCAGCTCAATATATAGAAGAGGGTTATTTATACACAATGCAAAAAATGTCTTCCAATTCTAGTGAAGCTCTTAAAAAATTTAACAAATACTTTCAAAAGCAGTGGTTAAAGAAAAATGATATGATGCAATCATGTTCTTGTGCAAAAGAAACTATAAGAACAAACAATAACATTGAAGGTTGGCATGCTAAGATAAACCGTTATATAGGACGGAAATATCCCTTACTGGCACAATTGTTAGAAGTTTTACTAACGGAAACAGAATCATATCATTTGAAATCAAGTAGCAAAAAAAATTAGAGTACAAACTAATCGACGACGAAATTGATGCGGCTACACAACAATTAGATAGAAATTAAATTGGACATTGTTTAGAAATAATAAGCCCGTTCTCCATTACATTTTAGTACTTAAGTTCATATAAAAGTGAAAGAATATGTTTAAGTTTTCTTTTATAAAGCAGTGGCGGTTTAATACTTAGGAAACAATAAATAAATAAATCCATGTTTGTGTTTTATGTTATGCAGAAAAAAGTTATTTAAGTTGAATAAGAGTATCATTGCATTCCATTTATTCGTTCACTAGCTGTGCCCCGCGGTGTTACCCGCGGTTTATTAGGGATAATAAATAATGTATTAACAGTAATAACAATAACTTTTCACATTTTTAGAAGCAAAATAATTTAAATTTGAGCATCGGAAAGATCAATTTACAAAATTTGATGATTGACAGAACGGGAGAGTTGATGCTGTCTTATGTAATTGTATTTTGTCAGTTCGGGTCGGGGTCTTTTGAAAAAGTTATGTACAAAGTTCCCCATACACTTACCCGCGAATTCATTTTCATCGATTTTCCCATAGGAATAAAATATTTTCCCGTAGTAAAACGTAGCCTATTATGTGTTAATCCAGGGTGTCAGCTAACCCCATACCAATTTTTATTAAAATAGCTACAGCCGTTTAGACGTGTAGAAGTAACAAACATACACACTCACACACTCACATACTCACAAACTTTCGGCTAGTAATAATAGTAGTGTGAAAGTATGGTTTTATGCGGCAGAAAGCACAAATCTTGGCATGCATATAGCTTTCACGTTTACAACAATAAATAGAAGTAGAATCACACAGAGGAGTTAATGTTTCCCCTCCTGTCCCTAGTTTTATGTCCGTATTTTTAGTTTATATACACCTACATTAAAAAAACAAAAAAAGTGCACAGTCGCTGCACTTACTTATTCCACTAGTCGTCGGATGCAAATATTATGAGGGCAAGTATAATTTAAAAACTATCAGTCGTTACTATATAGTTGCAAAGACAAAGACATACGAACAAACGACTACAAATATTGTAGCTTTCAGTTTTCATGAAAATGTATATAAACTAAAAATAGGCATATAAAAGGGGGGAGGGCGGAAGAGAAGCATTAACGCCTTGGCATGTATTTGCTCCTATTTATTATTTTAAACCAAAGTTACACTTGCCAAGTTACGTGCTTTCTGCCGTTTGAGACTATATCTCAGGTTAAGAAGCAGGACTATACCATGAGTATAATATTCAGTTAAGGAAAACATCGTGAGGAAACCTGCATACTTATAGACATATTTTGCAAGTTTTTGGAAACCGAAGTTTGACCGAAGGCCGAAGCAGACATTACAAAGCATAAAAGGCGAATTTCCGGTAGCTATTAAAATAGATAAACAATTCTTGTTTAGTAGAGATGAGTGGAAATACTTCGTGTAACTATATCCCTACCAGTGGAGACAGAAAGCCATAACATTTCCAACTATCCCCATCTAAAATATGAGCGTCGAAATACGTTCCACCTATCCCTACCAGTGGCGACAGGTGGAAAAATATTCCATTCCATTCCACCAGTGGAGATAACCAGGTAGGGATATGTGGAACAGGCGAAAATTTCTACTATGGTTGTGAACAAGGAAAATTAAATCTTCTGTAGCAACTAGCCTTTTTGAGATTTTCCTTATTCACAACTGGTTGTGTAACGGGATTAAATCTTCTTCTATCACAACTGGTTGCCATGAAAGATTAAAAAAATCCTCATAGACATCTGGTTGTGAAACACAGTTGCGATGGCGGCTGAAAGGATTGAAGTGCGCTATGCAATAAAATTAAGACTTTCGTTTGTCATCTAAAGAACAGTTGTGAAATATGAAGATGTCGAAACATCATCCATACCTATCGTAAAATGCAAATAGACGGGCCGCGTCTATGATAAATCAGTCTTTAAAAAACCGGCCAAGTGCGTGTCGGACCACGCATAGGAGGGTTCTGTACCTTCAATGGAATAAGAACCAAACTAATAACAAAAGGTCGTACGTATCTGATGCCTATGGAAGAAGTTTTTTGGAGATAACTCAAAAATGGCTGAACCGATAATGTTCAAAACATAATAAACCATCGAGATTTTTACTACGACTACAATGATACTCATAACGACGTTAAACAAATTACGCCATTTAAACATTTAAACTAAAACCCTGAGATCCCATGAAACTTGTCATATCATAACTTTTATTCGGGTCACATCCTTATACACTACCTACTGCTTTGGACGTACATATAAATAATATATAAATATAAGAATCAGTCGTATATCTCTTTTAGCATATAAATTTACTGGTATCCGTTCAAGAAAACTAATACGAGTCTGTTTACGACACACGCAAAATACGTTCACGTCTATTTCATTCTCATTTTATTCTTATGCGGTTCGCGTGAGTCGTCTTGTAAAACATGTCATATTTCTCGGTCCCTTACTTTTCTTTTCATGACACATTATTCATAAATCATAAATAAATATAACCCACTATATTTCCCGCTCTTGCAACATTTTTGATACCATGTTTTATGTCAGAGTTTTTTCCGAAATATTTATGACAAATGCTGTAAGTAAGTAGGTATGTTTTTTTTTACAGGGTTATATTTTATAAAAGTTTTCCGAATCCATCAAGTCAAGGTCTCAATGATAAAGGACCACAACAAGTACCTATTATTACATCTAAAATAAATAAATAAAATGTTATAATCGGATTCGAAATATCGGGAACATACGTAGTGCGTCAGCTGCAAAGAAAAAGGCCCGCGCTGCATACAAAGTTTGTATGCAGGGGGGGTATTTTTCGCTGCAGCTACATGAAACGTACACTACATGAAAAGTAGATTGCGACAAACTGAGAACTTAAGTTGATTAAATAGTAAAGAGTGTACTTATGATCAATGTTAAATGGGTAAGTAGTAGTAGTAGCAAATAAATATAGAGTGAAACGACACTTTGGTTTTCTCTAGTCGATACGAAACACAATGGACAGCGGTCGATAAAATTGAACAACATTTCTGTTTGTTATTTTTATTGGCTACTTGTCAAGTCGTAATAGAACGGGAAATGAGCTTTTGTATTCGCTTCAGCGGAGAAATATCCATTATAGAGAAGCTACTTGCAGTGTTGGACTGATTTCAATTTATTATCTTCCAAGATCGTCTCATCCCCGTGAAGAATCCTAGTCTTAAACGGTAAAATGATAAATGTGTTTAGTCAGGCTATAATTTATGCTTCACCATAATGTCAAAACCCAGTTAACGGCTTTATAGAACGATAACGTTTTAAACTATCTTTTTAATAGAGTGGTTTACGTTATCTCATTCATATTTTAAAAGGCGCCAAAGTTTTTCGATGTCTCTAACTTCCTTGAATTACGACGACTGCCGCAACTCAATTAAATTGCTTTAACTCGGCGCTCAGAGTAATTTTAACTCTTCCGAGGCAGATGCTTAATAAAGTCCCGCTACCCGAGTAATCTAGAGATCCATTTAGGTACCTATCTAATGTTCTGAAACCGCACGGCGGTAGCACAAGGCCTTGACTCGGTAATAGATAGCTTGACTAAGTGAAACAGTACCGAGAACCCACGAATGATCGGTGAGAGCATTTACCTATTGATACAAATGAGGTACGACAGTTTCCTTACATATTTAAAGACTCTCGGCGCCTAACAAGCGCCATTTTGTTTACGAGAGCACTGAATCATCCAACGGAACAAGATCAAATAAGTTGTTTACAACTGTTGCGGAGTCAAGCTGGTAGAAATTTCGCTGCGTGGTGTGGTGAGCGTAAATTGCAGCTCTAAGTGGATAAGTTTACAACTTAATCAGTATGTAGGGAGCGAGTAGCAAAATTAGATATTTGCCTCCGTTTCTATCTACATACAAGATGAGATACATGTTCTTACGTATCCATCGGTAAATTAGAAGATAGTCACGTAACCACGGGTTCTTGTGTTTGTAGGTCTTAAATAATTAGTTCGTACTTATGCTTTAAAAAACTGAGTTACCTCCCACGTAAGAAATTAGATAGGTAAAAGATATAATTTTCAATAAAACTTACAGAATGGTGAGTATAAAACTTACTTAGTATTACGCTCAATATGCTTAGGTGAGTCAGCCATTTATATTTACGGTAACTACCCTACGGCAAGTAGTCCATAAGCGATCCTCAGACACGTAACATATCAACTTACATTTTATAGTTAAACGCCCCAGAAAGCCACAGGCTATTTATCATATATTTACGACGCTAATAAAACCACCTTGTTATAGACTTTCGCGTTATCGAACATTATAACATTAGACTGAAAAATACAGGCGAGAATCTTTTCATAGCACACGTAAAATATTGTATCATTTGACATGTTTTGGAAATGGGATACCCTCACCGCAACTAAAACTGTTTGGGTACGTCCCAAGGGAACTCGTTGTGCCGTAACGCTCTTTCGAGTTTAATCTTAAGGAACTGAGATGGAAGAAAATATACGAGATCAATATCAAATAGGATTAAAGGAAAACGCAACGATTTCTGTTTCACTCGCACTATTTCGACACGCATGCGATGGGCAAAAAAAACTAGTTAGGAAAATGGATTAAGATGTTTAGTGCCAGAACAGTGTTTATTGATAACTTTGAAAAAATGAAATGAAAATGAAATGAAATGAAAATTATTTATTTGGTGCAAAGCGAACAGAAACATAAAACTACTATCCTCTACTTTGCTTCTATCCTCGACTTTATATTATTATGCCTTTATCATGACTTTAAGGCACGAAATTGACGATACGGATATAAAAAGGAGGATAAGAGCAATGGCAGTAACATGCAATATGATCGCCCGCAGGTTCATGGTATAACGAACAGATGAAATTGACGATATTCAAAGCTTATTGTCAAACATTTTACACATATAGCCTGTGGGTGAAATTTTAGCAAAAGACTACAACACATCTACGTGTTCAATACAACAACATCCTCAGGATGCTGCTGAGGTTGCTGGCATGATCGCTGAGGGCGGACGGCTTTTTTGCCATAAGTGAAAAAGAATAACTTCACTGCCATGTGAGTTTCCGAGTGTTAATAAAATATTGGATTCATGTGACCATCGGTAGCGACAAGTATACCTAGTTCAAAGTCTATTTTTATGTTTTGCTGTATTTTTTTATTTTTCTATTTGTACCTTATTTTAGCACGCATGAACTAATACATCTAGGGATAAATATTGTCCTTGATTCCCTGGCTAGGACGTTTTGAAACAATATGACACACTCAAAGAAAAGTACTTAAGCAAACATTTCTCCCGCCTTTGGATACTATTATCTCCGTCGTCACTATTAGTGTCTAGGAGTCCTTAAACCGAATGGACTAAGAGCTAGCTACGTCAGTTCAGTACGCACAATAATGAAACCAATGAAAAGTGTCTAGTTAGAATGCTTTACCATCCTTATTGATAGATCCGGGCATCTGGCAGCTTTTAATGGGTGGAGGTCAGAGTGACAGACCAACAAAATTTTTCAGATGGAAAAAAGTAACACCAACATAGGTAAAAACAGCCGAAGTATTATACTTATACTATATTTTAACATTAGAACAGAGAACATTGAAAATTATTCCGAAAACAAAAACAGTAGGCGACTAACTATAAATTCTGGCTATGATATAATCTAATTAATTCCATGTTTTCCCATGATAGTTCATCAAACCCAGAACTCTAATATTTGTTTTCTTCAAGTTATTTGCATCTTTGACCTCCACCACTTTACAGCTGCCAGATGTCCGGATCTAGAAACAAGCATAGTATTAGCAAACTGACTAGAGGGGTTTCGTTGCTCTCATTATTGTGTCATATATGACGTGGCCAGCTCTCCGTCTAGAACTTTCTTTTGTCTTCCAGCTTTGCCCTAATAAATGCAACTCATAAATATTTAAATGTTTGTAGCCCGTCGTAAGTTTAGTGATGTAGTGGTTAGGAGATAACCACGGAAAATAAATGAAGCTAGAAGTAACAAATGATCGTATGTCCCAACTGTCACACATTGTTTTTTTAAATAGAACATGGTCTGTTACGCATAAAAGCCCTGTTACACTTGTCCTAGTTAGCTTTCTAAATAATTTAGTTTCTAAATTTAGTCAAGTCTAACCACATTTAGCAAGTAAATTTACCGTTGAAAAAAGTTAGGATCCTAATTAGGATGCTAGTTAGGACACTAAAAAAAGTAAAGTGTAACGGGGCTTTAAGACATTGCAATTTTTTTAAATGTTGGCCGAGTAAATGGTGATGTATCCTTATTATAGTTATTATTTTACTATTAAAATACGTAGGTACTAGGTAGGTAGAGGTATCAAGTAAGTATGAAGAAATTGGCACGCGTGGTTTCATACTATTGAATGTTTGCTAGGTACTTCTAGCTTAATAATTGTTCTGAGGAGATACTCGTAACAAAGGAAGTTCTTGAGGCTCGGAGGCACTTGTTTTCACGAGTTGCCGGCAGCTGTCTGTACCTCGCCGAGTCAAGTTCAGTCGAAACTTGTGCCGACTATGTAGTTGTAATTGTCGGTTACACTGCACCAAACTTAAGCATTATTGAGTATGTTATTAAGGAAATCAGGTTTGTTCCTTTTGAATAATTTTAATTCTGAAATGAATGATTTGATTGTTTTATACGGGAAAAACTTTATCGTTTTTAGTAAGTAATAGAAATTGTCGAGTTTAACAAACATTTGTTGGCCAATTTAACGCGTACCTCTTAGGCAATGATATTTACTCATGGGTTATAGTCTAACAAAATGAGCAGAAAAAATACTTCCAGAGTTATGTTATGTTTATCTATTTTGACAATCATTACATCTTTGTCACTCTCATTGTTAGAAAATAACAGTTTGTCTCTTTCTCACGCGAGTGACGGGAGCTCATTCGCACGTCCGCATGTCACGCTGGCCGGTGCGCGACTAGCGACGAGTTGTTTGAATTCACTCATATTAAGTGCTTCACTTTTGGAGCGTACATAACCCATCTGTCATTATTATATATCATAGTACCTAGGTAGTAAAACCTATCTTTTGTTATTTAGGTAAACCGTTAAAACTAATGTTTATAATATTAAGACTTATATACCTATATATACCGTCACCGTCACCGTCACCGTCATGTGACACCACCAGCCAGCAGTTCTGCTGCAAGGACGCAGAGGCGCTGGTCATACAAGGGAGGGAGGGACGAGTAGATTTGCCGAGATAGCTCAAATACACGTGCTAGTACGGTTCAGGCCGTCGGTCAAAGGTGTAGAGTACGGCGGGTTAACGACCTCTGTCCGGACGTACCCACTCCGAGATAGGGCGTGTATCCGGGCTTCCTCGCTTGCTCTTCCCGTCGTCTGCCGCCCTGGTATGCTCAGCTGGCCCTCCTGCCCGAGAAACCGGTGGGCCAATAAATACAGGATGGGACTGTCGGGTTTGTGCAGTCAAGGATAATAGGAATGACAGGAGGTAGAACCAGACCGAATACTTGCATCGTGCCCAGCGTGAGGGAGATGGATAAATACTGTGTAAATATATACGAAGGGATGGCGACTGCGTATAAATAAGTTGCGTTCATTGCCTTATGATCTGTAGTCTAGCAGTTGGACTAGGTTAGCCGTAGTTATTTTCTGGTTGTGGTCAAGTTATTCTCTGGTTCGAGTAGCCAATCCATGAGTAAAAAATAGGTCTCACTCTTTCACTTGCTCTTCATGTGGGGTTGTAGACTATAGCTTAGCGCAGCAAGTGCGTATAGGTCTTCAGTCAATGAGTCTATAGCATAGTTTGTGCACTTGTACCTAATCCGTTATCGTCTTGTCTTCCAGCATCTCATGTATTTTTTTAGACGGTTCATTAGATACGTTGCGTCTATCATTTTGTTTAGGATATAGTATGTCGTTCGTATTTCCTTAGCTGTGATCTGTTGGTGCTTGTGAGAATCCTGGATTTAAGACCGTAGGCCATAGAAAGTGCGATAACTATTTTATTCATTAATATTTACGTCGTTGTACGCTACTCGATTATATATTTTTGACTAAACTAAGTCCGGATTTTGGCGTTTGGAGTGGCCTTGTCGCATTTTGTCTTAATTGCTGCTTGTCGAATGCTTGCCGGAGCAAATTCAGCTGACTGTTTCTTTGTAGCCTGTAGAAATGGTAGTCAATTTTCCTGCGATTGGACAAATCGAAGGGAGTAGAGTTCTATAAGTAAGACGTTGCTTTATTTATTAGTGTCTGTATGCGTGGTTAGGTTGGTTGGTAGTGTGGTGTTAATGTAGTCGCATAGTGTGGCGCAAGTCTGTAGTGAGCCACATGTGAATTACTTTCAAATACATATTGAACTGTTTAATACACAATAGTACAACTTCGATGTATTACACAAGACACACACACAAAATATATAACTTCATTATAAAACACGAATCACACTCACTTGATATTATATGACCATAAAAATTTGAACAAGTAAACATCGCTTGAAAGAATCGCCGCAAATTTAATCTAAATCTTTTAGCACGAATATAATTATTTTTCATTGTCACACTAGGTACTGATTACTCGCACAAAAACGCCAATAACACTCCACTGATATCCAATATGGATTTTTGTGTATAAGTACATTCACAATGCTGCACACTTAATGGTTGCGGTTCATGGAAACATAAAAAACCATAACTTAAAACTTAAATATTATAAATAATAAACTTTTTTTATATACGCAAAAGGTATTTTACACATTTTATCATGCATCGCGTATTTCTGTTGGCTGTGTAGTGCGTTGTTCAATTTCATATCTTTAGTTTGTTGAATAGGAATGTTAGCTTGCTCGAATATTTCACATCGCTTAGGTAACGTTTTTTTTTCGTTCTGGTCATAGGATCTCTGTCATTTAAAACCGAATTTATGATGACTATTGTCTTTCCAGGCGGCTAGCAACCGCACGTGTTTGGAGATCTCGGATGCGCGTCCGTCGAACATGACAAATACGTTTTCTTTTTTTTTGGCCCTCTTTCCTGGAGAAAGTCTCGATGGTTGTGTTAATTGCACATTATATTTCTCTTTAAGTTTGAAGCTTTTTTCAGTATTTTTTTTTGTTTTGTTAGTCATTATATTGTTCTGTATGGATCCCTGCATTCGGCGGCTCGTTTTAGAATTTGTGCATGTGGCGATTATAACTCCTCCGCATGTAACCCTTTGGACGGCAGCTTATTGTTTTCTGCTAATTGCGAAGGAGTTGCCATAACAATGCTTGCGTGGAAATGCTCTCATCTAATGTCTCCAGACCCTTCAACTAGCCAATAGTTTATGTTTACTTTAGTTAGTTAAATTATGGGGTGGTTTTAGATATGATATTTGTACTTCAAACTTGCGCACGTTTATTTTTTGATAACTAAATTTCGTTGCCCTAAGATAAGTTTTGGGCGTTGGTATGACCGTGCGCGCGTGTATATGTTATACACGTCCAGTCATCCACGGAGTTTCCCTTATTTCCCTTGTGGCCAAGCTAAATTCAGTTTACTAGAAATAGACTACTTAGTTGGATACCGAAGCTACTGGTTTTAGCCAAAGTCAGGCTCTGGCCCTTACAGAGCACTCTCTGGGCCTTGCTTAATCCCTTCCCCTTTAGTTACTTAAAATAGTACGCCGCAAAAAGGTCGGCTAGCGGCAGCCTGAACCGTGCAGTCCACATGGCCTATGACCGCACATTATGGAAGCAAGCTACATGTGGTCGCGATCCTCAGCAGTGAGGGAACGAGAAAGAAGAAGAAGAAGACCTAGATTGGTCTTGCCCCATAGCAAAGGCCCAGTATAAGCAGTAAACCATGGAAAGATCTCACCCGCGTCGATGTGCGGCATTGTATGATGTTATCTTTATCCTCTCAGGCCACTCCAGTCAAGCGTGGAAGAGTCGAGCGGAGCCTGTCGCGCACTCACTTAAATTCACTCGCGGGTGCACGTATAATAATGTAAGGGCGTGTCACAGTGCACTGCTTAATGGATCTGGATTATATTATTTTTCGCGAAATTAGGAAAACGAAAACACATAAATAGACCACGCATACTTAGAACCGACTTTCTCTAAAACTGCCTCGGCGCGGGCGGGCAGTTGCGTTGCGCTAACACGTGCTACGTGGTAAGATTGTTCAACTTTTGGGATTTTTATGAATGCAATAGAGGACGAAGGGACGACCGCCCCGGTCGGTGTCCCAAACGAAACTCCCTTATATACCTATATATACCTAAAAGTTATTAAGTTGCATGCCTGTTTAGTTTATTTTTGTAATTTTACTTTGTGTTGATGTTTATGCCATGTATGTAGTGGGTATGAATAAAGAAATTATCTATCTATCTATCTATCTATCTATATAATATTCATGATAGGTGTTTCGTTTTATTTTTGCAAATAACGGTCGAATTAATTTGCGTTGCGTTGTAATCTAACAATCTAATTTGGTAATGCGTAGGGCGGTAAACCGCGTTAATGAACGAATATCCGTATCTTACTCTCCTATCTCCTGTCGTGATAATAAATAGGTATAGGTATAAATTAAATAACTAAACTAATTTATTAAAGTAAAAGTAAATTTATATAAAACACGTTATAATAAATATTATGGGACATTCTTACACAAATTGACCTAGTCCCACAGTAAGCTCAATAAGGTTTGTGTTATGGGTACTAGACGATGATATATATAATAGATAGATATGAATAAATACTTATATACATAGAAAACATCCATAACTCAGGAACAATCTGTGATAAAAACACAAATAAATGCCCTGACCAGGATTCGAGCCCGGGACCTCCTGCTTCGTAGGCAGGGTTACTACCGATATTGTACGGGGAATCTCTTCACATCTTGTGACACCACAAAATAAGTAATTGGCATGATTATCTATTAACAATCGTCAATATAAGGACAACTGACATACCATTTCAAGTATTTTATACCACGACAAAAAGCATACGGCCCGCCTGATGGTCATAAGTACCGTAGCTTCAAATATGTCACATGCGCGTTGCCGACCCTTTATAAAGGAGGAAGGTTTGGCAGCACAGCGTCCTGAGTGGCGCAGGCTGGTTCAGGACAATGTACGTGATTTCGAGGAGCAACGTAAGGTTGACCTCGACGCTATACGCGACGAGCTGAAAACACGCCAGCCTGCTACCATTTACTACCACTACGTGGCAGGTGTCCTCACGTGCCCTCAATAAGCACGGGCGTTCACCTCTAAGATCGGCTACGTCAGCCATCTTCGGGCGCACGAGCGCCGAACTATTGAAGTTACAGCTAGGAGTTGAAGTGGTCGCCATGGTCGAAATCGGCCGGAAGCATTATTATTATTATAAAGGAGGATTCACAGGGACAAGAGGGGAAGTTGAATTAAATTTTGAATTTAAAAGCAAAATATAAATGTAAGTACTTTGCGATTCCATTAAAATTTTAAACATCAGAAGAGATGTTGTAAGTGACTTTTATACTGTAGAAGGTTCGATGTGCATATAGTATGTGAGCGCCAATATGCGAACTCAAAATTACTTAAGCACTAGAGTTTTTCATCAGCAGCACTCTCCATGGCAAGCGATATTGCTCCTCTAGATAGTGTTTTACCAGTGAACCAAACGCTATTATTAAGTATACTATGTGTAGACATATTTAAAAGGTTGAATTTTGTTTCCGATTACGAATTTTTCGTGGTATAAAATTTCCCCTTATTGAATATCTGTTTAAAATCGCCTATGTATAAGACTGCTGCTAAATTGGCTTTGCCGAAAATTATGTAGGTGACTGTACCTACTACAGTCACCATCAAAATATCAGAGTAGTCAAAAATATCGAAATGCACTTTATAACCTTGGCAATAAATATAGGTATTGTTCCGATATTTATTACCACCTTAACCGCTCCGATATATCTGATAGCAACTGTACCTACCTACCTACTAGTTTTCGCTTGCGGCTATCCAGCACGTGGAAAGGTAACATAATCATATCCTTCGGGAACCGTATACTGTTATGTCATAAAAATTGCATTTTGGCTGTGTTATTCTCCGACCCATAAATTATGCTACAAATTACGTCGATGTGTTGCTGAGTGAAGCAGACTCTGAAACAGGGGTTCCCAACCCTTTACCCTATGCGCCTCTCCAAGGTTAGGGAGTCAAAAACCGAGCATCGTCCGCGCCGCGTAACAGGCCTTATACAGTTTAAATCGCAGCGAGCGCCTCCAGCTCGCTGCGTCCCCCGTAGACCACTCTACGCCCCCAAGTGGGGCGCACCCCACTGGTTGGGAAACCATGCTCTAAAATGTATACCAACCAGAGTTAAAAAAAAAAGGAAAAAACTATTATATTATATTTAGAAATAAAGGAAGAGTAAAAAATCCACTGTCTCAGGCAAGACTCGAACTCGCGAATCCGGGATGCATGCCCGTCGCTCTGACCAACTGAGCTATTGAGACTTGGAGAAATTAGCAGCCATCAGGCCCTGTAGCCAAGATGACAATCGTTTGCAGAAAACGAAACGAAACGCTTTACGCTCTCGCTCACTCTTCCATATTAGTGCGATAGAGAGACGGATACCGTTTCGATTCGTTTTCTGCAAACGATTGTCATCTTGGCTAAGCTCCCAGGTAAGTCTTAGCTCAGTTGGACAGAGCGACGGGTATGCATTCCGGAGATGTTTTTTTCACTTTTCCTTTATTTCTAAATATAATAATTACGTAAGCCTAATATATAAGCCTTACTGATGGACACCGGCCTCCTCTGTATGAGAGGGATCGGATTACACTCCCCACACTGGGTCAAAGCGGGTTGGGGACTTCACTAAACCTCACGATGTTTTCATTCACCGACTGGTAAAGATCAAATGATATTTCATACATTAGTTCCGAAAAACTCAGTGGTATGATGGCGTTGATAGATATGGTTACCTATACAGTGTGTTTTTTTTTAAGTGAGACAGTATGGGGAAATCCTAAAGTATAGGAGAGTTCCGATTTTTTTCTTTCCATACAATAAAATGATCCTCTCATGAAACTGAGTAGATCTGCGTCAAAAAAAAATTCATCAATATTATTAATTTTTGGGGACAACTCACACTTGACCAAAATTTTGACTATTCCAAATTTTTTTTCACATAAAAATACCTAATGTTTTCTAAGGCAGTTTCCGTGTATATCCTATACTTTAGGATTTCCCCATACTGTACCACTTAAAAAAAAACACTGTATAGGAATTAATTTTGTTAATTTTAAAAAGTTCCCAAGTTTCAAACAAGGCACCTGGTCCAACCGAACTTCCTCATTAAACCTTTGGAATGAGATACACAATCAGCCCAAAAAATAGCCCCACAATAGTGCTGTAAGAACGACTCATACAGCAGTTTCTCTGACAGCATTACGGTATAACACACGGTTACAAATTTTCACGAGTCATATTTTCGTTAAATCTTGTTTGAGACTATATTCGAACTCAATGTAAATTCCAAATTGTTTCATCGCCATATCGTAGGCCAAGTTTGGAAAGAGTAGAGATGGGAAAGCTGCGACACAAACCACTAATGTTCCCGTAACGGTGAAGATCGTGGTGAATGGTGGGGTATTGCAAGGGCTACATTATCTACAAGAGATTCGGACACGTATCCGGGGGGGGGGGGCGTGCCAGACGAAGAGCTGCACAAGAGCCCGATATGACACAATAACGAAACCCAAAATTAATTTGCTATAGTATGCTTATTTGTAGAACCCGACATCTGGCAGCTGTAAAGTGGTGGAGGTCAAAGAATGCAAATATACTTGAAGAAAACAAATCCTAGAGTTCTGGATGTGATGCAATATTATGGGAAATTATGTAATGAATTAGATTACATCATAGCCAGAAGTTTCTGATGGGGGAAAGTAGTGCCAAATTATGTACGAGTATTAACGCAATTTATAGTTAGAGTCTGACTATTGAAATATTACCCAAATATTTGACGGGAAATTCAAAAAATCATGGGCTGGTCACACCTTGTGTAGCAGGAATAATAGTATTGATACTAGAAAATACTTTTGACTTCTGTGCACACGTAAGGTAGGTTAGGTAGGTAGGTTTAGGTAAACAGGCAGAAATCAACGAAGTAAACAAGCTTCACAGGGTGTTAGAAAGATCTTTAACCGACTGCAACATGAGAAATACATTCAGAAATTAAATTCCCCAAAACATGCTCAGAAGCAAGTAAAAACAATCTAATAACTATGTACTTGAGTTCCCTATTCACTTGTTTTAAGGGATGGTTTTAGTTGGTTTACGTACTGTATAGACATGTTATGCGAAAATATTTTTATTTTTACATAAAATTACTACTGACCAGTTAGTCCACAGATTTCTCCTAAATATTGGTTTTCAGTAAGTAACTTCTTACGTTCCAATGCACAGTGTGGGATTTTGCCTTAGTTGCGGACATCCTTATGTTTTGTAGTTTTTGGATACCAGATAACTAAATACATCTTCTATTACAACTCCCGTGGTTTTAACTATCATAGTTTTTGAGATATTGACAAAATCGAGAAAAGCCTAGAAACGCATTTTTTGTTTTGTTTGAGCAGTTTTATTATTAAATGCTCCATGGTATGATAGACAATATTTAATAGCACTAATATATGTTTTTAAACATTTAAAAAATCTCTTCTATAGGCGTCAATTTATGAATTTCCATGATATTGTAATTTTTTTTTTCGGCAATTCTCTTTACGGTCGCATTTTTTAATATGCACAAGTGTTAAGTAAGATAATAACTATTGGCACAAAAAAAATCAAACGCGACCAACACAGGAACACGGAGATATCATTTTTTTAATTTTAGTTAGGGTTGTCAAATACCGACAATAACAATTAAACTATTTTTTTCTGAATCATTTCAACTCCTTTCGTCCATACCATATACTGGTTATTTTATGAGTTTTGGAATTTGCACTCTAACCAATTGACATATGGTCGATTCTTCAATGATACTCATATAGCTACATATCTAGTAGATAGCCACGGCGTTATTCGGCAACTCACTCTTGAATGCAAGAGGTCGGGCGTTCGATTCCAAGCTCCCGTATTATCCTTTTCCATTTATTTATTTTTAAGTTGGTATTCCTTATTGCAGTTTCGTTTAAATAACAACCATATCATTTATCTTACAAAAAAATGCGATTTGAAACTCTTTTCTACTTGCAGTCAGAAAGACTTTCTACTCCAAGAACTAAAAGTATTTTTTATGTGGGAGGCATATTTTTGGAAAAAAGTCAAGCTCACCAAAGCTAGAACACCTCAGAACTATTTACATCTAAGTACAATTAGAAAAATGTAAGCTATTATGAAAAGAGAATGGAATAAGGTATACTTTGGTTTATCTAATAAAAAATAAAAAACTATTTTTCACAGGAAAATTTGGTAAACACTGTCAGAACACCGTGTACAAAAAAATATAGGCACTGATATATAGTGATCAAAGTTACAGATAACGTAACGTTATATTATGTTTGTAATTTTATTATGTAGCTTGATAACCACAAATTATTTAAAACAAGTGTTGCTTGAATATGTGGTACCGAAAAAAAATATACCAGATCATGCATGTCCAGATTTCATCGTACACAGTCTTTAGGACAATCTTACACAAATCGACCTAGTCCCACAGTAAGCTAAGTAAGTACTAGACGATATATGTATATAATAGATAAATCTGGATAAATACTTAAATACATAGAAAACATCCATAACTCAGGAACAAATATCTGTGATAAACACACAAATAAATGCCCTGACCAGGACTTGAACCCTTCTGGGACCTCCTTGGGACCTCCTGCTTCATAGGCAGTCAGTACCGACTGGGCTAGAAGGCCGTTAAGCACTAGAACCGTCGACCCTTATCTGTCTTCCCGCATATGCTACAAAACAAAAAACAAAAACGTTTACCTATACCACAAAAAGTTCTTCCCCTTTTAAAAGTAACGTCAGATAACGTTTATGTGACAACCCTATTTCCATAGAAATCAGAAAAAAACTTAGAAAGGCATATTCTCCGAGTTCTTGAGAGATAATTTAATACAATTTTCACAGTTAAAAGGTACATATATTAAGTTAATTTTATGGGTAAAAAATAATGCGACCCTTTTATAGTTAATCAACTATTTACACTTTTCTGAAATATTTAAATTTATTTATATAGCCTGTCCCTGTGTTTTCAGAGTCCTGCAACTTTCACAACTAGTATATTTTAAACGTGCAATCATTATGTATTTAATTCGAAATCGTAGTCTGACTTCTTATAGGAAATTTCGATAAAAACGTTTTTTATGAAGGTCGTTGACCTCTCAGAAAAAATCTTTAACTACGAAATTAAGTGACATATTCCAACGAGAGTTTCTTAGCATGCTTTATTACAGCAAAACCCATCATAATATAAAATAAAATAAGGATGTCCGCAACTAAGGCAAACCCCACACTGCGCAATGTTTTAATTGTATTGGTATTTTCCAGAACTTCTAGTTTATCCGTTTCTTTACACACTTGTCCTGTTTATGAGATTCAGGTATTAATAAATTAACGTACTTAATCAAAGTTATAGGCAAATGTTAGAACTAGTACTTAAAGTATCAAAATATTAATAGAGCTCCAACCTACAAAATTGTTGACGACTTGTAAACATTGCAGTTTTTCGTTATACAACACGCTTCACGTCAACTTCGCACATCGTCGTAATTATTTACGAGCCTAAATAATAGTTTGCGGACGACTCGATATAGTTATTTTTAATATTTTAAAAATAAACCCCTTATAAACCGTGAACAATTTGATTTGAAATAATGACATAAATTGACAACAGACTTTTAGCATTTTTTTTAATCATAGACAATTGGTGATACAACAAGGAAATATCTGTCAACAATATTTGGCTAGTCAGACTCTAGACACCTATTGTTTTTTTTCCGCCATGATACACAATGTTTTTTGTTCTAATGTTAAAATATAGGCCCTGTCCTCTATAATTATCACAACTTCGGCAGTTTTTACCTATTTTGGTATTACTTTATTCCAACTAAAAAACTTTGTTGGTCAGTCACTCTGACCTCCACCCATTAAAATCTGCCAGATGTCCGAATCTAGCAATAAGGATGGTAAAGCAATCTAACTAGACAGGTTTCATTGCTCTCATTATTGTGTCATATCTGACGTAGACAGATCTTATACATGTCGGTTTACTTATTTCTTGAGGCCGTGACTAGGTACTCCATACTCCGACGGCGAAAGTATATTTTATCTTGCTGCTAATGTAACGCTTTAATAACCGATGACTCTAAGCCAATTTTTCAAATTAACCGAATAATTCGGCCGATTTTTAGTTTTGTAAGATCAGAAGAACATTCGACAGAATATTCGCATTATTACACAGTTAACTTGTAGAGAATGATTTTTGGCATTAAGTTCGCCTATTGAACTCTTTTAATAGTGCAATTAAGTTTAAATAAATAAATATACATATTCAGCAAAGTCCATATTCGGCCCATCTCTATCCAAGAGTATACTTTCCTTAGAGACACGATGTCTACTTCCCAACTTTAAGCTTATTAATATTAAAGTTAAGCGCGCTGCGGGAAATAAGAGGGCAACTGTGTCAGCGTCTTTACCAACTTATAATTAATTTACACTTGTTATTGGTCTCCAACTCCGTTTATACGGAAACTGGTCCGATTTCAATCAAAATGGATGGAACAAACTCATTAGATAACAGAGAAGTTGAACGCTCGAACGTAGAATTTAATACGAGCTTAATACGAAAATTATTTTCTCATTATAAGTATTTTCAGTTTTATTAAGTTAATAATTTACAGATAATTACGTTAGTTTACTACCTACTGATGTTGCTTGGTAAATTTTAATATAACCTGTACTTTGAATAAAGCCCCGGCGAAGAGTTTAGTTGATATTTTATCATAAAAGTTACAGTATCAAGAAAAGTATTACAACTAATGCAAAGAATTTCATCTGTATTTCTAAGAGATCACTGGACTCGATGTGTCCACAATGTTCAGTATAATCGTGATACCTGATTATTTACAGTTCTTATGGATCCCAAGACCAAATTATATTTTCTGAGCGCACACCAGAAATGTGTTGCGAATTAAGCAGGACGCGTCGATAACCGTTAACCACTGGGTCGCTATTGTGTGCGGGTGTCGCTACTCACTGTTCACTGTTTCAATATAATCCGGTGTTATACCATAGATTATCGATATTAAGCGAAGCCGTTGTATAAAAAGCATAGTTCTACTGGTATCGTTATAAAACTCCATGAAAAATGCTAGTCATACATTCCCTTAAAAGCAAAAATTAACCAAATAATTATTTATAAGATATAAAAACCTAGTCGAGAACCGCAGAATCGAGAAGAGGAAATATGATAGGTCAAATGATAAGACAGGATGATTTCACTAATTAAAAACCGGCCAAGAGCGTGTCGGGCCACGCTCAGTGTAGGGTTCCGTAGTTTTCCGTCCGTCACAGTAAGTGTCCCCACTTAAGAGTTAAAATAACACCGCCATGTAGGATTGATATGAGCGTTCCACGTACAAAGACAACTATCGGCAAATTAAGTAAACTATTGCGCGCGAGCTTAAAGTATGGAAGATGATTTTTATGGGATAATTCTTTATTGCGTGAACCGATTCTCACCGTTTTTACTTTATTTGAAAGCACGTCATTTCATTGTGATTTTGTAGAAATTACAGGTACAATAAACATCTGCTTATACGGTTAAATTACAAACTTAGTTCAGAAATTATTTTATAATTTTTTTTCAAAAACTATTCAACCTATCAAGTTCAAAATAATTTTCCTAGAAAGTTTTTATAAAGTTCTACTTTTGAGATTTTTTTCATATTTTTACAACTTATGTTTCAAAAGTTAGAGGGGGGGGGGGGCACATTTTTTTTAACTTCTGGAGCGATTATTTCCGAAAATATTTACATTATCAAAAATGATTTTAGTAAACCCCTATTCATTTTTAAATACCTATCCAACAATATATCACACGTTAGGGTTGAAATGAAAAAAAAAATCACTCCCCACTTTACGTATAGGGGAGGTACCCTAATAAAAAAAAAATTCCATTTTTTATTTTACCACTTTGTTGGCGTGATTGATATACATATTAGTACCAAATTTCAGCTTTCTAGTGCTAACGGTCACTGAGATTATCCGCGGACGGACGGACGGACGGACGGGCAGACATGGCGAAACTATAAGGGTTCCTAGTTGACTACGGAACCCTAAAAAGATAATAAATAGATGGTAGAATAGAAACGCTTCGAGCAAAAGGAAAGCCAAGGAAAAGTTATATGGATCAAGTAAAGAAGATAAATGTAAAGTCGCCCCAGGAGGTGAAATAACCTGCCTTAAAAAGAAAAACTAGAAAAATTGCACTGGCAAGAGATTATCTTAAATTTCAAAAGAATAGAAGATATTTTAGGCTACAATTTGTTTAAATGTTTATTATAGTTTCTTTTCTTTTGCTGCACCGCAGCGTTCGGTTATGAATGATTGTGTAATAATATTTAATAAAGGCCGAGCCCCACCGACTGCGCAGACGTGCACGTTCCACTGCGTTGTAAAATTAGAATTTTCATAAGAAGTTTACCGCTTGCGTGATGTGCGCGTGTGTGTGCGGTGTGACATGTCTTATAAGAAATCTTATTTTTTAAACGCACTGGAACGTGCACGTCTACCCAAACGCAGCCGGTGTGGCTCGACCTTTGAGGCCATGTGCTTTGCAGTCATGTGCTTCGTTTCAAGAGTAACCTTATCTCCAGTTTTATGTAATCTGTGAGCAAACCATAGTCCGGCGTCATCCCGCAGTGTTTGTATGGCTAGTACCGTCAACAAAAGCCTCACCGATCATTTCTAACTTGCATATCCGACAGAGATACAGAAGCTACTTCGATGTACAATATGTGAATTATGCCAGTAACGTCACATAACGCATATACTGGATCCTTACCTGGTCGTGTCGAATTTGTACTGTGGCCGCTTCGTCAAGAGCAGTCACGGTAGTTTGGAATGGAGACCCGCCGCCGGTGCAGCACTACACATATGCTGTCACATTGTAAGTACCGTCACATATGAAGCTTACCTGGTCGTGTCGAATTTATACTATAGCCGCTTCATCAAGAGCAGTCAAGGTAGTATGTGTCAATACCATGACTAGTACAAGCTTACCTGGTCGTGTCGAATTTATACTGCGGCCACTTTATGAAGAGCAGGCGCGGCAGTATGTGGATGTCACCCGCTGCACCCACGGCGCCTCCGGTGCGGCACTACACATATACTGTCAAATTGTCAGTACCGTCACATATGAAGCTTACCTGGTCGTGTCGAATTTATACTGTGACCGCTTCATCAAGAGCAGTCAAGGTAGTATGTGAATGGAGACCCGCCGCCGGTGCAGCACAACACATATGCTGTCACATTGTCAGTACCGTCACATATGAAGCTTAACTGGTCGTGTCTAATTTACACTGCAGCCGCTTCATGAAGAGCAGTCGTGGTAGTATGTCGACCGATGAGGACCAGCTTTACCCAGGGAGCCATTAGGTGCGAAACTACACTGTTTCGGTCTGTCAATACCATGACTAGTATAAGCTTACCTGGTCGTGTCGAATTTATACTGCGGCCATTTTATGAAGAGCAGTCGATGTAGTAAGTGGATGAAGACCCGCTGCACCCACGGTGCCTCCGGTGCGGCACAACACATATACTGTCACATTGTCAGTACCGTCACATATGAAGCTTACCTGGTCGTGTCGAATTTATACTGCGGCCGCTTCATGAAGAGCAGTCGCGGTAGTATATGGATGAAGACCCGCTTCACCCAGGGAGCCATCCGGTGCGTCTGCGGCGACCGGAAGTGCACGTTCAGCACCACTACTGTGACGCATATACTGGAACAAAGGTACTGGTTACTTAAAGTTTCAAATTGTATTTAAAAAAAATGGTGGTATGTATGTTCGTGTTGTCAACCTAATGACAGAGCAAACAGTATTTTCAACATCAATGGCTAGAAAGAAATGAGCATTGTATCCTATCATTATTAGTATCACGTCTTTCATTTGCCCGCTGAGCAGGTAAAAAATAAAAATCCAAAGTAGATTTTTTTAATACCACGACGGTGGCTAACAAGCATACGGCCCGCCTGATGGTAAACATCAGCTACCATAGTATGAATAATCACTGTTTTGTATATATTTATAAGACTAATTTAATACTAACATTGTATGGACCATTGTGTTGTCTTTGAATAAATAAATCATATCATATGAACGCCGAACCTTTACAAAAAGGAGGATTCATTGTGTTGACGGCTAAAGGAACAAGAGGGTCCCTCGTCGTCAACACACTGGGACCTATTTGAGCTTTCTACATCATTTCGTAGAATTAATAATATTTTATCTCATTTAATTTCAATTTTATGATTTTCCCAACAAATTACGTGGAGTTTAATGTGTTACGTGACAGTTAGTACCAAAATACTGACGTAATTTTATGTCGTAATAATAGTTCCTTATTTAAACTGTAGGTACCTAATATACTCATACAAGAATACATGTAGGTATAGAATAGGTTCTTATGTTGTCTACGAGTATTATGTATAATATATGTACCTTCTTATTTTTAGAAACACATTAGCAAGGCCCAGCAGGAGTAATCCGTAATTTATAATGGTATTTACGTAACCCAGTCCTAAGCTGGGTTTAGACTAGGAATGTTTCAGCACAGCCAAGATCAAACATGCCTAGGGCGTAGAGAAATACCTAGGGTTATGCGAGTCAATAGTTACATACGTCTTAGTTCGTTACTGATAGGCTGATAGTACGAGTAGCAAGTAAATTGGCTACCGGTTTGATATTGGAGCGTGTAACGTTTGAAACCTAAATAGTTACGAACATTTATTGGCAGTAGGGATGGTAGTTGATGTTCACCGTATTAAAAATAATCTATACAAAGTGCTCATCAGACTAAATAATAATAACAATTAATTTTGTATTAAGCAGAACGTCTGCTAACGATACCACAACGTCCCCCTAAGACGCATATGGGATATAGTGGAGAAATTCGCAGCCATCAGGTGTGTCTCAGTAGCTCAGTTGGTCAGAGCGATGGGCATGTATCCCAGAGTCGCGAGTTCGAGTCTCGCCTGAGGCAGTGGATTTTTCTACTTTTCCATTTTTTCTAAGCATTGTAAATAATAATAAAATTGTATTTGGAGGATAGGCAGCGATTTAGAGGATATATTTTATTTGTAGGTAGTCTTAGTTTATAGTTATTTATTACTTTTTTTATTTTATTTTGTTAGTTGGAATAAATAAAATTGTCTCGAATGAAGTTTTTTATTTTCTTGTGATATATTATCATAATATTATACTAAACATAGAGATATGATCTGGTCGAATGGCTAGAAAATGAAGTAACTATTTTGAATTTGTGTCAAATAATACATATATAATGATTCGCTATAAGTAATCTAATCATCTTTTAAGTTATTGATTATTTGTGTGCTAGTATAAAATTGTATATAATATTAATGAGACAAATCAAATCGAATAATTTATTTGCTATAAGTGTATACAGGTATATTACACGCAAATATACAGTTAAATAATAGTATATAGTAGTAATTCGGCGATATCACGCACCCGTGCGACGCGTTTTCTTCAAAAATTAAGTATTTACATTTAAAGAAGTGATATATGATGAAGTGGAACTGCTGATGATGATCAGAACAGAACTCTTCAACGACGCCTAGTTCACGTTTAGCGATTTGTCCTCTCCGCTGTGTTTGTTAAGCAAGTTATTCATTGTATGGAATCTAGGAGTGCACCATCTATAATAATCCTTCACCGGCTTGAAGTCAGTTTTTTTAATAATTAATAATAATTAATTATTTTCGTAATTATTTTCTCCGTACGCACAGAAACATCGCAGACACTCATTAAAAATATTAATGACACCTCATTCTCGTCTTTGTACCGTGAAACGCTCGGGTGACATTTAACGTGCACACTTAATGCGTACATTAAACCCGAAGGGGACACGAGTAAGAGTTTTGTTACGATTTACTGTCTCATCTATGTACAATTGGCTAATGAAATTGTTAAGTAGGTACAGACGCCATCAAATATAACGGAGCGGCCAAGGTATTAAAAAATAATTGAACATGCACTTTATCGCCCTAACAATAAAGGCGTAATTGCGATATTTGTGACCACCTTGGCGGCTCCGATATATCTGATGGCGACTGTACACAAAAAATATAAACTTGTCACCGTTGAGAGTTGCACTTCAAGGAATTCTAATGAATGCCATCATTGTAGTTTAATATGATAAGGCGCTCTGCACGGCTAGCACGTCTTCTCGCGACTGGCGTGACAAAAGACAGATCTGCGCGACTTCATGCGTTGTCGCTAGTTGGCAGCACAACTTGCGCGTGAAAGGAGCGACAGACTCGCGATTAAATGCCAGTGTCATAAAATGACAGTGACTCGCGACTTTGAACTAAATAAAATCCTTTGCATAACTTTGAGTTCTCTTCGTGTCAGTTGCAGCCGCGGGTGCATGTTATGCTACCGGAAAGCGAGATTTTTGACAGGCGCGGGAAGGTTTCTTTACTCGCGGCTTAAGTCGCTCTTGTAAGACGTGCTAGCCGTGCAGATAATCAAAATTTATAGCTATAGTCTATCCTAAAATATTTAAATATTATTTATGCATATTTAAATAATTAGTTGAGGGGGGCTTTACCCTCAACTGAGGGGTTCTCGCACGACATTAATATTTATTTATTTTTAATTTTATGATTTTTTTCTTTTTGTAAGTATTTTGTTATTTCGTTAGTATTCTTAACATCATTCTTGTATAATTTGTAAATTTCTATTTGACATCTAATTAGTCATAATTTGATCGTCTAAATTGAATCAATTTAAATGTAAGTAATAATAATTTTATATGAAATAATAAGATGGACGCTAAGTAATTGAAAAATGAAATGACTGCATGATACAAGTATGTTTATACCTATTTGACTTTGAAATCCATACTAATATTATAAATGGGAAAGTGTATGTGTGTGTTTGTTTGTTTGTCCGTCTTTCACGGCAAAACGGGGCGACGAATTGACGAGATTTTTTAAGTGGAGATAGTTGAAGGGATGGAGAGTGACATAGGCTACTTTTTGTCTCTTTCTAACCCCCCACTTCCCTAAAATGGGGAGTGGAAGTTTGTATGGAGCATTCCGCAATTTTCAAGGTAGAAAGCTAAAAATTGGTATGGGGAATAAATCGTGCATAAGCTATAAAGACAAATAATATCGTCTACAGTAGCGTATTAAAATAATATTCTGTTCCGAGTTCTCTTCTGTGTTTTAAATCAGGAAAGGGGAACCGTGTTACCCCGCATTTCACGCGAGCGAAGCCGCGGGCAAAAGCTAGTACCTTATATTTTACCTTATTGCGAGAAAGAAAAAGGTTTTTTAAGTTTTTTATTTTTAATAATTAGTTTTTGGGATTTTGATTTGATAGTCTTTTGATATGATACATGACTTTTAATGTGATACTGGATCTTGTTCAAACATCTTAACAACGTTTCTGTTGTCAAGGCGATAAAGTGCATGTTCAGATATTTTGAGTACCTTGGCTGCTCCGATATATTTGATCTTGTTACTCAAGTAACTTTTTGCGCCGCTCGCTTGGGCTATATACAATATAGTAAGACTGATATTTGATGTATGAGCATCTAAACCAAATCTTATCGTGTCGTAGATGTTATAAAATGCTTAGTTTACTTACCTCTACCTACTAACGAACCGAAATATCTAAAATTCAACTCCCAAATCTTTTAAAGGACCTGAACTGTTGACTAAAGATAATTACATTCTCGAACCGTTAATTCTGCAAATATTGACATTAAACTCAGTTAATTTATATAAACAAGCCGGAATGAAATCTCTGCGCAAACAGGCCGGGTAAGTGTTGTTGTCTTAATAGGGTGTAAACGCGAAGTATTCAAGTGTGTGATAGTTGACGCTTAAGGAGATCAGAATTAATGGAGTTTGCATGTCCTTTGCTCGATTGAAGAAGAATTTTTCGCTCGTTTTTTTTTATACCCTGACGGCGGCAAAAATGCATACGGACCGCATGATGGTAAGCTGCCAACATAGCCTATGGACGACTGCAACTCCAGATGCGGTTTACCGACCTTTTTAATATAAATGAGGATTCACTGATTGGCTAAAGGGACGAGGGTCCCCCGCCGTCCACACACTGCATCCTCTTTGAGCTCTCTGGCAACCTTACTTTACGGCAGGATCACAACACTATTCTCTTATTTCTTGCCCTTTCTGTTTCTGCAGAAATTACCCTTAGTAGTAACAGCAGGCGTTGAGCTACTCAAGAGAACCTTTGAAGGTACAGTAACGAACCCGGATTGTTGAGCCTCTTACCATTGTTCGTAATTTAGCAGTGTTATGAATGACCGATGTTACCGACTAGCTGTCAACTGTCAGTTACATGGATCATTTATTACACGGCTAAATTACGAACAATGGCAAGTGACTCAACAATGCGGGTTTGTGACTGTACCTACGGAAATTCCATTGTGACTTTGTGCTTCAATTTTTTCTACTACATGCAAATTCCATTGATTCTAATCTCCTTGGTGGACGCACACATGCGTAAAGAGCATGGAAGACGGCAATTAATCAAGATTTATAGGGCGAAGTTAATCACGGGACGCGGATACGGGAACTGCGAGTGTGTGTGTGTTCACTGAATAGGCTGAGAATTCCGTGTCTCGGCAGGCCCTAAACGGTCGGTCCGCGTTTGTAAGGAATGGCGATAGATGAAGAAAATTACGATACATTCAACCTCGGGGCCGAAAATTCGTGTTCTTTTTTGTACGACGGTATTTAGTTAAATGAAAAAAAAGCGCTGGTGGCCTGGTGGTAAGACGTCAGACTTTCAATCCGAAGGTTGCGGGTTCAAACCCCGGCTCGTACCACTGAGTTTTTCGGAACTTATGTGCGAAATATCATTTGATATTTACCAGTCACTTTTCGGTGAAGGAAAACATCGTCTAAAATCAACAAGACCTCCAAGTTACCCCTCTGGGTTGAAAGGTCAGATGGCAGTCGCTTTCGTAAAAACTAGTACCTACGCCAATTCCTGTGATTAGGTTGCCGAGCGGGCACCAGACTCAATAGAGCAAAAAAAAACCTGGGACAAACGCTAGAAGGAAGAAGAAGGTATTTAAGTAGTTAAATGTAGCAAAACACTTAGTGCTTTGCTACATTTAACTGTCACGTATGTACTAGAATTTAAGTTTACCTTTTACGGCGTAGCGCTACGAAAAGAGGTAATTCTTATTTTAAAATACTTAAACAATGGCCACGATTCGAAAAATAAACAACATTGGTACAACATTGTTACAATGTGTGACCAATGTGAGACCAATGTTGAATGAAAATCTGTTCGAATAGCAAATGTCAATGTCGTTATAGCGTTGAGTTGAGTTGGGTTGGAGCTGTGTCTGTCCAGTGTGTGTGTTTATTTTTCGAATCGCGGCCAATGCATTAGAAACACAATCTATATCAAACATAACTCCATCACAACAAATAATCAACCAGTATTGAAGTTGTATTGGAGTGACGTCGGAATAATTTTCAAGCAAATTCTGATATTTCTGATTAAGACGTTTAGGCGCGCTAGCTGTATTGCGTGGTTAATGCATTGGAGTTTTATTGAAGTTGGATCGGGCCTAAACGTATTTTAAAGTTAGAATACGGCCCCTGTAGAGTTAACAACTATAGTAGAGTCAAAAGCATCGTGCCGGTACGGCAATAAAATAAAGGAAGAACGCTGCGACGCATAGTGACTGCAGACAGCGAGAGTGAGCGAGACAAATACAAAATTCTTTATTTCATAAATTAGGTGTACAAAATGATCTAAGGGATGGAGCCGCCCGGTAAGTATGAACATGTCTGTGTCGGGAGACACCGCTCTTCCTTAGGCACTATGTTTAAAACTGAGTACTGCTAAAATTATATTAGAACTAATTGGCTACTTTCCTAAAAAAATATGTTTAGTCCGTCAGTTAGATTATCAAAAAATATTGGACACGTATTTTCTATTTTGTCAATCAAACAAAAATTGGTGATGATATAACTCGTTAAAGTTCCGCGTGACGTCACATTTCAGTACAATTTTTAGTATAATGTGACGTCACGCGGAACTTTAACGGGCTATATCTTCACCATTTTTTGTTTGATTGACAAAATAAAAAATACGTACGTAATATTTTTTGATAATCTAACTGACGGACTAAATATAATCACATTTTTTTAACCTAGGAAAGTACCCAATTCTAATTCTAAGACATACTAGATAGGTAGGTACCATCAGGTTCAAAATTGCATGGTCAATTAATTCATTCATAAGTTGGCCATGCAATTCTGAACCCGATAGTATACTATACTAACACTAAGACTATGCTATGCTATAAACTATGTAAATAAACTAATCTATACAAATAAAATATTAGATTTAAGTAAAACACGATTACGGATGATTACAGGTATATAAGTAAGTATATAATTTATGTCTCAATAAAATGAGATCTTCTGTATTTCTGCGTGTGTGTGTGTGTGTGTGTGTGTGTGTGTGTGTGTGTGTGTGTGTGTGTGTGTGTGTGTGTGTGTGTGTGTGTGTGTGTGTGTGTGTGTGTGAGCATGCATATGTCATTATTGATATTTAACGTATTAAAATATCTGTCTCATCATATGTTTTTGCTTTCAACCAACATGTTAAAAGCTTTTTACAATCATGTTAAGATTTTGAATAGATGTCTAGTAATTTATTGATTTTATTATAAAGGTTTGCGGACTTTATGTTAAACTGTGATTTAGCAAATGAAGTTCTAGTAATAGATGTGTTTACTATATTGGCAATCAGTCTTCTTTTTGTAGTTTGGGTTGTATGGTAGAGTCCTGTGTCTTTAAGGTAGACTGCAGAATATACAATTTTCTAACGGACAGAAGTCCGCTGATTTCGTAGAGTAATTCAGCGGGAAATCTGTTTTTTTTAAGTGATAACTTTGATAAGTGCTCGTTGCGCTCGTTCAAGGTCTAAGAAGCGAGTTTTTGCGGCACCCCCCCCCCCCCCCCCCCCCAGACAAATATGCAGTACACCAAGACAGATTGTGCCAGGGACGTGTATATTTCATTTAAAATGTTGCGACTTACGTAAAACGTACCGGACACAATATGCCTTAGCGTCTTGAGTATCCAGAGTAGCTTTCTGATTCTACATATTACCTGGTCAATGTGGGAGTACCAATTTAAATGCTCATCTAGTAAAACTCACAGGTAATTAATTTTGTTAATTTTTTCGATAGTAGAGCAGCCACAGTTAGTACCAACACAAGATAGATCGGAATGTATTTTTAGGTCTATACTCTGTGTGGGCTGCGTGACACTTGTAATACTGAAACACATGTATTTTGTTTTGTTGGGGTTTAGTGTCAATAAGTTCATTCTCAACCACTTAGAGATCTCTACCATTCCTAGTTACGTCGACGAGAGACTAGAGACGTCTAGCTTTAGGAGTTTAGATTCAATCGGAACGTTGCTTTTGGCCCAACTACAGCGAAATTCCAACACACTTCGCTACGCGCTACGTTCGTAGTCGATTCTAGCATTTTCTTCGCATGTAGCGGAAAGCGCCTACGAACAGAAAGCCAGCTTAGCGGGTTCCTGGTTGCGAAAGTATTAAAATGATCATAGATTGCTTGACACGAAGCACATTCAGTAGTAAATTAGCGGGCGAGATGTTCAAAATGAGCTTCACACACTTTACTGTCCAGAAATCAAGAGTGTGTCAATAATATGTGACATTTATAAGTAAATGGTACCTCATTTTAGGTTGTCGATAAGGCGCTACTGTCATGAAAATTCATTTAGGAATAAACCTTATCAACAACCGGCAATGAGGTACTTTTTACTTGAAAACGTTACAAATTTTCAGTACATCTCCCGCATTTGCTGGACCTACCCTTCAGGCCGTGAAACTGCGGCCCTACCCCAAACGTCGAAAACCGAAATTTCGTTATCTTCCTCTCTATTGCACTTGCCAATACGAGGGAAAGAGACGCAGATAACGAAGTTTATATTTTCTAAGATCGCGGTAGGCCTTACAACCCGATTCCGTGATCAAACGGAAAAACCCAGTATTACAAAATAATATTAAATTTTGTGTTTAAACAGCCGAGATATCATTTAATCTTGTAATTTACTAACATAAAAGTCGCGTTTCTAAGTGATTGTTTTATGACGCCCGCTACATTTTTCCCTGTTTCTTTTTGTGGCGTCGCAGATACATTCATCATATTAACGCGAACCTCAAGTTTAAATTAAGGAGGAAACGGCCTGACAACGCAACCCTCTGTTTTATTGTTTTTTATATTATGTTAAACATTTTATTTTATCTTTCGGTGGCTTCTTTGTCGGTGTCGTTCTATTATATAAAAAAAAACCGGCCAAGTGCGAGTCGGTTCACACGCGCACCGAGGGTTCCGTACAAACCTGTAGGTATATAGGGGTAGTAACTTTAAAATTATTAAAAATATTTTTTTTATATGAACTAATAAAAAAATTACGGTTTTCGCAATGTTTCCTTTATCTTTGCTATAAGATTGCTTCGTACCAAATTTCAAGATTCTGAGTTCACGGGAAGTACCCTGTAGGTTTTGATTCCCTTGCGAGTGTCGAAAATTTGCGACATAAACGGCTGTATCTTTTGATTGCGTTGGCTTAGATGTTTGATTTTTTCACAGCTCCAAGGAACAGTAGACTTAAGTATTTGATATAAATTTCAGCTTGATACCTCCACGCGTTCCTGAGAAAAAGGGCCTTAACAGACAGACAGACAGCCGGACGGACAACAAAGTTATCCTATAAGGGTTCCGTGTTTTCCTTTCGAGGTACGGAACCCTAAAAAACAAAATGTAAAATGATTTATCAACATCCATATAATAAATTCCCTATAATATGTTCAGAAACGATAAGCTAATGACCTATATTAAGAAACCTGTATCTGTGGTGTATCGTAAAATTTACTTGTCATCGTACTGTATGAAAATTAATAACAAGTCATGACAATCCAGTTAGCCATGGCGGTGCAATGGCGATCATTCTAAGGGTTCGCGAAGACGTTATTGAGGATTTATATTGTCTGTAGATAAAGCAGTGTATGTAAGAGTACATAGTTAGGCATAAAAACACTCGTGTGATATTATTATGAAACTCACTTCGTTCGTTTGGAAGCGGCGGCTAATGACTCGCTGTATTACATTACGCCTAGCCGTGTTGAAGAACGTAGGTATGGCGCCCAATATATTCCGGCAGATTTTCCTTCGGCCGCATTCAATCCGGCTAATTGTTGAATCGCCGCATATTAAAACGGCCCTGTTTTTGATAATGGCTAGCCGTAATATAATACGCTGGATTATACGATCCAACTGCGATATGAACACTATGGTCGTTGTCACAAATTTCTACCAAATACTTTTTAAAGATCGAAGTAGTCATCGGATTAGGATTCGACAGCATAAATCTGTCGTTAACCTACATTCATTTACGAATTATCCCATTTTCAGAATCACCCAAATCACCCTATCATATCTCGATACGCCCAATAGCCTATATCATTTCGATAGCATTACCGAAATGGCAAAATCAAAGTTCCCGAAGGGTGACCATAGATCACTTAACTAATAAATGGACCGTGTAAGACGAGTTCATCACCCATCGGCGCTCCCATACTGGTTTAATAATGAGCGGGACGGCGCACTTGAGGTGTGCGTAGGTACATTAACGACCCGTGGGTCGTTAATGGTCACTGCAAATTATAAGTTTTTACCCATCGGTGCTCCCATACTGGTTTAATAATGAGCGGAACGGCGCACTTGAGGTGTGCGTAGGTACATTAACGACCCGTGGGTCGTTAATGGTCACTGCAAATTATAAGTTTTTACCCATCGGCGCTCCCATACTGGTTTAATAATGAGCGGAACGGCGCACTTGAGGTGTGCGTAGGTACATTAACGACTGCAAATTATAAGTTTTAGTAGTAGTAGTAAAACACTTTATTGTACAAGAAAACACAATGAAAGACATATAACACAACATATACGTACAAAGGCGAACTTATCCCTTTAAGGGATTTCTTCCAGTTAACCTTTGAGCAATTGAGAGAGAAAGTATAAGTATAAGTTTTAATAAGTCATATCTTTCGTAACATAATCGTATACATTAGCCTAATGAAATTCCTAGTCATATTTTTCATCGGGATAAACTCGGAAACCTGAAACTAATATGCGCATTCAAGTACAGTTTATAGGACATTTTAGTCTTCGGATCCAGATAGTTTTTTGTTTGTAGTAATTTGCTTTTAGGTTTAGTCCTTGACATGATTGTTTTATAATTTTAAATTATTATTTTATTTTTTTACCAACTGTTGATAACAATAACAGATATGATTAGCGATACACGGTTAATATCTTTCGGGTTCTACATTTTCTTAAGATTTTACCAGAGATATCATGATGTGCCTCATAACGGGTCTCTCCTACAAACAAAGCAAAAAAAGCCCCAAAAACAATCGACTTAAAACGTAGAAAATGACTCAACATTAGGACGAGACAGCTTGAAGAATGTCCCTTATGTGGAGTCTGTTGGAAATATTCCATACAGGGAGGGACTCGACCGCAGCCAATTAGTGCGAATTGGGAATTAATACGATACACCTCGCGCCGGCGCATGCTAATTATATCATATTAAGATGGGACTAATTACGGAAGTCCTCGTGTTTGCGCAACGGCGGAATATTAAACGATATTACACCCATTTGTTGTACCTATTATCATCTGTCCGCTCATCGGTCGCGTGCGGTTCAAATAGCATAACATAACATAAATACTCTTGCACACCTAAAATTATAGACACAAAGTATACATAAGTCACACACAGAAAAGCAGAGGCAAAACAATTGGCGGTCTTGTCGCTAACGAGCGATCTCTTCCAGACAACCTTTGGGAAGCGGAAACCTTACCTTACAAAAATACCTACCTACCTACCTTACCTTACCTTATAGATCTGTGCTTCCTTACAAAAATAACAGCGGGCAATAACTATAAGCATAGGCAATAAGTAGATTTGTAAGGCAAGTTTTGAAAATGAAAACTTACATTGGTATTTAAGGTAGCAGTTGTTTTATAATTAAATACTGTGAATGATGGGAATGGCCCCCAGATGCGAGGCGGCGGTGTAAGCAACGATTATGCTACTTACTGTTATTCCACTACTAATATTCTATGTTAAACTAGCGCCCGTCCCGGCTTCGACCGGGATAAAAATGGTTATTATGGGTTATCCCTAAGAGATATACACATACCATCGCGGACTTTTTTGTAGACCTTTTTAAGGTGTACATTACTGTATTACATTATTTTGATCTATCTCGTAGGGTTAAGCCAGCGTTTGCAATGTAAGCGCAATAAAATGTGTTCGACATCACATCTTATGCATGTATTATACATATAAACCTTCCTCTTGAACCATTTTAAAAAACCGCATCAAAATCAGTTGCATAGTTTTAAAGATCTAAGTATACTTACATAGGAAAAGACAGCGGAAAGCGACTTATGTAGTGATAGACAATTGTCAAGATTTCCACTAGGATTTATATAATATATAGGTACCTACACCTAGTCTATTAATTAGAAAGGATCCGAGAGTGTAAATGCATGTAAACATTTTTGTACGACATTAAATTGACGATTATGACCCGCAATTTTTCATCCCAAATCCTCCAGAAACTCGTATCGTGTAAATTGCCTTTTTCTCTCTGATGACACTTGAAATGTCCTCGCACATTATTTTAATTACTCGAACAATTGCGGGTGTTTAAAACGGCTTAAAAAGTTAAAATAAATATTATGGCACAATCTTAGACGCTGTAACCCGGGTTTTTTAGTACGAAAAAACCCTACTTTTCGGGTACTACCCGGGTTATTTTATACAAAAAAAAAACCCGAATTGCACTCTTAAAATACATATAAAACATCCATAACTCAGCAACAAAATGTCAGTGACAAACAAACAAATAAATGCTTTGACTAGGTGCCGTATTCTAATTTTAAAATACATTAACAATACACTAATAACACGATATTGTTCAATCATAACTCCAAATATTCAACCAATGATGTTGTATTGGAGTTGCGCACGGGTATAATTTTCAAGCTAATTCTGATATTTCCGTTTCAGACGTTTAGGTTTCGGCTGTATTGCGTGGTTAATGCATTGAAGTTGTATTGAAGTTGGATTGTGTCTAAACGTGTTTCAAAGTTAGAATACCGCCCCAGGATTCGAACCCGGGACATCCTGTTATGTAGGCAGGGTTACTTTTTATAAATATAGGACAATCTTACACAAATCGACCTATGCCCACGGTAAGCTCAATAAGGCTTGTGTTATGGGTACTAGACGACGATACATATAATAGATGAATATGGATAAATACTTAAATACATAGAAAACATCCATAACTCCATAACAAATATCTGTGATAAACACACAAATAAATGCCCTGACCAGGATTCGAACCCGGGACCTCCTGCTTCGTAGGCAGGGTCACTATATACCGACTAGGCTAATAGGAGGACGTCAAAATGCTTACCTGATTGATACGAGTATCATGGCGAATATGAGGTATTTCCCGAGGAGGGGCACAACCAGCGACGTGGGGGGAATGATCTCCACCACCAGGAGGAAGAACACGTGGAGACTAATGAGAATCGATATTGACAGCGTCACCTGTTGGCAAAAACAGATACGAGTATAACATAACATAAGTACTCTTTATTGCACACCTCAAAATAAAGAAACACATAAAATACAACTTACAAACAAAATAATCAGAGGTAAAACAATTGGCGGTCTTATCGCTAAAAAGCGATCTCTTCTCTTCACATAAGATATAATTTAACTATCGTCATCATCAGACATACAATAACATCAACAGATATAAAGACTTTCAATCCGAAGGTCGCGGATTCAAACACCGGCTCGTACCACGCACTGAGTTTTTCGGAACTTATGTACGAAATATCATTCGATATTTACCAGTCGCTTTTCGGTGATGGAAAACATCGTGAGGAAACCGAACCTAATGCCAACAAGGCCTAGTTTCCCCTCTGGGTTAGAAGGTCAGATGGCAGTCGTTTTCGTAAATACTAGTGCCTACGGCAATTCCTGGGATTATGTTGCCGAGCGGACCCCAGGCTCGATAGAGTCGTGGCAAAACGCCGGGACTAACGCATGGTGGATGATGATCATCCTCATAGCATTTATTTTGGCTATTTGAGCCTGGTGTCCGCTTGGTAACGTACTCCCATGAATTGGCGTAGGTGCTAGATTTTACGAAAGGCCCTGGTGGGATCAGATCCTGTTTCCTAACGAGTTTTCTTTAACCGAAAAGCGATTTTTAAATATGATTCGGGGCGATTTTTAAATACGCCGGGGTTTGAATCCGAGACCTCTGGATTGAAAGTCAACGCCAGGCTACCAGCGGTTATAATAAGGCATTGCCTTGTAAGTTTGTTAGTATACATCCTACCCAAAAAATGCAAAGAAGATTCATTTCAAAAGATTTTACAACGATAATTAATTCCAGACTACCCAAAACGTTTTTAAATTTTGAGGTAACAATGGTTACAATAGATAACTACGAGTACTTATAGATAAAAATATTTAAATTATAACCTCTTGTTTTATGTGTATAAATACTTGTTACTGTAACTTTTTTTTTACACCACGACGGTGGCAAACAAGCATACGATCCGCTTTATGATAAGCAGTTACCGTAGCATATGGACGCCTGCAACCCCAGAGGATTCACATGGGCGTTGCCTACCCTTTAAGAACCTATACGCTCCTTTTTTGAAGAACCTGATACTGTAGCCAGCTGGGAAAATCTCGACAGGGAGTTCATTCCACAGTCGCAGCGTTCGTGGGAGGAAATTCCTCTTAAACTACTTACTTAATCTTAATCTAGAGGCGTGCCACAGGGCTCTATCCTGGGCCCAATATTATTTATATTATACACTAGTGATATCGTTCATGTAATTGAACACTGTAACTACCATATTTATGCTGACGACCTGCAGCTATACGTTCCGTGTACTCCTGGTAACATAGACGAGTCAATCCACAAATTAAACAGTGATCTTGCGCGCATTGCTAGGTGGTCACAAGCAAACGCACTTGCACTAAACCCTGCAAAGTCTAAGTTCATGCTACTGGGCACAAAAAAGCAATTAGTTACGCTTTCAAAGAATAATTTAAAAGTGCAGCTAAATGATAATATTCTTGAACGTGTTGAAGAAGCTAGAAACCTAGGGCTTCTTATGGACGGGGAGTTGAGATTTGAGAGCCATATACTTCACACAGTTCAAAACTGCTTTTACAGGCTAAAATTATTGTACAAAATAAGATGCTTCCTTAGTGTTGAGCTGAGGGTGAGGTTATGCGATGCACTTGTGCTGTCACGGTTTGATTATTGTGACACGGTATACGGACCACGCCTCCTAGCCCGTACCCAGAGGTTAATACAAAGAGTGCAAAATGCATGTGCGCGTTTTTGCTTTAATATCCCTCCACGCTCGTACGTTACACCCTATTTAAACAAAAATCGCATTATGAAGATGTCCAGGCGTCAAAGAGTCCATCTAGCTAGCCTTATGTTTGGCATAGTGCACCGCCAGGAACCATCGTACCTTTACACTAAGCTAGCTTGGGCTCATAACTCTAGATCGGCGGAGGTCAGGCCATGTAGATACCTCCAACTAGTCTGTTCCTTTCACAACTCGGCGGCTTTTCGTGGCAGTTTCCGGTATGCTGCCACGAAATGTTGGAATAACCTGCCGCCACCCTTCCGAGCGCTTAAATCATTAAGAAGTTTTAAATTTAATTGTCGTACGTATTTTTTGAATACCCAAATTGAATCTTCTATATAAACTATTCCAACAAAATCAGTCACATTTACAGTGTTGTTATTTTATTACAAACTTATATAGATGTCATATACTTCATATACTTCAGTTGTTATTTTATAGTATATTTTTATTTTTGTGGTTTAATTATATTAAAATTAATAAGAGTGTCGTTGGCGTATGTGTCGCCACTATGACCTAGTTTTAAGTTAGGTTAAGTAGGTCCCTACTGAAAACCAGCGCCACGGCTTGCCGCGGCATTACGCTGAGTAGGGATCCTATTTTAACGTCTGATTGTGCCTGTGTTAATGTTTCTAGGTTTAATAATGTTTAATTTTGCGGCGTTAAAATAAATGTGTTTTCTTTCTTTCTTCTTTCTTTCTAAACCGTACAGTATGCCCTTAGGCCCAAGTCTGTGAGGATGAACACCTTGCCGGCGGCGAGCGGTGCGGTGATAAAAACCTGGGCCGCGATTCGAAAAATAAACACACACACTGGAGAGACACAGCTCCAACCCAACTCAACCCAACTCAACTCAACGCTATAACGACATTGACATTTGCTATTCGAACAGATATTCATTCAACATTGGTATCACATGGGTCTCACATTGGTCACACATTGGTCGCACATTGTAGCAATGCTGTACCAATGTGAAACCAATGTGAGACCAATGTGATACCAATGTTGAATGAAAATCTGTTCGAATAGCAAATGTCAATGTCGTTATAGCGTTGAGTTGAGTTGGGTTGGAGCTGTGTCTGTCCAGTGTGTATGTTTATTTTTCGAATCGCGGCCCTGCCGTGGGCATCATATCAAACAGTGCTTCAAAGCACAACCCATTGTACAAGCGACACACAAAAGGAGGCAGTCTCTCCTTAGATTCAAAGGTTTAATATCGGTCGTGAGTTTGAACTTCTTTGCATAATTATTTATATGGGAAAATACCTAAAGCTTAAAAGTAAACAACCACATAAGTACAAACACTTCGTAAATGATAATACGAGTACGAAACCCGAAATTTCTGTCAAATCCAACTCGCATGCCTTTTCGGCGCGGTAAACCACTTAGCCCCAGCTAGATGTATTAATGTACAATATTGCTATATAAAAGCTTACTTAAAAGCTTACGTCCGTGACGGAACGGGCGAGCCTACCCACATAAATAGCGCGGTAGCTTGTTTATTACTAGAAAGAAGTAGAAATGTGGTGGAATGTGCAATCTGAGGAAACAGACCAGAAACATACAAAATAGCTGTTTGTTGTGTTTCAAATGTTTCCAAATATCGTGGGCCTCACATGTAAAAAATGGGTGTACAGGCCGTCCAACGCGGCAATGCCACCAGCCTTCAAGGCACCCTACCGGTCGGATCTGACTTGGAGCCCATTTTTAGGGTTCCATATTCAACTAGGAACCCTTATAGTTTCGCCATGTCTGCCCGTCCGTCCGTCCGTCCGCGGATAATCTCAGTGACCGTTAGCACTAGAAAGCTGAAATTTGGTACTAATATGTATATCAATCACGCCGACAAAGTGGTAAAATAAAAAGTGGAAAAAAAAATGTTTTATTAGGGTACCTTCCCTATACGTAAAGTGGGGAGTGATTTTTTTTTTCATTTCAACCCTAACGAGTGATATATTGTTGGATAGGTATTTAAAAATGAATAGGGTTTACTAAAATCATTTTTTGATAATGTAAATATTTTCGGAAATAATCGCTCCAGAAGTAAAAAAAAATGTGTCCCCCCCCTCTAACTTTTGAACCATAAGTTTTAAAAATATGAAAAAAATCTCAAAAGTAGAACTTTATAAAAACTTTCTAGGAAAATTATTTTGGACTTGATAGGGTGAATAGTTTTTGAAAAAAAATTACGAAATAATTTCTGAACTAAGTTTGTTTTAACTGTATAAGCAGGTGTTTATTGTACCTGTAATTTCTACAAAATCACAATGAAATGACGTGCTTTGAAAAACTCTTAAGTGGGGACACTTACTGTGATGGATAGAAAACTACGGAACCCTACACTGAGCGTGGCCCGACACGCTCTTGGCCGGTTTTTTATTTGTAAGTATGTTTTAGGTTTTAGTATTAGTTTATATGTAGTTTTATTTTTAATGGTAAGTTATTTACAGTATAACTCCCGTGTACAGGCTATTTAGGAAATTAGGAAAAGTATAAGGAAAAGAGCAAGAAGAGAAAGGCAGTGGTGAAGACTGGAGAGCAGGCCTTTCAACTCCGGGCACCGAAGGCCTTGGTCAATTTGTATTTCGCTAAATATATCTCTATTAATTTATAGTTGTTTATATTTAAAAATAACAAATCAGAATATTTAGCACAATAACTTCATTTGTTCGCCGATTCGCCGAAAATTATGAGAGTAGATCAATAAAAAATATTAAACAAAACTAAAGAACAGATGTAAGAGATAACAGTTAATACATTTTATGCATACAAATAAAATGCCTGTGTGTGTGTGTGGGGGGGGGTGAGGATTACCGTATCACATTCTCTGTCTCATCGTGTGTTTTTGTTTTTAGCCGGTTTAATACGAGTTTTTTAGAGATCGTCTGAAGGTTTTAATTACAAACACCTTTTTATTATAAGAAAATGTTGTTTGTCATAAAACTAATGTACACTCGAGAGCTTGAGAGCAATGAAACTGGAAATTTGAATATTCATTAAACTAATTCCCAATTACGTTAAAAGATTAACCGTTTGATTATCGAGGTAGTAATGTACAATGTATTTGTTTGTCCCATTTGGATTGCCTCCAATATACATTATTTATTACTAGCTGTGCCCGCGGCTCCGCCCGCGTGGAATTCGGTCTGTGTCAGTAAGCGGCTAATTCACCCCTAATTTCTCTCCCGCTATCCTGAAGGCGGAACGTGAAGTAAAGTTGATAGATGGATACGCTAGAGGACAGTAGTCCTAATATTTTTTTTACAATTACCACTAAATGAAACTACACTCAAAAATCAATGCATTTTTTTGTCGTTATAATTTTTTTTTGCCATTATTTAAACGACATAGAGTAGCAGGTGTATATCGGACGATACAGTACCACTTTCGTATTTATACGTTCATGTCAACGGCAAATATCATCGAAATCGATCCTCCCGTCAAATCAGTCTAAGTATGAAAGGTAAGAACAGGCGCGGTTGCAGCACGGTTTGAAGTGTACTAAGCGAGTGTAGTGGCTACCCCCCCCCCCCCTTTTAGACGTTGAATTTTTATAGGCTACGTATAACCTGGCTGGGGCTTTTCTTGAATTGGAATTAGTAATCCTTAAGGGGTAATTTCTGGGATAACAATGCAAAAAAAACCGGCCAAGAGTATGTCGGGCGATGCTCAGTGTAGAGTTTCGTAGTTATATGCGTTTTTGACTGATAATTCAGAAACGGCTGAACCGATTTTATTCAATATAGTTTTTATTGAAAGTTCTTATCAGACCTCACTTCCATTATTGTTTTATATTTTTTTGGACCCACGGTTCAAAAGTTAGATGGAGGAGACGCCCTTTTTTGAACTTTCAGATCTAATATTTACGAAACTATCAGTTTCATCCAAAAAATGTCTTAGAAGACCTCTATTCTTTTTGAAAGACCTATTCAATAATACCCAACACGATAGGGTTGGAGCGAAAAAAAATTCACCCCCCATTTTATGTGTAGGTACCCTAATAAAAATATTTTTTTTAGTTATTATTCTATTACTTTGGCGGCGTGATTAATGCACACACTGATACCAAATTTCAACTTTCTAGTGCAAACGGTCACTCAGCTAGACCGCGGACAGACGGACAGACAGACGGACGGACATGGCGAAACTATAAGGGTTCCTAGGTGACTACGGAACCCTAAAAAGAGATAAATAGTAGTTTATGTAACTGTTACCGGCGTGCCGGCGGCCGGGGAGGAGGGTGGATTTTACTTACCGTAGGTAATAATAAAAAAAAATTGAAATTTTTGAAATTTTGATATTTTTGTAATATTTGACATTTTCGAAATTTTTCTCTTCACTTTATTCTATTTTATGTTTTTTTTTATTTCATTCCATTTTACATGTTTCTCAATCGTATGGGTGTCGCATTATCGTGACCCCCCCCCCCCCCAAACCGCGAGCCGTCCGATAAGGAACTTCGTTCCAAAACTACCACCGGTTCTGGTCCGAGAAGTATTATGACCGAAAAGAAATTCGACGGGACTTATTTTTTTTCATAACAGTAATACATTATTAGATCTTAAAGATACAAAATAATGCGTAATTCTTCAAGAAGACAAACCAAAACAGCTTGAGAGACAGATAATGTACCTATTGTTTAATTATAAAGAAAAATAAATCCTAATCTGACTGCTTCACAAACCGTTTGATATGTTTTCCTAACTACCTAAACGGTGTCCTATAAATGTTAGATGATTTTGTAGTAGTTTTTGGTTTGAGCCTTGCATCTTTGTCCGTCATATATAGTCATCAAACCTACAATAACCCTTTGACATTAATGACATTTTCAAATATTTCTTAAGAGCGGGTAAAGTTAAATTTTAAAGCATCGACGGGTAACTTGTTATAAATATGAACACCTTGACCAAAAAATTACAAACTATTTCAATACCAAATTTCATCTAAATACGTACAGCGGTTATTGGTTGCTTCTTCCCCATGTAAACTTCCACCCCTTTTGCATCCGCTTAATTATTAGGATGATACAATTTTCTCATAATGGCCCACGAGGTCAACTTTTTTTATTCAAAATTAGATCTTGTTCCAGAAGATGAAATTTTAAAATATGATGTACTATTTTTAGGACATTGGGTCACTATTCCACTTGTATTTCAATACCAAATTTCATCTAAATACGTACAGCGGTTATTGGTTGTTTCTTCCCCATGTAAACTTCCACCCCTTTTGCATCCGCTTAAGGTATAATTTCTGAGATAAAACTATTTTATTTCCTTTTCCAGAGCTCAAATTATCTCCATACCAAATTTTATCTAAATCAATTCTGCGGTTAATAATTCCCTATACAAATTTCTAACTCCCTTTTCACCCCTTTAGGGTTGATTTTCGGGGTGAAAACTATCCTTTGTCCTTTCTTGAGACCCATACTCTCTCTATACCAAATTTCATCTTTATCAGTTCAGCGGTAAAAAAATCCTCGTACCATCTTTCAACCCCCTTTACACCCCCACAAGGGTTAATTATCGGGATGAAAACTATTCTGTCGTTTCTCGGGACTCAAATTATCTCCATACTAATTTCTATTAAAAATTCTCCATACAAACTTTCAACCCCTTTTTCACCCACTCCAGGGTTGATTTTCGGGATGAAAACTATTTATTATCCTTTCCCGGGACTCAAACTATCTCTATACAAAATTTCATCAAAATCCGTTCAGCCGTTTTCACGTGATGCGCGGTCAAATAAACAGACAAACAGATAAACAGACAAACAGACAAAAATTCTAAAAATTGTTGGAACGTGTTCTGTTAGCGATTCTAAGTATCCCCAGCCAACTTTTTTTCGAATATATTCCATGTACAGACTTTCGACCCTCTTCAGCTTTATTATATGTATAGATTTTGGATCGATAAAAATGTATGGGTCCAGGAGGGGAAGTACCTTAAAGTTTTAAAATGATTTTTTATATTATTTATTTATTAAACAAGCTCTGTTAAACATTGAAGGTAGTTTTCCTCCAGGGCCCATAGATTTTTTCATCTTATATATGTTTGACGTTATAAGGATACGCCGTTAAAATATGTTTTTAAATAAATAACCAGAAAGTTAGCATTCAGTTTCGATTCGTTTACCCGCGAGGGTTCGGACGTATTTCAACCGACTACGTTTCATTTCCTTTATTTCATGGCTCAAATTAAAAAAGTAAAACATTCCCCACTCGTCCACGTCGCATTTGTATTCTTGCCCCACTTTCATTAAACGTTCGTTGGAGTTACAGCCGAACCGATAATGGTTTGGGTTTATTCTACGAGTCACTGGAATTCTGTCCCGAATATAAAAATAATAAAGGGGCATTTTGCTCATGCGTATTTTAATGTAATTTCCTCTTATGGGGATAATACGAAGTTCTTAATAAGTTTAATTTGACGCGCATGTTACCTCGAATTGCATCAGGTGGGCCGTATGCTTTTTTTCCAGTCGGTATTAACTTAATATAATAGAATAAGTTTTATATAAAATCGTAACATTTACTAAAAACTTATTTATTATTAACCCTTTGAACGCCGTAAGTCATATACAAAAACCTTATATACACGCAAAGATCAGGGACGCAAGCGAGCAAAATAAACCTTAGGCCAGTAGGCTTAGGACAGTAGTCCACGACGCGTAGCTGCATGATAGACGCTGCAAAATACGCCGCAGCTTTCATGCTGCCCGGCGTACTGACGTTGTCCACGAAGCGTAGCGTAAGCATATTGTAGCCTACATTTCCTTTCATTCGTGATAATGTCGTTCCGATGAGGACGTTATTTTGGTTTACTATCTTCAAAGTCGCTGAAGACACCGTTTATATTGGATACATCCATAGCTTGAATGCACTTCTAGCATCGGCTCCTGTATGCGACGTGTTTGCGAGTAGATGGGAGGTAGTGCGCAACGAATGTCTGAGGTTCAGCGAGAAGATGGATGTTCGGCCCTCAACTGTGCCTGTTTGACATATTGTGTCATATTCATATGTGTTTATTGTTTTTAGGTCATATGATTTTGTAAATTATTTTGTTCTTTAGCCTTAAATTGTAATTTCACAGTGCTTTAGTGTAATAACTGTCATGCTGTATAATTAAATTGTATAAAATAAATCAATTGTAGACCACTTTAATTCATTTGACACCTAATTCCATGCCTTTTCGGTAATATCATCATGAGAATATTCCGTGAGATTATTTTTGTAAAGACACGGATATTTTTCCACTATTTGAACAAAATTTGCAGCCGTTCGCGCCATTTTTTTTTTCAAAAACACGACGTGCTGTTCCCGATGTAGCCCGGCCTATGACATGCGGTACGGCCAGAGCGGCGTGAAGCATGCATGCAGCGTCGCTGACGCGATACTGCCGCTCCGTCGACAGAGTTGTGCGGTTTTGTATGTAAGCTGCAAGCAAGCGTACAATGACGAATACGCGTCTATGCAGCTACGCTTCCGTGGACAGTAGGCCTTAGTTGAATGTATGTCGGTTACTTTGACCGCATTCGTCAAAATACCTATATGTTCATGGCGCTGTGGGCACGTCTACTCATGATAAACGGAGAGCTGTGGCCACGTCAGATATGACACAATAATGAGAGCAACGAAACCCCTCTAGTTAGTTTGCTATACTATGCTTGTTTCTAGATCCGGACATCTGGGAGCTGTAAAGTGGTGGAGGTCAAAGAATGCAAATAACTTGTAGAAAACAAATCTTAGAGTTCTGGGTTTGATGCAATATTATGGGAAATTATGTAACTCATTAGATTATATCATAGCCAGAAGCATTTGTTCGGGGAAAATAGCGCCAAATGATGTATAATGCAATTTATAGTTAGTCGCCTATTGTTTTTGTTTCCGCAATGTTTTTTGTTCTAATATTAAAATATAGGCCCTGCCCTCTATAAATGATACAACTTCGGCAGTTTTTACCTATTTTGATATTACTTTTTTCCAACTGAAAAAAATTGTTGGTCTGTCACTCTGACCTCCGCCCATTAAAAGCTGCCAGATGCCCGGATCTATCAATAAGTATGGTAAAGCAATCTAACTAGTCAGGTTTCATTGCTCTTATTATTGTGTCATATCTGACGCGGCTAGCTCTTGATCCTCATTTAATATTTGTCTGTACATGTCTTTGGTATTTAGAATGTAATTTTCTCTGTCGCAGATACTAATTACTTATTCCAACTGTTATGTGTCAATTATTTAAAAAGTCTCGGCACTATTATTTCGACTACCGCCATTTTTTTTTTCACACTAACAAATTGTTGTTGTTATTAATTGTAATTTTTCCTCTAGCTTTTTTATTTTTTATTTAATTTTTTGAACTTAAAATTTCAAAACCGGTCAAAGGGGATTGCCAGTAGTGACATGAATGTCATCTGGAAATATTGCCGTCACTAGTTAGATTAAGTATAGTTTTTAAGTTCTGGTTGCCCTGAAAATCAGCGTTGTGGCTACACTGTCATGACTCATGCTGAGTGGCAACCATTTTGGTGTAAATTATAATTAATTGTATATTCCATGTTATGTTTCTGTTCGCTTTGCACCAAATAAATATTTTTCATTTCATTTCATTTCATTTCAATCCATGACACATTTAGGAGTTCTTGGCGTCTAAAACGTTAATCGTCACTGAAAGGGACGCTAGTCTGTAATTCGGAAATTTTATTATGTAGATACGACAATTAGTAGGCACTTCAGAACTCTTGATATAACATTATTACAAATAAGAAGCTTGTCGTTAATCATTCATCCTTGGACTATACTTGTAGCCAGGCACCCAAATGAAGGGCGTCTTAAAGGGATTGCCGAGGTAAGGAAAAACATTGTAAGCGAATTTCCGCGCTTCAAATGGCGAAGTTACGGCGGCGCCCCTTGCGACGTTAAATTCAAATAAAAGGAGCAATTCAGAGAAAAGTGGACAGCTCAAATATTAGCCTTTTACCACGACGATTAACGAGCGGCGCAACTTTTAGTACTCTCCCGGGACGAAGACGTGAGTCATTCCAATTTCCAAAGATGGAAGATAGAATTCTCTTGGAAAGGCATAAGCCATTACCAGACGTTAAGTGTTGCTAGCGTTTTATTATAGGAGTTTTGTTTAAGTACCTCGGTGACCTTTTATCAGTTTAAAAAAGCCGCAATCAAAGGAATTTTACGGACTCATATTGAAGTCTACTGTCCCATAAACCATTAAGGACTTGAAACACTTTGTCTAAGTACTTAAAACACTTCGTTTTTGATAGACTTTATAATAAACTGCTGATTAGAGGTGACAATGTTAGAACTTTGAAATGAGAAATGTTACAAAGTATGTACAAACAGTAGGCTCGCTTTAATGGCCAAAAGTCAACCTTATCACTTTGAATTAAAGTTCATAAATGGTCAGTTAAGTACGCAGTAAAAAGTAGATACTGCATTAAACATTAAAGGAAAGCCAGATGTGAGACAGAATATATATTAGTGAAATAAATCTACAGCCATGAATAATAAACGAGGGTTTATTAAGGGACATAAACACAGGCTTGGAAAAGAAAATTGATAAAAAGGGATAGAGTAAACCTGAGAGGACAGGTGTGTTTTAAAAAAAAGCAACCTAATAAAACTTCACCATGTTTAGAACACGTAAAAAAACAAGTCTGCCCAAGTATAAAAACAATAGAATTTAGTATTTACAAATGTCACGTTAATCCTTTAATTCGTTTCGAAATTTAGCCTATTAGGCCAAGCAAATAAGATCTATAAAAAGTGTTTTGAAGAATTAATTCCCAGCAGGCTGGAAATCGCTTTAATACCTTCATGTGATCCTAAATGCATGTAATCCCAGTTTGCCCTATCCCAAGAGGTGTGCATAACTTTTTAGCGAAATTTTTGCTCTTTGTCAAGTTTTTGCTTGTAGCTCGAAACAATACGTCTGACGGAAAATGTCATGTATAACATTATTAAAGAGGGTTAAATTATGCGTCGAATGAGTAACTTAACTTCTAATTCGGTTCAGCGGTATAGCCGAAATCAAAAGTTATAAACCGGGAAAATGTCTCATTTAATTGAAAAACTCGTATTTTGACTTCCATACCACATATCTTTGAAACAGAAGACTCCTGTTGAAAACCCTATAGAATAAAAGTTGTAGAGAATACAATTTCAAGTTATATCGACATCTCAATTTTCAAGTAGACTCATTTTGAAAGACTAAATTTGGCGTGAATTCAAAAAAAGTTTTTTCTAAATCCTTCTGAGTTGCCTATTTTCCATAAAATATGAGGTGTGAGGCGTTTAATGCATCGTTACAACTAAAAACATTTAATGACTACTTGAAAATTAAGATATCGATATAACGTGAAATTGTATTCTCTACAACTTTTATTCTATAGGGTTTTCAACAGGAGTCATCTGTTTCAAAGATATGTGGTATGGAAGTCAAAATACGAGTTTTTCAATTAAATGAGACATTTTCCCGGTTTATAACTTTTGATTTCGGCTGTACCGCAGAACTGAATTAGAAGTTAAGTTACTCACTCGACGCAGAATTTAACCTTCTTTAATATTGATATATGTGACATTTTCCGTCGGACGTACCTACTGTTTTCGAGCTACAAGCAAGAACCTGACAAAGAGCAAAAATTTCGCTAAAAAGTTATGCACACCTCTTGGGATAGGGCAAACTCGGATTACATGCATATAGGACCACATGAAGGTATTAAAGCGATTTCCAGCCTGCTGGGAATTAATTCTTCGAAAAAATCTAATTTCCTTGGCCTATATGGTTTATTCAATATGCAAATGTGTTTATGACTTTACACGTGTCTAACATAGCTTCGGAATTTAAATGCATGTTACGTAATTTTATACTACGACACTTATTTAGTTGGTTTGAACACCTTTAACACACACTCCACAAAAAAATGAACGTAGGACATTCATAATTTTGTTAAACACGATTCAAGCTACATGTCGAGTGAGAACACATTTTTTGCCCATTTTCAACGTTTTAATCTTCGATCATTTGCGTTCACTTAAATTTTCATTAATAAAAGACCAACCAAATATGAGTCGAAGCCGCCGTACTACACACAATTTTATTAATGTTTTTTCCTCTTAACTTCGACTGTCATTTGACCATAAACTTCTTATAACTTTGCTGTAGATTATTTTCCGTTTTTTACACGATATAGTTCATGCTGTGCCAGACTGACAATAAGACATATGAGTGATCATGGGATCGATTTTTCCTTTAGTGGTACAAAACCGTCAAAAGGTACCTACTTAACTATTTTGCTATCAATGTAAGAACCCTATTAAATGGCCGTAAAAGGTTTGGTACGCCTATATGAAATTAGTTTAGCTACATACCATGCGGTCACGGTAACGAGTTGGTTGAAACTTTCGTAGAATGACCGTTTTGGTGTCAGTTGTAACTTATAACCTACATTCTTGCCATTTTAAAACGCGCACGAACTCAAAATTTTACCTGACTCAATAGTGATTGTCAGAGCTACGAGTTTCGCGCTTTAATTTCAAACAACGGGAAAGGGTATAGGTACTCGTACATACATTACATGTCGTTCCCAAATGGCTCAGCCGGCGGCCTAGATGGCCTTACGCCACAACACCTAAAAGACGTCTTAAGCAGCGACTGCAACGGAACTCGTGACGAGCTCCTAAAACATCTAACATCACTGGTGAACCTAATGCTAGCAGGTGAAGTGCCTACGGACGTGACCGATATACTGTATGGAGCCAACTTATGCGCCCTCCTAAAAAAAGACGGCGGCATACGACCGATCGCCGTTGGCACTACTTTTCGTCGTCTCACGGCAAAAATAGCTTGCCGAGCCGTCTTAGAAAAATTGAGTACAGAATTCAGGCCTCTCCAATTGGGATTTGGCGCAAAAAGTGGCTGCGAAGCCGCTGTCCACGCCGTGCGTACCTTTGTGGAGCGTCAGGCTGGCGAGGTGCTGCTGAAAGTCGATGTGACGAACGCCTTCAACTCTGTGGACCGAGGCCCCCTTCTGACCCAAATAAAAGAAAAAATTCCCGAAACCTACCATTTTTTATGGCAGTGTTACAGTTCCCCCTCAAAACTTGTATATAAATCAAACCTTTTGGCCTCCTCTGTTGGTTGTCAGCAGGGTGATCCTTTAGGCCCAGCCATCTTTAGCCTCGCCATCCATCCATTCATAAAATCTCTAAATTCCAAATTAAATGTCTGGTACCTAGACGACGGTACACTAGGGGGTGATGCAGGTACAGTCTTAGACGATCTACAAAAACTAACATCTGATCTAGAGTCTGGGCTATATTTAAAATTTTCAAAATGCGAATTATTTATTTCCGACTCATGTACTGATAAGGACCGGATAATACAAAGTTTCGAAAATATAGCACCCGGAATAAAAATAATCAGTGAAAACCAGCTTCACCTCCTTGGCTGCCCTATTTTGGACCAATCTTTCGACAAATACATCAACGATAAAATTCAAAATTTCAAATCTGTTTCCGACCGTCTATTAAACATTAACAAGCATACCGCATACACAATCATTCGATACTGTCTTTTTGTTCCTAAATTTACTTATGTTCTTCGTGGCAGCCATCTCTGGAAGCACCCGACCCTACTCCTAAAACTAGATTCCCTGATACAAGAAACCCTATCATCAGTCCTCAACATACCGTTTGACGAGAGGTCTTGGACCCAGGCCACTTTACCTATACGGCACGGTGGCCTGGGGATATGCAAAATTACCAGTGTATCGCTGCCTGCCTTCTTGTCCTCAGTGCATAGCGCCCAGAACTTAGTTGAAAGCATTTTAACCCCTTCTCTCGGGGCCATGGAGGCTGCTCATTGCACTGAGGCCAAGAATGTATGGTCAGTGACCTGTCCCAATACTGACCCGCCTACCAATCCTTGTTCTCAGAGGCAATGGGACGAGCCGCTCTGCCGACTAGTACGGAACAATCTAGTTGACACGTCAACTGGTCCGGCAGATCGAGCTCGTCTCCTTGCCACTGCGGAGTGGGAGTCGGGTCTGTGGCTACAGACTCTACCTTCACCATGTATAGGCACGCTTCTAGATGACTGTACCTTTAGACTGGCGACTAGTTTGCGGATAGGGGCAGCAACAAACGCTTCACATCGATGCCAATGTGGTACGATGGTGGATAGCCTCGGTCACCATGGCCTCTCCTGCATCAGAAGCTCTGGGCGTATACCTCGTCACGCGAGCATAAATGATGTCATCCGAAGGGCCCTTGTCAGCGTCAAAGTTCCGGCCATCTTAGAACCCATTGGTTTGGCAAGGGACGACGGCAAGAGGCCCGACGGTATGACGCTGGTGCCTTGGAGGATGGGACGGCCTCTGGTATGGGACGCTACGTGTGTAGATACTCTAGCCCCGTCCCATCTTCCAGGTACCAGCAAAAATGCTGGCAATGCCGCATCCGCAGCAGAAGACCTCAAACGCCGCAAATACGCCACCCTCGGCAGTGGCTACATATTTGAGGCGTTTGGGGTCGAAACGTTGGGGCCATGGGGGCCGAGCGCGCGCCGCATCTACAAAGATTTAGCGGCGCGTTTAATCGAAACAACGGGTGACCAGAGGGCTGGCCAATATTTTGCACAGCGAGTAAGTATCGCTATACAACGTGGCAATGCGGCCAGCCTTCTGGGCACCCTACCCATTGGCAGCGATTTAGAGGATATATTCTATTTGTAGGTAGTTTTTAGTTTATAGTTATTTATTACTTTTTCTATTGTTTTGTCAATTTGAATTACATAAGTATGTACGAAAGATTAGTTGATTTTTTGAGTACTGTGGCGTGCAACCGCTGTTTGACAATTGAGAACCATCATCATTCGTTTGCCCTTGTCCCATTTACTTGGGATGTCTTTATTTTCCACACATTTCTGTCACCCGTCATTCGTCCGTTTGACAATTGAGAACATGCATGTCTTTATAAAAACCGGCCAAGAGCGTGTCGGGCCACGCTCAGTGTAGGGTTCCGTAGTTTTCCGTCCGTCACAGTAAGTGTCCCCACTTTACTACAGTCATTTTACGGGCGGCTAGTATGGGGAATTGGAAATAATTAATAATAGCTAATATTTTTAGTGTAACGGATATATCATGATACAAGTATTATTTACGCAATGAAGTCCTAGAAAATATCGTTATTCGCTAAGCGCCACAAATATGTACACACATATTACAAGCGTTTTTCTTGTAGGATTTTAATGAATATATCGTTTCTAAGTCATTTAAAATGTGTAAGAACAAACTACCACTTATTACTATTTGTTTCTAACGAATTAGGATTATAGATCGCCCGCGCCGTACATTTTGTTATTTATGTGGTTTTACATGGACACGGTTTCTTGTTTTTCGCTTTAAACAGAAAGAAGACTTAAATATCGTAATATTTACAAATAAAAATAATTGATATTATTGTAAATAAAAATATACAATTTTTTTATATATTTTTTTTACCTATTTAACTACTTCCGGGTGAAAAGTTGGTAGTATTTTTGCTTATATTATCTATAAATATTCCATAAAAATGAATAATAAAAAAATCTGGCTATTATAAATTAATGTTTGACGCAACCGTATCTTTCCTGTACTACTTAAGAGTTTTTGAAAGCACGTCATTTCATTGTGATTTTATAGAAATTACAGGTACAATAAACACCTGCTTATACGGTTAAATTACAAACTTAGTTCAGAAATTATTTTGTAATTTTTATTTTTTTTTACTATTCAACCTATCAAGTTCTAAATAATTTTAGTAGAAAGTTTTTATAAAGTTCTACTTTTGAGATTTTTTTCATATTTTTAAAACTTATGGTTCAAAAGTTAGAGGGGGGGGGGACACAATTTTTTTAACTTCTGGAGCGATTATTTCCGAAAATATTTACATTATCAAAAAATGATTTTACTAAACCCCTATTCATTTTCAAATACCTATCCAACAATATATCACTCGTTAGGGTTGAAATGAAGAAAAAAAATCACTCCCTACTTTACATATAGGGGAGGTACCCTAATAAAACATTTTTTCCGCTGTCGTAATCATTTACGACAGCGGAAATAGCACCCTAAAACTTCGTTTGACAATACACTGACATTTTGTTTTTTTTCGACGCTCTGCCAGCCAGGCTGATTAACCTACTAGTTCCCTACCAATCGGCCGCTGCGGGGTGAGGTAATTCCGTTCTGGACGGGGCGTAGCGTGGCCATTCTGTATGAAATACTATTTATTTATTCTGTGCCAGAGTTGGCACATGCACGTTGCCTAACCTTTAGAAATCTGATGTGTTGCTGTTGGTACAGTCAGCAGCAAAATTATTTTTAAGAGACCAAGAAAGTGTCGACATAGTTTTATATATTTAATCCGGTTGCTGGTCCTGCTGAACCAACTTGTTTTGTTATGTGGCCAAGTTGAAAACAATGAGGAGTCGAAGGTATTCATTGACATCGTGACATCAGCTAGAATATGTCTACTGTTCGACATAGAGTTCTTCTTAATGTCTTGTTACAGTCTCCCCTTGTCGCACTCGTTCAGCGTTTTTACACAATCCCTTTTAAAATGTTTCGGTCGAAAAATATTATCACAGAACTAAGTTCTCTATACAAGTATAAAACGGAACCTGCATATCGAAATGTGAATCTATTTTTGATGTTTCTCCGTTCCAGTTGCAACTGCCGTAACCCAATTTACTAGATGAAAGTAGCTATTTATGAAAGAATCTCTTTTCCTAGAAATAAACCTATAACGGTTTAAAGAAACAATTTTTCGAAAGAGTTACGCCCAATAACGCTCAGCTACCACGCAATAACGACGTCGTTACGCGGTCGTGAAAAATTACACCAACTTGATCGGATTTCCTGATCCGTACTTTGAATACGCAATGACAAGAGAACATGGCTATCGATCAAATATTATCTTAAGTTTATACTTATCACGTTCATGTGATGGATATCCGTCACTATGCTAAGTGGCAAGCGACAACAATGAGGGGCTTAAACCTTGATTTATAATGTCTGACGTTAGATTCGTTTGAATAAAGCACGATTAATTTAAGTCTGATGTACTTACTGTGCATTTAATTTAGTTATTCACACAAAGTAGGTTGCTATTTACGCCTAGCTTTCGTTGAGAAATTAGAAATTGTAATCATTTTCCTTAATTTGTTATCACGTTCTGCTGAATATACGAGTAGGTCTCATTAAGACAAATTCACTTGTCCATACACTAAGAAAACGTGTGTCACATACATATTAAAATTAAGTTTATGTTCACAGTATGCATGTCAATCTATTGTATACCAATAACAATGCTTAGGGAATATTAGAGAGCAGTACAGATACAACTTAGTACGTCCACCATCATCTAGCTCATTATTTGATAAAAGCACGTTTCTTACTGCTATATGTGTATTCAATGTTCATCCAAATGAAATCAAAATGCTGGATGGTAATAAAGGAGATCGTCAATTTTTGTTAGGCTATTGGCCCTGATCATAAAGATGCGTATAATTATGAAATAGATATCAAAACATTCGCTTTAATTTCTAGATCAGGGTGGTCATAAAATAATCATGAAATGTAACGGGAAAATTGAGAAATCGGAATGTAAAAACATGATTGTGATAAGGACAATATTTTTAAGCGTACATGTTTATGATTTAAAGTATAGAATAAAATAAATACCTGTTTTTTAAAGAATTTCTACAAAATCTGACCTGATAATGAAACGGAAATCATAATAAAATAATAAAAAGTCATATAAGATTTCTTGTATTTGGGTAAACAATGATAATGGCTGTCAAACCATCATTGCTACTATTAACTAAACAATCGTAGACCTTATTACAAAGAGATAAGGTTTATCACTGTTAGTGCGCTCCTACTAGCATCAGTAGCATCCATGAAGTTATAATTTTAAACCGGAGCACACTCTTGGGCCAAAAAGCAAGGCCGAAAGAGAGAGTAATTTCGGGAGCCGCGTTCCGCTTCGACTTAGGGAGTTATGACGTCATTAGACAATAATGCCAGCATGACAACAAGTCAAAATGTCAATGTATGTCAATTTTGTAACAAATTCGAGTGAAACACCGCCCCCCATATTATGCCCTCTATCGGACCGTTTTTTCTAGTCACCTATGAACGACTGTTTTACACGGTAATACGGTACGGTTTTAGATAAACATCAGATGAACCTTGTAAACTGTGGTTAGGGAAAAAGTGCAAGAATTACATCCACTTTTTAGAAATCCATGGTAGTATCAGACATTACTTAATAGAAAAATAGTCAAAACGAGACGCATCCCCCCCATACCACCAACTCCTTCGGCCCCACCTTGTGGCCGAAGAGCACACTCCAGTTTCAAATTATAACTTCATGCGGCAGACATCAGAGAGTTCTAAACCAGGAGAGGCCTTAGGTATCATTTCCCCTCTGTCAAAAGTATTGGCAGGAAAATCTAGTACATCTATAAAAACTATTTCAATAATCGAATGTGACGCACTTTCGTCATCGCTGTCGATGGATAACAAGCTCCGTGAAAGTGCCTTTATGCGCTGTTTTTGGATGTAAAAAATGTTATATTTCGTCTAGTTTACAAAAAGATGAAATACCATTTCAGATGTAAGTAAATTTTTACTTTATTTATCATTACTTTCGTAATAAGAGGTTTAACCTAAATCGAAATTTTTTTTGTTTGACATTTGCAAAGACTGCATTCAATAATGAACCATATGTTAACGTATGTACAGTCGACTATATATTGCTCCATTTAGTGTTATGAAGTATAAAAAGAATATGTCAAATATGTTTGGTGTTTTCAAGCCAAAGGTACATCTTTGTCGGTTGTCAATAAAGCGTTGCTGCCATAAAAATTCATTTAGAAATAACCTGTATTAACAACCGACAATGATGTACCTTTGACTAGAAAACATCACATGCGTGCTACCTCGCCCCCCTCAGATTTTGGCAGACTTTTTTGTTTGGAAAGATGAGGCGAAGCGTACTCCATTTATAGAGCTTTATGGCAGACATAGATGACGGTGACGTCATACATTAATAGTGTCAAACTATAATCATAAACAAGATTAGCAAAATAAACGTAACTCCTTACTGAAAATGTCCGTTTCGTCTCGGCTCAGGAGAAGTTAACCTTATTTATGTCAATGCTGTAAAGACGTTAACAATTTATTTAGCACTATTCGGATGGCGGAAGGATCAACGAAATTACATTTTATTTTTCATTTCTAATTCCCGTTTTATTTTCATGCAATATTTTGTCTAGTTTCGTAATAAAATGGGTATTTGCTTAAAATTGAAGACCAAACTTTATACGAGACCATATCGCAAGTAGGCCTGGAATTGACGATCTCCTTTAAGAATAAGTTAAAATAATTTCTTCTTGAAAATGTATTTTATAGTCTAAATGACTTTTTTGATGCCAGGGCAAGAGCCAATCTTTAGTTATTAGTTATATGTTTGTAAATAGTTGTTATTTATTTTTAAGTTGATATATTGTACGCTCGAAATGAGCAACTGTTGATACCAATTTGTAATATGTCATCTTTTGTACACAGTATTGCAATAAATTACTTACTTACTTACTTGTAACTCAAAAAATGAAAGGAAATTTTCGTTTTCGCTGATAACTTGAAGCGTATTAATGTATTAACCAATAGGTATTGATGTGTTAACCACGATCATTACAACGCGATAAAAAGTGTGATAATGTCTAAACACTTTTAAAATAATATATTTTTATGTTTTGTTTTTAATATGGACGTGTTAATCTAAAACCATGGCGACAAAGGGACGACTGTTGCAAGGCATTAGATGAGGCCATGTCAAACAGTGGACATACATATTTTAGGTAATGACCCGTATCATTGAACACGACTCATTGTTTTCATAACAAAGCGGTAAAATCCAATACACGTAACGTGATAACCTAAGAAGAGTTATAAGAATTCCTATTATTATGTAATCAAGTAGCAGACATGAAAACCAATAAAGTAGTTGTAATTTTCCACAAGGTCGTAAAAAGGTTATTGCGGTGTTATTCACGCTGTTACTAAGACGCACATTTATTACTGACTGCTATTAATGAAATGACCCGTTGATCGAGTGTGGACACCAGTAATTTGTCTTGTCTTTACTTGATGAACATTGTCATTTAATACTCTGTCGACATGTGTAAAAAAACTGAGGGGAGCTCTGTAATTTCGTAGCATTATAGTCGTAGGTACAAGAGTAATTCGATTTAAAAGAAAAACAATATATTTAAAAAATAAGCGAAAAAAAACTCTTTTTTTGCACACTTTAGACCCGTTTACCGAAATGGTTTTCAAATATAAAATTTCTTAAAGTATGAAATGATGTCAATTTTCTATGTTGAATATTGTGCTTTACTATGCCATAGAGTCCTATGCTATTTAACGCTATAATTTGCCATATTGATAAATTTAAGAATTACTACAGAAAGACTCGTTATCAATACAATCTCTAGGCGTAACAGCGATCCGTTAAAAAGCCACAGAAGCTGATATCTGATCGTTTTAGATTTTATCCTGTGTAACAATGGTTATTAGATTCTCATTTTCACATTTTCTCTAAATAGCGAGACAAGGCAGAATTCAAAATTTCGTACAATAATTTAATATTATTATCTGCAGTTGTAACTGTTGTGGCTGATGTTATTCATACAAATGTTACAATAAAACGGATGTTTTTTTTTAATACCACGACGGTGGCAAACAAGCATACGGCCCGCCTGATGGTAAGCAGCTAGCGTGACCTATGGACGCTTGCAACTCCGAAGGAGTCACATGCGCGTTGCCGACCCTTTACAAAAAGGAGGATTCACCGTGTTGATGGCTAAAGGAACAAGAAGGTCCCTCATCGTCAACACCCTGGGTCCTCTTTGAGCTCTTTGGCAACCTTACTCACCAGCAGTAACACAATACTATGAGTAGAGTCTAGTGCTATTTGGCTGTGGTTTTCTGTAAGGCGGAGGTACTTCCCCAGTCGGGCTGATATCGCATGTTTTAGTTTTTATATTCCCGACGTTTAGTTATGTGCAGCGCGGTCACGGAATACGCGTGATGATACCAACGTTTATGACCTAGGTGCCAACGTGCAAATCGTTAACGCTCCGTAGCGAACGAAACGCAACTGTAACTGTCGCACTAATATTGAACAGTGATAGAGGGAGGTGACTACGATACGCTACGATAACGATTAGCACGACGACTACGCACCCTAGACAGTCTATCCCCTAACATTGATATATTTTTATTTATTAGCCTGTATTAGTGTCCCACTGCTGGGCAAAGGCCTCCCCTCTTCTCCTCCATTCAGTCCTGTTCATAGTGCTTCCCCGCCATGCCATAAAGAATGCGTCCAGGTCGTCCCGCCATCTCCTTTTCGGTCTGCCTCTACCCCGGCGGCCGTCGATGGTGTCTCGTGGGCCACCCTGTATCCCTATTCTGCCCTATTCTGGCCCACCGTTCCGGGTGCTGGGCATATCTGCCGCATGCACCCGGAACATTAATATAAAAACAGTTATTTGTTTTATTGCCGATTGAATAGCAAGTATTTAGTTTTTGGCAGCAAACAGCAGGTTTCACAAATTAATCCCACATTATCAGTTATGTTGATGGATCAACCCGTTGAGCGTGTCTATGAAGCGCGAAATCTGGGTCTTCTCATGGATAGTGAGCTGCGCTATGAGATGCATATTGCCAATGCTGTCAGGGGCTGTTTTTATAAGCTTAGAGTCTTGTATAAGATCAGGCCATTTATTAACGAAAATTTGCGCATTCGACTAGTAGAATCATTAGTTTTATCAAAACTTAACTATGTTGATGCTTTGTACGGTTCGAGACTACTTGCAAAAACAAAAAAACTTATTCAGCGTGTTCAAAATGCCTGTGCTCGCTTCTGTTTTGACATTCCTTGGAGATCGCATGTCACTCCATATCTGAACAGCCATAACATTTTGAAAATGCAGCATCGACGAAAACTTCATTTAGCATGTCTTCTTTTTGGAGTCCTCAAGTTCAATACGCCGGCATATCTCTTCCAAAAGTTGACTGTCATCCAGTTACGCGAACGTCGACGGTGTGCTATACAGTTATTACCACCTAGTCATGCGTCAGCTGCTTTTCGTGGAAGCTTCCGCTATGCAGCAACTAAATGCTGGAATAACATCCCACCACCAATTAGGAACCTGCAAAACGTTGTTAGTTTTAGGAATAAACTTAAAAAATTTATCTTCGATCACCAGCAGAAGCAGGAAACTTTGAGTCACGACACTAGTTGCATTTAGTAAATAAGTACATAAATTAATGTTTTTACCTATAGTGTATGTCCCTTATATGTTTTTATACTATCCCATATGTATTTTGTATTCTCTTGTACATCTCTAGTTTTTTTTCATTGAGTTGTGTTAAGTATAACTTTGTTATCTATTTTTTTTTTCTTCAGTTTGTGTTATCTGTCGTGGCATCACCAAGTGGGCCCTACGGAAGACCAGCGCTAGCTGACATACTAGCTAGTATTTTGCTGAGCAGGGTCCATTTCGTGGTGCTACACCTATACGTCTTTATTTTGTTTGTATGTAAATTTTTATGTTATATTGTGTACATCGTGAATAAATATCTTGAATCTTGAATCTTGAATAGATTTTGGCTACGGTATCTTGGCCCCGAAAAAAGGCGGCAAATGTAAAAAATCTGCGGATTGCAACACCGTGTAAGATGAAAGACTTAATTTTTTTTTTCTTACGACATTGTTACACATACATATCAGGTATGCAAAAATAACTCTTACCTGCCGCAATACTTGTTCTTTAAACATATACACCAATTTTAGGTTTTAGAAGTATGATATCGTGTGTGTATTGTATACAATGATATATTTTTATGATTTCTACAATGATCGTATGTTTGAGGCGTGTAATTATATATTCTGTACTACAAGCTCCATATTAGTTGCTTCTGAAAATCTAAATAGAAAAGTACATTGTGGAATTTTTACTGAATATTGCTTGTCAAATATCAGAATTATCACAGCGTAATTGTGTACGATATCTGATGCCTTTCTTAAATTTGTTAATTTTGTATCAAAATCACTTTCTACTCATTTGATCTTTCTTTATACTTATAAATCATAATAATAAGTATCAGACGCGATTCCTTTTAATGGTTTCGTCAAGGATTGCTATGAAAACAATGAAAAAATCGTGATTTTTCCCAGATGTCACAATAATAAACCACTGACACACTTGACATTAAAAATATAGTTTCCATTTGAACAGTTTTAAACAAATCTCAGGGCCAAGATAGCGTAGCAAGAATCTAAAACCTTTATTCATATTTTGCCATGCCGATAGAAAAGCACCTTAACATTAACTGGCGAGCGGCTCCCTGAGGCGAAGCTTTTCTTATTACCAAGAGGCTAAACGTCGTGGTTTAAAATTTCAACACTGGTTAAAGTCCTGCCTTTCATCTGAATTTTATATAAACTCGATGGTAATATTTGCAGCATTAATAACAGGCATCATGCTTTTTATTCTGTAATCCTTTCTGATGAAGTTTTTACAAACAACTTCTGGCTACTGGGACGTCTCGGCATTTCGATGGCTTTTTGATTTTGAGGGTTTGTTCCGCGATAACTTTAGAAACGTTTTTCTGATCTTTATGAAATTTATTGGGGTTGTAGCAGAGATACATATAAATTGTGAGTTCGTATATGAGCAGGATTGATCAAGGGGTTGTGGAACTAGAAGGCGAAAAAAAATCTTCAGAAGGGTCTTGTTATATTGGTAATCTCATTTGCAAGTAGCACGCAGACTACTAGTACTTCAATGTATCCGATCAATCCGATGAATGAAAAAGCTTTACTAGAGGGTGCCGTATTCTAATATTAAAATACGTAAACAATATATTGAATAACCACACAATCTATCTCAAATATAACTCCAACACGCTACAAATAATCAATTAATATTGAAGTTGTATTGGAGTGGCTTCGGAATAATTATAAAGTAAATTCAAAAATTTCTGATTCAGATGTTTAGGCGCTTGCTGTATTGCGTGGTTAATGCATTGGAACTGTATTATAGTTGGATCGTGGCTTAACCATTTTTAAAGTTAGAATACGGCCCAGGGTGGCGGTTAACATAACATAACATAAATACTCTTTATTGCACACCTCAAATAATAGACACAAAGTATACAAAAGTCACAAACAAAAAAGCAGAGGCAAAACAATTGGCGGTCTTATCGCTAAAGAGCGATCTCTTCCAGACAACTTAACTTTGAAGTTTATTAAATTGTACCTAATACGGATGATACTTAATAAAATAGATTTGAGTTGAATTAGTAATAACAAAGACTTGCGTAAGTATCTTATGTATCTGTACTCGAAATTCATTGACGGTAAATGTTGAAAACAAGGAACAAAAAATTCATTAAGAGATACATGAGTTTCAAGAAACTCATCGTTCCGATCCTTGTAGCTTTCGAGTAACTGGCTGACTCATAGAATTTAAAATGTAATTACGCTAAGTTCATTATTTATACTTTAACTTTATAATACACCGTGGGCCCATAAAACTAGACAGATTTTAACAGTGTATTTCTGATCATATTTAGATACTAAAATGTCCTATAAACTTTTCTGGAATACGCCTAGTTTCAGAGTTAATACCAATTTAAAAAAAATACACTTTTTATTATAACTCATCACAAAATGCCTTTCTAATGGCGTTGTTGCGACTATTGGACATAGTTTACACGTCCTTATTGACATATATTACAGTGACAAGGAAAACTTTGCAGTAACTAAATAAAAAATAAATAAAAAATGTACCAATATGATTTAGGCGATAATTTTATTAATAACATTTGCTTTTCATGTGCAATAAACATTCGAAAAATGGAAAAAAAAACGAAAAAAATATATATTTTTTTGGCGAAATTGACCTAAAGTCACATAACATTTTTTCCTTCGTTTGGTCTTAGAAATTCGTGGTTAAGATCTGTCGGGTTATTCCAGCCCACGGTGTATATAACACACGGTTATTTATTTTAATGAATAGGCCCCGTATTATAATTTTAAAATACATTATAAACACAAAGATACACAGCAAAATAAATAATCAACCAATATTTAAGTTGTATTGGAGTTGCATCGGAATCATTTTCAAGCAAATTCCGATATTTCTTACTCAGACGTTTAGGCGCCAGCTATATTTCATAGGTGTAAACATATACATACATTGGAGTTGTATTGAAGTAGGATTGTGTCTATACGTGTTTTAAAGTTAGAATACGGCCCATGTGCCGTAATCTAATTTTGAAATACATAAACAATACATTGAAAACACAATCTATCCCCGACATAACTCCAACACACAGCAAATACGTCAACCAATATTGAAGTTCTACGCATTGTATGTAGTTGCATCGGAATAATTTTCAAGCAAATTCTGATATATCTATTTGAGACGTTTAGGTGTTAGCTGTATTGCGTAGTTAATGCATTGAAGTTAGATCGTGTCTACACGTGTTTTAACACTTTCCGTACCACCTAGTGCTACGCGCTACGCTCGTATCCCGTAGCCACGTATATGTCGTATGTAGCGCGTAGTAGCTACGAAGAGAGAACCCAGCAGTCGAGTTCCTGGTCGTGAAAGTGTTAAAGTTAGAATAGGGCCCATGACTCCATGACATCAAAATAAATATTCAACCAATATTGAAGTTGTATTGGAATTGTATTGAAGTTGTATTGGAATTGTATTTATGTTGTATTGGAATTGTATTGAAGTTGGATTGTGTCTTAACTTGTTTTAAAATAAGAATACGGCCCTAGGTACTTACGCTGCTTCATGAGCGAGTTTATTTAAATAATAAACTGTTTTAAAAATTATCTAATATTACTTAACATAAAAACTTTACAGGGCTTCATCTAGAGGTAGCACCTACTAGGAGCCTGACCAGGAACATAATTGCATAAACCAACATTGTATAAAGTATTACTTAATACGTGCGTAAGTATTAGACAAAGGGTGTCCACACTAAACCCTGACAACAACACTGAGTTTTTCCCTCTTCGCGAAAAGGCTCTATCATCAAATTAATAACGCTAAAACATTGTTGCCATGTGACAAAACGAAACGTAAGTGGTTTTTACCAATTAGGCTAAAGTATTTTATAACTAGGTTTACCCTCGTTTGACCTAAAAAAATTTTGATCGAATGTAACGTTTCGTCGAATTATTCGTTTGATGGTTGGGTACAGAAAAGTTTCAGTTTTTTTAAGCAAACATTTATGTTAGAAACAGTTGCTTATAAAAACTGAAACTATGTAAGTTCTTTGATGGCGGGACGACTTGGACGAATCTCACAGAGAATAAAAACGACATGAATGTGCAGAGAAAAAGAGGGCTGATTATTAAAAAGAACTTAAGGCAAACACGATCTTAAACCAAAGCTATAAGGTTAACGTTCCAGTGCCCGACACGCTAAAGGATGGTTCAGGCTATAACGGTCCGTTTCCTACAAGACACTTCCGACTATTTTATATACAGAACATCACGTGGCCTCCGAGGATCACGTGACGCTTTCTATACAAAATTAAGTGTCGGAAGTGTCGTGTAGGACGGGGAACATTATAGCGTGAACCAACCTTAATGCTCGTCCGCAACTTCAGTAGAAAGTGTAGAAACGCAACTACCTAATATACAGATTGTTAGATTTCAGAGGCCTTTTAGACTGATTCGCATGGTAGCTTGACTATCCGCCGTATTCTAACTTTAAAATGCATAAACAATACATAATATTAAAAACACAATCCACATCTAACACAACTCCATCACACGACAAATAATCAACCAATTGTTGTATCGGTAACTGTTGTAACGGCAAAAATTTCAAACAAATTCTGATGCAAACGTTTAGGCGTTAGCTGTATAGCATAGTTAATGCATATGAATCTGGAGTTATATTGGAGTTGGATCGTGTCGTAACCTATTTCAAAGTTAGCATACGGACCTAGTGAATTTTTGATCCCACTTGTCTAGACGGATTAGTATCATACCTTCTCCCCACTGTCCGAGGGCAGGTAGAACGTGAGCACGGTGAGGAAGGAGATGCCCATGCAGGGGATGATGATGTTCACGGTATAGAACAGCGTTTTCCTCCGCATGGTGATGTTGAACGTGATGTCGAGGTACGGCTCGTCGCAGCACGTGTAGAATTTCTCGTTCCTGGACAAAATATTACGGAAGTAGTATATAACATAATAGAATAAAAATTACTTTATAATAATAATAATAATGCATGTAAACTATTTTGCAGTGGCAAACCCACAGATTATAAATAGTGCTTATTACTATCAGACGTAAGTCTTACATCGGTCACAATGTCAAATGTAGTGACATTTGACATTGTGACCGATGTAAGACTTACGTCTGATAGTAATAAGCACTATTTATAATCTGTGGGTTTTTACCCTCATTAATTACATCGAATTTATAAATATGCTTGTGCACTATGAATTTACATTGCACAATTTGAACTCTGTGGTCTTCTTATTCACTTATAAAGGACTGTTAAAGCTATTGAGTAATAATTAATAGCTTTGTAGCGTTAGTGAGTCGCACAAGGCGCACAAGGTAATTTCTTACAGCAAGCGACACTGCCTCAATACAGGTATAACCTAGTGCTTCAATCACAGCACCTTTTATAAACTTTTACAAGACGAGACTTGTAAAAAGAAACTGTAGTCTAAAAGTGTACAATATTGTTTACTCGTTGTAGCGCGACGCAGTAGTGTTTTCAAAACGTGCTGCTGCAAAATTCGCTGTGTACCATCACTCCGAGGATTAATGTATTGTACGAATGTAGAATAGTGAAGCTTTTGCATATTTATTGAAGCTGTTTTGTGAAACGCAAACTGCTTTTCCGATAAGTATTTGGGGATCAATGTTACCCTGCGTCCGTAGGAAACACCTTAGACAAATCTACACGTGATCCCTGGGTGGTGCTAAAAGAGTAACAAACTTGGCAGCTGCACTGTCCCACCTGGACCTCGCAGCACTCACTGGATTTTCTTTATCATCTGCTTTCCCACTACTACTACCCCAGGGAAGAAATGCCTATCTATATCCAGTGACATGTAGCCTTATTAGTTGATTGTTTCTACATGTGTCATGTCTTTACTTTGAAAGCTATTTAGGTATCATATTTATTTTAGACCTTTAAACCAACTAAGATTTGAAAAGTAAGCTCACATTTATGAACAAAAAAGTGTAAGCATTTTCTTAATTGACATTTATGAGAAAGCAAACAATCGCATGTAACCCCCGGTGTGAACCCGACACTGATTCCATTATATCGTGCGGCAGCTGGGGCGTCGTTTTACTCACTTGCCTTGCATAGGCGGGCCAAAGAACATTATAACTACGCTTTTCAATTTTTTTTAATATCATAGTGGCGATAGCATACAGTACCGTCTGATATTAAACGGAAATGGCAAAATAATGCTCCGTGCTTTAAGTCTAACGGTGTCGTAATTGCATTGCCAACCTTTAAATAATGCAAGGATTCACTGTGTTGACAAACTGAGGGATAAATGCACACCACTCACAGTTACTCTATAGGAACATTCTAGAAACTTTACTCACACTCAACAAAAGTGAACCACACCTACATACCTGCAAAGTACGTTAGTACAGTCAGCATCAGAAGTAGCTAAGCGGGTGAGGTGTTCAAAATGACCTACACACGCTCTTATTCTCTTAACAATAAAGTCGTGTCAAGCTCGTTTTGAAAACCCCACCCTCTTAGCTACTTCTGTTACATGCTTTTATTACTGCTGGGTAACACACCAGTTTCAGTGCTTTAATTCAAGCAAGCATAACACTTGGCCCTCACGTGATTGTAAACATAGTTCCCCCTTCTCATCCCACTTTCATACTTTGCGCCTCGTTTCCTCGTCTCCTCATATTTACACATAAACTTTCGCATTTATATTACTTCATTAGCTCGATGGATAGACGCGTCGACATTCGGATGGTCAAGGGAGGTCAATGGATGTGATTGGCTCAGGACCGGGACAAGTGGCGTGCGTACACGAAGAGAGGCTTATGCTTAGCAGTGGGCTAAAAAGGCTGAAATGATGATGAATGATGTGCTAGTCGGATTCTCCAGTCACCAATACTGGTTCTACTGAGATCAAGTCTCGCTTGCACACGTGTAACTTATTGGAATACAGACTGATCCCGGCGTCCGCAGCACGGATCAGTTCCATGCCACAATGTAATCTCAAGCGCCAAGCGAGCTAGTACCCGGCACTGTTATTGGCTGGCCCCAGCTTCGACGGATGTAATGTCGTTACTTCGCTTGAAGTAGTAGACGTAGTTTAGGTACACACGCACCCTGCAAAACGTCTAAAACTTTATAATAGATTCTCACAGGGTGTCAAGTGATAACCGTTTATCTATAACACCAAGAGAAACAGAAACTGGAAGGGATGGTTGTGGTTGCTCCTTTCACTCAAATACATTTTTACTTTTCGTTCGGCGTTCCTGAGAAACGATCGTAATCTTGGCTATAGCCTCTGGCCACCCGATACTGGTTGTACCGAGATATACACACGACGAAGCGAGAGCGTTTGCACACGTATAACTGACAAGATCACAGACTGATCCTGGCTGACGCTGCACGGATCAATTCGGCGATTGCTGGCAGCAATCTCAATTCTCAAGTGCCGTGAACTCGGTGGGAATTTACAAAGTACTGGGACCCATTAGTATATTCAAAATGGTTCCTTTATTTCGGGTAAAAACCGGCCAACTGCATGTCGGGCCATGCTCAGTGTAGGGTTCCGTAGTTGGCAGACTGTTACAGCCGTCCAAAAAGTCGTTTATTAAGGGATATTTTGCGGCACTTATATTATTTTACTATACGGCACCTACGTCATTTTACTATGAGTTTTTGCGTCATAACTCCAAAATGGCTCAACTGATTTTATTCAATATAGTTTTCATTGATAGTACCCATCAGGCCTCACTTTGGTTCCTATGGGTGGCGTTTCTTGGGTTCCTAGTTGACTACGGAACCCTAAAATAGATTTTCTTAAATAACTATAGGAAGGAGATCGTCAATTCTGGGCCACCTGATATAAACCGTATACAGTTTGTACTGCAATATAAAATAAATACTCATTTTATTACTAAAGTAGACAAAATATTGCAAAATAATGAAACGGGAATTAGAAATACTAAATAAATAAACATTATGTTGATTTTTCCGCGATTAAAATACAGCAAGACAAGTTATTAACGTCCTTATGGCATTGACATAAAGTTTAACTTCACCCTGGCCTGAAACGGGATTGTTTTTTGGTTTGACACTGTCAATGTATACCGTTACATAATCTGCGTTTTGATACTGTTCGGTAAGTTAGAACATTGTAATATTAAAATAGTATCTAAGCCTACGAATACGAAAGTTTAAATTAGAAATCGACTATATTAAAACGCCTAAAGATTGAAAATGCTTATTTTGCATTTTTGATCGAAGTTTGAATATTAAAAGTGGGTTTCATAATGGCATAATATCATACTCCTTCGATAACGAAACGCATCTTTTTTTCAATTTTGCAATGTCAGATACTAGTGCTATCGCACTTAACGGAGGTAAACCTTATCCCTTCGCAATAGGTGTTAGGAATGTTCAGTTAATAGTATCAACGATGGTTTGACAGCCGTCTTTGTTTACCGAAATACAGGAACTATAAATACGATCAAAATATGACTTTTTATTATTTCATCATGATTCCCGTTTTGTTTTCAAGTCCGCTTTTGTACATTATCTTTAAAAAATCGGAACTTTTTTTACATTAATATATAAATCATAGGCAAGCACGCTTTCAAATATTGTCCTTGTCAGATTCAAGTTTTAAATGCATGATTTTTCAATTTTCCCATTAGATTTCGCAATATTTTTAACACCATCCTGATCTAGAAATTATGACGATTCTTCAAAGGTAAGAACCATTCCTAAACGGTCCTAAATAATCTGGGCCAGACCACCTAACAAAAATTGACGATCTCCTTTGCAAAATGGTACCTACGTAATATTTTTAGTTCTGGTAAGCGCTATCTAAAGTGTCTTCCATGTGCATTTTACAGAAAAAAGGCCACCTCAACAGCATTGACCAATTGATAAAGTCACGTGGTTTTGTTTATTTACATGCTACAGACTTTCAATATCATCTATTTCGGCCCGACCACGCATGAGAACCGTATGTACCATCAGGTTCAAAATTGCATGGTCAATTTATCAATGAATTCATTCATAAATTGGCCATGCAATTCTGAACCCGATAGTACATTGCGCGAGAAAACTATGGATTGGACTGGATAGTAATATTGTCTTGTTTTTCGCTCTCGGAGGATTTTGAAATATTTAACGTACCAAACTATTAGAGTTCAGGTGTACAAGGTTACGACAGTAATGTAACAAAAGACATTGTCAAAAACTTCCATTAGGTCGAACAACGTACGAGTACAAAAATCCTAGAAAATTAATAGCCGTACATCGTACCGATAATATCAGAAATAAAACTTCGATATCATTTACTGAACGTCTGTGGCAATATTAAATTACAGCAGCTACGCAGTTGAATGAAAAGCTAGGACAGAGTAGAAGATCTAAGAACCTTTTTTCCAATAGCATAATGCAGCTGAACTGTTCAAATTTAAGTTCTATTCAAAGCGGCGTAAGAACAATAAAGAGTGCAAGAACGTGATTATGTAAAGGACAAAGCCGGAGGCGTTTCAAAGTGGATTTTCCTGTTTTGCTTTCGCCTAGCGCCGTTTGGCTTAAGATAAGTTAAGCGCATTATAGGACCGTGAGGTAATTTTGTTTATGGTCTCGGGTTTCCTACAGGTGCTTTGTCTTGTTCGCACATAAATTGCAATAACCTCTGTAGTGCAATCGACTCGTATCCATCGATTCGAGGAACAGAATCTCATACCGATTTAATACCAAAATCACGTCGCTATCGGTCTCGAGGGTAGACTGTAAGTACGTCAACTGAAAGCGTAGCTACGAGAACTCAGAAACTGATATTGATATCAAATTGATGAATATGCTGGGCTTCCTAACAGCATGGATTTTTCTGCTTTTGCGGTAGAAACCCTTGGTCCGTGGGGCCCAGGTGCCCTTAAGATTTTTAAGGAGCTTAAGAAGAGGTTGGTGGAGGCAACAGGTGACCATACTGGCTCATTTCTCGGCCAAAGATTGGGCATCGCCATCCAGAGGGGAAGTGTAGCCAGTATTATGGGCACGCTTCCCGAGGGGAGTGATTTGGGGGACATCTGCGGTCTGGGTAGTTAAATTAGGTTTTTAGTTAAGTTTTTAGTGATATTTGTCTGCCTTGTAAATTTAGATAATTAAAATGTATGGATTATAAGTTAGTTTTAAGTTGGTATCTAGTTGTAATTATTTAGTATATATTGTATTGTTAATGTTTTGACATGTAATGCTGTGTGATGTTTATCAAAATAAATGGGATTTAAATTACAATTGAATTGATTACTGATCCTGATTACTGATCCTGAGGACCCGGAGTATATCCTAAAACTACGGCCAAGACCACTGGGGGATGGGCAGCAGCATCCTCGGAGTGCGGTGGAGATACTGCGATCGCCAACCCGCATGCCAAGCGTGGCGATTACGGCATTCACCCCCCATGATAAGGACCAAAAAACCATGGCCCCGAGTGTCCGGCGACCCCCGGTGCCCTGGTTATGGTAGCGACAAGGGTACTAGCGGGGTCAGGGGTGCTAAGAATCTCCGGCAAAGATCCGGCTACCACCACCGACGACTTCTGGCCCTGGCAACATATAACACGCGTACACTGCGGACCGACGAAAAGATAGTGGAACTGGAGGAAGGATTGAGCAAGTTGCGTTGGGATGTCATAGGGTTAGCTGAAGTCCGAAGAGAGGGGGAGGAAACGATAATCCTTAAGTCCGGCAACTTGCTTTATTTCCGGGACGGCGACCAACAGTCCCAGGGAGGTGTCGGGTTAATCGTCCATAAGTCCCTCGTGAACAACGTGGTGAAGATCGAGAGTGTGTCGACTAGGGTGGCGTACCTTATACTCAGAGTATCCAAGAGGTACTCGTTGAAGGTCATACAGGTGTATGCGCCGACTTCGGCACACTCCGATGACGAGGTGGAGGCTATGTATGAGGATATATCGAAGGCCATGCATAGCTCCAAAACCTACTTCACCGTTGTTATGGGGGACGCGAAACTGGGCAAGAGAGATGGTGAAGAGCTGAGAGTGGGGCAATTTGGATTTGGAAGTCATAACCACCGGGGCCAACTACTGGCTGGCTTCTTGGAGAAGGAGGGACTCTACTTGATGAACTCCTTCTTCAAGAAACGTGAGCACAGGAAGTGTACCTGGATGAGTCCCGACGGTGCAACAAAAAACGAGACTGACTTCATCATGTCGACGAAGAAGCATATATTCAATGATGTCTCTGTGATCAATACGGTTAAAACCGGAAGTGATCACCGTCTGGTGAGAGGCACATTGAATATATGTGTTAAGCTAGAGCGCTCTCGACTAATGAAGTCTACGCTCCGTCCAGCAGCACTTCAAATCCAAAACCCTGAGAGCTTCCAGCTGGAACTCCAAAACCGTTTCGATTGTCTAGGCGGCGATGTGGACGAATTCAACGACGGGTTTGTGGAAGCTGTCCATAGTACTGGGTCTAAGTTTTTTAAGGCCCAGCGGAGCAACAGAACGAAAAGGCTCTCTGACTCCACTCAGAAACTCATCGAGGAAAGGAGAGAAATGGTTCTGCAATCCTCAGCAGATGCGTCATTATACCGGCAGCTCAATAAACGGATCTCTAAGTCCCTTACCCGTGATTTGCGCCAATTCAATACAAAGCGTATTGAAGAGGCCATTGAGCAGAATAAGGGCTCTAAAGTTTTCCCAAGAGATTTGTCTATTGGCCAGAGCCAGCTCGCCAAATTAAAAACTGAGGATGGTAGAATTGTTTCATCCAGACCCGAGCTTCTGGGGGAGATAGAGGACTTTTATGGACAGCTATACACATCAACTAGCAGACCTGAAGTTGATCTGGCGGAAGACCCTAGAGCTAGACTGACCCGACATTATACCGAAGACATCCCGGACATCAGCCTGTACGAGATTAGAATGGCTCTTAAACAGCTCAAAAACAATAAGGCACCTGGTGAAGACGGAATTACAGCCGAACTTCTGAAGGTGGGTGGTAAACCGGTCCTTATGGCCCTTCAGAAGTTGTTCGACTCCGTTTTACTAGAAGGGAGAACGCCTAAGGCATGGAACAGAGGTGTGGTCGTATTGTTCTTCAAAAAGGGTGATAACGCGTTACTGAAGAACTACCGACCCATTTCACTTCTGAGCCATGTCTATAAGCTGTTTTCAAGAGTCATTACGAACCGTCTCGCACGCAGGCTAGATGACTTCCAGCCTCCCGAAAAAGCCGGTTTCCGAAGAGGCTTTAGTACCGTAGACCACATCCATACGCTCCGTTAGGTTATACAGAAGACTGAGGAGTATAACCTGCCCCTCTCCTTAGCGTTCGTGGACTACGAGAAAGCCTTTGACTCGATCGAAACCTGGGCTGTACTACAATCTCTCCAGAGGTGCCAAGTGGACTATCGCTATATCGAAGTGCTGAAGTGTTTGTACGAGAACGCCACTATGTCAGTCCGACTCCAGGACCAGAACTCGAAGCCTATTCCGTTGCAGCGGGGAGTCAGGCAAGGAGATGTTATTTCTCCTAAACTGTTTACCGCTGCACTGGAGGATGTTTTCAAGACTCTGGACTGGAGAAGGCTAGGCATCAACATAAACGGCGAGTACATCACTCACCTTCGGTTTGCTGACGACATAGTAGTCTTGGCTGAGACCATGCAGGATTTGAGTACGATGCTCGATGACCTCAGTAAAGCCTCCGAGTGAGTTGGTCTAAAGATGAACATGGACAAGACGAAGATCATGTCAAATACCCATGTAGCACCAACTCCCGTTACAATCGGAGACTTTACACTCGAAGTTGTGGACGATTATATATACTTAGGACATACTGTCCAGTTAGGTAGATCCAACTTCGAGAAAGAGGTCAATCGACGAATCCGACTCGGTTGGGCAGCGTTCGGGAAGCTACGGTACATCTTTTTGCCCAATATTCCGCAGTGTCTCAAGACGAAAGTCTTTGACCAGTGTGTGTTGCCAGTGATGACATATGGTACTGAAACGTGGTCGCTTACAATTGGCCTCATAAGAAAGCTCAAAGTCACCTAAAGGGCAATGGAGAGGGCTATGGTTGGAGTCTCTCTGCGTGATCGCATCAGAAATGAGGCCATCCGCAGCAGAACCAAAGTAACCGATATAGCCCTCCGAATCGCTAAACTAAAGTGGCAGTGGGCGGGGCACATTGCTCGTAGAACCGATGGCCGTTGGGGCGGAAAGGTTCTCGAGTGGCGACCACGAACCGGAAGGCGCAGCGTGGGTAGACCCCCCGCAAGGTGGACTGATGACCTGGTGAAGGTCACGGGAGTCCGCTGGATGCAGGTGGCGCAGGACCGGTCATTGTGGCACTCTTTGGGGGAGGCCTATGTCCAGCAGTGGACGTCTTTCGGCTGATATGATGGTGATGATGATGACTGATCGGTTACAATGTATACAATAATGTGGCGACAGGAAACATTTATTCTTCATTATTATTATATCGTTCCGAACTTTAAACTAGAACTAATAAAATGTATTTAAGTAAATTTTGTATGTTTTCTCTATAAATTTAACACGATATTACAATGGTCAAACACAATTAAGTATTCAATCACATTTGCTAGTTTTGCCAAGACCAAATCCAAAAACAATATTGCGTCTGCTTAAGTATTCCACGCCCACATAGATCGTCGGGGCGGCGATAATTGTAGAATTGATGTTATATTTTACGTGTTCCACATTCGTTCTAATCCTGAAACCTAGATGAATAGGATCGGGACCGCGTCCTGTTTTAAACGGATGAATGTGACGGGACATCAAATGTCCTTAAAGCACGGCTTATCTTAGAAAAGCGGGTACACGAAAAGTGATGTCGAGGGAAGTGATGTTCGCCTAATAATGACTCTCGGCCGAGGATAACGGCAGGCCTGAGGGTCTGCTACGGCACAAGACGTGGTTGAACTAGGTTTATTAATGGACTCATCAATCGAGTCTTTAGAGACCTTTTTATTAGGACTCGACTCAGCGTCGACTTTAGGCGAGCAAACAAAGTTCTTTTAAACATTTTAGAGATTTGGATCTGCTGTGGCATGGCATTCAAAGTCGTGGCTAAAGATAAAGAATATAGATTTTCTACATGCCAATTCAATAGCCACAATTTTCCTGAAACATAATTTCTAATTCTTAAAATTGATGGCAGTCCTTTAATCAGAGTCTTTTTGTGTCATACTTTGAAAAGGCTCGACTTACATCAAAATTAAGAAGAAGTTTCTAAGCGTAGCCTCGTAAAATTGGGTCTTAGTCGTCTTAGACTCAAGACGATTCAAGTTCCTAATATCTCGAAATCTCGAACCGAATACTTGGACATGGAACGAGGAATGCCATGTCTTGTGAATGCAACACTAAAGCGCACTTTAGTCGACATGCCCACATTTTAAACAGATATGTCACATGGTTCCCTTTCTTTCCCCATATGAAAATGCTGATCAATATCCTCATAATGGGCGATACTTCGTTTTTATCAGATTAGTAAAATCTTGCGATTGTCTTAGTGTGATTTTTGGGAAAACGATTTTAAAATTCGCCATTTTGCATCTTATGGGCTTAAAAACGTATCACTAATAATGGAAAAAAGTATTCTCATTTATATTTTTTCTTCCAATATGGCTGAAAAAAAGATAAATTGACGAAAACGACGGTTAATATTTTCTGACGTGAATAAAAGGAGTTATAGATTTTAAAATCTCAATTTATAAGCCAATAATGGTTATGCTCTGGTTTTGTGGTTTCGATACAATCACGGAGCCCCGCCCGTTGTGAAATTTGGTATCTCGCTCGCTTTTTTGTCGCACGCGAGAAGCAATGCTATACTAGCTGTTTCACTACGAAAGCAAAATCAAATCTAGTCCACAGTTTAATGCTGTTTAAGTTCCAATTGGCCTCATTTATATTACGTTACTTTCTAATAAGGGAAATTACAAAAAACGATAGGGTAACCTAATTTTGAACTAAGAAACGAAGTGGATGGGACGTTACGGGCAGTTTAGAAGAAATGGTTTATTTTAGTTGAGCCCACAGCAAACACAAAGGAGTGCGGCGCACCGTTCCCTTTGACTGCGCCGTGCCTTCGGGTGTATGGTTAATTATTCATCTCAGGGCTTAATCTGGCCATAGTTCTGTGTGGGCACAGCGGAAAGCTGCCTAGTGTTGTTGTGGTTAACGAAAATTTTATCTTAGATGATATTACTTATTAAGGTTTCATTAAGTCACCCGCCTTTAACGCATTAAAATAAAGTAGAAAAAAAAACAAGTTTTAAAGGATGGATGGAAAGAAAAATAACGTAATGTAGCCAAATAAGTTTTTGAATAATAAATATTTATCTATATATCTATCTATCTTAGTTACACTACCTACCAACACAAAGAATACTAGGATCGTTTAGGCTTATACTGTAGAGAAAATAAGCTTGATCTTAACCCTTCTAAATGCCAGGTAGTTACTTTCACACGTCAGCGTTCACCGATTACTTCTGTTTATGCTATAAATAATCAATATTTAGTAAGAGTATCTTTCCTAAGAGATCTTGGCGTAATACATGATTCTAAATTATTATTTGACTCTCATGTTGATAGCATTGTGGCGAGTGCTTCAAAGTCTCTTGGATTCATAATGCGCAGCTCTTTTGATTTTACGCAGGCTAAAACCTTTAAGATCCTATATTGTTCATTTGTAAGCAGCAAACTTGAGTACGCCTCCCAGATCTGGAACCCTTGTTACAACGTCTATATAGATAGGATTGAGCGGATACAAAGAAAATTTATTAAGTTTCTTTGTTTTAAATTACATGTCCCATACAATTCATTAAATTATATTAGCGTATGCAAAAAACACCATCTGTTGCCCTTGTCACAGCGTCGGGAAATTGCTGACATTGTATACTTTTTAAAAATTACTAATGGCAGCATTGACTGTCCACAACTGCTTAGTAGTATTAAGTTCAATACTCCCATGAGGGTTAAAAGGTATTATCCCCCTATTTCTGTTACCTTTGCATCCTCAAATTATAGACGTAACAGCTTCCTGATTCGCGCGGGTAGTTCAATTAACAGACTGTCAAGAGAGTACGATATTGATGTGTTTAATATAAATACACAATCTATACGGAGTACTCTAACGCGTAAATACTTTGAGTGAGCTTGCCCATGCTAATTAGTTTTTCACGATTTTTCATGATTGTTGTCTTCATTACTTTTTTTTTGTAATTGTTTGTTTTTCTTACTAATAATGATGTATGTACTTGCTAAGTCTACGCATATTTGTACACTATATTAATATTTAGTGAAGTTAATTTCTATAAGGTTTCTATCTGTGAGAACCTATAATTGGCCTCCAATTTATATATCTGTTGTCAACATGTTGTATGTGCTGTTGGTTTTCCAATAAATAAAATAATAAAAAATAATCATTATGAACACCTTAACTGGATAACTATTTCTGCTGTTCACTATGTATATATGGTTATACTTACGGAGCATTGGGACTATTAAGAGATATAAAGCTTAGGGTATTGACACAGAATAAATAATAGTATTTCATACAGAATGGCCACGCTCCACCCCGCCCCGATCGAAATTACCTCACCCCGCGGCGGCTGATTGGTAGGGAACTAGTAGGCTAATCCGTCAGGTTGGCAGCGCATCGATAAAAAGCAAAATGTCGGTGTACTGTCAACCGTCATTTACGACAGCGGGAACAGCGCCCTAAGATGCACGCACACATTGAAGCGTGTACAGATGTGCCATGCACACAAAGGCGCTCAAACGAGTTTTGTAGTATGACGTGTCCGCCCTGTGTTATTGGTAAAGATTACACGTCGGAAATGACCAATACCCTTTAAACTACATATTACCTAATAGTCCTAATGCTCCGAAATCTGGAATCATACAGTAGTGTAACAAGTTTCTGTGACAACTTTTAATAATGTCTTGTTATTTTTGAACACCTTTTCCGTACAACTATTTTTAGGGTTCCGTACCTCGAAAGGAAAAAACGGAACCCTTATAGGATCACTTTGTTGTCCGTCCGTTCGTCCGTCCGTCCGTCTGTCAAGACCCTTTTTCTCGGGAACGCGTGGAGGTATCAAGCTGAAATTTATATTAAATACTCAGGTCTACTGTCCCTTTGAGCCGTGAAAAAATCAAACTTCTAAGCCAACGTAATCAAAAGATACAGCCGTTTATGCCCGCAAATTTCCGCAAATTTTAGAAACTCGCAAGGGAATCAAAACCTATAGGGTACTTCCCGTGAACTCAGAATCTTGAAATTTGGTACGAAGCAACGTCTTATGGCACATATAAAGGAAAAATTGCGAAAACCTTAAATTTTTAGTTACATCATATAATAAAATATTTTTAATAATTTTAAAGTTACTACCCCTATATACCTACAGGTTTGTACGGAACCCTCGGTGCGCGAGTCCGACTCGCACTTGGCCGGTTTTTTTCTCTTACTTGTGATTCTTGGAAACTTCACAGTGCAGCGAAGTTAGTTAAATGAAAATATTCTGTTCCAAGAACGGTTTGCTTGATAATAAGTAAATTGCTTTAGTGTGAAAAGGGAATCGAAGGAACATGGCAATAAAGAAAAATCCCCTCGAGAGCCGTCCGTCCAGTTTTTGCAATGAAATACAAAATGTATTATTTTACCTTAAGATATTTACCTTTTTAAAGTTATTGTAAAGGGTTTATGTTTTGGTTTCAAACCGGAGATCTAACGAGTATATATCATGTATGAAAATAGGTATTTACACTTTACTACAACTTTGGTCTAGCTTTTATGGTTCTGAGTAAGTACTAATAAATATATTTATGAAAACATATTTAGATGTCATATACATAGGAAAAAATACAATTAATATAATATTTATTAAAATAATTTGATTCGTTCTTCAGTTATATTTATAAAAGTTTAAATAAAATAACAAAATATAGTGCAAATATGGGTTAATTGCATTTTTTTTGTGCCCCAGGTAAGGCTTTTATCTTTTTTTTCTTAATAAATTCACTTGTTTATTTACACAAATTACGATAAAGTAAATTATTTACACAATTCACATACTATGTTAAAAAAATTACAGATTGAATAAAATTCATTTAATTTCTGAATTTAAATAATAAGCATCCTGAATAAAAATAAAAATATAACAAAAACATTAAAAGACAGATAAAATTATTTGAAATAAACAAATGAGTAGATAATAGCTAAGGTAAATTGCCGATTACTGGCCACCTTCCAGTTACTAGCCGAATCCTAAAATTGCGAAATAAAGCAAAGATCTAGATACAATTTATAAATTCTAACTACTTACATATAATAGGGTGTCCCTTACATTGTGATTTTGAGAAATTAACAACGCCTCCCCTAAATATATTTCGTTTACCCCAAAATACTCTACAAAAAAATTCAGCCCAAATCTGTAACTGTAACCCGTGCCGACTTTTATCCGATTTTCCCATACAAAGTAGGAAAATGACCAAAAAAATTTTGTTTATCTTATTTTTTATTTTCATATCATCAGTCCATCCTAACTCCTGTATGAACGTTATTTTATATAAAAAAAACCTCGTAACTCGGGTTAGAGTTACAGGAATGTCATGATTTTTTTTTGTAGAATATTTTGGGGTAAAACGACTACATTTAGGGGGTATACGTAATTTTTCAAAGTCGCAATATAAGGGACACCCTAACTATAATTATAAGTACATATGAAATATACTTACTTACAAATAGTAAAGTAAATTAGGACGAAAGTGGTGGCCGCGATTTACCCTATTAATGCTTTCAACATAGTCACTCAGTCGTCTTGACTCTTGTCATTCTGAACTGGTGTAATGTTCGTTTGTTTAAGACACATTTTGGTACATTTGTAAAGCGGTGCTTTATTCCAATTTCTAATTGCTTCGGGTATTTTATTGGAGACTTTGGCATCCATTAAGTACTCTTAGATAATTCTCTGTTAAGACAGACAGGTTACATAAGTGTAACCTGTGCAAAGGTATCCACATTTTATATTCGGGTAATTTTCGTACCCCAAGTGAAACGATAAATAATATTATGCAGGGTAACAAAGGTGTTTTGGCGCGCTTTCAGTATAGTAGTTACTCGAACTCTACCGCCTGTCACAACCATTTAAGTCCTTGACTGTACTATAGTTTATTCAACAAGCAAGTAACAGTAGGTAGATTAAAAAGTAGACAACTTAGACGAGGCACGCTAGCTGTTTGCCAAGCAGCAGTGAGCAAAGACCGTTCCATCAAAAAGTAAATAACACTTAATACCGGGGTAATTTCAGTTTCTGCCGCAAGAGACCTCGTCCGGAGCTGTAGGGGATTCTAATAGCTTGGCGAGCAATCGTATTTAAGCTAGGTACTTAAAATATGACCACGACATACTGATTATGATTACATAATATTTGTGACTATCAACGATTTTATGCTGGTTTATCGTAAATAACCAAGTTTGATAAATGACATTCAACAAGGGAGAATTATTCGCCTCTGATAACCATGGCGAATATTTGTTTCGTTGAAGAAAACCAGTTAGCGTAGGTATAGTTACACTATATGTAGACGACATTATGTTTACTTACTCTCGTTACAATCGTAAATTTTTACATGGTCACCAATTTTCTTTTTTTTTCTTTTTATGTAGCTTTCATTTTCCTCTATTATGTTTTGTGTTGATGGGATAACTTTTGGTCCATTTGTCATGCGAATAGGTAAAGACGCCTATAAATAATTATAATACCTATAATGTAGGTAATCCGAGATCACTCAACACTCTTCCGAGTGACACGAACATTCGCTTACTCTCGAAAAGCAATGAAAATAGCGCCTAAGGTTAGTGAAAATAAATTACCAGGATATTTTCTCATTGTGCGCCTTGCTTTGTCGGACGAATCATTTTCGCCATCTTAACAAAAACACCTAAACATAGAATATAATATTGTATTCGATCTTATTCCTGTAATCAATACGTGGCCTAATGGCAAAGTGGTTTACGTAAGGGTCTGATATTTCTTACGTAATAAAATGGTGTGACACGGAGGCGGATTTTATTAAGACTCGCTTTGCAGTTTTTTTATTAATTTTTTTTATTTAATTTTTTTTATTTATTTTTACCAATAAAAACATATACATAATATAAATGCATAATTTCGCCAAACTGTAGAACAGTTAATTGAATATGTGTTTTCCAAAGCTGAAATTTGTAACTTGGAGACTAGTGATTTATATGGTGTTTTAGTATCTGGAATAGTTACAGACTATTCATGAATTGACTGAAGAAAATTCCATAAAATATTTTACGTGTAGGCGTTCGCCCTTCCTGGCCGGTAAATAGAGATTATCTGGTAATCTAATTGAATAATGTTTTAATTTATACGACAATGTATATCGGTAAATGAAATTACCGTCTTTTTCAGACTAGTATCATATTGGGGCAGTCATATGGAACTTCATTAGGGATGACATACATTGAATAATTTTGTAATTGTATTCATAATGGCCTCTTTTTTCCCTACATTGGTCACAACCACCGATATGTTATATAGAACGGGATACACAACTAGCCCAAAAAAATGGTCTCACAACAGTGCTGTAAGAACTCGTAGAGCAGTTTCTCTGACACTCTTATTACGGTATAAGACTGAACGGTTACAAACTTTCACGAGCCATATTTTCGGTAAATCTTGTTTGACACTGTACAGTCACCGGCAATAGTATCTTCCTACACGAAGGCCGCAAACATATGTGACACGCTCCTTTGGCCCTACAAGTAAGAGCGTGTCACATATTTTTGCGGCCTTCGTGTAGGAAGATACTATTGCCGGTGACTGTACCTCTACTATATTCTTACTCAAAGGTCGCAACGTCAAAGCAGCTGTCCATAATATAAGAGAGCAATTAACAAATATATCTAGCCGCGATGTTAGTTAGTTAGTTAATTCTAATCGCGGCTTAGTAAAATAAAATTTCATATTTGTATTGTTTTGTTTGTAATAGTCACAGATAACCTCAACCACTAGATAGATCATAAGTACAACTCGAGGTCACCACACATCAGCGCTCCCGTACTAATTTAGTATGAGAGCGCGACCGCAAATTTCATTTGAGTTAACGTTTTTGGTCATTACTCATGTGAATTAAAAATATCCACAAAAATCAAGTTAGAGGGGTGAACCTGGGTTGTTATACTACAAAATGGTGTAGAATACTATTGAAATGTGCTGTTCGAATCGTAGAAATTTTCGAATAAAATTACGCTTATGTGTGGTGACCTCTTGCTCCTTGTAAAAGCTTAATAGTTACCTGACTGCAGGCACCTCCAGTATGTCCCATTCAACGGACATGTAAAACTCGGAAAGGTCCACTCCAACGGACACCACGTTGCTTCCCGCTTGCTCGTCCATATGCCTCAAGTCCACCTGCCATCATATCACACACATTTTATATCGTGTACCGGGAAACAGGCGCTATGTATTTTGTGTGAACAGAATGGATCTACTTTTTCTAAGTTATTCGTAAAGTTTAGCCAATTTTAGTAAATATGTCAGGAATGCAATTAATATTTAATAAGTACATTTCTGATTGAATGATAATTTTGATCAACAGCTAATACTTAGAAATGTATTAATAGGAAAAATAAACATTTTTTTTAGAATTAGATACTCTCTGTTTATTAAACACTGAAAGCTTTATTTTAATATTAAATAATATGAAATGCACGTAGAGCAAATATATTTTCAGGTACAAGAATAGGTCCTGCAATCAGCTGGGAGTAGGTTAGCAGATGAGTTGTTCAATTGAACATCTCACCCGCCTATTTAAGTTAACAATATTATTGCTCCATTGCATGACTGTTATTATATTTATTATTATCACTATTCTAGTTTAAATATGATCATCAACACGTCCTATTTAGTTTCAGTTTATTTATCCGATACATGCACCCTGTCACACAATGTGTACAATCTCTAAACCTAAAATAAAACACTTTTCAAATAGGTATTTCAATACTCGTATGCTGTACACTGGGTTCCAAGTGCAGCTAAGCAGCTAGCACGAGCAACTAACGTATTTAAGTGTAAAAACGTATTCAAGGTGACCTTCCAAGAAATTCTCTAACCACATACCACAGAGTGTGCCAAGTGGGATGTACCTGTCTCAACAAAATTAAAAAAACGTGGATAAAAAGTTGTAATATTCGCTCAATACATCATCAACCATAAACACAGAGGAGCCAATGTCAAAAACATCAATATTCCGAATCATGCGAAGTAGTGACAACGCGTAAAACACAGAGAACACCGAAAAAACATTAGGTTTGGTTTGGAGACGCCGTGTGAGTTAAAGGATGGAGTCGGCCTCTACTCGTCGTTAGGAAGTTACCGTCTCGCGCACTGGACAACGTTATATTTACATGGTAATGCGCAAATGCGTGCGATCCACAACAAATCTGTAAAGGACATCGGGAGCGCCGGCTCCGTCGCGTGTGTGTGTCGCGCGGGGCGGGCGCCGGTCGGCGGCGCGCGCTCTGCGCCGCGTGCCACCACTCACATGTCGTTTGTACCACCGTGCAGCGAGCAGCGAGCGTCACAACTATACGCAAACACGAGTGTTGGCACCAGGCGCAAGTTTCATTAAGTGGAGCATGCAACGGACGTCGCCGCGGTTCAAGCGAGTCTTCACCCCGTTCTCGCTTCAACCGCCGCGCCGATCATTCTAGGAGTCTTAACATCTAGATATCGCACTATGGACTGTGTCTGGATCGAGTAGGATTACTTGTTTCGGAATGATCAGGTATCATGCAATGAACGACGAGAGACACCGAATTCTTATAGCCACTACGATGTCGCTAAGAGGGAAAGGTATAAAATATGCAACGTGATGACTGTTTTATGCTCGGAAGTGTAAGATTGAACGTTTAGTGTGAACGTCACATCAGATTAATTCACGTGCTGTGCTTTTAACCTGTTCGCGTGTAGGTATCGTGTGAAGCTGTGTCAGAGCCGTGTCCGCGTTCCGGGCGGGCGGCCGCCGTGATCGGGAATGCAAGTGGGTGGAGTGAAGCCGGAGACATGCGGTGAGTCGAGTGTACATCGATCGTGGGGAGCATGCAGCAAGCGTCGTCGAGGACGTGTACCAGTGTGTGTGTGTGTGGCGCGAGCGGAGCCAGCTAGGGGAGGGTGCTCCCGGCACGTCCTGCGGCGCGGCGAGCCCTGCCGGTCTGACGCGAGCCCGGCCCCGCTGTTGCTCCCGGGGCAGCTCGCGGTCGCGGCAAGACGCACGCGGGGACGGTATGTGTCGGGAAGAACGGATCGAGTGAAGTTTTTGCATCCCATATCACCTGGCAGTCAGAATTTTATACCTTTCCGTGTCGAACGAGGGAGGCCGATCGATCTAGTGGAACCGGCCGAGGATAATCTGGAGCATTCGTGGTCACGCACGTTGACATACCGCTACTCCACATACTTTAAAACATCATTACATCACCATCGCAATAAGAAAATAAACTTGCAACATGTCAGAACTAAAGGAGGGAGCTGCGGGCGGGGAGCGGGCGATATAGACGCGCGCTCTACGCCTCTACGCTAGCGCCGTCTTACAGTCAATATGTAAAAGTGAGTAAAACATACCACATGGACAGAAAAGTAATGATAATTACACGACGAATTACGTTCGAGCCAACAAGCTATTGCATGGACATCGGCCGACGCGGGGCCCTACGGCTACGGCCCGCGCTCGGTCCAAGCAGCCTACAGCGGGCGTCACCTTGAAGCCGTCATACGTCCAGCTGCCTAACTTAAGCACACAGGTTTGCACGTCGTAAGGAAAGAACTCGACGTCGATCGAGCAGGAGGACTTATAGACGGCGGGCGGCTGCCACACCACCATGCCGTTGTAGTACACGGTGGCCTTGGTCATCAGCGTCACCTCGTAGTTGCCGTCGGCGCTGCGGACAAACAGAGCGGTCAGCGAGAGCGGTGGGGGCTCCGCGCAATTACCTTGAATCCGTCGTACGTCCAGCTACCGAACTTAAGAACGCACGTTTGCTCGTCGAACGGAAAATATTCCACGTCTATTTCACAGGAAGACTTGTAAATGGCGGGTGGTTTCCATTCGACCAGCCCCTGGTGGTAGATGGTCGCCTTGGTCGCCAACGTTACCTCGAAGTTGCCGTCAGCACTGCAATGTTAACGCACATTTACAAGCCGGCTCGCGGCTCCTAACTTTGCCTCTGGGTGTCGTGTCGGCAACTGCATACAGGTTGCTAGGTACTGCGTATGTGTGTACGTCGGCTACCGCGCGTCTGGCGTGGCCCGCCACGACCAGACCAGCTCTTAGCGGTGCCTATACGCTACTTACAATAAAATCAACGTGTAAGTAAGTGCGAGTAAGTATTTAGCAACAAGATAATTTTGATTATTTTAACTAAGAAAAAAACAATTGATGACGAAAATCGTGGCATGTGTAAACAGGTGTACCGAGTATTTGTAGTACAAAAGTGTATACGTCTTTTTTTTGAGAGCGATGAAAATGCATTTCATATTTTTGTAAAGATGAGCCCCCATTCAAAAATAAATTACTATTCGGAGCGATTTCATTGTCATTTTTATACCGTTTAATTAGTCGTTTACATTTATTTTTTCATTTAAATTCAGCCTCTCAATTGTGTTCACCGTCAGGTCGTTGAGTGCGCTCCATTGTGCCGAGGCGATCATTATTCCGACTCCAACTTTATCGCGAACGCTTAGAACTTTCAATGCGGTGATAAATAAAGTGGAAGGTAGGTACGCAAATTTGAAGCGGACTGGATAAAGCATAAGACGAAGTATTCTTTGAGAACGGAGATCCAACCGCGCTTTGGATGAATCTGTCGCACCGCATAAGATATTCACGCCGACACGAATTTATCGGCTCGGTTTTAGACGGCGTGCGTTCCGATCTATCAATTATTCTCACAAGAAAACAAAGCTAGTTACACCACACAACATAAGGCACACTTACATGCAATAACATTTAGGTAAGAGGTATCGTTTTAACACAATTTATTTATCAATGATTTCATTTTATACACCAACGTACAAAGAAAAATCAAGTCACGTAACTACATGAACGTGAAAATGAGAGAGAAATGGAATGAAAATGGGAATGAAGGTTAGAAAATTGCTGTTTGGAAGAAATGAGGAGGTCGTCGGTTGTAGTGGTGCCCCGGGGTGAGTAGGGAAGGGTGATCGCGGCAAAAAGGTGCGCCTTAGATGAGAGGCGCGCACAGGTTGCGGGCCAGGATCGTAAATGAGTAATGCCTGCTGTCCGGACCATTTATCAACGTCCGACGCTTCAAGGTAGAGAACAAAATTAATGCGAACGCTATAATTCAACTGTGACACTTCGATAGAAGCTTTCGTACATGAATTTCTACCAGAATTTTTCTAAAGGAAATCTATTATTTAGAAAACGGTCCAATTGTTGCATTTTTTACGATACCGTTTAGGGAAGTTATTTTGCAAATATTAAAATATTTACCTATTTATCCAAAGTTATTCAATCCTTTTCATGCAAAAGATGGTCTACCGCGGTTACTGTGCAGTTTATCACATTGTTCAAATCACTTTTTAAATCTGTAAATAGCTTTGTAAGTCCAATTTTCACTCTTCCGAATATTATTGAAACCCCTTCCGAAAAATTGGGGTCGCCTATAACCTAAAAAATACAAGGACATGATTTCGTATGCGATTTTACTCAAAGTTTTAGCTAGGACAGTAAGACAATACCTATACGTACGTTTGTAAACTGAAGCATAAGAACAAGAGATAGAAAAAATAAAACGTATGTTACGGATTTCATAATATCGGTAATCAATAGCACGAGTGGAGTGTTTCGAGTAGATGGGTAAGCACGACTACAGTCTGTTATTGCGAGTTCTCGATGGAACCTTTTGTTTGCTCGGTAAATATTTAACAACGGAACGGCAGACGGCACTGTATCGCTAAACGTGCTCTAATTACATAAGTTAGATGTCAGAATTTAATACATCCCGCGAACCGCTTCAAAGTTCTAAGCAGCCTTAATTATTCCGCGGGGACCACCACTTCTGTTAAATTTTGCTGTCATTATTAAGCAGTAAGTCAAATCCTAGACGAAGTAAATGGTTAGAAAATTTCATCGAAATTCGAAACCCTTGGAATATCGGAGTTATTGTTTTTACTAGACTAGATAATTTATGCGTTGGAAAGACAAATTACGCAGATAGTGGCTTTGTTGTTAGACGATCTATTCAGTATTCGGGACTCTAATCGAGTTCGTATGAAAAATATGATTTATAAAAAGGTATTGAGGGTTCAGAGTGGCGTTCTTGCTCTCAGCGGGCCACCGCCATGTATAAATTCAACCCCAATTTTTTTTTTTGACTAAACAATGCATCTCTACTTTTTGCATAGACAGTTTCAACCCCCAGTGGCCATGTAGGTATGTTTCTCTTAAATGGTGTTGTATTGTACGCGGTACGCGGTACATGGAAGGGTATAATGTAACGGGTGTGTCGGGGTGTTGGTGTGAAATCAACATTATGTAGGTAAATTAAGCTAAAAATGTTTTCGAACTAAGTGTTACATATGATATACGAAAAAAAATTCACTTCTGTATTAGTTATATTTATAGTATTATTTTTGGTCAAGCACCGATGCATTATGGTTTTTTTGGCAGATGTCTACAAAATTTAAATATTAAAATAATTTAATGTAGTGACAGCTTTAAAACACAGTGGTCAGAATCTTTGTAAATTTTATAATAATAATATTAAATAATACAAGATTATCTTGTGTTATTTGTGTTTAAATAAGATTTGACCCCTATTTAAAAGCCAACAAATAACAACAACTGATATATATATAACGATATAACTAACTGATACTCCAATATGATCCGTCAAGCGTTTCAGTGACACTGTAGATAAACGCCTGAATCATAATTTGTTTGAATATATTTTGATGCAACCCCAGGACATTTCCAACACAACTCCAATACCTTGCATATAGATTAGAATTACATCATATGTTAAACGTATTTTAAAGTTAGAATACCATCCCAGAGCCTTGAAGATGTTCTGAAGGGCAAACTTAGAATAAATCCAAGATCTGAAACAGGGGCGGGGGTGGTGGCTTGCTTAGATTTTAGATAGGCTCTTAAACAATCCTTTATTTAAATCGAATAGAAGATCTGCTTAATATCACCCGCTGGGATGAAACCATATGAGCTACAAACCTTAAGTAAGTATGAAATATTACCTTTCTAAAGACAAGTATACCAATTTCTCGTAAAGGAAGTTTTACGCGTACATTTTATTCGTAACCGTGGCACATGGTCGTACCTGTACCTACATCTACACGTTCAAGTACCACTTATCGTAAGTCATCCCGCATTTATATGGCTCTCATGTCAGATAAACGTACACCTTGAAGGTGAGGTTATACCGCGAATTACGAAATTCGGTGGCGGGGTCGGACAAGCGGAGGTTACCGCTTTCTGGAATATTCCACGTGTCGATGAAACGTCGATAGCTTTATATGTAAATTTGTGTTTACGCTTTTAGCGCCGGGAGATTAACTTCAATTTAAAGGTATTTCAGCTACGACACATTCCCACGATCGATGCCGGCAGCATATGTTGCTAAACAGGTACGGTGTTCAAAAATATCTTGGCACGGCTTTAGTTATAAGATTATTAGAGTGTGACAAAAATAGTGGTGATCCGTTTAAGGGCATAATTGGTATAGTATTTCGTATAGAAAGTAGGGAAAAAAACCGGCCAAGTGCGAGTCAGACTCGTAAGTAACTTCAAAATTATTTAAAAAAAATTATATGATGTAACAAAAAATTTACGGTCTTCGCAATTTTTCCTTTATTTGTGCTGTAAAACGTTGCTTCGTACCAAATTTCAAGATTCTGAGTTCACGGGAAGTACCCGGTTTTGATTCCCTTGCGAGTTTCGAAAATTTGCGGCATAAACGGCTGTATCTTTTGATTGCGTTGGCTTAGAAGTTTGATTTTTTCACAGCTCCAAGGGACAGTAGACCTGAGTATTTGATATAAATTTCAGCTTGATACCTCTATGCGTTCCTGAGAAAAAGGGTCTTGACAGACAGACAGACAAACGGACAACAAAGTGATCCTATAAGGGTTCCGTTTTTTTCTTTCAAGGTACGGAACCCTAAAAAACATTTTTTTTTCGCGTAAAATTTATTTTCTTTGTTTTTCATATTTAGAATACGATACCAATTAGCCCTTAAACGGATCACCGGCATGTTTGTTACATTCTGTATGTGTGCGTATAGATCATTTTGAATACCTCGGAAGCTGAAGCTACTTCTGCTGTTGACTGTTCTTTGTATTATTTTTGTACATTAAATATAACAAAGGACTGAAGGCCAGTTCCTCGTTCTTTTGTGAACATCTTTATCTTTGATATTTTATGAAGAATGCTATTTGTACAAACAAAATTTATCAAGATGGCGAAGCACATGACTAAAAGAACAGTTCGGGTTCGATTCGAGCGTTTATCCGTAATAACTTGCATGTTTTTTTTAAAAGGAAAAATTAATTTACTTTTAATGATATTATCTGGTAGAATTATAATAAAACCTTTACTCAAGAACTGAAAATGTGTACACGATAGTAAAACGGAGGAAATCCCCGAATGATGACAAAGTACAGACAACGTAAAGAAATGTTAATAATTTTGCGCCAAAATACAAAAGTATTTGTGCAAAATTGTAAACATATTTTTGACGTACTACACAATCTGCGCGGATCAGTATGTCTCGTGTAAATGTTTCCGGCTGTCAGCTATCAGCTCCCACGTCCCCATAACAGCGTTTAACGCTTAGCATGACACATTGGTAGCTTTTATTCTTTACAGTGGACGTTCTCTGATAAAGGTGGGACCAAAATATAGAGTGGCATGCAGACTTCAGTTTATCGTAACGAGTAATGTTACTTGTCTTATCATGTAAACAAACACTTCTCAACGAAATTATCACACTTTTCTCATGAATTATTACTCAAAATGTTGTTGTATACTTAGAGAAACTCACAAAGTATTGATTTCGACCAAGTAACCACTGAGAAATATCATTTCAAATAAATTTTTCTTCAATAATCGAAGTAAAAAGTAACTGACATTACGATGTCTAGATTGACAAGCGTTTGTTTACATAATAAGACAAGTAAGGATGGACAGACTATACTTACAGTAGCCGGTTACGGAATATAGTGGACGTTCAGGTCCATGGTTGTTTAAAAGCGATTGCATACAATCTCAACTAATTTGTCCCCTCTGTTTTCTCGTGACTATATCGTCAACGTATCGTCCACGGTAAAATATAAAACTGACTATTAGATTTTCTTATTAATAAAAATAAAAAGTTTTCGCGACTACACGAGCGTGAAATATCAGTTGTTTTTGAAGCGCCCCTCCAAGTGTGAAATGGTTTTCCGAGCTTAATGAGCGATCAATACTTTAAATGAGTTAACATCCTTTTGTTTTTTAGTCAAATTAACTTAGGCAATAACACGAGCAATGAAACAATTAATTAAATGTTGAAATTTGCGCTAATTGGTTTTCCCGTTTCTGCTTTCAGAATTTTCATCTTCGACGGTAATGTTGAACGCGAATCAAGTTGAAATTACTTGATGGGATCAATTTAAAGTTGACAGTTACGATTGCTACAGTAATTTTAACTGAGTTAAAAGTTTTATCAAATTATGACTTACTGACGGCATTGATTATCATGCTTGTGATACTTATTAGATTTTTTTTAAATAATATTTATCTACAGTATTTTTTGTTGTAAAATGTAGTCTGCCATTCGTAAAGATATATGTATTTTAAATACAGTCAACAGTAAAAGTAGTAAAGCGGGCGAGGTTTTTATACCAAGACGGTGGCAAAGAAAGTACCGTATGGACGCCTGCAACTCTTGAGGTGTCATATGCGCGTTGCCGACCCTTTAATATAAAGGAAAATTCACTGGTAATAGCAATGGCGCGTAGTTACAGTGTACGAAAGGCAACCAGATGGCTCGCGGTATTTGAGCTCCCGAAGTGTTGTGGAACCGCCCTGTGCAACCCGAATTGGCCCACGTAGGACTTTGTTTTTCATCTCCTCCTCCCTCATTTAGCCGTAGCCTATGCCTGTAATTCCAGAGGTGTCACATGCGCGTTTCCGACCCTTTACAAAAAGGAGGATTCACTATGTTGACGGCTAAAAGGAACGTGACGGTCCCTCATCGACAACACACTGGGTCCTCTTTGAGCTCTTTCAAATTTTCAAATCATCGATCAATCAAATCAATTTCTGTATAATCCATCATGTTAAGTTGTAGTCCTACTAATTCTGCAACTAATCATCTTTGTGATACAGTTGTATAATACTTACTTTTGGCTTCATCACCTAAACGGAAAAAAGTGGCCACCATTTGCCGTTTAGGTAATGAAGCAAAAAATACGCAAAATGACAAGATCAAAAGTTGCGTAATCAGTAGGACTACAACTTAACACTGAGGGATCCATACTAATATTATAAATGGGAAAGTGTGTGTGTTTGTTTGTTTGTCCGTCTTTCACGTTAAAACGGCGCGACGAATTGACGTGATTTTTTAAGTGGAGATAGTTGAAGGGATGGAGAGTGACATAGGGTACTTTTTGTCTCTTTCTAACCCCCCACTTCCCTAAAATGGGGGGGTGGAAGTTTGTATGGAGCATTCCGGGGGGCAAAGGGGAACCGTGTTACCCCGAATTTAACGCGAGCGAAGCCGCGGGCAAAAGCTAGTTATACATAAATAGATTCGTTTAATAGGAAATACAATCCCCCCAATAAGGGCGCCACTGGACGGTCGACACAGTCTTAAGTAGTGACAGGTACAACCTATGCTGGTGTCATCAGACCAAACATTTGACATTTGCCGTCCCAATTGCCTGACCAATCGAAATCGAGTATCTCATCAATCAACTCGGAAAATAATGCATCGGTGCTTCCCTATTGATTATTAAAAATTTAAGGAAAAATATCCATTTCAAATATCAGAGCTCATACATACTTGTTATAAAGCACTATATCTGGCCTCCAGATGTGATCTGATGGCACGTGCAGCATGTGTACCCCACCGTATTCCTTCGGCTCCCACCGCAGTTTGTAGTCGTACCACGACTGCTCCACCCACAAGTTCGTTGTCATTATCTGGTTCTTGAGGTTCTGGAACAAACATTGGACTCATAAAATACAGAGAATCACAATCAGCACAGCACGCAAAAATTTACACAGTAAAAGGAGAAATTGAATTAATTTTCAAATTCGCATCCGTAAGATTCTATGGGCTAAACAAAAATGCACTACCTAGGCAATCGTGCCCACACAAATACACACAGCTAGATAGTAATTACCTTTAGTTAGTTTTAAGTTTTTCTGTCCTTGTTTTGTGCCAATAAATATATTTCATTTCTTTCTTTCAATTTATAATTCTAAAGGCGTCTAAAGTGACTCGTTTTGCAGACCTAATAATGTCATGTTAAATCTTATGAGTCATAGGGTAGGTAGGAATATTTATTTGCTTCTATATGGAGTATTTTAATTAGTTTTTTATACCTACACGGGCCGCGATTCGAAAAACAAACACACACACTGGACAGACACACCTCCAACCCAACTCAACCCAACTCAACTCAACGCTATAACGACATTGACATTTGCTATTCGAACAGATTTTCATTCAACATTGGCCTCACATTGGTCACACATTGGTCTTGTCATTGGTCATTGACCAATGTGAGACCATGTTTATTTTTCGAAACGCGGGCCCTGAGTCTTATGAGTCTAAATTAGAAGAGCCAATGTGAGACCAATGCTGATGAAAATCTGTTCGAATAGCAAATATCAATGTCGTTATAGCGTTGAGTTGAGTTGGGTTGGAGCTGACGTAGAAGAAACGTTAGCGTGAAAACGTTAGCGTCCTTATTACTTGCGAAAGACAAGGGTGAAGTGTCGTGTCGGTGGTAAATTGGTCTGACACTTCGCGTGGGTACCTATGCATATTGCTGACACTAATTTAATTGGCCTTGCTAGTGTACCGTAATTGACAAATAAGAATTTACGCTATTTGCTACTGCAAATCATCGTTACTACGAATGAATATAAAAGCTAACCTTTACCTTGTTAACATAAATACCTACGCATATGGTCATCTTTATCCTGCGATTTAGTATTGCAGGTTTTTTTTATAACTTAGTTATTTTAATTTCACACATTTGAATGTTATAAAACTCTCCGTTTTATGATAGAAACCGTTCTACCCAAACCGTAGGTACCCAAAAGTTTTTCCCAATATTGTGTCCTATAATACCTCAATTTAGGAAACCCCATTCGTTTATCGTAAGAGCCCACAAATAATAAATAATAAATAAAGAACGAGAAATAATAAAGTTACACTCGGCCAAATTCTCACGTAAGATTTTTGGATAGTGTACGTGCTCTGATTGCTGGCCGTTCGTCTTTGTTCTAGCAAGGAGATAAGCCTTGCCCTCTATTGTCTTTGACTGCGACACAAATGCGAGTCCAGTTGTTTAACAAACCACTACATCTTGACCTTGAGACTAAAATTAGTTAGAACCTGGCCGCGATTCGAAAAATAAACACACACACTGGACAGACACAGCTCCAACCCAACTCAACCCAACTCAACTCAACGCTATAACGACATTGACATTTGCTATTCGAACAGATTTTCATTCAACATTGATCTCACATTGGTCTCACATTGGTCTTGTCATTGGTCATTGACCAATGTGAGACCATGTTTATTTTTCGAAACGCGGCCCCTGAGTCTTATGAGTCTAAATTAGAAGAGCTCGGATTATCGGATCTACTTTACTTGCTTTGAAGTCGCATTTTATATGTATAGGTACATGGTCTTTAATAATCACCATTCAACACTAAGTACTCGAAAACATAGGTCGATGGGGCATTTGTAACTCTGGGGCAAAGTGCAACTATGTGGAAATACTATAACTAATATCCGTTGCACCGCACTGCGACTTGTTTTCTAGCAAAGTACGCGAACTCTAATTCTTTTTGATTATAAGTTATTATTATTCAAAGGATTATTTAATTAGTATTTTTCAACATAGCTGCATTTTGCCACGGTTACCATTGCTCCACTTGACCAACGAAATTTTTGCCGTTATTTGATAGGTATCAAATATTTATGTAAATAGGAATGACATTTCTGAGCGGAACATAGTCGGGATCGGGATAAGTATGGGTGAATTGCTACGGAAAATAAATGCAATGGCTTGAGTGTACCTACTGGGCAACAGATAGTACCCACACATTATATCTAGTGTTACTCAAGATAAACTAGCTACGATTATATTACAATGTATTTTAATCTCATGCTAAATAAAACATGACATAGATGAACGCGATTCTTTTAATTGGGAATGATGCCCTTACAGATGTCTTACAGTTGTTGCTTTTCAAAAATATGCAATTCATAATTACTTAATTACAAATAAGGTTGCCTTCTTTCTTTCCACAATTCATCAATGTATAACGTTATTACAAGAAGCATTGAATAACTAATTAATACAAGGAAAATAATCGGAAACATTCGACGAGAAATGTTTCCGTATGTTGTCATTCCGGACGTGTGGCGTGGCGTGGCACGGGCCGCAAACTTCGTCTTTCCATTCCAACAAATGTTTACCGTCTTACGGAACTTGGTTAAATGCAAACAGATTCCACATTCCCAAAATATATTTAGAAGTAATAAATGTATATGTATGAAAGAGAGCTTAGGGAATGAAGTTATAATTGAAATATCGTACTTATTATGAAAATTTGCTGAATATTCAAAAATATTCAATGATGTTCATGGTTCTATTAAATCTTATTATCATTGCTATTTGTAATAATACTGTTATCTACAAAAGAAACTATTTCAAACTTTTATACCTTACTATTTTATATTTAAAAACTTTTTTAAAGAAAACCCAACAAAAACCTCTGTATTTATAAACGTTTCACATGCCTTGATGTTTTATCTATTTCCAACAAACACAAATATGCAAAAGTGATACAGATAAGGAAAAAAGGGTCATTAGTTAAAAGAGGATTATATGACGTTTATGAATTAGGGGGTAAGTACCGAGGTGATTCCCGTTTGAGCTCAAGATGGCTGCGACGTCTTTAGAGTAGTTTTTTGTTTTTTGCTCATTTACGTAGTTCAGTGTGTAATATTGATAGCTTTTTGTGCGGTGACCTAACAAATAAGTGTGCAGCTAATGAAGAATTAGTCTAAAAACGCACGTAACCACCCTTTAGTTGAACAAACGGTTATCCGGGGTCTCGGCCACCCACGTGTTTGTAAGGAGGCTATCACCTTACAATCGGCAAGGCCTCAACCAAACAACGTTACTTCAATTTTATTAAAATTTAATAAAATAAAAAGTACACCATGACATTGGCAGAATTGGCTCGCTAAAACTGGCGAGGAGTAAAAGCCATTTAAAAAAAAAGTACGGAAGTACTTCGTTGTAAAATATACATCATGCGCGATGTCATTTTATTTACATCGCATTCAATTATGTGGCGCTACGAGTGTAAGGACGTTGGACATAAATTATCCCATCTCTTTAGCTAAGAGGTCGGCAATGAATATCGGGACTGTAGCTACAAACGGAAGCTGGGGTCACTCGAGTCAAATGGCGAATTTAGATCTCGAATAGCCTCTATATGAATGTTTGAGTCGCATGTTATGGTGGTACGTCGTCCTGCTTAACGAGTATTTGATATTCGTTTGACTATTTAAGACATGGACAACATTGCATACGAGTAAAAGAAGTAAGTTTTGAAACCGGTATTTGACATTGCAATGTGTAGGGCCCAATCTGTCAGGTTGGGACTTGTAATAAGAGTTAGGGCCCTTAGAGAGCTAAAGGACGGGAGAGACAGGGTACACAACAGATTGGGCCCTACAAATTGCAATGTCTAAGACCGGTTTGAGTGTTGTGAGGAAGTGTGGCCAATCACAAATATTTACGAAACGACAATAGAAGTACAAGCAAAGATTGATGAACCTTAACCATGCTTTAGCCTAGCTTACAATTTGAAGGTACTATCGGGTTCATAATTGCATACCCAATTTATGAATGAATTCATTGATAAACTGGGTATGCAATTATGAACCCGATGGTACCTAGTACAAGTTAGTTATAGGTAAGTAACTTGTAAGCTTCAGGAGAAAAATACTACATTTTTTCCTTAAATCACCAAATTGTATCTCGTACGTATTTTCATTTTTCCTAGATGGTTGTAACTGCTGTAAATGTCCTTGTATGTGTTGGTGAAAATATCTTCTCATCTCAATGATACTTTGCGCTATAAGTATAGGTACTCGGCGGATCATGGAAAAGTAGGCCTTATTCATGTATCTTAAACACATTTCAGCGAAGACGCAGTTTGTTTTTGTACTCGTACTTCCTCTAAAAGCGTACCCTCTTAAATGCGGGACCAATAGTCTGATATTTATATTGCATTGATACTAAATTGTTAAGACATTACCGTTTAAGAATACGGCCCAAGGGCGTCGGGGGCTATAAAATACATCTATCGTTACGAGCAAGAAACGATCCCAAAATGTAAAACAGCACACGCCTTTTCGAGATCGGAATCTAATAAGGCACGAAGAGCTGCGACATAAAACGAAAAGGCGAAGCTAAAGTTATTCAAATATTGGATAAATGTGCAGTAATACCAGCTCGTCTGAAATTAAATGTCCGTGTAGGGTAATTGCGCTGGTTTTACGTCTAGTTCCAGTTTTCATCTACCTTACTAAACTGTTACAAATACAATGAAAATTTGAATAAAAAACCTACTTACCCGCGTAATTTAAAAAGTCTGAGTAACAGTCCTACTTGCATGAAAATGTCATTGATTCTTTGAACGAAAACCAGAAAACTACTAGCATATTTGCTAGCACTTTTGCAGTAAACTTTTTTTATGTTAAAAAAACCTGTAAATATACACCGTGGGCCCATATAACTAGACAGATTTTAACAGCGTATTCCTGATTATATTTAGATACTAAAATGTCCTATAAACTTTTCTGGATTACGCCTAAATTCAGAGTTAATACCAATTTAAAAAACCGGCCAAGAGCGTGTCGGGCCACGCTCAGTGTAGGGTTCCGTAGTTTTCCGTCCGTCACAGTAAGTGTCTCCACTTAAGATTTAAAATAACACCGCCATGTAGGATATGATATGAGCGTTCCACGTACAGCGACATCTATCGGCAAATTAAGTAAAGTATTGCGCGCGAGCTTAAAGTATGGAAGATGATTTTTTTGGGATAATTCTTTATTGCGTGGACCGATTTTCACCGTTTTTACTTTATTTGAAAGCACGTCATTTCATTTTGAGTGCTTATACGGTTAAATTACAAACTTACTTCAGAAATTATTTTGTAAATTTTTTTCAAAAACTATTCAACCTATCAAGTTCAAAATAATTTTCCTAGAAAGTTTTTATAAAGTTCTACTTTTGAGATTTTTTTCATATTTTTAAAACTTATGGTTCAAAAGTTAGAGGGGGGGGACACATTTTTTTTAACTTCTGGAGCGATTATTTCCGAAAATATTTACATTATCAAAAAACGATTTTAGTAAACCCCTATTCATTTTTAAATACCTATCCAACAATATATCACACGTTAGGGTTGAAATGAAAAAAAAAATCACTCCCCACTTTACGTATAGGGGAGGTACCCTAATAAATTATTTTTTTCCACTTTTTATTTTACCACTTTGTCGGCGTGATTGGTATACATATTAGTACCAAATTTCAGCTTTCTAGTGCTAACGGTCACTGAGATTATCCGCGGACGGACGGACGGACGGGCAGACATGGCGAAACTATAAGGGTTCCTAGTTGACTACGGAACCCTAAAAAGAATGTATCTGTATTTAATGTATCTGTGTCTGAGTATAGTATACGTACGAGTAACTGAGGGTATATGTAAATAATATTTTTACATCTAAAATCAGGCAACTGCGATAATTGAACGAGAACCAGCGCACCCACCCTATTTAACGTCCTGACTGGTCGAAGTAACGCTGTGACTGCACTCAAACTTAGAGATTGAAGAAGACGGGACGAAGACAAAACGTCAGCTAAATTTCGTGAAAGGGTAATTCAGTTTGAGTTAAGCATCTTAAAAGCCTCTCTGAGTTTTCCATTTAATTGATCCCTAATCCCATGTAATAAACTTTATAATATAAAGCGCTTTAACAAGAATTATTAATTTGGAGTAAGCCTTGTCATTGTTGGCGAAGATTTGTTGTTATTCATTTGTCGGTTTTATTACTAGTCAAACAACATTGGTGGGAATGGTGGGCCATCATTTCGTTGTTATAAAAATTATGGTAAGGTCAATGTGGCTAATTCAGTCACAAGGCCTATTCCATCCACTAGCGTTTTTCTCGAACAACGAATAAAATTGATGATTTCATCAACAAAGCAGCGATTGCTTTTAGTTTCAGCAAACAAAAGCAAATGGTTTTTTCCCTATGATTGAAAATCAAAGAAATATACGCTCGTGGACGAAATAATCCCTATGATGGAATTAACCACATTGACCTTACTTACCAATTTTTTTCGGAAATGTTTCTTTGCTCCAAAGACACTTTTAGGAGATTTTTGCGGAATTTAAGTATTGCTCAAATAGGACAGCCTTAAGCCGACATCCATCATATTTTCCCTCCTCCCCACCCTCCGAGCTAACACCCACCCCACCTCAGGCGTCAGCGATTTACAAAACTTTCCGGACATACCCGTAAGTTTTCATGGCCCGACGTATCTTTCTTGATCAGAACGTATTTTTCTGGAAAAACTTATATTACGACAATCAGGAAAAAGTAGCTGAGTGATTTGGTTACTTCTTGGCGTTTATTTTCCTCGTTGAGAAGATCGTTGAGGGGACGGTTTGTTTTATTAGCAATCGTGATGAAAGCTGTTTTCTTGGTTTCTGTCAACTGTAAGATATGTCAATGTACAATAAATAAAGCCCTTAATTATAAATAGATAAATGAAGCCATTCCATGTTTGCAATTTTAAAATTGATTTGATTATGAGACTAACTCCAATGACATTATCTAAACTTATCCATTTTTGAGTGTTTTATTGGCTTATAATTTGGCTTCTTATTATAAGTAATAGCAGTATTACAAAGATTTTCTAAAAAATATAATTATCAAAGTAACTACATATAGGGCTTAACTTATATTTTCTACTTAAACCTACTTCTAAATATATAAAAGAAGAAACTGACTGACTGACTGACTGACTGACTGACATATCAACGCACAGCCCAAACCGCTGGATCTAGAGATTCCAAATTTGGCACGTAGGTTCCTTATAAGGTCTAGGGATGCACTAAGAAAGGATTTTTCAAAATTCACCCCCTAAGGGGGTAAAATGGGGGTCCAAGGTTTGTATGGCGAATCAAGATTTGTTAACTTTTTATTCAAAACTTCACAGGAGTATTCCTAACAATAAATGAGTAAACACGTGTTTCAGGTTTTTTGAAAATTCAACCCCTAAAAGGGGCAAATGTGGTCATAAAGTCTGAAAATCAACATGGGTATCGTATCCTCTTTGAGTACTTATAGTACGTGGGCGAAGCCGCGGGAAAAAGCTAGTAAACAATAAAGATTGTACGTACTATTTGTGTGATTGACACCTTATTTAATAGTAAGTCATGTAGGTAATAGTACATTTCAGCAGAGGCTGGGAAAATAGGGATTTCCAGCCAAGTATTAGGTATTACGATGCTGGGAATTCGTTTTCACGCTGAAGCATGTATAGTGTTTTTCTCAACAAATTGCGTGGAAATAAGACCTAAAACCCAATACTTAAAGCAAGTTTAATCACATTCGGGACGGGATTCGGGATCTCTTGGTTTAATGCAGGTGCCGTCTTGCGGCCGGCGCTCGCCCAGCAGTGACCGGCAGCGCCCGGGCGGGCCCAGTAGGCCTAGGCCTGCAAAGTAGTATGAAAATAATTATCATATTAAATGTCACCAAGGCACGTGAAACGTGATACTCCTGAGTCTATTTTCGCTAACGTAACGATGACATTTCCGCGCATGTTTGAGAAAAAACACCTTTATGTTAAAAGCGCCCTCTGATTATAGCAACACTGCTTTCTTCTTCATTTCTCTAGCTGCCAAGCAATAAAAAGTCGCCGTCAAATATATTTTTACAATTTTGCACCTTATTAAAAAGGAGTAAGGTATAAAAGTGTAAACATATATTTAACGTCGATTGAACATGGGCCGTATTCTAACTTTAAAACACATTTAGACATGATCCAACTTCAATAAAACTTCAATGCATTAACTACGCAATACAGCTAGCGCCTAAACGTCTCAATCGGAAATGTCAGAATTTGTTTGAAAATTATTCCAATGCAACTCCAATGCGACTTCAATATTGGTTGATTATTTGTTGTGTGTTAGAGATATGTTTGAAATAGCTTGTGTTTTTAATGTATTATTTATGTATTTTAAAATTAGAATACGACACCATCGCTCTACATGTATGATTTTTTTAATTGTAATAAAATGTACTTATAAGTACCAAAAGCTTTATCCTTTAGAACAATGTTTCAATAAAGTAATAGGTAAGTATATTAAGTAAGGCAAGTATATCTACAATCAACGAAAATTACCTATTGAGTAAATTATTACTAGCATTTATTCAAAACATTCTCCACCCTTAATACGTATTCTCTCGTACTTAATTGGTACTAAAACCGCTTGAACGTCCCGATGAGATCGGGTAATTTATTTTGACTTGGCAATTTAAGCCCCCACTCATCTTCATCCAAAATCGTCGACGCTTTACGCGTCTATTTATGTTAATTTCTCATCTTTCAGAAAATCAAAGTTAAAAATGAGAGTTTCAGTTCATAATGATGTCTGCTTTTCAACAAAAGAAGTCTCGAAGCTTTGATGACACTAGAGAAGAGATAAAAACGCTGCGTCTGCTTATTCATTTATTACTCATTTAGAAGTATGGTTTTAAACTACCGCCAATTTCAAATGTTGTCATTATAAAAAAAAAACAACGGGTTGCACTCCGGGAGTGCAAACCCCGGATCCCGGTACCTTCAAACCCGGTAGCCGATATCCCGAGTTTTAAATCTTCGAATCCCTGCCTCCGTAATTCTGGAATCCCGAATCCCGAAGTTCCTTATATCCAGACTATTGGAACCTTTTAAATCCCGGTTTCCCGCAATTCAGGATTCCCAGGATTTCTATAGCCCCGAAATCCTGTACTTCTAAAGTCCTGGCCTCCCCCGGGACCCTAAATTCCCAATTGCTTGCATTCCCGGAATCCCTGGTTTATAATATCTTGGAATCTCGGCCTCGCAATTACGATATTACGATGTTTTTATGTTTCGGAATCCTGGGCTCCTGGGACCTAAAATTCCAGCAAGCCGCATTTTCAGAATTCCGGCCTCCTAAAGTTCCGGAATCCCGGATTTCTCTATACCTGGATGCACAGCACCCTAAAATCTCGGTTTTTCTATTCCCGGAATTGGGGTTTAGTAATTCCTGGATTTATAAATTCCTGGGACTCTAAAATTTCTGCCGCATTTTCGGAATCCAGGCTTTTAAAAGTCCCGGAATCTTGCGTTTCTAAAGTTCCAGATTCCTAATACCTTATAATTCCGGCTTTCTGCATTATACGAATCCCGGATGTCCCAAAACCCATCCGACTTTTTCGGTATCTAGAATTCCTAAAGTCTCAGAATCTCGCAGTTCCTTATACCGGGACTCCCAGCACAAAATCCGGGTCTCCCACATTCTCGAAATCCCGGATATAAAGTTCCCGAATCGGGGATATCAAAACTCCAGATTTCCTTGACTCTAAAATCCCGTCGTCCCGCATTTCGGAAAAACCCCTACTTTCTAACGACCCGTAATACCGAGCTACCGGCTTATTAAACCCGGATTTCTAAAGTCCCGGACTCCCAGGATCCTTATACATATCTCAGTGTCTAACATTCTCGGAGTACTTGGTTTTTAATATCTTATAATCCTGGAATCTAGGACTTAAGAAAACACAGCTTTTGAAAATCCCTGAATCCCGGATTTCTAAAGTCTCGGACTCCCAGGATCCTAAAATCCCGTGCCGCATTTCCCGCACGTCCCATAATGTCAGCTTTTTAAAGTTCCAGAATCCCGGGGTTCAACATTTTCGGTTTCCCGCATTCCAGGGTTCCATAAACTGCGAATTCCATTTTTGTTCCTGCAAATGCTTTTTTTGCCTTGTCAGTCAGCCGGGTTTTCTTAATTTATTTACTTTTGTCCTCCTTTTGACCAACTAACCTGTCAAATATTCCGGACGTAAACATAGTTTACTAAAATATGTAATATGGCCGACCATTTGTCATTAAATTAACACTTTTAAATGCAAAATACGCGACAATCCGAATTTTGTCCATATATGTCTTCGATTCAAAACTGTTATTATTTTACGCTTTTTCATTTGAGCATAATTTCATTAGGGTCTACCGTACCCCTCGACGGAATTATTTATAGATAGATAAGAAGATTTATTTGATCAGTAGGTCTATGATGGCAGATTTTATCAGCGGATAAGCTGATATAAATCTGATAAAATGACAGTTGCCGCCATTGTTTGTCATTTTATCAGGTTTATATCAACTTATCCGCTGATAAAATCTGCCATCATAGGCCTACAGGTCACGTGTCCGTCTTACGAATTTTCAATCTGTCGAATCTGATGGTCACGTGACCCTGACGCGAGTTTAACATTTTTTCCCCATCTCAAAAAGTGCACAGCGCCGCTAAAGAAGTTTTCACACCACCTGCTCGACAATGCCAAATTATATATCATGCAAACCACACCGAAAGCAAATCATTATAGCCCTTGGCTTTAGCCGGGTTATAATGTTGTACTGAATCTCATTATAACCCGCTGGTTAATAATGTGATTTCACTTCCCATGTTTCTTATTGTTATGTGCTTAAAGTCTAATTTAGTAAAGTCCGCACGGTGCACAGCCCCGCAACGCCAGCCGGGGCCCGCGCCGCCGCGTCGAACTGATTTGAAAATCGAATTTATTCGGAAAATCGTGCTGGCCCCCTCAATTTTAAATACCTAAAACAAATGCCGCGAGTGTCATAAGACGCTGCAGTATACGGAGTAAAACTGTAGGTTCTATAAAAATAGAAGATAAAATTAGAATAAAATGGACTAATGTATCAAGAATCAATTTTTAGGGTTCCGTAGCCAAATGGCAAAAAACGGAACCCTTATGGATTCGTCATGTCTGTCTGTATGTCTGTCCGTCCGTATGTCACAGCCATTTTACTCGGAAACTATACGACGTATCTGAATAAAATTCACACATACGGTGTATTTTGTATGCCGCTACTTAGTTATGTAGTTAAATTTGAAAAAAAAAAAAATTTAGGGGGGGGCGCTCCGTACATGTAACAAAATGTGACACATCAATCGATAGGTCTTTAAAAATAATATTGAGGTTTTTTTGACCATTTTGTGATTAAGTGAATATTTTCTGAAATAATCGCTTCGAAAGTAAGAAAAATTGTGTGTCCCCCCCCCCTGTAACTTTTGAACCGTAAGTCCAAAAAATATGAAAAAATTGGAGGAGATGCGCCTTATCATATACTTTCTACGAAAATTGTTTTAAACATTATCAGTTTAGCCATTTTTGAGTTATCTCCAAAAAACTTCTTCCATAGGCATCAGATACGACCTTTTGGTGTTTGGTTCTTATTCCATTGAAGGTACGGAACCCTCCTATGTGTGGCCCGACACGCTCTTGGCCGGTTTTTACTTTTGATTTACTTTAATAAAAATCCGTTTCTAGTAGCCTTAGCTATTTTATTGTCTCGCAAGAGGTGAGAAAAGTAGAGTATACTCCTCGGGGATAAAGCTGTTTTTGTCACGGGCGCGCTTGAACCCCTCACTGCACTCAGGACTCAGTCTTAATTCCCTCGCTTCGCTCGGAAATTAACTCATGACCCCCTCGCTGCGCTCGGGAGTAAAATCTGGAGTCCTTCGTTACGTTCAGGATTCAATATTGCACCCGTGACATAAAACAGTGCTTTATCCCCTTGGTGTACAATCTACTATTTCACTTCAAAAAAACAACGGGGTGCACTCCGGGAGTGCCGGCAGAAGTGAAAACTTGAATATTAACGTTGTGCTTTTTTGATATTTTGGAATGGTTAGGGAATAATTTTGCACGAATTCCTTTAATTATCAGTATGAAAGTACTATCATTTATGTGGTAAAATACAATATTCATTTATTGCGCTATCGTACACAAACATGACAATTAATATTATATAAAAAATTTAACACTTCAGAACTATTACAATGATTTATTCGATCAGGTCACGTGTCCGTCTTACGAATTTTCAATTTGACGAATCTGTCGGTCACGTGTCCTGTCGCGAGTTTAACATTTTTTCCCCATCACAAATAGTGCACAGCGCCGCTAAAGAAGTTTTCACACCACCTGCTCGACAATGCCAAATTATATATCATGCAAACCACACCGAAAGCAAATCATTATAGCCCTTGGCTTTAGCCGGGTTATAATGTTGTACTGAATCTCATTATAACCCGCTGGTTAATAATGTGATTTCACTTCCCATGTTTCTTATTGTTATGTGCTTAAAGTCTAATTTAGTAAAGTCCGCACGGTGCACAGCCCCGCAACGCCAGCCGGGGCCCGCGCCGCCGCGTCGAACTGATTTGAAAATCGAATTTATTCGGAAAATCGTGCTGGCCCCCTCAATTTTAAATACCTAAAACAAATGCCGCGAGTGTCATAAGACGCTGCAGTATACGGAGTAAAACTGTAGGTTCTATAAAAATAGAAGATAAAATTAGAATAAAATGGACTAATGTATCAAGAATCAATTTTTAGGGTTCCGTAGCCAAATGGCAAAAAACGGAACCCTTATGGATTCGTCATGTCTGTCTGTATGTCTGTCCGTCCGTATGTCACAGCCATTTTACTCGGAAACTATACGACGTATCTGAATAAAATTTACACATACGGTGTATTTTGTATGCCGCTACTTAGTTATGTAGTTAAATTTGAAAAAAAAAATTTTAGGGGGGGGCGCTCCGTACATGTAACAAAATGTGACACATCAATCGATAGGTATTTAAAAATAATATTGAGGTTTTTTTGACCATTTTGTGATTAAGTGAATATTTTCTGAAATAATCGCTTCGAAAGTAAGAAAAATTGTGTGTCCCCCCCCCCCTGTAACTTTTGAACCGTAAGTCCAAAAAATATGAAAAAATTGGAGGAGATGCGCCTTATCATATACTTTCTACGAAAATTGTTTTAAACATTATCGGTTTAGCCATTTTTGAGTTATCTCCAAAAAACTTCTTCCATAGGCATCAGATACGACCTTTTGGTGTTTGGTTCTTATTCCATTGAAGGTACGGAACCCTCCTATGTGTGGCCCGACACGCACTTGGCCGGTTTTTACTTTTGATTTACTTTAATAAAAATCCGTTTCTAGTAGCCTTAGCTATTTTATTGTCTCGCAAGAGGTGAGAAAAGTAGAGTATACTCCTCGGGGATAAAGCTGTTTTTGTCACGGGCGCGCTTGAACCCCTCACTGCACTCAGGACTCAGTCTTAATTCCCTCGCTTCGCTCGGAAATTAACTCATGACCCCCTCGCTGCGCTCGGGAGTAAAATCTGGAGTCCTTCGTTACGTTCAGGATTCAATATTGCACCCGTGACATAAAACAGTGCTTTATCCCCTTGGTGTACAATCTACTATTTCACTTCAAAAAAACAACGGGGTGCACTCCAGGAGTGCCGGCAGAAGTGAAAACTTGAATATTAACGTTGTGCTTTTTTGATATTTTGGAATGGTTAGGGAATAATTTTGCACGAATTCCTTTAATTATCAGTATGAAAGTACTATCATTTATGTGGTAAAATACAATATTCATTTATTGCGCTATCGTACACAAACATGACAATTAATATTATATAAAAAATTTAACACTTCAGAACTATTACAATGATTTATTCGATCAGGTCACGTGTCCGTCTTACGAATTTTCAATTTGACGAATCTGTCGGTCACGTGTCCTGTCGCGAGTTTAACATTTTTTCCCCATCACAAATAGTGCACAGCGCCGCTAAAGAAGTTTTCACACCACCTGCTCGACAATGCCAAATTATATATCATGCAAACCACACCGAAAGCAAATCATTATAGCCCTTGGCTTTAGCCGGGTTATAATGTTGTACTGAATCTCATTACAACCCGCTGGTTAATAATGTGATTTCACTTCCCATGTTTCTTATTGTTATGTGCTTAAAGTCTAATTTAGTAAAGTCCGCACGGTGCACAGCCCCGCAACGCCAGCCGGGGCCCGCGCCGCCGCGTCGAACTGATTTGAAAATCGAATTTATTCGGAAAATCGTGCTGGCCCCCTCAATTTTAAATACCTAAAACAAATGCCGCGAGTGTCATAAGACGCTGCAGTATACGGAGTAAAACTGTAGGTTCTATAAAAATAGAAGATAAAATTAGAATAAAATGGACTAATGTATCAAGAATCAATTTTTAGGGTTCCGTAGCCAAATGGCAAAAAACGGAACCCTTATGGATTCGTCATGTCTGTATGTATGTCTGTCCGTCCGTATGTCACAGCCATTTTACTCGGAAACTATACGACGTATCTGAATAAAATTTACACATACGGTGTATTTTGTATGCCGCTACTTAGTTATGTAGTTAAATTTGAAAAAAAAAAAATTTTAGGGGGGGGCGCTCCGTACATGTAACAAAATGTGACACATCAATCGATAGGTCTTTAAAAATAATATTGAGGTTTTTTTGACCATTTTGTGATTAAGTGAATATTTTCTGAAATAATCGCTTCGAAAGTAAGAAAAATTGTGTGTCCCCCCCCCCTCGTAACTTTTGAACCGTAAGTCCAAAAAATATGAAAAAATTGGAGGAGATGCGCCTTATCATATACTTTCTACGAAAATTGTTTTAAACATTATCGGTTTAGCCATTTTTGAGTTATCTCCAAAAAACTTCTTCCATAGGCATCAGATACGACCTTTTGGTGTTTGGTTCTTATTCCATTGAAGGTACGGAACCCTCCTATGTGTGGCCCGACACGCACTTGGCCGGTTTTTACTTTTGATTTACTTTAATAAAAATCCGTTTCTAGTAGCCTTAGCTATTTTATTGTCTCGCAAGAGGTGAGAAAAGTAGAGTATACTCCTCGGGGATAAAGCTGTTTTTGTCACGGGCGCGCTTGAACCCCTCACTGCACTCAGGACTCAGTCTTAATTCCCTCGCTTCGCTCGGAAATTAACTCATGACCCCCTCGCTGCGCTCGGGAGTAAAATCTGGAGTCCTTCGTTACGTTCAGGATTCAATATTGCACCCGTGACATAAAACAGTGCTTTATCCCCTTGGTGTACAATCTACTATTTCACTTCAAAAAAACAACGGGGTGCACTCCGGGAGTGCCGGCAGAAGTGAAAACTTGAATATTAACGTTGTGCTTTTTTGATATTTTGGAATGGTTAGGGAATAATTTTGCACGAATTCCTTTAATTATCAGTATGAAAGTACTATCATTTATGTGGTAAAATACAATATTCATTTATTGCGCTATCGTACACAAACATGACAATTAATATTATATAAAAAATTTAACACTTCAGAACTATTACAATGATTTATTCGATCAGGTCACGTGTCCGTCTTACGAATTTTCAATTTGACGAATCTGTCGGTCACGTGTCCTGTTGCGAGTTTAACATTTTTTCCCCATCACAAATAGTGCACAGCGCCGCTAAAGAAGTTTTCACTTCAATTTTTTTTTAATACAAATATAAAACCCAATAAGAGGCACGAAAGAGCCAGAATCGAACACAGTATTCCGGAAGTTACTAAAACTGAAATGTTATTTTTAACAGGCTCCGATACATCGTAAAAAACAATGATTATTTATTAAAAAGATTCCGATTCAATACCGCGAGGCCTCCGTTTAAAATCAAAAGTCAAATCAAAAGGGAAATTCTTTCGGAACCCCATTCACAAGACGTTAGCTAGTACATATGAGCGAGACGCAATCTTATCTTGCCGACAATCTCGTCTATATAGATGGTCAAGTGTCAGCCAAGGGCTGTTATTATAGGTAAATTCACAAGAGCGCCGAATTTCTATGAAATTGTTAAAATTCTGGTACTTTCGCGCCAGCTTTCATGAATCAACCTACACCTAGCGATTGACTAACCAACATAAGCTTGGGCATGATCTCTGCAACAATTTGCGCAACGGGAGATCAAATTGTAGTGGTTATTTGAGTCGGTTGTACAGGCCTGTGCTTTTAATATTGATCCTTTCCATTACTTTACCATGGCGGGGCGGACCAGTGAGCCTAATGATTAATGTGGAGATTTGTTGACTTTAGACATTTTAAAATTATTAACGTGAGAATTGACCTTATTTGAAAGTGTGATGTTTACTTTCTCAGCGTACACCAAAACACTTATAAGTCTGTATTTTTTGTGTTGTGGCCAAGACTACTGATATAGGGCCGATTACACCAAACCATCCGTTAACATCATTGTCATTTGTATGAAGAATTTGACAGTTTTATATAGGGGGTGCATGTTTAACGTCGATTAGTCCGATATGTGTGGTTCATGCAACTGCCTTTAACAATAGTTCTTGGCCGTCCAAAAGGTTAATGAGTAAAGTGGTTTATATTCCCAGAAACACAAACTAACAAATAGCTTCTCATGTTAAATGCATAATATCGTCTTTGTTCCGCCAGGATACTAAATGAATTTGGAACGAATATTTAGGTGTCACATTGGTTTGGCGGTAGCGGCACATAAGAAAAACATTGTGAAGTGTGGTATGAAAGTATCGCATTCCATTTAACGGCATGTTTAGTAGCGCTAACGCGCTAACACTTAACAGTGACATTGCAGACAAATCGCAATACCGTAATTTTGATCGGCTTTCAATAGGTTCTAAAAAAAATACTCAGTATGAATGAGTTAGTTTAAAAAAAATATTGAAATTATTTTTGCATGTTTTTAAAGTGGGGCATTCCACTCATACAATATTACTCATAAATGCAAAAAGATGATTGAAGGCCTTACAAATTTCGTCAGCTTAGTAACTTGACCCATAGTTTAATTGGTAAAGCGATCGAGCCCCGGCAAGGCGTGTCGATGCAGGTTCAAGTCCCGCTGGGTTGATTATTTTTTCAATGTTTGTATTTGATTTAATAAAAATTAAAATAAACTTGAATTTCGCGCGAAAGAATAATGCAGAATAATTTTAATAAGAAAACTGCCACAGAATAATTTTGACGAAGTGATTTAGCGTACCTATAATTTTCTAAAATATCGTTAATTTACAAACTACGCCGATAATATGTATTTCTTGAGCACAAAATTCATTTTACATTTCGCTATATAAAGATAAAGAAAAATATCATAAGGGTGTGTTTGACTGTAGATAGACATAATTAATGGAGTCGGGCGTGACTTTGCTTAATCCGTAGTAGGTAATTACTAAAAAATAATTTCATAGCTTCTCTTCGCTTAATTTTCTTCGGTGGTTAGGTAGGCATATTTGCTTATTACGTTATTAAAAAAAACTATTTAACTCGTACATAGGTAATTAAGAAAATGTTTCAAGTAATTTGCAAAGCCGTGTTTTTGTTTACATTAAGCACTTTCTTGTAAGAAAGCTAAAAATGTGCGATTTGCGGAGTGTATCCAAAAATTTTTTAAGAGCTCTCGAAAAAAACAAAAAAAAAACAGAAATTAAAATATTCGTTTAAGTTTCGCCTTCAAGAAGTTGCTGTCATTTCTCCCTTACAGAAATGTGAGAAGTTTTCCAACTTTTCCTATGTAGAAAATTATGTAAATTCAGAACTTTCCCTCGGTACATAAGGAAGGAAGGCTATACATGTACAAATATATCTGACGCTGACTTTACGACTCTCGTATAAGTTTGATGAAAAGATTCTCGTGCTAATAAAACACATGTTGCAGACGTAATGTTGTAGAGGTTATACTTACTCTAAACGAATATTTGGATATGACACAAAAACACTTTCGTACGTAATCAATATGCTAATGAAGCTTCGCAGTGGCACAGAATAACTAATAGTACTACCGTACAGAAAATTCACTCCTTAACAAAAGTCAGATTTAGGTATAAAATTTTACCTATACTCGCCGCCTGCAAGCAAAATTGAAACTTATAACCGCGCACGAACCGTGAATCTTCTTTGCGCGCCGCAGTTTTATGACCGAGCTGTGAGCGTCGGCACGGGGTTGGCACTTGACAAGTTTTTGTATCTATACCTACTGATTTATTATTGTTAGATAAATATGTAGGAATTACAAACGTTGATTACGTAAACACGAAATTTTTATCCGGAGATAGATTTTTTTTATAGGGATTATGTCTGATTCTCACGGAAGTAGGTATGCCACAGCCGTATTCCTTTGAAAATATGTCGGTCAGTTCCTAATATTATTTCTGGGCAACCGATATTCAATAAATTAAGGATGTTTATTTTAACTATTACTAAGTAAGGACTTTGGGACCTTTCAATATCGTCCGGAATTTAAAAATGTTATTTCTGCTTCCTTGTTCTTCCGTTTATTCAGACATCCGTAAATACATATTTTATACGGATTAGATCGAAATAGGTTTCGAAGCCATTGTGTATTTTAAATTTTGCGCGAGCGCCACGTGACACGACTAACGTGCGAGCCGAGCGGCAGCCCACTGCTATACGACTCCCCGGGAGGCGCGCCGGCCAAATGTACCTAAACTGCGTAGTGAAACCCCCCTGGCAGTGGACCAAAAGGCATATTCAGATAAAAAAATACATTTCAATTTCACCCCCTTATTCGTAAAACTTAACAAAACTTTGCATTTTTTTCTTTTTCCATGAAACTAAAACGTGAAAGTGACAGAAATCAACGATTAAGATATTTTAGATTTGACAGACCTCTATTATTAACACCAGTACCTAACCTAATTTTTATCTGTATTTTTTTATCCTGGGTTTAGAACTACCGGGTCCGTAACTACTGGACGCCGTCGTCTACATGTACTTATACTAGACGAAGAGCTGGCTACGTCAGATATGACACAATAATGAGAGCGTCGAAACCCTAGAGTTTGCTAAACTATGCTTATTTCTAGATCTGGACATCAGATACAGATACAGATACAGATACAGATATTTATTGGTAAAACACATTTTACATGTCAATTTCAATTTACAACACAATATTCTATTACATTATAATAAATAATATTATATTGTTAAATTTCTTTTGGATTTGTTACATTATTAATACAGTGTCTGGGTCAACGATTTCCCCGTATTTATAAATTCGTTGATGCTGTAGTATGCCTTTTCAGTGAGCAGCAGTTTAAGTTTACTTTTGAATATAGTATCACTGTTTGTGTCTTTTATATCAGATGGAACTGAGTTGTAAATATTAGGTCCTATGATGCTGAGTGACAGTCGTGATTTAGCGAGTCTGCGCCATGGTGCGATTAGCCGCGGAGGTCTGCGCGCAGGGGGCTCGCGTGATTGACCACTATATTTGTAGTCGGCAATATTTGCTCTGACATACATATATGCGGCCAGTATATATACGCAAGGTAAGGTGAGAATCTTATGTTTTTTGAACAATTGTTGAGCCGGGTAGTCGATAGGTTTTCCATCAATTAAACGCAGGGCGTATTTTGGCATTCGGAGTAGTCTGTCACGTTCAGCAGCCGTTGCCCAAAGTTCCAAGCCCTGTGTCAAGATCGAGTGGAAGTAACCATAGTAAGCCAACTTAAGGTTCTCAATTGATAGACTCGGAGCCAATCGTGACAGCGCGTGACATGCTGATGCTAGCCGATCGCACATCGATGTGATATGTGGAGTCCACGTCAGTCCAGAGTCGATCGTGAACCCAAGGTACATTGTATTGTCTACTTGTGGAATTTGAGTGTCGTTCAATACAACTTCAAGTTTATTTTTTATTGTGTTTCTTAATTGAAAGTGCATGATGTTTGTCTTGTCAAGATTTAATAACATTCCATTAGCGGAGAACCAATTTTCAATTTGTTTTATAACGTCACAAAGTTTAGACTTTAAGTTTTCAAAACAGTCCGCATTTACTATTATGCAAGTATCATCCGCTAACATAACATATTCTACGTCTTTACAGGCTGTTGTTATGTCATTGACAAGTATTAAAAAAAGGTAATTTCCTGCGACGGAACCCTGAGGGACCGCGCTGTTGCCCGTTGACTCCAACTCTGATTTAGTGTTTAGCACGTAGGTGCGTTGCTTTCTGTTTTCTAGGAAGGAAGCAAACGTTTTGTGGAGAGCCCCTGTGACCCCATACATTGACAGTTTGTTGAGGAGGAGGGAGTGGTCAATCATCTCGAAGGCGCGCGACAGGTCGCAAAAGATGGCAGCGACCTGCCGCTCGCCGTCAAGATGACCAAGCACTCGTCCTATTACATCACTCACAGCATTCGACGTCGACCTACCCGGCTGATAAGCATATTGTTGACTATTTAATAATTTATTTGAGGTAAAATGAGTCATTAATTTATTTCCAAGTAGCTGCTCGAACACCTTTGATATTATTGGAACTAGTGAGATCGGACGATAAGACTTTGGTAAGGATAATTCACCCTTTCCTTTGTACACCGGCTGTACTTTTATTAATTTTAAAATGTCAGGGTAAATACCCGTACTGGTGCATTCATTAAACAATAATAGAAACAATGATATAACTAATGGGGGCAGACAATCAATAATTTGCGTGGACATATCGTTAATATCCTCTGAAGTTTTTCTTTTAATTTTTTTACAGGCTGATATCATTTCAGTTAGGGTAAAAGGAGTGATAATGAGTTGCGGGGGAGGTTCATCTAGATAATTTGATAGGTATTCAAGCGCACCGGGAATGTAGGCTTAGAGTTGTTTACGTTTGCCTCGACATAATACCTATTTAGTAATGCGGCGGCTGAGGCGGCTCGTGCGCTAGCGCAATCGCCCACTGACTTGCTAACAAGAATGTCGATTGCGCGGTTCCCGTTATTTTTATTTTTACACGTTTCCGCTGATATAACTCGCCATACATTGCGGCACATGTTATCATTACTTTTTGAAATTTGGTCATTAATGTAATTTCTTCTAACATTTTTCAGTAATGCCCAGTATACGGGTTCCGTTCTCATAAGATCAGACAGCAACTCAGCATCATTAGGGTTTCGAGACAGGTTTACCTTTAGATTATGAATGTACTTGCGTTTAGTTCTTACGAGATCGTTGACCCAGACGTCTTTTGATGATTTTGTAGGGTAATATTTTATTGGAAAATACACATCAAAATAATGTTTTAAAACGTTAATAACTAATTCCATTTTTTTATTCGGGCAGTTGGTTTTAGCTAATAGAGAGTCCCAATCGTACATATCAAGGCTACGAGTGAAGTCTTGTTTTTAGGGTTCCGTAACTCAAAAGGAAAAAACGGAACCCTTATAGGATCACTTTGTTGTCCGTCTGTCTGTCTGTCTGTCTGTCTGTCTGTCTGTCTGTCTGTCTGTCTGTCTGTCAAGACCATTTTTCTCAGGAACGCGTGGAGGTATCAAGCTGAAATTTATACCAAATACTCAGGTCTATTGTCCCTTGGAGCTGTGAAAAAATCAAACTCAAAAGCCAACGCAATCAAAAGATACAGTCGTTTATGCTGCAAATTTTAGTTTTTCGGCACTCGCAAAACCTACGGGGTACTTCCCGTGAACTCAGAAACTTAAAATTTGGCACAAAGCAACGTCATATAGCATAGACAATGGAAAAATTACAAAAAGTAGACATTTTTAATAAAATCATACAAAAAACATTTTTTTAAATTTTAAACTTACTACCTTTTTTCTCGTAAACGCGTGGAGATATTAAATTGAAATTCATGTCAAATACTCAACGCTATAGGACCTTTTAGATGTAGCAAAACCAAACTTTTATGTCAACGCAATCAAAAGAAATAGCAATTTAAGTCGCATATTTTGAAACTGAGTACTCGCAAGAAACTCAAAACCTACAGGTTACTTCCCGTAAACTCAGAAACTTGAAACTTGACACGAAGAAACTTCATATAGTACAGACAAAGGAAAAATTACGAAAAGTAGACATTTTTAGTAAAATCATACAATAAATATTTTTTTAAATTTTAAACTTACTACCTTTTTCCTCGGAAACGCGTAGAGGTATTACATTGAAATTCATATCAAATACTCAGGTCTATAATACCTTTAAGTTGTAAAGGTTTGTACGGAACCCTCGGTGCGCGAGTCCGACTCGCACTTGGCCGGTTTTTTTACTATGTGAATACTTTCTTTTCAATGTGTGAGTTGTAGATGAGATTTCATTTGCGATATTTACACTAATGTTTATACATAGGTGGTCCGATAAATTCATGTCATAACAGTAGATTTTAGTAATGTCAGACTTTATTATATTAGAATAAGCATGGTCAATGCACGTTTTTAATGTACTCGTTATCCTAGTCGGTACATTTACAAGGCTCCTAAAACCACCCATTTTTTATAGTATCCCGCGAATGTTTCGTATTGTTACAGTTTATCTACCTGTCAATGTCACGTCAAGTCAAAAATATATTTATTTGTAAATATTAGAAATGATTAACATTTTTGCGACATTTTGTGCTGAAAACCTCATGTCCGCTTCTATATTATATAAATATAAAGAAAAGTTCCCCAGTTCGGACTAAAATTTAAAAACGTTATTTCGCAATCAAAACACAATTTGACGGAACCATATCAACGGATCGAAGATACCCTTAAAATACCTACCTAATTCGATCGCAAAGAATATAATATTCGAACGTCATCGAATTTACCATTAGAATTTACAAACAACAACGTCCGCCGGGCTGATACCTCAAGAAAGAAGGTTTCTATACGCGCAAAGACTGCGCCTATACTGCGCCCCTCAACTGTGACGTCTTATATTGTGACATGATTTGACTTTGAAAGTGCTTTTATTGTTAATTTTATTTATTGCTCTCTATTTTTTAAGTGATATTAAGTTAACATTAGTTATTGTTTTAGTAAGTATCTTATTTCTTAAGTATTTGTACATAACCGCAATCCAACACCTTGCCCGAACTGACCGCTAATCAATGGAATGCTGCGTGTGCAAAAAGACGTTCACGACACCAAAAGGCCTGCACATACATCAGTCCCGCATCCACCACGCTTGCGTGTGCCTTGTTTCACCCGCACCGAATCCCCAAGACACCCACTGTCCTTCAACATCACCACCTCAGCCAGAAATTCCACTCCAAACTCTTCTCGGCAAGCTTAAACTGTCAACGCCTTTAATAAAGCGAATACCGTGTGGTGCCAGGTCCGCAGTGGCTGAAGCACTAACAGCTACAATAAACAACTGTTTGAAAGACAATAACATAGATTCCTGGCGTGACCTGTTAACATTTTCGTTCAAAATTTTACATGTATCCGATACTAATGATAAAACTAGCATCACCCAGAAAATTAAAAATAATATCCGTGCGCCTAACCTGCCTTCAGCCTCACGATCACCCCGAGATCGGAGTAACAATTACAATTTATACAAAAAAGTCGAGGAAAAAGTTCATGAGGGCGACCTTAAAGGAGGAGCGCGCCTCCTTTTTTCAAATGATTCACTCGCTCCCGACACTCCAGAAACGGCAGCTGCGTTACAAGCTAAGCACCCTCCAGGCACTTCCACCCCTATCTTTGCCGACACTCCTGCAGATCCTCTAGCTTGTCTGCATGCCTCTACAGAAGACGTAACTTCAGCTCTCGCATCCTTCCCAAAAGGGTCAGCGTCAGGCTTGGATGGTATCTCCGCCCAACACCTTATAGACCTCACTAGTCACAGTACCGGAGTAGCTGGGGACCAACTAACTAAAAGTATAACAAATCTGATAAATCTTATGCTTCTAGGGGATGTCTGTCAAGACGTGACTGCCATTATTTACGGAGCTAACTTCATAGCCCTTTCGAAGAAGGATGGTGGCGTGCGCCCAATTGCTGTTGGTTCCACAATCCGGCGGTTAGCAGCCAAAGTGTGTGTGCGTCATACACGAGCTAAGCTACAAAAACTCTTTGAACCCGTGCAGGTTGGTTTCGGCAGTCGCGGGGGCTGCGAGGCCGCAGTCCATGCAGTACGCACCTTTGCCCAAACCGATTCTTGTGAGATTCTCTTAAAAATTGATGTCCAAAACGCATTCAACTCTGTTAACAGAGATACCCTGCTTAATGTAATCAAAATGCATGTGCCAGAAATTTATAACTTCTTACTCCAATGCTATCATAGTCCTTCTAAACTAGTTCACAAGGGTAGCGAAATTATCTCCGCCGTAGGTTGCCAGCAGGGCGATCCTCTAGGTCCCGCCATATTCAGTCTGGCTATTAATTCAGCTATTCACAGTCTTACGTCCAAGCTGAATGTGTGGTACCTAGACGACGGCACCATCGGCGGAGACTCACAAACGGTTCTGGCAGACTTATCCATAATTTTACAGAAATTTAGTGAGATTGGCCTAAAACTTAACTTCGACAAATGTGAATTGTACCTTTCCGAAAACTTAGAACCCTCTTTAGCTCCTCGGGTACTAAGAAGTTTTTCCAGTTTAGCCCCAAACATTAAAATCTTATCCAAGGATAATCTCCATCTTCTCGGCTCCCCCATTTTTAATGAAGCCATTCCGGGTGTTTTGACTAAGTCTGTTTCTAAATTTCGTGCTAATTCAGATCGCTTAATTAAAATTAGTAGTCATTCGGCCTTATTTATTTTAAAATTTTGTTTGATGGTTCCTAAATTTACTTACTTGCTCCGTTGCTGCCCTATCTGGAAATTCGCTAGTTTAGTTCAACCTATCGATAGTCTTCTTAGGTCACAACTAGAGTCTATTTTAAATGTCCGCTTCAATGAACAGGCATGGATCCAGGCTTCTTTGCCCATTAGGTTTGGCGGTTTAGGAACACGTAAAATATCAAGTGTCGCTCTGCCAGCATTCTTGTTCTCCATCCATAGCACGTCTGATCTCGCAGGTAAAATCCTTAAAGCCCTACCGGCAACAAACTCCGAGATCGCGTGCCTGGAGGAGGCCAAGAATGTCTGGTTAACTAAGATGAACCTAAATATACCAACTAGACCTAAGGGGCAGAGAGCTTGGGACAACATAGCTTCGGACGTCGTCCTAAAAACTCTTATCCACACGTCCTCGGGTCGAAGGACCGCGCAAGGCTCCTAGCGGTAACCCGACCAGAGTCTGGACAGTGGCTACATGCCTACCCATCACCAAACACAGGCACATTTATTGATCCGGGGACTCTTCGAATTGCCATCGGTCTCTGAGTGGGGGCTGATGTTTGCGTTGACCACAGATGCGCCTCTTGTGGGACCACCGTAGATCGCCTAGGTCACCACGGACTTGCCTGCTCTTCGGGCGCCGGCCGCCTATCCCGTCATGCAGCGCTTAACGACATCTTGAGAAGGGCGCTCGTCAGCGCCACATACCCGCAGCTCTGGAGCCCCAGATCGTGCGGGACGATGGCAAGCGCCCCGACGGGATGTCGTTGATCCCCTGGCGGATGGGCCGTGCGCTGGTTTGGGACGCTACCTGCACCGATACGCTGGCAGCGTCCTATATATCGGCGACCAGCAGGAATGCCGGGGCGGCGGCCGACACCCGAGAGCGCTATAAAGTCAACAAATATAGCTGTCTCGGCACCAACTACGAATTTGTAGCTTTTGGTGTCGAGACACTAGGTCCGTGGGGTAGGGGTGCGCGTGGGCTCCACAAGGAGCTCAGCAAGCGGCTGCGGGAAGCAACGGGGGACCCTCGCGCGGGCAGCTTTCGCACAAAGGCTTGCCATCGCGATACAACGCGGGAATGCTGCCTGCGTGATGGGCACCCTGCCAAGAAGCCAAGGTTTGTTTTAGGTATCTTTATTTTTTCTAGTTAGGTTTAGTTTATTTATAAGTAACTTGTTTATCTGAATAAATTATTTTTATTTAAAAAGTTTATCAATAAGTCAATGTTAATATCACCTAGGATAATTACTTTGCTGTTTTGAATAGCGATAATACTTAATAATTGATTAAGTTTAGATAAATATACATTTATGTTACCATTTGGTGGTATATAAATACAAACTACAATTAAGTCCAGTCCAATGCACTCGATGGCACACACCTCAAACTCCATTTCGATGGATAGGTCCGTGATTTCCTTTCGTTCCATGGTCAGGATGTCGCCGCCGGTGTATATGCAGACACCTCCTCCCATACGTGACGGTCGACAGTAGTGGGCTCGCAGGTTGTAGTTCAGAATGTTTATCGAACTAATTTGTGTTGTCATGTGTTGTGATCAACCTGTTCAGATAGGCACAATATGTCTATGTTTTCACGCACCTGGAGTTCACTTTCTAGTTTGAAGGTCTTGTTTGCTATAATGTCTTGTCTAATAATATCCGGGTACTCCTCAAGAAGGTGGTGATATGGAGTATCACCTGAAATCACTTTAATTTGCGGGCAAGCACAAGCGGAAGCAACTACGCCGGCTGATGAAAGCAAAGTTGTGCTGTCGACTAAGCGAGCATAGCGAACATCGACAAGCAAATTATAAAATGAGAGAAAATCAACTCCAATAATGGGCTTGCTCACATCAGCGATTATAAAGCGCCAACAAAACATACGGCGTAAATTAAAATCTAGCGACATAGTTATCCAACCATAAGTACTTATATTATTTGCAGCGTAAAGTTCATAATTAGTTTTACGATGACGTTGCGCACGCAAAAAACTAACTGGGTAAACACACAGATCGGACCCGGTGTCCACCAAAAACTGTACCTTTGTCTTTGCATCAGTGACAAATAAACGTTTGGACACTGGAACACTCTCACTGGTCGCTACGAGCGACCGGTCATCAAGTTTTTTGGATACGCACAGGGGGAAATGCACTTATCTGCCTTGTCCGCATACTTGTAGTGGTACCAGCACAGGCGCTGGCCGTCACCAGCGCTGCTGAACTTGCCGGCCCTCGACCGGCTTCTGGAACGATTGCGTGGCTTGCTGCGGGGCCTCGACCGGGAGTTACCCTGATTACCCCGGGAGGTGGACATTGCGTCAAGCCTTGATGTTAACGCGTCGATTTTACGATGCAGCTCAGCTACAGAATCAGGAACGCCCGAAAAGGATGCAGCAGGTAAGCAGGTCCAGGTGGTGTAACCTCATGCACCTTATCCGCCATTTGCGCCACGGTTTCCAAGGGCAAATTGTCCTGGTAAGCGACAATGCTCTGCAACACTGTAGGTAACCGGCTCATCCATAAATGGCGAATAAAATCATCCGGGTAATCTGCACCTGCTAAACTCCGGATATGACGCAAAAATTGGGTCGGCTTTCTATCACCGAGCTCCTCTTTCATCATCAGCTGCTTAAAACGCTCCTGCTTAGAACTTGACAAACGAGCTATAAGTTCTCTTTTGAGTGTGCCATATTTGTCGGTCGCGGGCGGGTTGGTTATAATATCTTCCACTTCAACCGCGTACTTGTATTCCAACACTGATATGGCATGATAAAACTTGGTAGTATCACTCGTAACCCTGGTCAAAGTAAACTGTCCGTCCAGCTGTGCGAACCACATAGTCGGTTTATCCGGATAAAACGGAGGTGGTTTCACACTAATGTGACTCACGGATGACTCACTACCAGTACTGGCCTCCGCTCCAGATACCTTAACGGTCACCTGAGGTGCTGTTTCCTCTTTATCAGACATTTTAAAGTGTAAAAATCCGTAAAGTCTATTATAATTGTAACTGCACTTCAAAACATAAAAAGTCAATGCTTGTAAACAGATAAAATTCAAAATGTCTGTTAAAATTTAAAACACAAACGTTCGTTCAAAATTGAAATTTAAAAAATGGCCGTTAAAAGATAAAATTTTAAAATGTTCGTTAATGGTAAAATTTAAAAATGTCCGTTACACAACCGTCCATTTCACAAGGGTCACCAATATGTGGATGACTAGCCTAACGAGTTAATGAAAACAAGCTAGTTCCTCATAATAAATTATATTGTCAATTAACGGCACACAAGAGTCACAAGCACAAAGGAAAGAAATAACAGTCAAAGCACAGCACAATATTTACTAGAAGAAGAAAGTGAAAGTAAGCACAGAAGATAGGAAAAGTACATAAAGAAAGCGTCTATACAGCGAAAGCTCATAACGGTGCACAAAGCAAACCGAAAACAATATGCTTAGCGAGTCGGCGCGTAAGCAGTAACCGTTAGCCCGGGCGGCGCGAGAGCGTGCATCCAGCCTCGAGAGTAGTAAATTGCCTACTGGCTGGGATTTCCGAGCGCGCACGAAATGGCGCGATGGCCGGCCGCCGAAGTATCACGAAGCGGGCCGAGCGATAAGGAAGATCTTGTACGCTGCGCTCGCGCCGCGCGGAATCGCAACGGTATTTTTATAATAAACATTACTTAATATATATAATTATTTATAATGTTTAGAAAATTACAGTGGCAATATTTTATATTAAATAGCTGTCGCCACAAATCTATTTATGTTGAGATGTAGCATATTCACTTGTTTTATGCTACAGTTAGTTTTAACTTGTGTCACTGGGAGGACTTGTCCCCCTACGTCGCAGAAAGGGCCGCCATTCCGAGATGTTTGTATTTATCGGCCAGGCCGAAGTTGTTAGGAACTTATACGGCTATCGGTATGCCTATTTTAAATGAATTGTAACTGTTATGTTTCGATTCAATTTTTTCAACAGTGTATTGAACACCATCGTGTATGTTTTTTAAGTGGCAAATAACACTTTCAGGTGTTGTTTCTTTTCTAAAAAAGCATCCATGAAAGTACTTGTGGAATACCACCCCTTTTATAGAAGAGTCTGTTGCAGACCCTTTTATCGCTACAATGGATTTCAATTTCTTGCGACGTTGTTTACGGCTGTCCGGGATTTTCAGGTGTTATTGTCGTTATCTCTTGGCGACAATATATCCAGTCCGGTTTGACCCACGTCCAGGTCAGTTATTTCTTGAGGTGAGTTATCATCGTCTTTGTTTTTATCTCCGTTCGTTTCTTCGTCAGCCATTGTTTGTGCGGGGTCTTGTTTCACTGGTTTGAGCGGTCGCTTCGCCCTTACCTGCTGTTTAGCAAGCGAAGCAATCTTCTCTCTCGTTTTCGCGGCTGTCGTTCGTTGAACGCGAACTGGAGGATTCGTCGGAGTGGGAGCGGGACGGCTAGTCGGAGTTGACGAGTTACTTGAATCTATACGAGTAAGCGGCGCGGGCGCAGTGGGTACACAGGTCGATTCGCATGAGCTAACCAGTTTTGAAGAGCTCTCGCTTTGTTTATTCAAAGTAACTGATTTTAAAGCACATATTTCACTGTTTAAACTATCCAGTTTTTTGAAAATATCACAAATTTTTTGTTCTAAGGGTTTTAGTACACTTTGAAGTAGTGTTTTCAACTGTTCACTTTCTTTTGGCGTCATTTTTCTTTGTTATTTGTAAACACGTAAGCGTATGTGATGTTCGTCGTACCGCCCGCTGACCGCGACTGACATCTGGCAGCTGTTAATTGGTGGAGGTCAAAGAATGCAAACCACTTCGAGAAAACAAATCCTAGACTTTTAGGTGCATCCTTTGATACAGTATTATGAGAAATTATATAAATAATTTTAGATTATATCGTTGGAAAAAGTTTATGTTGGGGGAAAGTAGTCCAAACGTGTGTAATGTGACTCATAGTTTGTCGGCTAATGTCTTTGTTTCCGGAAGAAAATGCAATGTTTTTTGTTCTATTGTTAAACTATAGGCCCTGTCCTCTACAAATAAGAGAACTTCGGCAGATTTTACCTATTCTGGTATTACATTTTTCTAACTTGAAAATTTTGCTTGTCTGTCACTGTGACCTCCACCCATTAAAAGCTGCCAGATGTCCGGATCTAGCAATAATGACAGTATAGAAATCTAAGTAAAAGGGTTTTGTTACTCTCATTATTGTGTTATGTCTGAAGTGGATCTTCTCTTAACACTGTTTCTCTGTGTTTACCGTGGCGCAATATGTAACGCCCCTGATTATATTTGGTATCATATTTTAAAAGCCCGAATACCCCCCGTGGACCAATTTCGTCCCGGTGACAACAAATGTATTGCCCTGTGAAGTATGATACAGTGTTATTTATTGGATTGTTTCAGGCCTATTAACATTTTGATGAATTATTTCGGCACAGGTACTAAATCTTCGTTAAGTCGTAGGGGCTCAATAGATTATTGAAGACCAGACTGTAGGTAATCAAAATAAATTATTTCTCATTAACTGAACATCAAATATTTAGGCTACAATATTACAAACACAAGTTATTTTAAACTTTTGAATTGAAAACTATTTTGAATTTTCAACGATTTTTTTAATATGTTCTTGAGGTCATGAATAGCTAATTTTGTATATGTATTACCTATACAAAATTAAATTGGAAATAGAACATCTTGTTCATTTCGAATACAAGCTGCAAAACTAGTTTTTTCCACGTATTAACCGTCTTAAAAATAAGTGACCAAAATGTTCTTGACGCGCTCTTATTCTTATTATTATTAATCTTTTATTTCAGAAGGACACATTACATAGGTGTTAAATAGATAGGTATCAGTTGCAGTGCCAAACTGTAAAACAGTTTGATGGCAGTTGATTCGCTCTTGGTTACAGTTACAGTTTACAGTACAGGACGCCAATTTTTTACCATCGAGCGCTCGAATTCAAATAATTTAACCTCGAATATAATCGCACACAAAAGTTTCTCGCCATTATTTACGCATGAAATTAATAGTATAAATAATCATGATTTTAAATTACTATCACTGTTATTTTTTTTTCATCATTTCTTCGTTTTTTTCAGTGTTTTAAATGACAAATTCGAGCGCTTGGTTCTCAAAAATCGCCCCCCAGTTGTGTTTTCACTATACTAAACTAAACTAAAATCATGCATTATCTTATCAACCGACTTCAAGATTTCAAAGGAGGAGGTTATCAATTCGTCGGGATCTTTGTTTTTGCTTGTTTTTTTTTTATCTATGTTTACCGATTATTTATTCGAAAACGGCTGGGCCGATTTGGAAAATTCTTTTTTTGTTAGAAAGAGTATACTTTACAGTTGGTCACATTGTAATCAGGTAAGATCTGATGATGGAATCCAGGAGAAATCGAGGGAACTCTTCAACTATTATTGGCACACCTATAGTGATTTGTGTATTTTTTACAGCAGCTCGAGCATTTCCTGGTGGGGGCTAAGTGAAGTCGATTCTTTTTTGTTTAAAATTATTTTTACTTCCTAGTAACAAAATTGACCTTGAATTGATCTTGTGTCAAGCTCATTCTGAAACCGCTTAACTACTTCTACTGCTGAGTGTAAATGACATAATTTAAAATCCTCAATGGTTATTGAGGATACGAGTACCTACAGCGAACAGCTCGTAAGCATAAAATAGCGGTTTAAATCCGATCCTGATCACCTGGGAGCTTTAACGTCGCAGACAAACCGACAAAGGATTAAAATTTATAGCATTTTATCGCGGGGTAAAAACTGGATGTGATAGCAGAACGGTTATTGGCTTACGGCGTTATCACACTTGCGATTTGCGAGCGAGTTTTGTATGGGAGCGAACACGCCGCGAGTTCGCCGCGTACGAGTTTTGTATAGAAATCGCTTTCCAATCGCTCAAGTGTGATAAGGCCCTTAGCCTCAAGCCTGCTAAAGTCAGACGTGTGCAGTTTAAATTGAAAGCAAATAGAACTTGTGATTATACCGGGGCCGCGATTCGAAAAATAAACACACACACACTGGAGAGACACAGCTCCAACCCAACTCAACTCAACGCAATAACGACATTGACATTTGCTATTCGAACAGATTTTCATTCAACATTGGTCTCACATTGGTCACACATTGTACCAATGTTGTACCAATGTTGTACCAATGTGAGACCAATGTGTGACCAATGTGAGACCAATGTTGAATGAAAATTTGTTCGAATAGCAAATGTCAATGTCGTTATAGCGTTGAGTTGAGTTGGGTTGAGTTGGGTTGGAGCCGTGTCTCTCCAGTGTGTGTGTTTATTTTTCGAATCGCGGCCCGGGTGTTGCCTGTAACACGAGCAATAAATTAAAACATAGATTCTACTCCTCAAACTAGACAATGTTTGTTCAACGACTTTTGAAAGTTATGTAGATTTAAGATTGTCTCTTTTTCAAACAAACTAAATAGTATTTTCAATGTACGTTAAAATCCTTCTACTAATTGACATTGCTTGTCAGTCTTGTCACCTTACAGACATAATCAATTTCGCAATACATTGCGTGTTCGAATAAACTTTAAAGTGTACTAAAAATTAAACCACAAGTTATTTTTCAAAGTCGCTGAACAAAGGTTGTTTACTTTGAGGAGTAGAATCTACATTTTAATTTATTGCTCATGTTACAGGCAACACCCAGTATACAGGGTGTAACAAAATGCTTGTGATCTGTTTAAGGGCGTAATTGGTATCGTATTACGAAAACCTAAAAAAAAATACTTTTTCACGCAAAACATAAAATTGGTTTTGTATGGAGGGTTAACCAACTGGTACGACAGGTCCCACCCAATTTTTTTTTTTGCGTCGTAATTTTTTTTTGTCGCAATACGATACCATTATGCCTTAAATGGATCCCCAGTATTTTTGTTACAACCTGTATGTTAGCCTATATACGTCCCACTGTTGGACACAGGCCTCGTAACCAGGGGGGCGTTTTGTGACAATCTAGCACTCGAATTCAAAGAATTTAACCTCGAATATAATCGCACACAAAAGTTTGTCGCCATTATTTACGCATGAAATTAATAGTACAAATGATCATGATTTTAAATTACTATCGCTGTTATTTTTAAAACATCATTTCTTCGTTTTATAGTGAGTTTTAAATGTCATATTCGAGCGCTCGAATCTGAAAAATCATCCCCCAGACCGTGCCTCACAGGCGGACGTAATTTACTTAACTAGAAATGGTATTTTTGATGCTAATCAAAATTGACAATCAAATATAAGCCGTTTAGACTTAGAAAAGTGACATAATGGCTAACCAAAATAAAATCACATATAACTTTGTTATGTATGTATTGAGTGCAACCAATTGGCGTCGCAGAGAGTGAGTGGCAGTGGCAATAGTATCCTGAGAACGTTGGCAGGTAGGTTGGGTGCACCATTACCCAAGCACTGAAACAGCCTACATGTGGCAGCGACAGATGTTGAGGCATGGTGCATCTAGTTTAATTATAACAATTATTTAATGTCAAGTGGATATACTCTACCTACCGATTGTTTTCTGTTTTTAGTTTTATTTTTATTTAATTATTATTTACAATTCTACAGGGTGTAACAAAAATTCTGTGATCCGTTTAAGGTCATAATTAGTATTGCGACTAAGAAAAAATAGAAGAAAATGATTTTGACGCGAAAAAAATGTTTTTTTTTGTATGAGATCCGGCGTCCCAGCCGGCCGACCTTCCATACAAAACCAATATTTATTAGCGTGATTATTTTTTTCTTAATTGTTCATAATTAAAATATGATACCAATAGGCATGATGATGACACATGTTGAATTATGCAATAAAATTTAGTTGATAGGATGCAAAATGATCAATATATCCATCTAAAGTGAAAATGTATAAATTATATTGGAATGGCTCGAAGATATTAAGCTGCAAAATTTCTAAATTGTACGATTTTTTAAAGTGTAAAATTAAAAAAAAAACAATGATACCATTCGATTTTTAACATTTTACTGTAAAATAAATTGTATAGCAACCATATACATAAACGCAACATTTCACTGTAAAAATAGCAATTTCAAATTTTTTCCATACTTTAAACAGGGCGACTATGTGATCGTGACGTCACTTTTGCACGTCATTTTGTTAGGAGCGTTTTGAAAAACAAATGCAAATCTCGGACTTTAAGTCTCATTTCTGGCTTTTGTGTTGCTTTGACGCAATTGGCCCCATATAGACATTTGATCCTCACAACAAAACGAATCGATTGAGACCATACATGAAAAAAATTCACTGCCTATTGTGCCCTTAAACGGATCACCAGCATTTTTGTTACACCCTGTATGTTACTAACTTCAAATTGTCTATGGATCTTTTATCTAAATATATAAAAGAAGAAACTGATTGACTGACTGACTGATTGACTGACTGACATATCAACGCACAGCCCAAACCGCTGGTTCTAGAGATTCCAAATTTGGCACGTAGGTTCCTTATAAGGTCTAGGGATGCACTAAGAAAGGATTTTTCAGAATTCACCCCCTAAGGGGGTAGAATGGGGGTCCAAAGTTTGTATGGCGAATCAAGATTTGTTAGACTATTTTATTCGAAACTTCACAGGAGTATTCCTAACAATAAATGAGTAAACACGTGTTTCAGTTTTTTTGAAAATTCAACCCCTAAAAGGGGCAAGTGTGGTCACTAAGTCTGAAAATCAACATGGGTATCGTATCCTTTTTGTGTACTTATAGTACGCGGGCGAAGCCGCGGGAAAAGGCTAGTTCCAAATAAAACAAAGAATTAAATTGAATGAATCGTTGAAAGATCATCTTTTTATATTGTTTTATTTAATATTATATGTCGTTGTCGCTACTATGCTTTACTATCTAGCAAATTAAATTCAATGACATGACATGACATAACACGTGTTTTTATAATATTTAATAATTTAATTTAATTAATATAATATTAGTAGAATTTAGTTTTAATATAAGAAGATTTTAAGGTATTTCAATGTAATTCTTGCTTGTTTTCCATAAAGTAATATAAATTAATTGACTTGTCAACTTATCATGTATAAGCTCAAGTAGATGCTCTATGATCAAGCAAACGGTTGCAATAAAATAACTTTTTAAAATAATTTTACTATAAAAAATAGACAATCGAGAAACAATTCCTTGCCAGTTTAACCGGCGTGAACTAATGACAGCTATTTCTACCGCTCGGGCAACACGTTAGGCTTTTATTAGAGCGGAATCTCAGCAGGTGAATATTTTATATTCCGGTGGGTCTCGCTATCACCGCCTGTATATTCCCGCGGGGTATTAGGCGGCCACGTCTGTATGGCTACTTCAATACTACTTTGTCTTCATTTGCTTTTCTTTGAACAAACACAAATTGGGTTACAAACGCACTTTGTCATGACCCTTTCAGTTTATAGGTGTGTAACAGTGCGAGGAAATAGCCTTAGGGAAAAGTTTTCCGCTCAGCTGTAAGTAGTTAGCGACACGGCATGCGTATGTCTCTCAATGTGGTTTTACTTTTACGACCTCTAGAGCAGTACCGTAGTAGGAAAGTTAAAACTCTAAAGTCTATATTTAAAAAAACTGTAAAAAATTGAATTAAAACGATTAAAAAACCCGACTGCTCTATGACTTCTCAAGCGATTAAAGTAAGCAGTTTTGACACCATTTTGATTTTATTTTAATAATTCTTATGTCACTCGCACTATCGAGTTGAAATTAATGACACCTCACATGTCGTAATCAATTAAACGTTATTCGTAGGGGTGGGCGTAAGGTGTGCCAAAAAAATTGTCGTAGGTCGGTCCATACAAACATAATTACAATGTATAACTGTCTGACTTATACTTATACACACTGACATAATTTTTCTAAGACCTTTTGTCTTGCATCTAGTTACGGTTCACGAATTTGATCTCTCATAACTTCAAAAGTCCCGACCTAGTTTACAAAAGCAAAGATACTCTTGTTATCGAGTTCAAGTTAAACATCAGCGAGTACCTGCAAGAACAATAAACAAAGGTTTAAATGAGTTGGAAGCCGGGAAGTCGTTCTGAAGAAACTTTTCCTTGTTGAAGACGCACGTACTCAGTGTTCTTCCGTCCCGTTACAGAAGCATTTCAAAATAATTGAACAACGGTTTTTATTCACGTTAAAACGATATTTATGTCTCTAGCGAGTTTTTAAACGGAGTGTTATGCCAGAGGCCGTATTCTAACTTTAAAACAGGTTTAGATACGATCCAACTAAGTAAAATACAACTCTAATGCATTAACTACGCAATACAGTCAGCGCTTAAGCCGCCTAAACGTCTGAATCAGAAATATCTGAATTTGCTTGAAAATTATTCCGATGCAACTCCAATACAACATAAATATTTGTTGATTATTTGTACACAACAAAGTTATTTTTGAAATAGATTATATTTTTAATGTATTGTTTATGTATTTTAAAATAAGAATACGACACCAGGTAAAATTAAGTCGTAATATTTTAACGACGCATCGTTACATTTTGTCACAGAATGTTGACTGTACTACGAGCAAAACTCCCCACGTGGCTCCAAATTAGGTTGATTCCGTACTCTAGTAAATTAAGTGATTACCAAGAGTGCATCAGTGATTATGGACACAGTCATAACTATAACTCGGGCGGCCATTACTGGCGGAGTGGCGGCGGCTCGGGGAAGTAATGTGACACATGCGGCGGAGGGTTCCGAAAGGACGGGGATTATACATTAATTTTGTACTTCCTATTTAGTTTCAGGTTCCTTTATACAGAGTGTAACAAATATACTGGTGATCCGTTTAAGAGCATACTTAGTATTGTATTACGACTAATTAAAAATAGGAGAAAAATGTTTTGAACGCGAAAAATTTTTTTATGGGACCCGTCGTCCCAGCCGGTCAATCCTCCATACAAACATGAACATTTTTGGCTTAGTTTTTAGTAATTAGAATACGTTACCAATTATGCCTTTAAACGGATCAACAGCAGTTTTGTTACACCTTGTAAGTATATAAAAGTACAGATAAACGAACATGGTGATTATATTTAGTTTGTGATGCGTTTAACCCTTCTCAAATCAAACATTTTAAAGTCTAAAAAATATGGCAAACCAGTAGCAGTATAAGAAAAATAACTATAGATATCCCTTTTTGGTGTCAAAGTACCAGCGTGACAAAAAACAGTAGGTATGATTCTCTTTACCCTAATTTAGGTCATAGGTCTAAACTCGTATACCTGGGTCTAAATATATTTATAGCACGCCACTCAATCATATGTTTATAATTGACTTCATGATTCTGATAACATGATAGTATATCTAATGTATTATATAAAAAAATCATCTGTCAATCACAACCTAAAGAAAATTGCTTTGTATGTTATAGCCTATAACTTATAGAATAAGGGTCGGCAAACCGCGGCTCGCGAGCCGCATGCGGCTCTTTGAAGGGTCAGTTGTGGCGCTACGAGTTCCCCTCAAAAAAAAATTAAATCTAATATTACAGTAAAAAAACATAAAACAAACAACTGTGGCTCTATGTTCTTCCGAAAATTCCATATTTTTCCGCCATCAGGCTCTTTGTCAAAAAAGTTTACCGACCCCTGTATAGGATAATCAGGCGTTCAGCAAAGCTCAGTGTTGAGTGCCCTTCCTGTTTTGTTTAGGTTTGGGAGCGCAAGATCCAGCAAAGAGGACGCCGTTGATGTATGCACCAAAAGCCGTAACAAGCTGCAGAACGCACACTTCTTCGTACTTAGCTACCTTATTCTGAGAATTTGTTTCAACCTTACTTAGATTAAGAAGTATAATGTACGCAATAGCTACTTTATTATGTGCATGTCGTGTTTGTCTGTAATGGGGTGGATACTCAAGCAAGCTCATTTTGTGCCTAGTTTTAAAAAGTTTATTGTATACCACCTATTGGCAAACCTAAAATAAATAATAAAAAAGTAGCTTTGTTATGGTACTACATATTGAGTTGCAAGGCGATGTGGTTGTATGTTACCAAGACTCAACTTATGTTCCTGAACGAACCAGATCCACGCAACGATAGGCTGATACCTATCGACGGACAATCAGTCACCATATGCGATCAGTACAAGTATCTGGGTGGTATGATGCACATGTCTGGGCCCTGGGTACATCGAATGCAACATTCAGCACCGAATAGCCGCTGTATAGCTGTAATAGCAGCAAGAACTGCTAAAAAAATGCCGGTCAAACTAAAATATTGCATATTTCTATATTTAGTTTCCCGCTATGTCGATAATGTCAAAGTATACCAAGTTTTTAAGGTTAGGGTCTAACTCAACTCTAACAATTCCCTTACCTAAGTATATGGTTTGATTGAATTAAGATGACCAAATCTGAATAACGATCTTTTCATAATAGTTAAAATGATATTTAGGTGTCCCATGGTAAAAATGTTTCGTTATTTGCAACGCTGGCCCTTTGCGACTAGGTAAAGAGATTTACATAAGTAATTAATTTATTTATTCTGGTCAGGGGTTGCGAGACGCGAGGGGCGTCACGGTCAGGCGAAGGGTTTGTGTTTGCTGTAAAATGATAATATTTTTCTGACACACAAATATTTCTTGTTAAGGCTGAAGTGTTTGCTTGTCAACACCTGAGGTATTTTAATCAATTTGTTTAAATAGTTAGATGGTAGAAATTGTTCCCTTTCCATTTAAATAACCTCAATACCAATGTGTCTATTAAGATTGTTATAAAATTATTTGTGTATTAAAAAGAGGTATAGGATTGAAGAAAACCAAAAGATCTATCTTATTATTAAATTCAACTTTCGTGTACGTAGTATAAAATAAAAAGGTTTCTGTCACTATTTAATGTGTTGGTTGGATAAGCCATTTCATCTTTTTCCCTTACATATTTTGTTTTAGGCACTCTTAAATCATACGAATAAATAATTGGGGTTGCAGGCGTCCATAGCCTACGGTTACTGCTTACCATCAGGCCGTATGCTTGTTTGCCACCGTTGTTGTATTTAAAAATCATACCTTTGAATTATTTCAGTAAGATTCAACCCTTTTCCAATTGAAAGAGTAAGAACAGAAAAACCAACATCAAAAAGAATAAGAGATACTGTATTGGAATCGCCATTCAGCGAGGTAACGTAGCCAGCCTTATGGGCACCCTACCAGGTGGCAGCGGGATTGGGGATATTTGCAATTTTGCTTTAGGGCCTATAGTTTAAGTTATGTAGGTTTCTTTAGTTTTTATTTATTTAATTAGTTTAATATAGTATTGTATAAGAATTATTTTGTTACTCAATAAATTTACTCATAAGAGAGACCGCGCGGGTAGTTCCTATTTGTGAGGATTACTCATACGCGTTTCATACGAGCCCCAACTAAGTTAGAAAAAGCGAACACATTTTAACCTAACAAAACTTCTGACGGCTCTCCCGGCAGGGAACTGTTAAAAAGTTTCTCATTCGTAAATTATTTTTACGGCTTTTTATTTTAACTGCGTTTTACTGTAGCAGTCCTAGATACATTTTACACATGTCACGGATTAAAAAAACAATATACATATGGGGAAATACGATAACGATATTGTTTTAATGGATTAGTATCGAACGACTGACGTCTCTATTGCTACAAATTTATATAAGAGAATAAAACACTATGTATAAATTATTTGAAAACTTGCAAAAAAAAGTCTATAACTCTAAGTTGTATCCCTTCGTACACTAAATTCAATTCAGAATATTCTCACGGAAAATGTATGGAAAACATTGTATGGAAAAATACATACAAATCAAATCAATAAATCAATTCAAATCGTTTTCAGTGTCTTGTAGACTTTCGGTATAGTTGAATCATAGCTTAGGTTAGTTATCATTCGGCCTTTCAACTTTAATACTGACCAAGTATCTCTATTTCCTTACTATCCATACTTCAGCGTTACAATACCAAGAAGGAGTAATAATAGTAACACTATAACTAGAATCCATCACTATCTAATCTGCAACCTGAGTCACGGGCACTGTGCCAGAATGCTGCAGGGACGGCATAATTCCATCTCCACGCCACAGACCACTTTCTATAGTTTTTTACTTGGGATTTTTATACCTTCTTATTTTATACAGGTATAGCTACAATTTAACATAGGAATGAAGATGTCCAATTTTGTAATAAATTTTAGTTAAACGTATGCAAAATGAGCAAGGGCGAATCTTAATACTGAGCAAGTGCGAACAACAGACTTTAAGTCTAATTTCAGACTTTTGTGTTGCTCGCTAATGGGCCCATATAGACATTTAAATCGCACAACAAAACAAATCAATTGCCTCGAAAAATCATCATGACTATTACACTGATTGCCTCTTTAAAAAAAATTCCGTAGAGGGAAGCCGCGACCTAGGAAACCTGTTTGAAGGATCTGTTATTTGTACGATTTTTACCGAAACCGATTTTGATTGATTGATTTATGATTTTACGTCTGGCTTTTTTATATTTATTTATTTTTAACGGAGCATTCTCTTTAAAAAAGTCAAAAGTCTACACCCTACATTGGCAGAATTCACCTCGCTAAAACCGGCGAGGAGTAAAGGCCATAAAAAAAGGTTTACTAGTTCATGTCAAATAGATGAAAAAAATATTGCTTAATTTAACATTAAGCAATATTTTTTCATATATACGATACGTCCGCGGTTATAGTCAATTAGTCATACCGGAAGAATGTTCAAATTGAATCACGGACAGCATGTTTAGAGGTTTAGATGTCATTTCGATGACAAAAGAAGATCATTTTGAAATTCTGATTCTTAAGTTAGAATATAGCTCCAGTATGATAAATAAATAATAAATATTATAGCAAAATCTTACACAAACCAACCACAGTAAGCTCAATAAGGCTTGTGTTGTGGGTACTAGGCGACGATATATGTAATATATAGATATAGATAAATACTTAAATATATGGAAAACATCCATAACTCAGATACAAATATCTGTGATAAACACACAAATAAATGCCCTTACCACGATTCGAACCCGGGACAAATGGTGGTGGGAAAATGATGATACAGGTAAAAAATGATGATTGATGATATAGGTAAACAACTCACGCTCATCAAGCAATACATTACATTCCAGTCTGTGCTAATTAGTTATTAATTTAGTATGATAGCGCAACCGCTCATTAAGCACACTTGCGTTCACGTTCATAACTACAATTCGGTAACATCTTGTGTAGTTTATGTAATTTCCAGAGAAAGGGTTAATTAAGATCCTAAATGTACAGTTAAAATGTAGTTAATCATTTCAAAATCACTATCTATTATACATATCGTCGTGTAGTATCCACAACACAAGCATATTGAGCTTACTGTGGGACTAGATTTATTTCTGTAAGATTGTCTCATAATGTATATTAAAGAAGAAATTGGTTATAGCCAACGATGTCTATAAGTAATTTAACTGCACCGCTACCAAAATACTGTGAGTTTAGTAATAACTATTAAAGACAGTCAGTCTAACTTAGTTGGGGCTCGTATGAATCGTGTATGAGTAATCCTCACAAATAGAAGTACCCGGTCTGGTTTGTACGGCTAGTGTATTATTTTTTTTTTTTTGTTTTTACTTTTTCAATTTGAAAAGGGTTAATTCTTTCTGAAATATTTTATAGGTAATTATTTATTTATTTAAATACTAAAATAGCCCTGAGTACCAAATTTATGACGGTGAAGCTGAATACGTGAGAGAAAAAGAAGAAAGCGATGATCTAGCCAACACATTGAATAAATAGTAAGAGATCAATAATTTTGCTACTCAATCCTCACCTCAGTTCAGTCAAGGGATAAAATTTTAATTATTTTTTTATAGTGTGCAATGATTTTGAGGATGCAAGACGTGGATGCTGCGCAGCGCCTTACTATTACAAAATGAGAGTGATGGTTATATAATCAATAATGATAATTAATTGAAAACACGTATAGAACAGGCATGCTATTCGAGACTATACATCGTGCAAAAATACGGGCGAATCTAGTAAGTATATTTAGATAACTTTTGCTAAGAACTTAACTACCTATTAGATTTAGGGATTCCCCGTGTTTCAGCCGACAATGCTTTGTGGCAACTGCCACTATCCATAAATATGCTTCAAGTACGGAGTGTACCAGAAGTAGTCTATGCCCCAAACCGACGCATGGATGGCTCCAACAGGGGAAATATTACGTGCAATCCATACACCAACATCGCGTGAGATTTGTATGGTACTTCGGTTCTACAGAGTTCACGTGTGTTTATTAAGAACCAAGGTTATTCGTCAGAGAACCAAGGTTACCGACATAGCTCAGTAAATAAGTTGAAGTGGAAGAACCGATAGCCGTTGGGGAAAGCTGGTTCTTGAGTGGAGACCGTATGACAGCACACGCAGTGCTTGGCGTCCTGCAACAAGGTGGGGCGATGATATCCGTAATCCGTAAGGTGGTGAGTACAGCTTGGGAGAGGAGAGCTGAAGATCAAGCTCAGAGGCGTGCCATGGGCGAGGCCTATGTGCAGCAGTGGCCAGGTCGAGCGAAAGTTTAAATGTGGAAAATATGCCAAGTCAAACCTTAGGCTTGAATATATTATCCTGAGTTTTAAGAAGAATATAAATATTTTTATGTTGTTATAAAAAAAAAACAGGATTGACCATTGAACATGGCACCCATTTAGATCTCACTTCTTTTGTCGTTGAAGTCAACAACCAAGGCATATATAATATATTGAACTTGGCTCTCATTTCACATTTATGTTTGTGATGATAGGATATCATTACTTTTTGCACAGAAATTATTAGTAGGTTATTCGTAATAAAATTAATACAAAATGGTGTTTGTTAATCTACTGTATTATCCTACGTTTACGGAGTATTTAATAGTCTTTTTTGTGTTATTTTCTATATTTTCTTGTACCTTTGAAATATTCGAGTGAATTGCCCATTCAGTATCCGGTTTTTTTCACGCGTTTTTTGTTTATACTTGTTTATTCTAATCGTTATATATTCACGTGAAGACCTTAATATCGACATAAAGACCGGCTGTTTCATTTTGTTGCAAATTTTTGTTGTTGCTAATTCTTACATTACAGCACTACAAGTACGTGTTCCTAGTAGAATCAATTAATTGAAAAATTATAAAAATTTGATAGTTTCTGATTAATTTCTTTGTATTCACCCAACTATCTATCTGGATGCCAATTTTTAACTTTCTAGGTCATCTGAAACAGGGTTAGAGTTTTGGTCTATAGGTCAATACGTGATAAAAATGACGATATTTGGACTTTAATATCTAAATAACCGTTTGAGGTGTGTTTATGATATTTAGAGAACATATGTATCTCGCAAGTTTCAACATATCAGCCAAATTTAATATGTTTATGTGTAATAGTTTTTGAGTTATGAGGGGGTCAAAAGTGGCTTCAAATGGTTCATGTATAATATTACACACGGTGCTGCTCGCCAGTTCTGTTATACTTGAACTTGGCTTGATACGCTGCCGCGTGATGTGAAGATTTATAATGTAATTGTCTTTCGTAAAATTAAACAAATCTTATCTAATCTAATCTTGTTTGTCGTAATGTAGCCAGCATGATATTTATCCATTATTCATCATTAACCTCTATCAGAAAAATAATGCTAGATAGTATGTAACAAAAAAACTACAGATCAGAAGGTAAGTAGTCTTTTTGATATAATTTTCGTTCATTTCAAGCAAATAAGTTGTTATGTTACCATTCATTAAAATAAATCCTTTCAAATAAAAAAATGTTATTACATACTAGGTATACAAAAAATAGTAAGATTTGAAAACGTTTTTAAAGGAGATCGTCAATTTTTGTTAGGCGATTTGCCCCAGCTCATTAAGGTGCGTATAATTATGAAGTAGGTATCAAAACATTCGCCTTAATTTCTAGATCAGGACGGTCATAAAATAATCATGAAATGTAACGGGAAAATTGAGAAATCGGGGATGAAAAAACATGAATGTGATAAGGACAATATTTAAAAGCGTACATGTTTATGATTTACAGTATAACACAAAATAACTACCGGTTTTTTAAAGAATATCTACAAAATCTGACATGATAATGAAACGAAAATCATAATAAAATAATAAAAAGTCATATTTTGATCCTGCCGCTGATTTCTTGTATTTAGATAAACAAAGATAATGACTGTCAAACCATCATTGCTACTATGAACTAAACAATCGTAGAACTAATTACAAAGAGATAAGGTTTAGCTCTGTTAGTGCGCTACTACTAGTATCCATGAAGTTATAATTTTAAACTGGAGTATACTCTTGGGCCACAAAGTGAGGCCGAAAGAGAGTAATACAGGGAGCTGCGTATCGTTTTGAATTAGGGAGTTATGTCGTCATTAGACAATAATGCCAGCATGACAATTCAAGTCAAAATGTCAATGTGTGTCAATTTCGTAACGGGCGCGAGTGAGGCACCGCCCCCATAATTAAAAAAATTGAAATAGAAAACATTTATTCGCGACAACAACATGCATACAAACATATTTAATCTAAAGTTTATTATCCCCTCTATCGGACCGTTTTTTTTTCTAATCACCTATGAACGACTGTTTTGCACGGTAATAAGGTTCATCTGTGGTTAGGGAAAAAGTGCAACAATTACATCCACTTTTTATAAATCCATACGAGTATCAGACATTACTAAATTGAAAAAAAAAATGCGTTTCGTTATCGAAAGAGCATGATATAATGCCGTCATAACGCCCTAAGTCAAAATGAAACGCAGCTCCCTTTCTTTCGCCCCCACTTTGTGGCCGAAGAGTATACTCCAGTTTAAAATTATAACTTCATGCGGCAGACTTGGATGACAGTGTCAAACTAGAATAATAAACTAGATTAGTATAGTAAACGTAACTCCTTTCTAAAAATGTCTGTTTCGTCTCAGTCCAGGTAAAGTTAACCTTATGTCAATGCTGTAAAGACGTTAACAACTTATTAAGCACTATTTGGATCGCGGAAGGATCAACGAAATTACTTTTTATTTTGTATTTCTAATTCCCGTTTCATTTTCATGAAATATTTTGTCTAGTTTCGTAATAAAATGGGTATTTGCTTAAAATTGCAGAACAAACCTTATACGAGACCATTATCGCTAGTGGGCCTGGAATTGACGGTCTCCTTTAAATTTGCGTTAACATGGCTTTAGTGCGAATCAGGTTAAATTAAGATAAGAAAAGAAAAGATGATTATGATTGTAAACAAATATTCCGGTATAATATATTATGTCGGCGTGAACGCGGAATCCCTTTAATTCCCTATACGTGAGCGAATTCTCACGAAGATTCGTATTTATTATTCAAATCTTAAGCGTAACCATGTTTGTTTTCCCGCATTCTTTAAAAGTCAAACGAGCTAACACCGCGTATGTTTTTGACACTGATAAAAATAATATATTCAGTCACATAAAGTGTACGAATGTTCAGTTAAGAATGTTGCTGTTAATATCTTTTCGTGTTACGGCCCGTAACACAAAAATACTGTACTATATACATAGATAATGTAACTCCTTTAACTAATTGTAGAAAAGTTTATTTATCCAAGCTTTTTCCTTCGTTTCTCTCTGCAGGGAAATTATTGGAAGAAGCATAATAATAACCTTGAATAGACTTCTGTCCTAACAAATATAATAATAGAGAACATGCATGAAAAATATTTAATTGAATCTGTGGCATAAACACGTTCAACAACCCCAAACTAATATAAACAAGTGGAAATCCGTAATAATTTTTAACAGTTTTTTAAAGATATTGCGGTTTGAAAACGTAACATTTTAGGCATTTTTTTTATACATCAAATGTATTTTAGAAACTGCAGTTCGATTACTTATGTCCTAACAAGAAAAAAAATGTACGACAACTATATAGCTAAACGCATTTTTTCGTGCCTAAAATTACAAAAATCTTACAAAAACTTGTTCCATCCAAACAGTTTTCTGCAACTTTGTGAACGGTGACGTCACAATCTACACACTTTTTGTATGGGGCGTTTTGACGCGCGGCGCAGACGCCTAACGTATTTTCACACTTTTGACGTTTCAGGGCTATCATAGATAGTAGGTTTATTAGAGATATTTGAATCTACAGGGAAACAGAATCGAATGACGACTTCCAAAAAAATCATGCATATTCCTAATTAGAATATGATAATAGGTTGAACCATGATCAATATATACCAGGACGCGGAACACTACATACACTACGCGCGAAAGGTCCATGGTTTATCCATATCAATCAAGTATCATTACAGATTATTCGTGTAAATAACGAACCTTAAAGTTTTATCTATTAAATTTCAGCCTCAACGTCGTACTAAATGTATGGGAGCATTTTAACTAAATATTTTTGATATTACTACCTATACATTTATTAAAAAAGTAATTGATGTGATTTTACGCATTGGGTAACGTACTTTCGATATCAGTTTAAAGTTTCTGATATCTATTATATTTACAGAATAATCGCCTAGCTACACTTAACGATTACACCTTGCATAGTACCTTTAAAAAAAAACTATCATATATTATTTTACCCAGGATAACAACCCATTGTCTTAAAAGCAGCTGATAATCTACTTCCAAGAGTATCATCGAGACAACGAAGTCAATCCAGTGATTTTGCGCCTCGCATGAAATTTCTTCTGCGAGCAAACTCTATAGGGTTTATTTTTTAGTCGTGATTCAAATACGCAACAATACTTTATATTATATTTAATACTAACTCTCGCTACCGCAGAGCTGCCAGACTCTACATTCGTTCACGATTATTATTCATTTTCCTTTTTGCTATTTCAGCATAATCTGCGGAGTGAAATGAAATGTTTAATTTAATTTTTAGTACAGTTAGCATTTTCAAAGTGCAATTACTTTAGCTAGCAAGTTACTCTCATATATTAATTTAACACGCTTTGAACTCATTAAGTAGTTGACTTTAACTATTTGTTGAATAAACGTTTTAATAACGCAAATTAATTTACTTACTTTAAGCAATTTTTCACAAAACTAAGAAGTATTAAAAGGGAAATTTTTGCTCAAAATTGGCGGTCCCATTGGGTGATATATTTTACAGCTACATTGTATTATCTGCCTATATAGGAGGTAAGGTGTAAAAACATCGTTAGGTGTATAATATTAAGGCTTACCCCGTATGCTTGTTTGCTACCGTCGTTGTATAAAAAAACCGGCAAAGTACGTGTCAGATCACGCATAATGGAGGGTTCCGTAGCTTCAATGGAAGAAGTTTTTTTGGAAATAACTCAAAAATGGCTGAACCGATAATCTAAAATAACCTCCTCCTTCGAAATCTTGAAGTCGGTTGAATAGGAATAGCAGGGATAATATTAGTAGGGATAGGGATACAATAGTCACGCACAAAACATAAGGTACGGGCACAAGCTACGAGTATGTTAGAGGTCTAAAATAACGACGTCACGTATTGAAGCTAAGGGGAGGGTCGTTTAATCTCAGCCCTTCTCTAGTAGTTCCGTTAGTTGCAGGACTCCCTAGGAGTGAACGGCTTTCACAGAGGTGTATTAATACAGAAGTTTAACTAGGTATCGGTATAGTAGTTATAGCAATATGGCGCGTAGTTACAGTGTCCGAGAGGCAACCGGATGGCTCGCGGTATTTAAGCTCCCTACGTGTTGTGGAACCCCCCTGTGCAATCCGAACCGACACACGTTGGACTTTGTTTTTCATCCCCCCCCCCCTCATTTTTGCCCGGCTACCAATTCTGTCCAAATCCAATGTGGGTCAGCTCGAGTTGCACAGGATGGTTCCACAACACGTAGGGAGCTTAAATACTGCGAGCAATCCGGTTGCCTCACGGACAGTGAAACTACGCGTTATTGCTCTGAATATAGGTGTGTGATTAAACTAGCACACACTTTGGACAGTTTTTTTTTAATTGGACTTGCCAAGGTAGGTAATTATTAATTAAGGTAGGGCTGATAGCTGTTAGAGCTACTAGAATCAAGTCAGTAAATTAGTGGTTAACCTCGTACGGACCCCCAGGACTGCAAACCGGTTTATGTAGTATGGAAATGTTCGATTTTTCGGTTAAAAGTTCATACTAAAAATAAAACGATTTCAAGAAAAAAATACTGTAGTCAATTAGGTTGAGTTTCTTTTGTTCGTTTTGTTTGTTATTCTGAGAGGTTTAAATTACACTGAACCTCACAAAGACATCTAGACCAGCTTCTGTAGCATAGCATTACGTTTTCTGTGTCGTTGCTGCTTAATGAGATGCCAAGTTTCAACGAGCGTGTATGTGTAGGCGTTTGTACACGCTAATTAAATACGTTATATCTACACGTTTTGAAAACTAGATTTTACTCAACTGACGAAGAAATCTCTGTGTCGATCTTATAAATAAGATCCCTTATTCGGCTGGAGCTACTATTTACACTATCTAGTATAAACCAAGTCTATAACAAAGAAATAACTAATAGTACTTATACCATTTTTTCGGAAAGTTTAGGCCTACATTTTTAATCCCACTAAGAGTGCCAGAACCCGTTCATGTTCAAAAATACGTAACATAAACTGTAAAATTAATATATATAACAAGAATTTAAATTCGAAGAAAAAACTGGATCCTAAGTGGCTTATCCGTCTGTCTGTACTATGCCGCAGACAGACGCAAATACTAAATTAAGAACCTCGTCTTCGCTTGGCAAATATTCTTTGGATCTTAAATATACAGCGATAAGAAATTGTAGGCGCGGCTGAAAGGAATGGTCGATCAGAAGCGGCATGCATTTCAGTTCCTCGCTATTTAGTCTTAGCAGAGCCTTGGTCCTGTCCTGCATTTAAACTAGTGTTTAAATGCAGGACAGGACCAGGCCAATGGAAGTAAAAAGCGTTTTGAGAAATGAATTTACAGCGGGCTGGAAATCGTTTTAATACCTTCATTTGATCCTAAATGCGTGTAATCCGAGTTTGCCCAATCTCAGGAGGTGTACGGGCATAACTTTTGGGAGCAAATTACCTGCGAAATGCTTGCTCTTTTTTCAGTTGTAGTGTAGTAGCACAAAAACGGTAGGTCCGTCGAAAAAAGTCAATCCATTCATTGCAAAAGACAGTTAAATTCGGCTGTATTTGTTGGGGGTCTAGAGGCCAGATTAAAAGTTGGCTTTATGAGAAATTTTGAGAATCTCTCGTGGCGGATTTTGTCCAAGGAGGTCTAATTGGCCTTAGGTGAACAAAGGGCTGCCAGGAATAGTTGACCTGCTGGAATGAGGTCCTCAAGATCAACACAAGAGCAAAAATTTCCCTCCTGGGATTGGGCAAACTCGGATTACACAATTTTAAGAACAAATTAAGGTGATAAAACGATTTCCAGCTTGCTGGAAAATAATTCTTCGAAAAAGTCTAATTTAATTACTAATTTGCCTGCCTACTCCCTAAGTAAATAAATTCTTTATTTGCATTTAATGTGGTAAAAATAGGTAAAAAAAAACTGATAACTTAAATCTATTAGAGCATGCAAAAATACACCTTAATAACCGTTTGATACAATATACGAGTATGTCGTAAAATAAAAATAAAAAACTACAATATGCAACATTACAATTAGTCAATATCCTATTAACAATTATAAATATTAAAGATTGAGCAGCTGACCGGATTCGTATAAAACATGGTATTTTGTCGGATTACCGGACTAAACATTTTTTTATCCCAGAGATCATCTTCTTAGTGGTATAAGTATTAATAATGCCCTCTCTAAAAAGATGCCCTACTTGTCGATCAGCCTTGGGGCGCTATTTCGTAATATGATGCAATCTTAAAAATTGTGTATGTTTTGGAAAGTGTGCACGCGTGTTTTATATATAAATATAAATTATAGCTATTAACAAGCTTTGTATAAGCAATAAAATTACTTGCGTCTCTAATAAGCGTGAAAAAGAAAGAAATAATAAATAAATAAATATTATAGGACAATCTTACACAAACCGACCTAGTCCCACAATAAGCTCAATAAGGTTTTTGTTGTGGGTACTAGACGACGATATATATAATGGATAGATATAGATAAATACTTAAATACATAGAAATACCCATAGTTAACTCAGATACGCTCTCAGCTCAAGTGGCTTCCTATACGTCTTCGTCGTAATTCCCACATTCTGTCTCTTTTATACACCATTATTTTTCATTCCGCAACTCCTCGTTACCTCAAAGAACGATTTAGTTACCGGCTTTCGGCCAGATCCTCTCAAAATTTTCTACTCAGTGTCCCATCTTCTTCTTCTAAATTTTATAGAAGTTCTTTCACTTCTGAAGCTGTTAGGCTTTGGAACAATTTACCCTCAGACTTAAAGCGTGCTAAATCTCTTGCTGTGTTTAAGAAATACCTTAAAGAATATTATCTGTCTCTCCCATGATACGTTATCCTGTAACTCCATTAAACGGATTTTGTAACTACCTGTGGCAAATAGTGTGTATCTTGCTCCTAGATTGTATGTTCTTAATTTATCAATTTTTATTTATATATGATGGTTTATGTAAGTTTATTTTTATTTTATATGCGTAAGTTTATTATTGTTTAGCTTGTTGATTTGAATTTGCAACACCTACGTATTTCTGATTATTTTCAATGGTTTCCGCTTCCCAAAGGTTGTCTGGAAGAGATCGCTTTTTAGCGATAGGACCGCCATTTGTTTAACCTCTGATTATTCTGTTTGTAACTTGTATTTTATGTGTTTCTTTATTTTGAGGTGTGCAATAAAGAGTATCTATGTTTATGTTATACAAATATCTCTGATAAACACACAAATAAATGCCCTTACCAGGATTCGAACCCGGGACCTCCAGCTTCGTAGGCAGTGTCACTACCGACTGGTCTAGGAGGCCGTTTGTACTACTTTCTAAAACATAATTTGCAAACTGTTATAACAATTTTTCTAACTATTTTATGTCCAAAGACCTAAAGCCCGTCACTAGCTTACAGTTTCACGATATGTCGCGGGCGTGGGCGGAATGGTACTTCATCAAGTAGGTTCGACTCAATGAGGCCTTTGAAATCTTTGAAAGCTTTCTCAAATAACGGCCGTAATCAGTGAATGGCGTTACGTAATATCGGAGGGAATTGTCGCGTCGCGCCCGATTACAATGAAATGACGTCACAAAAAAGATGTCACATTTCGTCTAAGTTAACTGCAGTATCACCATAATGTGATAGGTATTATTATAAAAGTATGACGCTTCTTTTATTTTATTTAGGATTTGAAGGAAACAGTAACAACAAAAGTGCATAAGCGAGTAAAGGATAGTTCACGATGTAACGTTCCACGTCCTACAGGCGTTTGGAGTACTGCACGTGTCGAGACCGGGCCATTTTGGGTCCTAATCTTTCGACACTGCCCTGTTACATATAGGAACTTCCGTCGAGTGACCGTGACGTGACCGTCCCGTCGACATTCCGGGTACGTAACGAGACGCTTTCAGTTTCGAGCCTTGCTGATGGTTTCTATACAAAATGACGCGTAAAAAGTGTCGTGTAAGACGCGGCACGTTTCAGCGTGAATCATCCTTAAGTATGGGGTAGAGGGATTCAATGTTACTCTGCGTCTGTAGGAAACACCTTAGACAACCCTACACGTGATCCCTGGGTGGTGCTAAAAGAGTAACAAACTTGGCAGCTGCATTGTCCCATATGGACCTCGCAGCACTCACTGGATTTTCTTTATCAACTGCTTTCCCATTATTACTACCTGAGAGAAGAAATGCCTATCTATATCCAGATTATATATATATTCCGATGTAACTCCAATACAACTTCAATATTGGTCGATAATTTTTTTGTGTAAGAGTTATGTTGGCTCATGTATTTTAAAATGAAAATACGGCACCTAGCCCGCTACACTGATCTTCACTAGGAATATCAGCCTAATTCCCTCCATATATTTATAGATTTTACGTCACATATTGACAGATCTGAAGAAAAATTTGCACCTACGTAAATAACATCTGAAACTCAATAAGTCAACTTCTTGAATTTAAATCTATCTGCTAAGATGAGAAAGGAAATATTTTTATTTTAACGCCATAAAATTAAATATTAATAGATAGAAACCTACTAGAAGATCCCTACTCAGCGTTACGTAACTTACTTAACCTTACTTAGATGAAACGTCTATCTTCACATTCACAATCTCTGATACCGCGCAAACCATTTTATAACACAACAAGCAAACGTTATTGATACAAAATTAAATAAAAATGCGGCGGGCGAGCCTTCGATGAAAATAAATAAACATTGGCGCTCAATAAATTTAATAAAAACCCTAAAAAAAATATTATATCGTTACCATAGAGATCGAATGAAATGTTTTCACAGCCTTGTGATGCGTGGCGCCTAATACCTCTCAATACCGATCAAATAATACTAGGGATACACAATCAGCCTAAAAAATTACCCCACTATAGTACCGCAAGAACGACTCGTGCGGTACTTTCTTTGACAGTCTTATAACGGTATAAGACTGGCCGGTTACAAATTTTCACGAGCCATATTTTAGTAAATCTTGTTTGAGTCTGTACGTCCTTTACATTGTTGCTCGAAGGCTCTTAATGACTGATAATATGCAGGTATATTAAGCGTCAATAGAGAAATAAAATAAGGTAAAATAACTAATATCAGAGTTTTGGAAATAATGAAAAAGGACCTAGAAGTAGTATTAACAATTAAGAAAAGAAAAACAGCATATTTTGGTCATATATACAGAAACAATAAATACAATCTATTAAAATTAATAATTGAAGGAAAAATTGAAGGGAAGCGAGGCCGCGGTAGAAGGCGCACTACATGGACCCAAAATATAAGAGACTGGTTAGAGGTGGAGAGCATAGATAGACTAATTCGCATGACTGAGGATAGAGAGACATATAGACATATGGTCGCCGACCTCCTGGACGGAGATGGCACATGAAGAAGAAGAAACAAATATGGCTTCGTTTCGAGGCAAAATATTTGTAAACAAAAAAGAACCGACTTCACTTAGCATCCACCTTTCCAACAGCAGATGCTCGAGCTGCTGTAAAAAATACTCAAATCACTATAGGTGTGCCTATAATAGTAGAAATGAAGAGATCCCATCATCAGATCCTGACCTGATTACAATGGGACCAACTGTGAAGTATACTTTTTCAAACAAAAAATAATTCTCCAAATCGGTCCAGCCGTCTTCGAGTAATCGGTGACCATACATAAAAAAAAATAGCAAAAAAAAAAAACAAAGATCCCGACGAATTGATAACCTCCTTCTTCGAAATCTTGAAGTCGGTTGAAAACATTTGACAAATGACAAAATATTATTAAAACCATTCGTTTTCACTGAAATATAAGTAACTAAGGGATATTTTTACTAAAAATGAATATATAACAAGTTTATGTGTATATATAAGCTGACTATGGAACCATGGTTGTTCTTTATAAGTGCGTAACTGCGAAGCAATGAAGGTATTGCGTCTGATTACAATATTTAATTTTTCAATTCACTTCGAAATTATAAAGCGACCGTTTGTACCTACAACAAAAATGCTGGTGATGCGTTTAAGGACATAACTGGTATCGTATTCTAAATATGAATAATTAGGAAAAAAAATTACACGCAAAAAAATGGTTTTGTGTGTAGGAGGGTAGGCCGGCTGGGATGACGTACTTATCCCATATAATTTTTTTTTTTTTTTACGCGTCAAAAAAATTTTTCTTCTCCTTTTTTTTGTCGCAATACGATACCGATAGGGAAGATGCAGCTATAAAATTTACCATTATTTTGTGATCAAAATGTAAAAACAAAAGAATAGCTATTGCAACGTTTTTACTTTAGGTAGTTTATACTAATTTCAAGTAATAATTACGATTTGAAGTAATGTGAAACGGAACGTGTTTTAATCCACCAATCAGCGTCTGGTGACGTCAACCCTGTTATGACAACTAATGTGTTTGGCAACTTTCTATGGGATTTGGCTTAAAAGGCTAGCATCCAGGTCAAAATTAAAAAAAAAAACAACAAGAATTTGACACTGTAAACGAACAAATATGGCGAGTGACACACATGAGTGACGTCACAGAAACTGTAGATCCGTTTAGGCGCGAAAATTTAAATTGTCAGTTTGTAACAGCATTTTTTGACTATAAATTGTAGTATTTTCATTTTTTTATACACTCGTGGTCTATTCTAAGTGCAATTCTTTCAAATGAAAGCATAAACGAAAATAGTGCATCTTGCCTATTATGCCCATAAACGGATCACCAGTAGTTTTGTTAAAGCCTGTATATGTATTTTGCAAATGCGCCATAGTAAGTAGGTACTCTTCGTTGCATCTGGATTTAGCAATTGTCCTCTCACTGAATAATTTAAAGGACGTTTCACGTAAAAACACTCAAATACCACTCTAGTCCATCGATCATCTACATCTTCGAACCCCTACATTTTTCAACAAAATATTTACGAGCAGGAAATGAACAAACGTAAAAGTAAAATTTGGAGATATCTCCAGTGCAAGTTACGCGTGAAACGAAACGCCGGCGTCCCGACCATGGATGTATGATATAATTACGGATACCGCGCCATTGAGGCAAAATTATGATTCCAACATAAGCCAATTGTCTATCGTTTACGCAGGAGCTCGTTCAGGGGGGGGGGGGGGGGGGGGCAATTTCCTTCACAAAAAATCTCGCGGTCCGCACCTATGGCCCCCGTAGTATACGAGGATTACGAGGTTTGCGTTTTTGCCCCTGTTGCCCTGTATCCGCGTCTGCTGATTCACAACAGGGCGATGACCGGCGATTAGCTCAAAACCCGGAATTTAATAGGTACGCATGCAAGTGTAGCTACTTAACGATTTATAATTAAATCACAATTTTGCCACAGTGGTGCGGCATCCATATTTTTTATACATCCATGGTCTTAACAGTCCCCCACTCGAGGTGCAAATTATTCTTTAAAAATCTTGTTCCACATTTTAGACATAACTTACTGAAGCGTATTTAGAAATGAATTCAATAACGATGTAATATCAATGTCGTTCTCGCTCAGTACCTTACCTATGCTCCGGAGCAAGCTCGGGCATGTAAATAATTCATTTTTAATACATATTTGTGTCCTTGAATGCATATTTGGGCATTGGGGATTGATTTTTATAAATATTATAATTTAATTTATTTTAGTTTACTTTCATTTTAATACATATTAATATTAGTAGCTTATATTTAAGTTTAATGTAGCAAAATTACTATTTGGATTTTAACATTGGTGTTCTCGTTTTGTCCTACGCAATATTTTGATTGGGTTCGATTTCTCGCTCTTGTACACAACCAAATACTGACATGATATTAAAACGCACCGAAACATTAATAATTGTAAATAAAGAAATCTAAAAACAACAAACTTTTGTATATAGATTATCTAACCAATACCGTGGAATACCATGTTGCCAAAATAAAAACACATTTATCCCGTTTTGTGTATGCTTTGGGAAAAATCAAGCGATCAACGGACTACAACTCTGCGCTAGTTTCTTACCACGCATACGTATATTCAAATTCAGTAAGAGTGATGGGGTCCAGGATAAAATTACATAGTTTAAGCCCACACACCATGACAATTATAATATATAATAAGTTAAGTGAAAATTTAAAAGCAGAAAAAAATATCGACAAAATTTTAAAACAATTGAAACAGACATTACTAGAAAAACGCTATTATGACTTATGACTAAAGCATACTACGCCACTCGGCATTCTACAGCGCATACGGCGTAGCACAATGACTCCGTAGCACTATCCGTACCGCAGCTCGCTACGCGCTACGCTTATAAGCGGTTGTAGCGTTTTCCCGTTTTGTAGCGAAAATCCGCTACATACAGATAGCCGGCCTAGCGGGTTCCTAGAGCCGTATTTTAATTTTAAAACACGTTTAGACACGACCCAACTTCAATACAACTCCAATGCAGTAACTACGCAATACAGCTAGCGCCTAAACGTCTGAATCAGAAATATCAGAATTTGCTTGAAAATTATTTCGATGCATCTCTAATAAATACAACTTCCATATTGGGGCCGTATTCAAACTTTAAAACACCTATAAACACGATCCAACTTCAATAAAACTCCAATGCATTAACAACGCAATACAGCTACGGCATAAACATCTGAATAAGAAATATTAGAATTTGCTTGAGAAATATTCCAACGCAACTACAATACAACTTCAATATTGGTTGATTGTTTGCTGTGTGTTGGAGTTATGTTTGAGATAGGTTGTGTTGTTATTGTATTGTTAATGTATTTTCAAATTATACACAACAAATAAATAATCAACCAAATGCCAGATGGCACTTGGTTGATTATTTGTTGTGTGTTGGAGTTATGTTTGAAATACATTGTGTTTTTAATGTATTGTTTATGTATTTTAAAATTAGAGTACGGCATCTGGTAAGGAAAGTTATAGCAAATAATAAAAATCGACCTTAACTTGATTTTATATTGAATCTTCTTATCACACGTACAGTCGTACACCGTATATTAATTTAAGTATACCTACAGTGGCAGCTCGTCTCTAGAACTCGATTCGTAACGGCTTGCCCACTTCTAGCCTGTTTAGTACTTTGAGTATGGTCCGTAAAGAAAAGTAAAGCCAAATTAGCTCCGGTTTCCCTACGAATATTTTCTAAGGACCGTCACTGACACGTATAAACATTAAAAATTTTAAGAAAGTTTTATCTTTTTTTACAATTATCAACCAAAACATTTTTTTATTAATGGATTTATTTTAATGCAACATACAATTTAATTCATTAATCTTCTCTACCTATAATATCCTCTAAAACGAGAAGTTTTTTTTATACCACGGCGGTGGCAAACAAGCATACGGCCCACCTGGTGGTAATCAGCTACCGTAGACTATGGACGCCTGCAAAATCCAGAGGTGTCACATGCGCATTGCCGACCCTTTACAAAAAGGAGGATTCAATGGCTGCGATTTGAAAAATAAACACACACAGCTCCAACCCAACTCAACTCAACGATATAACGACATTGACATTTGGTATTCGAACAGATTTTCATTCAACATTGGTCTCACATTGTACCAATGTTGTGCCAATGTGTGACCAATGTGTGACTAATGTGTGACCAATGTGAGACCAATGTTGAATGAAAATCTGTTCGAATAGTAGTCGGTGTCAGGTCAATGTCAAGTCGGGAAAAAAATTGTCTCCAAACTAAAACGAATTTTCTAATGTATTTATACGGTCTGAATACAAATTAAATACAGAAATAATATTGTTAAATAAATTATATTTACATATACAACCAATAATATTCAAAATCTGCCGGACTGTTTACTACCAGATGCAACGCGCTCACACAGCTTCCATAGCGCCGTTGTTACATGGTTGTTACCAATATTTTGCGCGAAAATGCTTTGAATTTATTTATTTTGTATAAATCGTCATATTTACAATATGATCCTTGGATTATATAATCTATGATATGATCATGGATTGGCGCGACCATTTTATGAAAACTATTTGAACCTGTAAGCGACGCCTGCCTCTTAGACTCCAGTGCCGACGAGGCGCTTCCCCGGTCTCTTCACCGAGTTCAAAATTTATATTTCGAGAGAAGAAAGAAGGTTTGGATTGCGCGCAGAGACTACGCCCTCCCGTTGTGACAGCGTCTACTATTGTGTCATCCTTTGACTTTTGAGGCCAGTTTTCCTTGTGTTATTGTTTTATATTTTAATTTAATTACTTAAGTTGTGTTCTTTAATCATCGTAAGTCTATGTATAATTTTGTAGAAATGTATTTATTAAGTAGGTATTTTAACTCACAGCTATATATTTTAACAGACAACCATGGAATGTTGTGTTTGCAATAAGAGTTTCCAAACAGCTAAAGGCCTACACATACATCAGTCTCGTATCCACCACGTTCGTGTGTGCCTAAATTCTTCCGTCCCGAATGCCCAAAGCACCAATCACTCCTCAACATCATCATATCAATCCTCAATCCCACTCCACTCTTCTCGGCCGTCTTAAACAGTCTACGTCGTTAATTAAGCGTATACCGCGTGGAGCCAGGCCCGTCGTTGCTGAAGCCCTGACCTCCACAATTAATAATTGTGTAAACAAAAACAATATAGATTCCTGGCGCGATCTGTTAACATTTGCGTACAAAATTTTACACGTTTCAGATAATAACGGCAATATTAGTCTAACTCAGAAAATCAAAAACAATATCCTTGTACCTGAACTGCCTTCAACCTCACAGACATCCCGAGATCGGGGTACAAAATATAATTTGTGTCAAAAAGTCGAGGATAAAGTGCATGATGGGGACCTAAAAGGTGCTGCTCGGCTCCTTTTCTCGAACGACACCCTCGCTCCCGACACTCCCGAAACTATAGCTACTTTACAAGATAAGCACCCCTCAGGACCTACCACACCTATCTTTGCAGATTCTCCTTCCGATCCTTCAGCTTGTCTCCATGCCACGGAGGACAACGTATCGCCCTCGCATCTTTTCCAAAAGGGTCCGCATTCGGCTTGGATGGCATCTCAGCTCAGCATCTTATTGACCTGACGAGTTATGGTTCTGGGGTAGCTGGCGAGCAATTGACGGTAAGCATTGTAAAACTTATAAACCTCATGCTCCTTGGAGATGTCAGCCAAGAGGTTACGCCTATACTATACGGGGCCAACCTTATAGCTCTCTCTAAGAAGGACGGTGGCGTGCGGCCTATTGCCGTTGGTTCCACATTCCGGCGATTGGCAGCCAAAGTCTGCGTATGGCACACACGTACTAAATTACAAAAACTCTTTGAGCCCGTGCAGGTCGGTTTTGGCACCCGCGGAGGCTGTGAAGCAGCAGTCCATGCCGTACGCACCTTTATTCAAACCGATTCATGTGAGGTACTACTAAAGATTGACGTAAAAAACGCTTTCAACGCCGTTAACAGAGACACCCTACTTAACGAAGTCAAAATTCACGTGCCAGAAATTTATAATCTCCTTTTACAGTGTTACCATAGTCCATCCAAATTAATTCACAAAAATAGCGAAATTCTCTCGGCCATGGGTTGCCAGCAAGGCGATCCCCTAGGTCCCGCTCTATTTAGTCTGGCTATAAACACAATCATCCACAGCCTTACATCCAAGCTGAACGTGTGGTACTTGGACGACGGCACCCTTGGTGGAGATTCACAAACCGTTCTGGCAGATCTATCTAAAATTATTCAAAGTTTCAACGATATCGGCTTGAAACTTAATTTCGATAAATGCGAATTGTATATTACTGAAAATGTAGAAGTATCTCTGGCAACCCAAATACTAGAAAGTTTTAAAAATTTAGCCGTAAATATCAAAATATTGTCCAAGGACAATTTGCATCTTCTCGGCTCACCCATCATTGATGAGACCATCCCCTCTGTTTTAGCAAAATCAATTTTTAAATTTCGTGATAATTCGGAACGCCTAATCAAAATTAGTAGCCACTCCGCCCTATTTATTTTAAAATTTTGTTTACTGGTTCCCAAATTTACTTACTTACTCCGTTGTTGCCCCGCCTGGAAATTCAGTCATCTAATCCATCCCATAGATAACCTCATCAAGTCACAATTACAAACAATCCTAAATGTCCGATTTAATGAGGAAGCATGGTCCCAGGCTTCCTTGCCAATAAGATTTGGCGGTCTGGAAACTCGCAAGATCTCAAGTGTGGCTCTGCCCGCATTTTTGTCTTCAATTCACGGCACGTCAGATCTCGCAGGTAAAATCCTTAAAGCCCCATCGGCTACAAACTGCGAGATCGCGTGCCTGAATGAAGCCAAGAATGCCTGGCTAACCGGCTTGGGCCTAGAGTTCCCATCCAGACCCGAGAGGCAAAGGGCCTGGGATACCATAGCTTCTGCTGCCACTCTAAAATATCTTATAGACACTTCTTCAGGAAAAAACCGCGCAAGGCTTCTGGCAGTTTCAAGGTCAGAGTCTGGACACTGACTCCACGCGTATCCTTCACCCAACACTGGCACCTACATTGACCCAGGAACCCTCCGTATAGCTATTAGTGCCCGGGTTGGGGCTGACGTATGTGTGGACCACAGCTGTGCCTCATGTGGGGCCCCCGTAGACGGCCTCGGCCACCACGGACTCAGTTGTGCTTCGGGAGCCGGCCGCCTGTCCCGTCATGCGGCACTAAACGACATCCTGAGGAGAGCGCTCGTCAGCGCCAACGTCCCCGCCGCTTTGGAACCCCAGATCGTGCGGGACGATGGCAAGCGCCCCGACGGGATGTCGTTAATCCCCTGGAGGATGGGCCGCGCGCTGGTGTGGGATGCCACCTGTACCGACACGCTGGCGGCGTCCTATCTTCCAGCGACAAGCAGGCGTGCCGGGGCGGCGGCTGACACCCGAGAAAATGTAAAAATTAATAAATATAGCTGTCTCGGCGCCAACTACGAGTTCGTAGCTTTTGGCGTCGAGACACTTGGTCCGTGGGGGAGGGGGGCGCGAGGGCTCCACAAGGCGCTCAGCAAACGCCTCAGAGAGGCTACAGGTGACCCTCGTGCAGGCGGTTTTCTTGCGCAAAGACTTGCTATCGCAATTCAGCGCGGGAATGCCGCCTGCATAATGGGCACCTTACCGAGAGGGCCAAATTTACAGTTAAATTTTTAATTTATTATTTTTAAGTAGTTATATTTATAGTTAATTTAATTTTAAGATTTATTATTAGTATGTTTTATAATTAATTGTAACAATTTATTCAACTTGAATAAAATTCAATAAACTAAATGTTCGAATAGCAAATGTCAATGTCGTTATAGTATTGAGTTGAGTTGGGTTGAGTTGGGTTGAAGCTGTGTCTGTCCAGTGTGTGTGTTTATTTTTCGAATTGCGGCCACTGTGAGATTACGTCATATTCGATTACAGTAGAGACCTTATTCACAAAAAAAGTCCAACTCAGATCCTGATCCCAGTATAACTAGAATCCATGATCCATAGCAAATATGCTTTACAGGAGATCACGCTTACGCCAGTTCTCCAGTTAATGCCTCAGCATCACAATAACAACTTTGCCAAGCTTATGATTTTTACGCAACACAATGATATCGAATCCCAATCGGATGTGCGCACTTGCTTGCTCAAAGCGTAGTTACATGTGTGCGAGAGTGACGTGTATATATACATATTCATCTTACTTTCTTAGATATATCGTAGGGACGGATGGGGTGGGATTAAAAGATAGGCATCAGAACATAAATCCATTTCCTTGTCACGTATAACGGGGCCGCATATATCCGTCATAAATTAAAGCGCTTAATCATTAGTTTTCTCTTATATTTTTTATGGACTAAAAGCTGGCTACGTCAGATATGACACAATAATGAGAGTAACAAAACACGTCTGGTTAGATTGCTATATTATCCTTATTGCTGGATCCGGGCATCTGGTAGCTTTGAATGGGTGGTCAGAGTGACAGAATACGAAAATAGGTAAAAACTGCCGAAGTTGTCTCAGTTATAAAGGACAGGGCCTATATTTTAACATTTGAACAAATAACATTGCGTATGATTACGGAAATAAACACAGTAGGGCCGTGATTCGAAAAATAAACACACACACTGGACAGACACAGCTCCAACCTAACTCAACTCAACTCAACGCTATAACGACATTGACATTTGCTATTCGAACAGATTTTCATTCAACATTGGTCTCACATTGATCACATATTGGTCTCACATTGGTACAACATTGGTACAATGTGCTACCAATGTGTGACCAATGTGAGACCAATGTTGAATGAAAATCTGTTCGAATAGCAAATGTCAATGTCGTTATAGCGTTGAGTTGAGTTGGGTTGAGTTGGGTTGGAGCTGTGTCTGTCCAGTGTGTGTGTTTATTTTTCGAATCGCGGCCTAGGCGATAAACTATGAATTACATTTAACGTCGTTTGGCACTACTTTCCCCCAACAGAAACTTTTGGCAATGATATAATCGAATTATTTATATAATTTCTCATAATATTGTATCAAACCCTGGGATTTGTTTTCTTGAAGTAGTTTGCATTCTTTGACCTCCACCAAATTACAGCTACCATCTAGAAATAAGCATAGTATAGCAAACTGACTAGAGGGGTTTAGTTGCTCTCATTATTGTGTAATATCTGACGTGGCTAGCTCTCCGCCTATTAACCTTTTGCTAGCTGTAGGACAACATGAAAGTTTAAAAATAATAATAATTAGTCATTTCCGTCCAGTTGAAGAAACAATCAATAATCAGATAAAAAATGGAAATATTTAACTTTTGGACATTTTTAATTTTTATTTCTATAATTACACCATGACAAAAGTGACTTCATAATAAATCGTTAGACATCCCTAATTGGAGTCGACCAACTTTTTCTTGTATGTACAAGAAAAAGTTGGTCGACTCCAATGACAACAATGTTGTTGTCATAAAGAAGTCAAGGGTAAGTCACTCAACTGGACAGATCTCGCCGTTTGCTTTTAGGAAATTGTGTAAGTACAAAAGAAAACAATTGGCTCTAATTGGATAAGCCGGTTTAAATTGAGTTCTAAGGATGCTCCACCTCTGCAATAAAACAAAAAGCATCGTTCACTTCAGATAATTAAGAATACAACGATAATCAGATCAATTTGAGTGAGTAACCTGATTACTTCAGCTGCCAAATTATGCCAAAGTAATAAAAACTTTACAAGTCGCAACCCCGGAAAAAGAGAAAAATATATCCACAGAGAGAAATAAAAAATGTCAAATCGGAAAAGTTGAGCAACTTTAAAGAATCTTGAAGCAAATCGAATTATTTTGTTCAATATTTTTTTATTTGCAATTTTTTAAGTAGTTACACTACTATATATAAACTGAAAATAGATGACATATACTTCAGAAAAAGTGACCAAACCCTCCGGTGTCCGAGGCCAAATTTGAACTGGCGTCTTCAGCTTTCGCGGCTGACGTCCTGACCACTAGACTCAGGACTCTAGTGGTCAGGACGTCAGCCGCGAAAGCTGAAGACGCCAGTTCAAATCTGGCCTCGGACACCGGAGGATTTGGTCACTTTTTCTGAAGTATATGACATCTATATTGCAGTAATGAAGAAACTATCTACTTACGGAACCTAACGTAGACTGACGGATGCTAAATAAGGCAAAATATCCTAAATTTTATACAGTCGAACTCGCATAATACTATCACGTTTTATACGATTTCTCGCATTATACGCCATTTTGTATCAGTCCCTGAAACTTGAGGTCCTATAGAACAGTCCCGCATACGCTTTCCCGATTAAGACGCATTTTTGGTTGGGTCCTTTCAAAAGTTTTGCTTTAATTTAAATTGAACTCCAAAATTAAGTGCAACCTTTTTTTTATCTAAAAAATAACAGTTAAATGAGATATTTTTATAATAAGAGTGTATTAGATGGAACCCATTTCTTAATGAACTAATCTAACTTTAAAATACATAAACACAACTATCTCCAACACATAACAAATAATCAATCAATATTGGTGTTGCATAGGAATAATTTTCAAGCTAATTCCGATTCAGTTGAAACGTTAGCTGTATTAATGCATTGGAGTTTTATTAGATTTGGATCGTGGGCCGTATTCTAACTTTAAAACTCGTATAGACACGATCCAACTTCAATACAACTCCAATGCATTAACAACGCAATATAGCTACGGCATAAACATCTGAATCAGAAATATCAGAATTTGCTTGAGAAATATTCCAACGCAACTCCAATACAACTTCAATATTGGTTGAACATAACTCCAACACACAACGTGGCCGGGATTCGAAAAATAAACACACACACTGGACAGACACAGCTGGAACCCAACTCAACCCAACTCAACTCAACTCTATAACGACATTGACATGTGCTATTCGAACAGATTTTCATTCAACATTGATCTCACATTGGTCACACATTGGTCACATATTGGTCTCACATTGGTACAACATTGGTACAATGTGTGACCAATGTGAGACCAATGTGAGTCCAATGTTGAATGAAAATCTGTTCGAATAGCAAATGTCAATGTCGTTATAGCGTTGAGTTGAGTTGGGTTGAGTTGGGTTGGAGCTGTGTCTGTCCAGTGTGTGTGTTTATTTTTCGAATCGCGGCCCTACTGTGTTTATTTCCGTAATCATACGCAATGTTATTTGTTCAAATGTTAAAATATAGGCCCTGTCCTTTATAACTGAGACAACTTCGGCAGTTTTTACCTATTTTCGTATTCTGTCACTCTGACCACCCATTCAAAGCTACCAGATGCCCGGATCCAGCAATAAGGATAATATAGCAATCTAACCAGACGTGTTTTGTTACTGTGTGTGTGTTTATTTTTCGAATCGCGGCCCAGGTTGGAGTTATGTTTGAGATAGGTTGTATTTTTATTGTATTGTAGTGTATTTTTAAATTAGAACCCGGCACCGTGTCTTAAAGTTAGAATACGGCTCATGTTATTAATCACCGGTAGCTATTGAACAGCGCAAGGTAAGGGTCCGGCAGTTATTAAGTTATGGCCATGGGTCGTATTCTAACTTTAAAACACTTTTTGACACGATCCTACTTCAATACAACTTCAATACTCGCATGTATAAAGATCTATACACTAAGCATGTTAGTAGCTAGCACCTAAGAAACGTCTGAATCCTAAATATTAGAATTGGCTTGAAAATTATTATAATGCAACTGAAATACAACTTCAATATTAGTAAATTATTTGTTGTGTATTGGAGTTATGTTTGAGATAAATTGTGTGTGTTTGTATTGTTTATGTATTTTAAAATAAGAATATGGCACCAGATGGTGTTAACCGCATGTGTCCTAATTTATCATGTTATCTACATAGGTAGGTACATTTAAATAAACCTTTTCTGTCAAGTAAAAATTACAACGTAATTTTACATTAATCTACCAATTAACGCGGCACTCTCTCGGCTCTTGACTTTAAAACCATTAATGAAATGACCACGGATAGCTAATAATTTACTTAATTACCGGTAGCCATGAAATACTGCCAGGTTAGGGTCCAGTTATTGGTTTATGAACAGATGGTGTTGACCTCTTGTGGCCTAATCTATCATGTTATCTTATTATAGTGTTGTGTTCCTGCCGGTGAGCAAAAGAGCTCAAAGAGAACCCAGTGTGTTGACGACGAGAGACCTTCTTGTTCCTTTAGTAGTCCACACAGTGTATCCTCCTTTTTGTAAAGGGTCGGCAACGCGCATGTGACACCTCTGGAGCTGCTTACCATCAGTTGGGGCAACAATTTTCAAGCAAATTCTGATATTTCAGATTCAAACCTTTAGGCGATAGCTGTATTGCGTTGTTAATGTATTGGAGTTGTATTGAAGTTGGATCGTGTCTAAACGTGTTTTAAAGTCAGAATACGGCCCCTGGCCCGTTCAGCTACTTCTGCTACTGACTGTACTGCGTATTAATCTATTCAATTGTCTATGGTTTATGAAAACCACTCTCTATTAAAATATTCAGGCTTACCTAACAAAGTGATTAACTAAAGTGAATAACCTAATCCGCTTTCCCAATTTGTCGGGTTTCAAACAAATTATTGTAGCGTATAATTGATTCGATAAATTGTTTCAATAGAGCCTATTAATCAGCTGAGAGGCTTATAATCTAATCCAATACGAATCTTTATAAAACAACTGCGTACTTTTAGTTAATTGCACCTCAGATACCGCCAGCTAAATCCAGGCGATTACATGACAGGCACCTCCCCAGAGGCGCGCTACCTTTATTTTCATGTTTACGAATGCCAACGTCACTACACAGACATCCATAATAAAGTAAGCTTTCTTCCTGGCCAAACAATAATAACGACTTTGGAGAAAATCGAGGATTCTTTTTACTTAGGTGATTTATGGGATCTGATTTGTAATACGTAGGAGGAGACAGCGCGGCGTCTCGCGAGGATAGATACGTGGGATTTGCGAGAGTACTTACAAATAACTGTCTAATCAGATTAGTATAAAACTCAAGTGTCCTACAAAAACTGGGGCGCGGGCCGGAGGCGTTGATGCGATTCATGTCTATTTAAATTCCAAATGCGGCGCGCAAGTGCAACCAAGGTATGTGTTCGCACTGCACCCTCGATGTAGGTCAGTATCGGCCCACGGCACATGCAGGGCACGCGCGGGCCATCCGCATCAACTTACGACGTCGATGAGCTGACTGAGCTTGAGTTTGATGCAGACGCGGAGGACATCGGTGGTGTTGACTACGGGCCGGACGAGCTTGTTGTAGTTGGAGAGGAGGTCGTCGTAGAGGCGCTTGGCGTCGGGGTTGCCGGCGGTGGCGGCGCGGGCGAGGCAGCAGGCCGCCAGCCACCATACGAGCGCGGCCATCAGCTCTCGGGCTCGGGCATCGTTACGTAAGGCTCGAGCGGACGGACGGCCCGGGCGCGACGCGGCACGGTACTGCCGCGCGCCCCGCGCCGCCGCCGCACCCCCCGACCCTACCCCTCGCGCCGAAGAATCACCGACGCGACACTCTTTTGTATATTAGCTCGTCGCTCGCTGTTCGGTTTAATTAACGGACCAAGAAAAACGAAACGGCTTGTTACAATAAATAATACTAAGTTTGATAACGATCTCGTTACGCTTTTTGAGGCCATAGCAATTTCTTTTTATTTTAACATTTTCTTAGAAAAAACACTACAACGGACCTCGAATTACAAAACTTCGGATAAGTAAGCGATCGAATTTCTGTTTACGTTACCTTATCATTCAGTTAAGTGGTAATTATCCATGGCGCTTTACTTTGAATTAGTTAAGTTGAACCGAAGCTATCAATAAGTTGGATTAAAGGGAAGATCCGGGCGTCGTTTAAACAATAAACGTAAGTCTTATTAATCTATTGGTGTGGGACCTTAAAAACGTCAGACAAAATAATTAAATTTAATTTAATTAATGAGTGAAATCATGTGTTTCCTAACTATGTATTTGGTTAATTCGGACGAATAAACTTTTTTTTAATACTATTAAAATAAAGTAACGGCTAACAGTTTCGGACTATCAAACAATTTTCACGTAAGAACTTTTAAGGTAAGCAGTTAAATGTGTACGAGTATAACTACAATAAATGACCTTCGTAATATTTATTTATTTATGATATCCAATCACGCAACAAAGGCGTGGGCGGGGTAGGCCCAAGCGGAGATGACTTGGGATATTTCTTGACAACTGTCCAGATGGAGCGCAAAATCGAGATGCGTGGAGATCAAAATTAATTTTAAAATACGTAAACAATACATCAAAAATACAACCTGTCTGAAACATTACTCCCACACACAACAAATGATCAACCAATATTGGTATTAGACTTGCATCGGAATAATGAAATGAAATGAAATGAAATTATTTATTTCAGGCACAAGTCCCATACAATGTTAGTTACAATTATACGACTTAACCTATGTTAGTATTACGGATATTCATAAATTATAATTATAAAATACAATAAAACATAAAAAACCAATTGCAAAATTAAATTATTATTATTGTTTTGACGAGGCATTGGGTTCATGCAGTTTATCCCAACGCCTCATCAGTGGGCAGTCTATTCTAGTGACTAATGCGTAATTTTAAAGCAAATTCTGACATTTCTGATTCAGACGTTTAAGCACTAGCTGTATTGCGTAGTTAATGCATTGGAATTGTATTGAAATTGGATCATATCTAAACGTGTTTTAAATTAAACTTAGAATACGGTCCCAAAGGATAAAAGGTATTTATTCTTCAATTTTGGCACATTACAATGCACTTATGAACGTTAGAAAGAGAAAAAAAAACTACCACCAGCTCTAACCCTACACCTCTGACCCGAGAAGTATTATAACCGGCAAGAGACTCGACGGGACTTATTTTTCCAAAACAGTTATACTAGATCCTAGAGATACACACAATAGAGCAATAGATGCAATAATGCGTAGTTCTATAAGAAGACATCAAAATAGCTTCAAACACATACAATGTACCTATTGTTTAATAAAAAAATTAAAAAATCCAAATCTGATATGTTTTTCTATCTGAACTGTGTCCAACTGTGACTGTGTGTGTTGTGTGCTGTGTGGGAGAGGCAATTATCCAGCAGTGAGACACTCAATACGCTTGTTAAGATATGATAAGATCCAATCACGTATACCTACTTATTCCCAAATTCAAGTTTTTAGTGCTTACACTAAATGCTAACAGCAAGTATTCGGTAAGGTCTAAGGTAGAATCTATAATTCAGCGGAGTGATTTGACAGCCCTTTACATATAGGTACATTTGACAACCGCTTGTATGTGAAGAGCTGTCAAATCAGTCCACTGAATTATGAATGCTACCTTAGGTGCTGGATTCTAATTTTTAAAATCATTAACAATACAATAACAACACAACCTATCTCAAACATAACTCCAACACACAACAAACAATCAACCAATATTGAAGTTGTATTGTAGTTGCGTTGGAATATTTCTCAAGCAAATTCTAATATTTCTTATTCAGATGTTTATGCCGTAGCTGTATTGCGTTGTAAATGCATTGGAGTTGTATTGAAGTTGGATCGTGTTTATACGTGTTTTAAAGTTAGAATACGGCCCTAGGGATAACATAGATAAACAGAGCGCCGCATGCATTAGTAATCACGATGGTGGGGCGCTAGTTGATGGCCACTCGAGGTGTTGGGTTATTTAGCGGGCGGTAAAGAGGGGCACTTGACTTGATCGGGCCTCGTCAGGCTAAGGCTAGGGAATGTAACAAAATAGCCATTGCAGATTTTTTTACTTCCATTACCTCAAATACACGAGGTCTTTTAAAAACCTTCGTGATTTCCTCGTCGTGTAGCTACAAGCCCTGCTCACATTTGTGATTTCTTAATAAGTACGTAATATTTTTAACTTCCTTCAAACCTCTTTCACAAATTACCGATATTATCTATATATGATAAGTTGATAACCGCTAGCGTGCATTCTTATCCTTCGGCAATCTGACAACCGATTGGTAACATATTTGACTTCACGCTGTCAATACTTTACAGCTATGAAAAACATAATATAAGTAGGTACAGTTACCGGCAATAGTATCTTCCTACACGAAGGCCACAAAAATATGTGGCACGCTCTTATGGCCCTACAAATAAGAGCATGTCACATATTTTTGCGGCAGTCATGTAAAAAGATGCTTGTACCGTTGACTGTATTATTGAAATAAATAACTTAAACTAAAAACATAACTTGAAATTTAAAATAAAATAACTGAAAACTTACAAGGTAACAAATCCAAGACCCTTTGGCAGAGTGCCCAATTGCAATTGCAATCTATTGTAAAACTAGTACTTTCTAAAGTACCGGGTATAGCAAGTATTTTCTGTAAACCGTTAATTCTATCACTATATTTATACGTAAGTCGTTAACCTAAATCGTAAAGTTTTGTTGCACCGAGGAAGTTAGCGAAGAGATTCATTCATAAAAAGAAATTCACAAAAGAGGTCTACATTAAAGGATTATTAGTATAAGCTTTTTCCAAATTTTGGACCAATTTCGTCATTTTACTAAACCTACCCAGGGATTTGGCGAAATCATTAGGGAAATGATGGAATGGAGGAGCCATTTTGTCATCCAGCCAACCTATTTCGTCAAGCCACTGATGTTGTTTAATACAAAACATATAGTGTAAAATTTAACGTAGCTTAAGTATTTTTAGTATAGCAACATTAATAATAGACAACTTGAGTTGCCTTAATATTTTGTACTAGCAATTCTCTTCTTGCTACGATCCAACTCGAACGGCACGCACCGCGCTGCTCCTATGTATTAAAATTAATTTAAAAGTTAATAAACTTAATTTTAAAGTTATTCTGCGCATTTTGAATTATCCAGACGTGGTTTAGGGATTTGATCAAATCGCTAAACAAGTTTTGTGTCAATTATTGAAATGACAAATCTAGTTCAGGTTTTGGGCCTACTTCGTCATTTTAACTTACTCATGGGTTTGGTGAATTTACTAGGGAAATGATGGAATGGAGGAGCCATTTTGTCATCCTGCGTGATTTCATGAAATGTTTATTCCTTCCGACAGGTATATTCCTAAACACTCGTAACGTATTGAGGATGGTTTACGCTGTTCTGTTCCGCGTCCTACACAACACTTCCTACACTTCGTTTTGTATGGACAACATCACGTGACCTCTTTAGAAGTGCATTTAAACTGCATTGATTCCACTAGCGGCGCTTATGCATCTTACTACCAGATTAAGCGCAAATTCAAATTATATTTCTGTTGTCAGTCGTTCGTCTTGGTTTCTTTTATCGTTTATGAAGTTTACTCAAAATAGTAGTTAATGTAACTGTTACGTAATAAGGGCCTAATTACGTACAGTTGCATACACTGCTCTACACTCATATTATATATCCTAAATGAAGTGTTCGGAAACCATAGAATGACCGCCATTGCACCGCCATGGCCAACTCGATTGTGCCGGCGGTCGCGCGGGCGCGTGCCGTTGGTCGGGAAGGAGGACAGGATTTACATTATGTTATCAATTTCGATGTTCGGAATTTGAAACTCATAACGTATCAATATATGAGCATGTAAAGTTAAAATCACGTTACTGCCACAAATAAAAAGATTATCATAGTAAAATCGGTTGTGGTAATGCTAGCCATTGCCTACCGTTTTTGAACACGTTTTAGAAGACTTACAATGTGAGTGTAGATAAAACAATTTTAATATCCTGAGAACAATAAACACGGTCTAAACACGTACTCCCATTACAACACAGATTGCTAAGAATAATGTAAATATGAATTTTAATTTGCGTGGCGAGGAGCTGAAAAATGTTAATTTCACAAAGACTGAGCGTGACGGTAGATTACGCGTTGTGATGAATGCGCGGCGCAAACGATGAGATCCTGCTTTTCTTGCAAATCACGCTGTTTGACTAGAGAAAACATTAAATGCTGCAATTTAATACTAAAAAATTTGATGCACATTAGCATTTAAAAATCCATACTAATATTATAAATGGGAAAATGTATGTGTGTGTTTGTTTGTTTGTTTGTCCGTCTTTCACGGCAAAACGGGGCAACGAATTGACATGATTTTTTAAGTGGAGATAGTTGAAGGGATACTGAGTGACATAGGCTACTTTTTGTCTCTTTCTAACCCCCCACTTCCCTATAATGGGGGGTGTAAGTTTGTATGGTTTGTTACCCCGAATTTAACGCCGTTTAAGCCGCGGGGAAAAGCTAGTATTGTATATACACGATAAAATTCGTCGGGTGCCGCTTTGACCCGGGTAGCCTAGAGGGTAAAGTGTTAGCCGCAAATACAGCAGGCGCTGGTTCAATTCCAGCCCGTTGGCGCCGGACATCTATTTGAACTTATGTCGCTGTTTATAACTATTACTTATTATTAGCGGGGCATTTACGGTACGTATTTTTTTATTGAAAATATGCCTTTTCTTATTATAGTTAGTTAATAGTTATTGACCATGTTGGCTTGAAATCGCACTATTTTTTGATTGTTTCAAGGACAGAATTCAAAATAAAAGGTTTCTGCTTTGTACACAATATTAAAACAATTAGCATCAAGTTAAGCACAACTTGTGTTTATAAATAAATAGGTAGGTAGGTATAAAATAAACAAATACACATTTGGGAACAATTTACGCAGATCAAATATGACCTAAACTAAGCAAAACTTGTACTACGTGTACTAAATAACGATATACATACATAAGGTAGTTACTTAAATAAAAACAAAATGTATCATATAAATAAATAAATATTATAGGACAATCTTACACAAATCGATCTAGGCCCACAGTAAGCTCAATAAGGCTTGTGTCATGGGTACTAGACGATGATATATTTATATAATAGATAAATATGGATAAATACTTAAATACCAAGAAAACATCCATAACTCAGGAACAAATGTCTTTGATCAACACACAAATAAATGTCCTGACCTGGATTCGAACCCGGGACCTTCTGCTTCGTAGGCAGGGTCACTACCGACTGGGCTAGGAGGCCGTTATAATTCATATGTTCGTTATTGTGGGCATATAATTCAGGCACCGTGATGATATCGTGATAAGCACTGATAAAGGCAGGGTCGCTACAAACTCGTCTAAATGAAACTATGGCTAAAAAGTTTCACGGATAAACTCGTCGATTATCCCAAATTCAATAACTTGGACGCCGTTAAGGGGATGACAACCGCTAAATTCCTTCTTTATCTTTTTAAGCGCGAGTGAAATAAAAACACTGTGCTACGATTAGTATGTGAGATAATTGCAAGAACTGCAAAATGATGAATTAAAAAAACTACACATTAATTGAAAAACATAAAATAATGAAGTTTTTAGATCAGTGGGCTGGAATTTTGTTCTTAATTACGGACGTATAAGTCAGAAGCTAAAAACATAAAACTGTTTAAAGGTAATTTTAAGACGTAAATTTAGAAATATTTTTTATCCATTCGATTTCGACCAATCGTGTATCGAACTTAACAAAGTTCTTAAAAATATAATTAATATTAACATTTTTTTTTTTAACTTTCCCAAGACAAATAGTTATTGCTAAAAAAGTCAATTTTAAGGAAATTGGGTGTTGTCAGCCTCTTAACATTACGTTGTTATTTGTATGCACTTACCAACTAGATTGGAAGTCATGTCTCTTTCTCTCAACAAACACTCGTTAAGTGCACCTAGGAGTCCTAGGTACGCTAACTTTGTTGGCCTAAAGTGCGAGGATAGTGTAAAATACGTAAGTCACGTTCACTAAATAAAGACGGACGCTATATCCATGCCAATAAACACAACTAACCATTCACTCACCATAGGTGAACCTTATGTCAGTGTAGTAAGGTTGAAAATTCCACAACGGACGGTGGTACACTCGACTCCGCCGTGTAAGGTGTGATAGGCGGAAAAACTATTATTATCTGTGAGATGAGAGAGGCAGAAAGTCATACATACAGTCGTATTATAGTCACTTGAATTGAGAGCAGCTGAATCGGAAAGTCGTATCTAATATTAGACACGGCCACACTGACCTACCTTATATCTAAATGTATTATATAAATCGGCCAGGTGCGTGTCGGACCACGCATACTGGAGTTTCGTACCTTGAACGGAATAAGAAAAAATAATTATTTAAAGGTCGTATCAGAGGATTTTTGAAGATAACTTGAAAATGATTAGATTTAGATTGAAGGAATATGCAAAGATGTATCTTTATCGCGTTACGTGCTCTTCCAACTAGATAGGTGGAAAAACACGCAACGGATAAGGTTAAGAAAGTAAATAATAAAAATGAAATTCAGGTAATGGGTTCTTTATTTCACAATATTTTTCAGTTGTAAGACGTAAGTCAATATGGCCTTGATAAGATATAAAGGAAAAGCCGGAGGTTCTTCACGGGCTCGCCCTCAAAGGCGAACGTAGTAGAGGCACGGAGGCTCGCCCCAAGAGGCGAACGGAGTAGAGGACCGCCCTCAGCGGCGGATGGAGTAGAGGCTCGCCCTCAGAGGGGCGACCGGAGTAGAGGCTCGCCCTCAGAGGCGAACGAAGTGGCTGGAGGCTCGCCCACACTAGGCGAACGTAGTAGGTGACTCGCCCACACTAGGCGAACGTAGTAGGTGGCTCGCCTACACTAGGCGAACGTAGTAGGTGGCTCGCCCTCAGAGGCGAACGTAGTAGCTGGGAGGCTCGCCCAGAGTAGGCGAACGCAGTAGATAGCTCGCCCTCAGAGGCGAAAGGAGTTGCTGGAGGCTCGCCCTCAGAGGCGAACGTAGTGGCTGAAGACTCGCCCTCAGATGCGAACGTAGAAGCTGGAGACTCAGGAATTAGTAACCCGGAGAGTTTATGCCAGGAGAGAGAGAGGTCGCTTCAAGTGCGGGGCCACTTCGGCCCCGCACAGACCTTTTGTTTGGAAGATGACTTCTTCGAAGCTAACCAGAAAGTGCCTGACGTTTGTCAGTGACAGGCTTATATAGGGGCAGCCAGCGAATACAGAGTTCTTACAATAAAATTTTGAAATTTTATAAAAGGCCAGGACAACATGAGTACAAATATTTAACAAACTTAGCCAAAAGTATACAACCTAACTACATGGTTATACAAATTAACAGAATTGACAAACTAGACAGAGTACGTCACTATGGAGAAGTCTAAATAAACATTTCAAAATAGTATAAAAATGTACAATAACGTGAATAAAACGAGGAGATTAATAGCCAAATAAGTAAAACTAAGAAAAGGTGAGAAATCTAGGTTTTGAAAGTCGCTTGAGGCTGTAGGTCAAAGATCCGCGACAAGGGAGTGTATAAAAGTGTTCGCGAGTTAATAACTTTCTTCTGCGTATTTCAGAGCAGAAAATTGAGTTTCTAAGATGAAGACAAGGTTAAAAGAATAGCGCACGATGTTTGAGAGCGCCACGGGATTTTCGTATGGGTGCGTGTGTTGAACAAGGATTGCAGAATAACTAGGAAATTGCAACACAAATAAGACAAATGCTCAGCCTAGCATTGCAGCGATTCAATCCTGAGGTATGTAAGGGATATGCTACATCTTCTCAAATTTTCACAATATTTTTTGGTTCTCCGATTTAAGTTAGAGGGACACAATTTTTTTTAGACTTTCGGGGTGATTATTTCTAAAAATATTTACTTACTCGTAATAAAAAAATATTCAAACAAGCCGAAATATTATTTTTAAAGACCTATCGATTGATGTGCAACATGTTGATGCTTGATAAAAAAACTACAGAACTAAGTAGCGGCAAAAAAATACACCTTATGTTAAAATGTTATTAGGTCCGTCTTATGCTTTCCGAATAAAACGGCTGTGACATACGGAGGAACGGACGGACGGACAGACGGACTTGACGAAACGATAAGGGTTACGTTTTTGCCATTTTGGCTACGGAACCCTAAAAATGCATAATCTAGAGACTGACTGATAATAACTCACAGCCTAAACGGTTACTACCTACAGGTAGAACCTTGAAATTTGGTACCTACATCTTCAATTCTTCAAAGAGCTTTCAAAATAAAAAAGGTTTTGTAAATGACGTTTCCGACTCCTCCTAGAGTTTGTCCCGGCCTTTTGCCATGGCTCAGTTGGGCCTGGAGTCCGCTCGGCAACCTGAACCCATGAATTGACGTAGATTCTAGTTGTTACAAAAGCAACCGCCATCTGACCTCCTAACCTGGAGGGGATCCTAGGTTTTTCGACCCCATTTACCGAAAAGCGACTGGTAGGTGCTCGTTTCGCAGATACTTAGTGGTACAAGTCGGAGTTGGAACCCGCGACTCTCGGACTGAAACTTGCATGCCTTACCGCTAAACTACAAGCGCTTCCAACGCCGTTTAGGAACTTAGTTATATTGAAGATGGAGATATTGTGATCAACAACAGAACCACTTTGCGGTACCTATCCAGTGGCGCAGGTACGAGTAAATTTGTGTTTGCTTCGCAAATTGCTCTGTCACTATGACAAGCCGGGGAATACCTCCTATTTTCTTCGCGAACAACGAATGAAACAGCGCTTTACGATATTATGAAATAAAGGTTTTGGTGCCTAGGAAATTGTTAAGCCGAAATAATTAGTCTTACTTCAACGACGCGTCGTAGTAAAAACATACCAAGCTTAACTCATTATTAACGACACTAATTACTTTTATATTCCGCGGTGCGTTCTAGTCGCTTAGTAATCGCCATCGCATATATCGAAGTGGCAAAGGTGGTCAAATCTCTGAACTACGCCTCTATTGTCAAGGCGATAAAGTGCATGTTCAGATATTTATGTACTTTGGCTGCTCCGATATATTTGATAGCAACTGTACCAAGCCGTAACCACATTTACTTGCGTATTGTTGCATGCAATAATGTTCTTACCCTCCTCCGCAAAAATAAATATAACAAATTCTACTGAATCCTCTGGAGTTACAAGCATCCAGGCTACGGTAACTGCTTTCCATTAGGCGGGTCGTATGCTTGTTTGCATCGTTATGTTAAAATTACTACCAATAATACCCACACTCGACACGTGTTTCGCCTCTGTTCCGCATCCTCAGAAGACTGCGCAGGCGCTGGGGCCGTATTCTAACTTAAATAACACGTTTAGACACGATCCTACTTTAATACAACTCCAATGCATTAACTACGCAATAGAGCTAACGTCTAAACGTCTGAATCAGAAATATCAGAATTTGCTTGAAAAATATTCCGACGCAACTTCAATATAACTTCATTATTGGTTGATTATTTGGTGCCGGATTCTAATACATGAACAACACAATAAAAATACAACCTATCTCAAACATAACTCCAACACATAACAAACATTCAACCAATATTGAAGTTGTATTGGAGTTGCGTTGGAATATTTCTCAAGCAAATTCTGATATTTCTGATTCAGATGTTTATGCCGTAGCTGTATTGCGTTGTTAATGCATTGAAGTTATATAGAAGTTTGATCGTGTCTGTACGTGTTTTAAAGTTAGAATACGGCCCTTGTTATGTGTTGGAGTTATGTTATTCAATCAAATACAAACATTGAAAACATTGAAAAAATAATCAACCCAGTTGGACTTGAACCAACATCGATACGCCTTACCGGGGCTCGATATCGCTTTACCAATTAAGCTATGGGTTCAGTTACCGAGCTGACGAAATTCTCAATGCCTTCAATCATCTTTTTTTTTGCATTTATTTTTACATCGACTTTATAGCAGCCGTAAGCGACATCTAGGTGCCAACCACTAGAGTTAGATACCCTTCCCGCCGACCCTTTTACAAGTGTCACAACGGAAATAACAGATGGCGCCTGCTATCAACTCATAATTATTTTACATGTTTTAAAGTGGGTATTCCACTCATACATTAGTATGTTATTCAATCAAATACAAACATTGAAAACATTGAAAAAATAATCAACCCAGTTGGACTTGAACCAACATCGATACGCCTTACCGGGGCTCGATATCGCTTTACCAATTAAGCTATGGGTTCAGTTACCGAGCTGACGAAATTCTCAATGCCTTCAATCATCTTTTTTTTGCATTTATTTTTACATCGACTTTATAGCAGCCGTAAGCGACATCTAGGTGCCAACCACTAGAGTTAGATACCCTTCCCGCCGACCCTTTTACAAATGTCACAACGGAAATAACAGATGGCGCCTGCTATCAACTCATAATTATTTTACATGTTTTAAAGTGGGTATTCCACTCATACATTAGTATGTTATTGAATCAAATAAAAATCAAATAAAGTATGTTATTCGATGCATGTTATGTATTTTAAAATTACGTGACGTCCGGCAACGGTAGTACGGTGGACGGCAAGTAAGTATAACAGGCTGGCACTATCGACACGTACCGCGGAATATCATCATAAGAAAAGCAAATGGGCCATTTTATTTAAATTTGTAACCTCCACTTATTTTTTAAATTTGGAAAGTTTTGAATGCTTTCGATTCAGAACCACGAGCTCTTTCGATCTTAGTAGGACACAAAAAGTGCACCGTCATGAGAAGTCTACGGTAAATGTAACGGATGGAAAAAAAAATTGGGATACATTTTTTGTCCAAATAATATCGAAAGTGCTCGTGTTTCTGTGTCGATATCACCTATAATTTCCCAAATAAAAAAGTGGAATGTACAACTTTAAATAAAATGGCCCAAATACATTAGATTTTTTTGTTTTCTATAGTACTCATTCTCTAGTATTCGCGATAACCCTTTTCCTCAATTTCGCACGTATTTACCATTCAGCCTAGCCTGTGCCGAGTTTTTGCAGCGGCTTATCCTGTCGGGTCGTAAAGGTCGCGAGTATGCTTTAACATGCTAATGCGGCGGAAGCGTAGACCGCTACGGCGTAGTGGCCACTGCTGCTACGAGGGCTACGAACGTCACACGTCGCTGGAAGCTAATAAGCAATAACCCACATGAATACCGTTTTGAGAAAATGGCGCTTAAAAGTTTTTTTAAGGTATGGACTTGTTTGATCTAAAAACTAGGAATAAAATAAACTTGCTGTTGTTAATTACCTAAAACATGTTTAAAAGTACTTATTTAATAGTATAATTTTATGAAAAGACATCAGTTAACGGCAATATTCGCGTTTTTGATTACTTATTAATAATTTAGAACTCTAAAATTCTCTTAATATGCGTCATGACACTTAACACTGTTTTATTTAATTATTAAAATGTGGCATTTATACCAATAAATAAAACGTGTCAAAGCACGTAACACTTTTTCGGTTAATATTCGGCATTTAACTATATTTTGCAAAAATAACTAAAGTACAATATTTTCTAATTTTAACCTTCCGAATCTATAAAAGACTACAATGAGAACCCACTACATGCATTAAAAAAAACTAAATGAGTTAATACGGTATATTTTGAACACAAAGCAATTATCGCCATAGTACGTTAAGACACTTGAAACTTTCTTGAGATTATAAAAGAATAATAAATAAATAAATATTTCGGGACAATCTTACACAAATCAACCTAGTCCCAAACTAAGCAAAGCCTGTACTATGGGTACTAGGCAACAATATACCTACTTATATAGATAAATATATACTTAGATACATAGAAAACACCCATAACTGAGGAACAAATACTCGTGAGAAACACACAAATAAATGCCCTTACCAGGATTTGAACGTTTCACATTTCTAAACTAGTTATGGAACTTAACGCATTATTGCAAAATACGGATCAACCAACACTGGAGTTGTATTGAAGTTGCATCTGAATAATTTTCAAGCGATTTCGGATTCAGACATTTAGGCGTTAGCTGTATTAGTTAATTCATTGGAGTTAGTCATCGTGTCTTAACGTGTTTTATAGTTAGGAATATTAGAATACGGCTTGAGAGGTATTTTGTCTTTAAACTCGTGATTTGTTATAAAAATTTATAATTTTATTGATATAGTTTAACACTTATTTGCACACATAACTACAATAATATATTAAACTCAAAATCAGATAATTTAACCATTGTTGATTGTTGATAGACGAAATTAAATACTTAAATGACTACCGAAAAAGATATTACAGTTATCAAAATAAATGTGTTTTTTTAGTAGGCCTCTCGAAATTTGACCTTTTTAAAATTCAAACAGTTACGTGTTACTTTGAAGATTTGTTCCTCGAGAACTGTGAGGTGATAGTAAACTTTACTAGGCTCATAATATTGTAAATATAGTCTACTACAAAGTGTGTTTGGGAACTTTTACCGTTACATACGTCCTTTGTTAAAAAAATGATAGAAACCAAAAATAACACGATAATTTTAGTGTTTTTTTTTTATTTGACATTGATCCGTTATGATTCTGAGGTCGAAAACTCTTGCCTAACATAAGTATTTTATCACTATTAACGCATAAAAAATCTGCCATACCGGATTGGATGTAAGGCAACACCCCTTAATAACTACGGTACCATATCCATGAGCTACTATTACACCCAAGTGTTAATAAAAGTTCCGCTTATTGTCATAACTTACACTGCCGTGTTAGAAGAAAAAACAGTAATCTATCCACACACATTTTAAATTCACGTTAAAATTTTTATCTCAGATGTTAAGACTGGTCATATTAATGCATATAAATATTTATAGTTTAAGCTAATAATGGTCACTTGACTATGAAATAAAGAATGGCAAAAAGAAATGATATCATTTAGCTAAAAAAAAATATTTTACTAATTTTTTATTATTATATTGTATATTAATTGCTTATATATTAATTTTTAAAAATACTAGAAATATAAATTTCATCAATATTATGCTGATTACTTATATAATGTTTATTAAAAATAATTTGCTAAATGAAACCGAACTTTTTGTCAACTTGTAACTAATAAAAGTGACTGTATGCAGTCACTTTTATTAACTAAGGCAATAAAATTACCAACATATTTTGTTCTTTATACGTATCAATCGTCGGTTAAATCAAATTCATTTGAAAATCGCCTCACGGAATTATGGTTATTGATGAAACAGCCGCAGTAGTTCGGTTAAATATTTTTTTCAATGTGTTTGATTTCATCGTAATATAAAAAATATACGAAACCGTCCTAAATAGAATAAATCTATTTAGGAAAGAATAAACATGATGAGCACAGTTTAAAATAGAAGAGGAAAAAAGCTCGGTCACTTGCTATGGCACGACGATTTCATTAGAAACAATATAAGGGAAGATAAACGGAAAAAGAGGGAGAGGAGGACCAAATAAAAGTTATATGAACCAGATAAAGGGGTAAGTAAGCGTCGACGCTCGACGTCGCTGGTATGACTCGAGTCATACCAGTACATCAAGAAGCTGGCCTTGGACCGAAAAAGATGGAGACAACTATATCAAGCTACCCCGATAAGCACCCACACCACAGCTCTTAAGAGAATAATGATGATAAAAAATATACTGTAGTATAAATCTACTCTGTCTAAATTATTTTCAGTACTTTTTAATGATGTTACTTGGCAAGTTTTCACACACCACACACCTTTTCAATGCAATGAATCGACACCTTTGGACTGCAATGTGTCAAGTATATAATTTTCTATTAAAACTTGCCAAGTTACATCATTAAAAAGTACTGAAAATAATAAATGTTATCAGGAAACTGCTAAAAAAACCGGTGTGCATTTCTCTGACTATTATAATTTTAGGTATTTCTATGTAACGTGATACTTATTCAAAATGTACCTTAAAAACTGCTGGAAATCAAGTGTGCATTCCTATAACTATTTATGATTTGAGGTATTTTTATGGAACTTGGTACTTATTCAGATCTCACTTCTTTTATAGGCGAAGCATTCGCATAGTATCGAACTTGGCAGCCTTTCACATTTATGTTTTTGATGGGATTTCATTTATTTTTGTTAGGTGTAGGTTCTTTATTATTTTTTTATCACTTTTGTGATAGAAATGTCTCATTCCACTTAGTTATGTACTTTACCCTTTATACTAAGCGTCTAATTCTATTTTACTATTTATTTATAGGTGATTTTTACAAATAAACTGGCTCCCTACACCTATAAAATGTACCTACTTACATATAATTACATACATCAATAACGTACTTTATTCTGTTTGTAAGTACGCTACCTACATAGATAATTAATAACTTGGTAATACCTACCTACCAGTAGGTATTATAATTGGTGGCCTATTATGTAGCCCTAGAAGTGCACCATCCTATCTCATCCCGTGGCGTATCGGAGGGTGAGATGGGCAGTAGTATATATAATTCCATCTTAGAGTATATATAATTTCCATGTTCTTGAATCTGCGATTTTATTAGTTGTAAAATTAGAATTTATTTAGACTATGCGAGAAAAAATAGTCTTTTCATTTTTGTTTGACTGATTTAGCGCACCTAGTGTACCTAGTGACCTGCTTTCTTCTTCTTCTTCTACCTAGCGTTATCCCGGCTATTGCCAGGGTCCGCTTTCCTGCTCGCTTTCCTCCACTTTGCGCGGTCCTGGGCATCTTCTTTTACGAGCCCGTTTTCGCTCATGTCGGCCTCCACGACATTCAGCCAGCGCTTCTTCGGTCTTCCGCGACCGCGTCGATGACCGTCCAGGGCTAGATCAAGGCATACGTTCCCTATGTAGTCTGCTGGCCTGCGAGAAATGTGACCGTACCAACGAAGGCGACATTCTTGGAGCTTCTCCGCTACGTCACGAACTGCGAGGCTGCCGCGTATGTACTCGTTACGAATGCGATCAGCACGTGTAACGCCGCACATCCACCGCAGCATCTTCATTTCTGTAACGCGAAGCTCCTGAATATGCCTTCCAAGAACCGGCCACGTCTCGCTTCCGTATATTAAGACCGGTCGGATGATACACTTGTACACTAGCCCCTTCAGTCTTAGCGGAATTCTGCGATCGCAGATGACTCCTGTGACCTCTCGCAATTTAGACCAAGCTGGACTGATTCGGGCTCGAATGTCGTGGTCAATGGACCCGGACTCATACAGTACGGATCCCAGGTACTTAAACTTGTCCGTTTTCACGGCAAGTTCGTTCCCTATTTTGATTGGAACGGGATCAGTACTTCCGCAGGCCATGTATTCGGTCTTCGAGACATTTAGCTTTAGACCACCGTTCTCTAGCGATCCCTTCCATAGGTTCACCTTTCGCTCTAGTTCCTGTTTGTCCTCGTCTGTCAGTGCAATGTCATCTGCATACATGAGCAGCCACGGCGGCGGGTCCTGGATTTCCGCCGTAACAGCATCAAGCACAACACTAAACAGAAAAGGACTCAGGGCCGAGCCTTGATGCACGCCAACTGTGATCGGGAAGGGTTTAGTGTCGCCAACCTAGTGACCTGCTTTGTACTTCGTAAATCGTGGGTTCGGTTCCCGCAACAGACACACACAGAGTGGTGAACAATTTTATTGTTCTTGTCTTTAAGACAAACATGTATTGTCTTAAATTGGTATGTATCTAAATTTAAATAAGTCTTATCTCATTTCCACTCCATACCTACTTATAGTAGAACAAAATTACACATTCGTTGTTTTCGAAACTGACTCACACTTGGCCGTTTTCAGATTTTTACTTTATTTCGACCTAAAGACAAACCTTCGAGCCAAATTTCAGGTTGGTACGACCATTGGAAGATAGACCCACTTAGTTCATTATGACTTCATAGTAGAACAAAGTTACACCTTCGCTATTTTTAAAACTGACTCACACTTGGCCGTTTTCAGATTTTTCCCTTTACTTTGACCTTAAGACCTATCTCCATGCCAAATTTCAAGTCCGTACGACCATTGGAAGTGGTCTAGGTTTTTGATGAGTCAGTGAGTCAGTGAGTGAGTGTATAGTAAAAATAGCGATTTTCTGACGTCAATATCTCAAGAACTGCTATAGGTAGAATAATGAAATTTTGTATTCTAGACAATTAAGGGGATGTCAACAGACAATCGAAATTTCATATGCGTAGATAAAATATATTTGGAGTTATAGGGTGGTCGAAATTGGCCCGAAATGGTTCGTGTAATATAATATAACCCACGGCCGGTGTGTCGCTTTTTTTTGCTCGAACTTGGCGGACACACTGCCGTGTGTCTAGATGCTCCAAAACACAAATATACATGGTAAATACATTGTTTCTGATAGTAATTACAAAGAAAATATGTACAACTTAAGCACCTGCCACCGTTTGAAACCGAAATTTTCGTAGCACTTTTGCATTATTATAGTGAGTTCTCGTTTATCGATTATTAATTTATACAGGGTGATTCATGAGACGTGAGCAGGAACAACCCTACACACTTAGTTAACGATAATGAATCGGCCGCCATCATGTTTAAGTGAAACAATAACGCCTTTCAATTTTTTAAACCTATTTTGTTTGGTAGAAATTTATTTTCTGTAATCATGGTCATCCTACATAAACAAATCAATAAAGATAAAACCTCTTTAACAATCATGACAGCACTTTGATTATGAAAAAAAAAATTGTCAAATTCAGTGAGATACGATGTTTCCAAAGTAACCAGACATCAATTTGACACATATCACAGAAAAACAAGAGAATATCAGTACTCGACGGAGTATTCTAACTGTAGAGTGACCATGCGTGTCGTAAATAATTTTGAACTTTTTATTTTTACTTTAAATTTTTTTTTTTGGGTTTATCACACTAATACTGATATCAAACAATAGCTTATTATTAACTGAATCCGTAGTGTTAAGCCTGCTCACGTCTCATGAATCACCCTGTAGATATATTAAACATAAAAATGAAGTGTTATCTCAATTTTCTAAGGCGATGGAAATTATATCGATGAATATTATATCGACAATGAGTTAGTTCAATTACAACTGTGAAATAACCCAACATAGGTTAACTTAGTGTTAAATGTGTTAATATTGATTTTCACAAAAACATTCAATTACAAGTTCCATACTAAAAACCGCTATAATTCTCAAATTTCCTAATGCAAATGAGTTAATACCAAGACAACAAATACCTTAATCCGGTTTTAGACTCGACATTCGTGTAAGCAGAGTAAATCATATTATTCGGATCCATGCAGGCGTGGCGGGACGCGGGAGGAATCTTAAACAACGCTGGTAACTGAGATAACAAAGCATAAAACCTCCGGGTGGCTAACGCCAGAGTAGATTTATACTACAGTATATTTTTTATCATTATTATTCTCTTAAGAGCTGTGGTGTGGGTGCTTATCGGGGTAGCTTGATATAGTTGTCTCCATCTTTTTCCAAGAATTCTCATTTTTTTGTTATCACCCGTTAGATAGTTCTAATCCCGAAAATCAACACTGGTGGGGGTGAAAAGGGGGTTGAATGTTTGTATGGAGAATTTTTAACCGCTGAAACGATTTAGATAGAAATTAGTATGGCGATAAATTGAGTCCCTAGAAACGTCATAGGATAGTTGTCAAACCCTTGTTGGGGTGAAAAGGGGGTTGGAATTTGGTATGAGGATTTTTTTACCGCTGAACTGATTTAGATGAAATTTGGTATAGAGATAGTATGGGTCTCGAGAAAGGACAAAGTATAGTTTCATCTTCAAAAAAGGGCGCCCCCCCATCTTACTTTTGAACCGTAGGTCCAAAAAATTTGAAAAAAATGGAAGTGAAGCCTGAAAGGTAATTTCAATAAAAACTATATTGAATAAAATCGGTTCAGCTGTTTTTGAGTAGTCAGTCAAAAACGCATAGTGAAAGGACGTAAGTGCCGGACAGTAGAATTACACAACACCAAACAATTAACTCACCACGCAATTATTAGTTTGTGACGAAAGCGCCGCCAAATATCCCTTAATAAATGACGTTTTGAACGGATGTTTTTTAACAGGGCGGCAATTACGGAACCCTACACTGAACATGGCCCGACATGCTCTTGGCCGGTTTTTTTTGCATTGTTATCCCAGAAGTCACCCCTTAAGGATTACTAATTCCAATTGTCAAGCAAATCCCCGTCCAGGTATAGGTAGGCTATAAAAATTCATCCTCTAAAGACACTACACTCGATTGAGTTAATTTTGCACTTGAATCTTATGGCGCTACTTAGGAAGGAGGTGCAAACTTTTTTTCCAAATATGTCCTTAGACTAACGAGTACCCTGCTTAACTAACAGATGGCGCTGAAATTAATGCGTTGTGACATTAATAATCCACTAAGGAAGGATTTTGCCAAATTAACTCTAAGTTTAAAAGTGGGGGTACGGATATCAACAAATTTAAGTGAATTATTGGATAATAGTACAACAAAATTAAACGACAATAAATTAATTGCCACACATTGCACAGTGCATGTAAATACTCAGCCTCACGATTTTGATATCTATTCTCCTTTTCTCTAATCTTACTTCTATGTCTTCTAACTAATATTAGACCTATGTTCGTTGTTAGTATATTTTCTTTAATAAGTTGTTAGGTTATGATATGAAGTATGGATTCTTATGTGTTCATTTCTTACCCAGGCGCGGTCCGAAGGGGTGGGGCGGTTACATGGGACATGAACCCCCCCCCCCCCCCCAATAATACACGTCAAATAGAAAAATTCATTCGTGACCCCTGCAAAAAATCATTTGTGCATTAGTGACCCACCCAATTGCATAGTCGCCCCCCCCCCCCCCCCCGACTCCCCATTTTTAGGTTGCAACCGCGCCTGGTCTTGCCTTTTCATTCTTAGACTGATTTGACTGTAGGATCGATTTGGATGATATATTTGCCATGGAAATGATATGAACAGGTACAGTCAAAGACGTATAAATACAAAAGTGGTACTGTATCGTCCGATATACACCTACGAAAAAAACTGTTGATTTTGGAGTGTAGTTTTATTTAGTGGTAATTGTAAAATATTTTATCTGAACTACTGTCTGTCCTCTAGCGTATCCATCTGTCAACTTTACTTCAAGACCTTCAAGTTCCGCCTCCAGGGGGAGGGAGAGAAATTAGTGGTGAATTAGCCGCTTACTGACAAAGACCGAATTCCACGCGGGCGGAGCCGCGGGCACAGCTAGTAACAAATAATCAGCCAATATTGAAGTTGTATTGGAGTTGCATTGTAATATTTTTTACAATGCAACTCCAGCATTAATGCATTGGAGTTTTGGATTGTGTCTAAACGTGTTTCAAAGATAGAACATGGGCCTATGTCTAGGACTATGTATTTATGAATAAGACTTAATGTAAATACATTCACGATAATTACTCTAATGACGACGTTATTAGCATAATAATTGTGAATGTAAATTATATATCACAGAAACGTGAACATATGTCATTTCTAAGGATACCATGCGATACTTAAAGATAATACCAAAAAATGTTGCATAACTTGATATATATCGGACTAACTTGGTCTTACCATCAGTTACGTGTAATACAATCTTACTAGTTAAGGCGCTAGGCCCTAATTGTGGCCAAAAACTGTTACTCTCTAAGGGATATATCTCCTTAACGCACGATTCAAAAAATTTGAAAAAAATATATGTTAATTACTATTTCATGTACAAGATTGTCAACGTTTGAATAACTCCTGCAACGTATAGTTTCTCCGTAAATTAAATGTAACGAAAAGTAGTTTTACGGTTAATTTTGTTTATATGTACTGAATGGCTCATTCGATTTAAAATATTTTTGAACTAAAAAATGTGTAATACAGAACACTATAAACTCAACGTAGCATATTAAAAATGGATCGATTTTCTTAAACAATTTGATCATAATTCCACATTTCGTGCGTTTGTAGCTCGAAAACGGAGTTGCTGACAGTCGTGAGCTAGCTTTGAGACGAGGAGGCTGTGTCGCTCGTCGCTCCGTGTTTCCCTTGTACAACATATACTTGTGCTTGGCCCGTGAGCAATAATATCAGACTTAATGTGCCTAAAGACTAAATAACTACAGAGGGTTCGTGCGGTGCGGACATAACGTGTCTTGTCGGAATCAATAGCTCACAGACGATTTATCTTTTAAGATAACGTACTCGTATGTGTGTTCATGTACGTTCTTATAAAAACTGTATTTTATTTAGATTAAGTACCTATATTACAAATTAAATAAAGAAATGAAATAAAAATGGAGAAAAAACAGAACTCATGCATCTTATAATGCCCTGAAAACAAATGTAGTCTTGTAAGTACACTACATTTATTATGTATTAGTACTTAGTCTAATGCGTCACGCAAAATAGGCATTAGTCGTCGAGTAGCGGAACCCTTGCTACAATACAATAGACTAATAATTAATTTTCGGAGTTATTATTTACGAAAATATCCGTTTAATCTAAACGTTGTTTAAGACATTCTTTTTGAAAGACCTGTCCAATAATACCACACATTATCGTGTATCATATCAATCGTGTGGTTTGGAGCGAAAAAAAATCACCTCCACATCATTTTATTTTTCTGATTTTGATTTACCATATTGTCGGCGTGATTAAAACAAGTACAAATTTCAGTGTACTGAGTATCAAAGCCTGATCGAGATTCTAATTAAAAATTGCTGATATTTAAGAGTTCAATGTAAGTAAGAATAAAGGAAAAAAAGCTTTACTATCTTGCTGAAATGCAAATTTTATATTAATTATCAACACACTTGTTTATTTACATAAATAAATTACTGCTAACGGTTAATACTACCTATCAAATATCTTTAAATGACCGGCCAAGTGTGTATCGGACCACGCATAATGTAGGGTTCCATAGAAAGTAGTTTCTCGGAGATAACTCAAAAATGGCTCAACCGATAATATATGAAATAGTTTTCGTATGAATAAGTACTAAGCCGTATCTTCTTTATATTTTTCATATTTTTTGGACTTACGGATTAAAAGTTAGATGGGGTGGGACTATTATTTAGACTTTCGAAGCGATTATTCCTAAAAGTATTGACTCAATATAAAAGGTTTTAAAAATCCTCTATATATACTTAAGATATTTTTAAACCCGTATAACAATGTTCATATTTGCAAAAAAAAATGTTTTGACATTTAGTTCGGCATATGTATGTATGGAGTGCCTCCCCTTAAAGTTTTTTTTTTCAGCAATTTAGCTAAAAACTAAGTAGCGGCACAAGAAACACACCTATGGATAAAATTTCATCAATATATGTTTTATAATAAAATGGTTGTGACATACGGATGGACGGACGGACAGACGGACATATTTCAAAAAACTTTTAAGGGTTCCTTTTTGCCATTATGGCTACGGAACCCGAAGAAGCTTTTGCTCTGTGTTATATTTTAAAGATCTAAATTTAATGGTTTTACAGCTCTCGTGACGATTGTATGACAATTTCGTGGACAAAAGCCATGTACATGGCATTTGCCCATTACATGTGCATTTTTAGTATTCGTAACAACTTTAGTTTTGTACACTTTTCGTAATTATATAAGTGATTTTTACGGTTGATATTCAAAATCGCAACAAAAAAATAACCATCTATTAAACTCACTTGCACAGCAAAAAAAACGAAATTCACATAAAAACATATCTTTGATGTGCATTCATTTTTTTTTTGCGCTAGTCAGTTTTTTTTTCTGATATGCAGAATATTTTTACCAATATTTTGCCGCTGACTGTACTTCAAATTCAAAATCTAGGTTTTATTTGATTACATAAAAATCTACTAATTGAGATCGTTATTACTTATCTTATTTAATAGGTAAGAGCATTCCTAATAATATCACCATTGCAGTACTTAATCACAGTATTCAAAATTATTTTACATTTTTTTAAAGTGGGTTCCACTCATACATTAGTATGTTATTCAATCAAATACAAACATTGAAAACATTGAAAAAATAATCAACCCAGTTGGACTTGAACCAACATCGATACGCCTTACCGGGGCTCGATATCGCTTTACCAATTAAGCTATGGGTTCAGTTACCGAGCTGACGAAATTCTCAATGCCTTCAATCATCTTTTTGCATTTATTTTTACATCGACTTTATAGCAGCCGTAAGCGACATCTAGGTGCCAACCACTAGAGTTAGATACCCTTCCCGCCGACCCTTTTACAAGTGTCACAACGGAAATAACAGATGGCGCCTGCTATCAACTCATAATTATTTTACATTTTTTTAAAGTGGGTATTCCACTCATACATTAGTATGTTATTCAATCAAATACAAACATTGAAAACATTGAAAAAATAATCAACCCAGTTGGACTTGAACCAACATCGATACGCCTTACCGGGGCTCGATATCGCTTTACCAATTAAGCTATGGGTTCAGTTACCGAGCTGACGAAATTCTCAATGCCTTCAATCATCTTTTTGCATTTATTTTTACATCGACTTTATAGCAGCCGTAAGCGACATCTAGGTGCCAACCACTAGAGTTAGATACCCTTCCCGCCGACCCTTTTACAAGTGTCACAACGGAAATAACAGATGGCGCCTGCTATCAACTCATAATTATTTTACATTTTTTTAAAGTGGGTATTCCACTCATACATTAGTATGTTATTCAATCAAATACAAACATTGAAAACATTGAAAAAATAATCAACCCAGTTGTCAGTAAAAAATGTAAAATAATTATGAGTTGATAGCAGGCGCCATCTGTTATTTCCGTTGTGACACTTGTAAAAGGGTCGGCGGGAAGGGTATCTAACTCTAGTGGTTGGCACCTAGATGTCGCTTACGGCTGCTATAAAGTCGATGTAAAAATAAATGCAAAAAGATGATTGAAGGCATTGAGAATTTCGTCAGCTCGGTAACTGAACCCATAGCTTAATTGGTAAAGCGATATCGAGCCCCGGTAAGGCGTATCGATGTTGGTTCAAGTCCAACTGGGTTGATTATTTTTTCAATGTTTTCAATGTTTGTATTTGATTGAATAACATACTAATGTATGAGTGGAATACCCACTTTAAAAAAATGTAAAATAATTATGAGTTGATAGCAGGCGCCATCTGTTATTTCCGTTGTGACACTTGTAAAAGGGTCGGCGAGAAGGGTATCTAACTCTAGTGGTTGGCACCTAGATGTCGCTTACGGCTGCTATAAAGTCGATGTAAAAATAAATGCAAAAAGATGATTGAAGGCATTGAGAATTTCGTCAGCTCGGTAACTGAACCCATAGCTTAATTGGTAAAGCGATATCGAGCCCCGGTAAGGCGTATCGATGTTGGTTCAAGTCCAACTGGGTTGATTATTTTTTCAATGTTTTCAATGTTTGTATTTGATTGCACAGTATTCAAATCAAAAAATATCCGCAAAAGGATTATAATTATTATAAAGCTGCCCGCACGCCTCTGTGTATAGTCATATTCTTTGAACATCGTTCCGGTGCAGTGTGGCGGATTTACGTACGATCGCAATGAGAGGGGTAAGCGAGTATCGCGAGTACACAGCGCCCAAACGCTCAAGGACACTCTGGCGACAATCGTCTTAGGGTCTCCCCAAACCTATCGACGCGGATTCGGCAAAATCCGGTGGAAAAAAGCTTTATGACGACGCAATAAGAGCTAACAATGCACGGTTCGACTCGGCTCGGCTCGGCCGACGCCTGCCGACGCGTCGACGTCTTTTTCGCTCTTATTGCGTAGACATAAAGCTTTTTTCCACCGAATTTTGCCGAATCCGCGTCGATAGGTTTGGGGAGACCCTTAATCATAAAAAATAAAGATATTTACATTTTAAATTATGTCAGACAGTACTTTGAAATTACACCTTATATAAATACAAAAGTCCATAGCGATCTTAAATAACTTTGCCTCAGTCGACTGTTTGAACTCTTGATTAAAAATAGCTCCCGTGAATCTGGCAGTTTTGTATCACGCCAGACTGCGACTTTGGAGCTACAAACTAATCTATGATAAAATCCCTCCCGTTATACTTCACTTGTTTCTTTAGGCCCTCTGCCATTGTTCGTACATACAACGAAGGGACATAAAGAGCTCTGAAATGTTTCCCTTGTAATTTTGATTTATGCTTCGCAGATTTTGAATCGAGTCCCTGCTGAGCGAAGACCCTTTTTTCCGGAACGATTCGGGATTGTAATGGACATTTCGAGTTACATACAAGGAGCTAATGGATATCTGTCTAAAGTTTCCAGCGTTACTGACCCCTTAATACGTCTGGAGATACGAAGTCTGTGTTATGTGACAAAATGATACAAAGCTTTTACAAACTCCATTGAGGGATATATGCAGTATGGGATACTGTGTGTTTATTATTTTTAAGGACATTGTGAAACAGCGTCCTCTAAATCATGAATAGATTAAATAGGTAAGAGGTTCAAAACCTTCTTAAGTTGAGATATTCTGTGTCATAAATGAAATAGTTATTTCCGAGAAAGATTGTGTTACAAAAACAAAGGAAATCCACTATTTAAAGTTAATATGATTAGAAATACTCCGCGATGATAGCGTATGCAACTGTGCTGTAATATCGGTACCCATCAAAAACATAAATGTGAAAGGCTGCCAAGTTCGATACTATGGGAATGCTTCGCCTATAAAAGAAGTGAGATCTGAATAAGTACCAAGTTCCATAAAAATACCTCAAATCATAAATAGTTATAGGAATGCACACTTGATTTCCAGCAGTTTTTAAGGTACATTTTGAATAAGTATCACGTTACATAGAAATACCTAAAATTATAATAGTCAGAGAAACGCACACCGGTTTTTTTAGCAGTTTCCTGTTAACATTTATTATTTTCAGTACTTTTTAATGATGTTACTTGGCAAGTTTTCACACACCTTTTCAATGCAATGAATCGACACCTTTGGACTGCAATGTGTCAAGTATATAATTTTCTATGAAAACTTGCCAAGTTACATCATTAAAAAGTACTGAAAATAATAAATGTTATCAGGAAACTGCTAAAAAAACCGGTGTGCGTTTCTCTGACTATTATAATTTTAGGTATTTCTATGTAACGTGATACTTATTCAAAATGTACCTTAAAAACTGCTGGAAATCAAGTGTGCATTCCTATAACTATTTATGATTTGAGGTATTTTTATGGAACTTGGTACTTATTCAGATCTCACTTCTTTTATAGGCGAAGCATTCGCATAGTATCGAACTTGGCAGCCTTTCACATTTATGTTTTTGATGGGATTTCATTTATTTTTGTTAGGTGTAGGTTCTTTATTATTTTTTTATCACTTTTGTGATAGAAATGTCTCATTCCACTTAGTTATGTACTTTATACTATACCCTTTATACTAAGCGTCTAATTCTATTTTACTATTTATTTATAGGTGATTTTTACAAATAAACTGGCTCCCTACACCTATAAAATGTACCTACTTACATATAATTACATACATCAATAACGTACTTTATTTTGTTTGTAAGTACGCTACCTACATAGATAATTAATAACTTGGTAATACCTACCTACCAGTAGGTATTATAATTGGTGGCCTATTATGTAGCCCTAGAAGTGCACCATCCCATCTCATCCCGTGGCGTATCGGAGGGTGAGATGGGCAGTAGTATATATAATTCCATCTTAGAGTATATATAATTTCCATGTTCTTGAATCTGCGATTTTATTAGTTGTAAAATTAGAATTTATTTAGACTATGCGAGAAAAAATAGTCTTTTCATTTTTGTTTGACTGATTTAGCGCACCTAGTGTACCTAGTGACCTGCTTTGTACTTCGTAAATCGTGGGTTCGGTTCCCGCAACAGACACACACAGAGTGGTGAACAATTTTATTGTTCTTGTCTTTAAGACAAACATGTATTGTCTTAAATTGGTATGTATCTAAATTTAAATAAGTCTTATCTCATTTCCACTCCATACCTACTTATAGTAGAACAAAATTACACATTCGTTGTTTTCGAAACTGACTCACACTTGGCCGTTTTCAGATTTTTACTTTATTTCGACCTAAAGACAAACCTTCGAGCCAAATTTCAGGTTGGTACGACCATTGGAAGATAGACCCACTTAGTTCATTATGACTTCATAGTAGAACAAAGTTACACCTTCGCTATTTTTAAAACTGACTCACACTTGGCCGTTTTCAGATTTTTCCCTTTACTTTGACCTTAAGACCTATCTCCATGCCAAATTTCAAGTCCGTACGACCATTGGAAGTGGTCTAGGTTTTTGATGAGTCAGTGAGTCAGTGAGTGAGTGTATAGTAAAAATAGCGATTTTCTGACGTCAATATCTCAAGAACTGCTATAGGTAGAATAATGAAATTTTGTATTCTAGACAATTAAGGGGATGTCAACAGACAATCGAAATTTCATATGCGTAGATAAAATATATTTGGAGTTATAGGGTGGTCGAAATTGGCCCGAAATGGTTCGTGTAATATAATATAACCCACGGCCGGTGTGTCGCTTTTTTTTGCTCGAACTTGGCGGACACACTGCCGTGTGTCTAGATGCTCCAAAACACAAATATACATGGTAAATACATTGTTTCTGATAGTAATTACAAAGAAAATATGTACAACTTAAGCACCTGCCACCGTTTGAAACCGAAATTTTCGTAGCACTTTTGCATTATTATAGTGAGTTCTCGTTTATCGATTATTAATTTATAGATATATTAAACATAAAAATGAAGTGTTATCTCAATTTTCTAAGGCGATGGAAATTATATCGATGAATATTATATCGACAATGAGTTAGTTCAATTACAACTGTGAAATAACCCAACATAGGTTAACTTAGTGTTAAATGTGTTAATATTGATTTTCACAAAAACATTCAATTACAAGTTCCATACTAAAAACCGCTATAATTCTCAAATTTCCTAATGCAAATGAGTTAATACCAAGACAACAAATACCTTAATCCGGTTTTAGACTCGACATTCGTGTAAGCAGAGTAAATCATATTATTCGGATCCATGCAGGCGTGGCGGGACGCGGGAGGAATCTTAAACAACGCTGGTAACTGAGATAACAAAGCATAAAACCTCCGGGTGGCTAACGCCAGAGTAGATTTTAAAGGTACCTAAAGGGTAGGCAACGCGCATGTGAATCCTCTGGGGTTGCAGGCGTCCATAGGCTACGGTAACTGCTTACCATCAGGTGGGCCGTATGCTTGTTTGCCACCGTATTTAGGAAAGAATAAACATGATGAGCACAGTTTAAAATAGAAGAGGAAAAAAGCTCGGTCACTTGCTATGGCACGACGATTTCATTAGAAACAATACAAGGGAAGATAAACGGAAAAAGAGGGAGAGGAGGACCAAATAAAAGTTATATGAACCAGATAAAGGGGTAAGTAAGCGTCGAGTCATACCAGTACATCAAGAAGCTGGCCTTGGACCGAAAAAGATGGAGACAACTATATCAAGCTACCCCGATAAGCACCCACACCACAGCTCTTAAGAGAATAATGATGATAAAAAATATACTGTAGTATAAATCTACTCTGGCGTTAGCCACCCGGAGGTTTTATGCTTTGTTATCTCAGTTACCAGCGTTGTTTAAGATTCCTCCCGCGTCCCGCCACGCCTGCATGGATCCGAATAATATGATTTACTCTGCTTACACGAATGTCGAGTCTAAAACCGGATTAAGGTATTTGTTGTCTTGGTATTAACTCATTTGCATTAGGAAATTTGAGAATTATAGCGGTTTTTAGTATGGAAATTGTAATTGAATGTTTTTTGAAAGGTATTTGTTGTCTTGGTATTAACTCATTTGCATTAGGAAATTTGAGAATTATAGCGGTTTTTAGTATGGAACTTGTAATTGAATGTTTTTGTGAAAATCAATATTAACACATTTAACACTAAGTTAACCTATGTTGGGTTATTTCACAGTTGTAATTGAACTAACTCATTGTCGATATAATATTCATCGATATAATTTCCATCGCCTTAGAAAATTGAGATAACACTTCATTTTTATGTTTAATATATCTATAAATTAATAATCGATAAACGAGAACTCACTATAATAATGCAAAAGTGCTACGAAAATTTCGGTTTCAAACGGTGGCAGGTGCTTAAGTTGTACATATTTTCTTTGTAATTACTATCAGAAACAATGTATTTACCATGTATATTTGTGTTTTGGAGCATCTAGACACACGGCAGTGTGTCCGCCAAGTTCGAGCAAAAAAAAGCGACACACCGGCCGTGGGTTATATTATATTACACGAACCATTTCGGGCCAATTTCGACCACCCTATAACTCCAAATATATTTTATCTACGCATATGAAATTTCGATTGTCTGTTGACATCCCCTTAATTGTCTAGAATACAAAATTTCATTATTCTACCTATAGCAGTTCTTGAGATATTGACGTCAGAAAATCGCTATTTTTACTATACACTCACTCACTGACTCACTGACTCATCAAAAACCTAGACCACTTCCAATGGTCGTACGGACTTGAAATTTGGCATGGAGATAGGTCTTAAGGTCAAAGTAAAGGGAAAAATCTGAAAACGGCCAAGTGTGAGTCAGTTTTAAAAATAGCGAAGGTGTAACTTTGTTCTACTATGAAGTCATAATGAACTAAGTGGGTCTATCTTCCAATGGTCGTACCAACCTGAAATTTGGCTCGAAGGTTTGTCTTTAGGTCGAAATAAAGTAAAAATCTGAAAACGGCCAAGTGTGAGTCAGTTTCGAAAACAACGAATGTGTAATTTTGTTCTACTATAAGTAGGTATGGAGTGGAAATGAGATAAGACTTATTTAAATTTAGATACATACCAATTTAAGACAATACATGTTTGTCTTAAAGACAAGAACAATAAAATTGTTCACCACTCTGTGTGTGTCTGTTGCGGGAACCGAACCCACGATTTACGAAGTACAAAGCAGGTCACTAGGTACACTAGGTGCGCTAAATCAGTCAAACAAAAATGAAAAGACTATTTTTTCTCGCATAGTCTAAATAAATTATAATTTTACAACTAATAAAATCGCAGATTCAAGAACATGGAAATTATATATACTCTAAGATGGAATTATATATACTACTGCCCATCTCACCCTCCGATACGCCACGGGATGAGATGGGATGGTGCACTTCTAGGGCTACATAATAGGCCACCAATTATAATACCTACTGGTAGGTAGGTATTACCAAGTTATTAATTATCTATGTAGGTAGCGTACTTACAAACAAAATAAAGTACGTTATTGATGTATGTAATTATATGTAAGTAGGTACATTTTATAGGTGTAGGGAGCCAGTTTATTTGTAAAAATCACCTATAAATAAATAGTAAAATAGAATTAGACGCTTAGTATAAAGGGTATAGTATAAAGTACATAACTAAGTGGAATGAGACATTTCTATCACAAAAGTGATAAAAAAATAATAAAGAACCTACACCTAACAAAAATAAATGAAATCCCATCAAAAACATAAATGTGAAAGGCTGCCAAGTTCGATACTATGCGAATGCTTCGCCTATAAAAGAAGTGAGATCTGAATAAGTACCAAGTTCCATAAAAATACCTCAAATCATAAATAGTTATAGGAATGCACACTTGATTTCCAGCAGTTTTTAAGGTACATTTTGAATAAGTATCACGTTACATAGAAATACCTAAAATTATAATAGTCAGAGAAACGCACACCGGTTTTTTTAGCAGTTTCCTGATAACATTTATTATTTTCAGTACTTTTTAATGATGTAACTTGGCAAGTTTTAATAAAAAATTATATACTTGACACATTGCAGTCCAAAGGTGTCGATTCATTGCATTGAAAAGGTGTGTGAAAACTTGCCAAGTAACATCATTAAAAAGTACTGAAAATAATAAATGTTAACAGGAAACTGCTAAAAAAACCGGTGTGCGTTTCTCTGACTATTATAATTTTAGGTATTTCTATGTAACGTGATACTTATTCAAAATGTACCTTAAAAACTGCTGGAAATCAAGTGTGCATTCCTATAACTATTTATGATTTGAGGTATTTTTATGGAACTTGGTACTTATTCAGATCTCACTTCTTTTATAGGCGAAGCATTCCCATAGTATCGATCTTGGCAGCCTTTCACATTTATGTTTTTGATGGGTACCGATATTACAGCACAGTTGCATACGCTATCATCGCGGAGTATTTCTAATCATATTAACTTTAAATAGTGGATTTCCTTTGTTTTTGTAACACAATCTTTCTCGGAAATAACTATTTCATTTATGACACAGAATATCTCAACTTAAGAAGGTTTTGAACCTCTTACCTATTTAATCTATTCATGATTTAGAGGACGCTGTTTCACAATGTCCTTAAAAATAATAAACACACAGTATCCCATACTGCATATATCCCTCAATGGAGTTTGTAAAAGCTTTGTATCATTTTGTCACATAACACAGACTTCGTATCTCCAGACGTATTAAGGGGTCAGTAACGCTGGAAACTTTAGACAGATATCCATTAGCTCCTTGTATGTAACTCGAAATGTCCATTACAATCCCGAATCGTTCCGGAAAAAAGGGTCTTCGCTCAGCAGGGACTCGATTCAAAATCTGCGAAGCATAAATCAAAATTACAAGGGAAACATTTCAGAGCTCTTTATGTCCCTTCGTTGTATGTACGAACAATGGCAGAGGGCCTAAAGAAACAAGTGAAGTATAACGGGAGGGATTTTATCATAGATAAGTTTGTAGCTCCAAAGTCGCAGTCTGGCGTGATACAAAACTGCCAGATTCACGGGAGCTATTTTTAATCAAGAGTTCAAACAGTCGACTGAGGCAAAGTTATTTAAGATCGCTATGGACTTTTGTATTTATATAAGGTGTAATTTCAAAGTACTGTCTGACATAATTTAAAATGTAAATATCTTTATTTATTATGATTAAGGGTCTCCCCAAACCTATCGACGCGGATTCGGCAAAATTCGGTGGAAAAAAGCTTTATGTCTACGCAATAAGAGCGAAAAAGACGTCGACGCGTCGGCAGGTGTCGGCCGAGCCGAGCCGAGTCGAACCGTGCATTGTTAGCTCTTATTGCGTCGTCATAAAGCTTTTTTCCACCGGATTTTGCCGAATCCGCGTCGATAGGTTTGGGGAGACCCTAAGACGATTGTCGCCAGAGTGTCCTTGAGCGTTTGGGCGCTGTGTACTCGCGATACTCGCTTACCCCTCTCATTGCGATCGTACGTAAATCCGCCACACTGCACCGGAACGATGTTCAAAGAATATGGCTATACACAGAGGCGCGCGGGCAGCTTTATAATAATTATAATCCTTTTGCGGATATTTTTTGATTTGAATACTGTGATTAAGTACTGCAATGGTGATATTATTAGGAATGCTCTTACCTATTAAATAAGATAAGTAATAACGATCTCAATTAGTAGATTTTTATGTAATCAAATAAAACCTAGATTTTGAATTTGAAGTACAGTCAGCGGCAAAATATTGGTAAAAATATTCTGCATATCAGAAAAAAAAACTGACTAGCGCAAAAAAAAATGAATGCACATCAAAGATATGTTTTTATGTGAATTTAGTTTTTTTTGCTGTGCAAGTGAGTTTAATAGATGGTTATTTTTTTGTTGCGATTTTGAATATCAACCGTAAAAATCACTTATATAATTACGAAAAGTGTACAAAACTAAAGTTGTTACGAATACTAAAAATGCACATGTAATGGACAAATGCCATGTACATGGCTTTTGTCCACGAAATTGTCATACAATCGTCACGAGAGCTGTAAAACCATTAAATTTAGATTTTTAAAATATAACACAGAGCAAAAGCTTCTTCGGGTTCCGTAGCCATAATGGCAAAAAGGAACCCTTAAAAGTTTTTTGAAATATGTCCGTCTGTCCGTCCGTCCATCCGTATGTCACAACCATTTTATTATAAAACATATACTGATGAAATTTTATCCATAGGTGTGTTTCTTGTGCCGCTACTTAGTTTTTAGCTAAATTGCTGAAAAAAAAAACTTTAAGGGGAGGCACTCCATACATACATATGCCGAACTAAATGTCAAAACATTTTTTTTTGCAAATATGAACATTGTTATACGGGTTTAAAAATATCTTAAGTATATATAGAGGATTTTTAAAACCTTTAATATTGAGTCAATACTTTTAGGAATAATCGCTTCGAAATTCTAAATAATAGTCCCACCCCATCTAACTTTTAATCCGTAAGTCCAAAAAATATGAAAAATATAAAGAAGATACGGCTTAGTACTTATTCATACGAAAACTATTTCATATATTATCGGTTGAGCCATTTTTGAGTTATCTCCGAGAAACTACTTTCTATGGAACCCTACATTATGCGTGGTCCGATACACACTTGGCCGGTCATTTAAAGATATTTGATAGGTAGTATTAACCGTTAGCAGTAATTTATTTATGTAAATAAACAAGTGTGTTGATAATTAATATAAAATTTGCATTTCAGCAAGATAGTAAAGCTTTTTTTCCTTTATTCTTACTTACATTGAACTCTTAAATATCAGCAATTTTTAATTAGAATCTCGATCAGGCTTTGATACTCAGTACACTGAAATTTGTACTTGTTTTAATCACGCCGACAATATGGTAAATCAAAATCAGAAAAATAAAATGATGTGGAGGTGATTTTTTTTTCGCTCCAAACCACACGATTGATATGATACACGATAATGTGTGGTATTATTGGACAGGTCTTTCAAAAAGAATGTCTTAAACAACGTTTAGATTAAACGGATATTTTCGTAAATAATAACTCCGAAAATTAATTATTAGTCTATTGTATTGTAGCAAGGTTTCCGCTACTCGACGACTAATGCCTATTTTGCGTGACGCATTAGACTAAGTACTAATACATAATAAATGTAGTGTACTTACAAGACTACATTTGTTTTCAGGGCATTATAAGATGCATGAGTTCTGTTTTTTCTCCATTTTTATTTCATTTCTTTATTTAATTTGTAATATAGGTACTTAATCTAAATAAAATACAGTTTTTATAAGAACGTACATGAACACACATACGAGTACGTTATCTTAAAAGATAAATCGTCTGTGAGCTATTGATTCCGACAAGACACGTTATGTCCGCACCGCACGAACCCTCTGTAGTTATTTAGTCTTTAGGCACATTAAGTCTGATATTATTGCTCACGGGCCAAGCACAAGTATATGTTGTACAAGGGAAACACGGAGCGACGAGCGACACAGCCTCCTCGTCTCAAAGCTAGCTCACGACTGTCAGCAACTCCGTTTTCGAGCTACAAACGCACGAAATGTGGAATTATGATCAAATTGTTTAAGAAGATCGATCCATTTTTAATATGCTACGTTGAGTTTATAGTGTTCTGTATTACACATTTTTTAGTTCAAAAATATTTTAAATCGAATGAGCCATTCAGTACATATAAACAAAATTAACCGTAAAACTACTTTTCGTTACATTTAATTTACGGAGAAACTATACGTTGCAGGAGTTATTCAAACGTTGACAATCTTGTACATGAAATAGTAATTAACATATATTTTTTTCAAATTTTTTGAATCGTGCGTTAAGGAGATATATCCCTTAGAGAGTAACAGTTTTTGGCCACAATTAGGGCCTAGCGCCTTAACTAGTAAGATTGTATTACACGTAACTGATGGTAAGACCAAGTTAGTCCGATATATATCAAGTTATGCAACATTTTTTGGTATTATCTTTAAGTATCGCATGGTATCCTTAGAAATGACATATGTTCACGTTTCTGTGATATATAATTTACATTCACAATTATTATGCTAATAACGTCGTCATTAGAGTAATTATCGTGAATGTATTTACATTAAGTCTTATTCATAAATACATAGTCCTAGACATAGGCCCATGTTCTATCTTTGAAACACGTTTAGACACAATCCAAAACTCCAATGCATTAATGCTGGAGTTGCATTGTAAAAAATATTACAATGCAACTCCAATACAACTTCAATATTGGCTGATTATTTGTTACTAGCTGTGCCCGCGGCTCCGCCCGCGTGGAATTCGGTCTTTGTCAGTAAGCGGCTAATTCACCACTAATTTCTCTCCCTCCCCCTGGAGGCGGAACTTGAAGGTCTTGAAGTAAAGTTGACAGATGGATACGCTAGAGGACAGACAGTAGTTCAGATAAAATATTTTACAATTACCACTAAATAAAACTATACTCCAAAATCAACAGTTTTTTTCGTAGGTGTATATCGGACGATACAGTACCACTTTTGTATTTATACGTCTTTGACTGTACCTGTTCATATCATTTCCATGGCAAATATATCATCCAAATCGATCCTACAGTCAAATCAGTCTAAGAATGAAAAGGCAAGACCAGGCGCGGTTGCAACCTAAAAATGGGGAGTCGGGGGGGGGGGGGGGGCGACTATGCAATTGGGTGGGTCACTAATGCACAAATGATTTTTTGCAGGGGTCACGAATGAATTTTTCTATTTGACGTGTATTATTCGGGGGGGGGGGGGGGTTCATGTCCCATGTAACCGCCCCACCTCTTCGGACCGCGCCTGGGTAAGAAATGAACACATAAGAATCCATACTTCATATCATAACCTAACAACTTATTAAAGAAAATATACTAACAACGAACATAGGTCTAATATTAGTTAGAAGACATAGAAGTAAGATTAGAGAAAAGGAGAATAGATATCAAAATCGTGAGGCTGAGTATTTACATGCACTGTGCAATGTGTGGCAATTAATTTATTGTCGTTTAATTTTGTTGTACTATTATCCAATAATTCACTTAAATTTGTTGATATCCGTACCCCCACTTTTAAACTTAGAGTTAATTTGGCAAAATCCTTCCTTAGTGGATTATTAATGTCACAACGCATTAATTTCAGCGCCATCTGTTAGTTAAGCAGGGTACTCGTTAGTCTAAGGACATATTTGGAAAAAAAGTTTGCACCTCCTTCCTAAGTAGCGCCATAAGATTCAAGTGCAAAATTAACTCAATCGAGTGTAGTGTCTTTAGAGGATGAATTTTTATAGCCTACCTATACCTGGACGGGGATTTGCTTGACAATTGGAATTAGTAATCCTTAAGGGGTGACTTCTGGGATAACAATGCAAAAAAAACCGGCCAAGAGCATGTCGGGCCATGTTCAGTGTAGGGTTCCGTAATTGCCGCCCTGTTAAAAAACATCCGTTCAAAACGTCATTTATTAAGGGATATTTGGCGGCGCTTTCGTCACAAACTAATAATTGCGTGGTGGGTTAATTGTTTGGTGTTGTGTAATTCTACTGTCCGGCACTTACGTCCTTTCACTATGCGTTTTTGACTGACTACTCAAAAACAGCTGAACCGATTTTATTCAATATAGTTTTTATTGAAATTACCTTTCAGGCTTCACTTCCATTTTTTTCAAATTTTTTGGACCTACGGTTCAAAAGTAAGATGGGGGGGGCGCCCTTTTTTGAAGATGAAACTATACTTTGTCCTTTCTCGAGACCCATACTATCTCTATACCAAATTTCATCTAAATCAGTTCAGCGGTAAAAAAATCCTCATACCAAATTCCAACCCCCTTTTCACCCCAACAAGGGTTTGACAACTATCCTATGACGTTTCTAGGGACTCAATTTATCTCCATACTAATTTCTATCTAAATCGTTTCAGCGGTTAAAAATTCTCCATACAAACATTCAACCCCCTTTTCACCCCCACCAGTGTTGATTTTCGGGATTAGAACTATCTAACGGGTGATAACAAAAAAATGAGAATTCTTTCAGAGGCGAAAAAAAAACCTCCTATACCTTTTTTCACTTTTGGATGTTCTTAGGCAATTGACACATAATAGTTATTTACAAAACCATCAATTCACATAAGAATAGGACCCGTGGTCAGCTGTTAGTCAAAGTTTAGACACAATGTCCGAACAAGATCGTTGGACGGCATGTTTTTCCCTTTTGTGCACATATGACCTTGATCCCTTTTACCTAGTGGGTAAAATTTTCAGCTCTCCGATTGTTTAAATACTAAATTACTATATAACTAAAAATATTTTGCATCCAGCCACATTGTGAAAAAAATTTGAGGTATCGGATTTTCACTCGACGTCTAAAATTAATGATTTTCATGTGTGATTTCGAATCGTCCAGCGCCACTGTGATATAAAAATTTTTTTTGCTGATCTATGTATTATAGTAATATTATCTGCTAGCGGCATTCTAGACCTATCTTTTTAAACATCAACAAATGTAGGTACCGTTGGAAAACTTGAAATTTTTCGTGGCAAGTCGTTGGCTGGTGGAATCATCATCATTAAAGATGCAATTCTGTTTGTTCAGTCTTCCCTTGGTCGTTATGTTTGCTAATCTCCCGCTAACATTTCTGTAAACTACAGTCAGGGATGTAAGAATTCTACAAATAGTAGATACGGGTACATTTTCGTTTACTAAAATGACATACACAGTGGTATTTGTCCATGTTTAAGTTTGAAATATAAAAAAGTACAAGGGATTTTCGCATAGTTTCTTGTTTCGACGCCATTTTTTACAAATACAAGTACTTGAAAAAATAATATAAACAAAATTAAAGAACCTCTAAGACATCGCCACAACTTCATGAACAAACTATTTTGTTTACGTAAATAGTTTAATTTTTATGTCTAAAGGAAATGAGTATCATTTTTTTGTTATCACCCGTTATCATCCTTTCCCGGGACTCAAACTATCTCTATACAAAATTTCATCAAAATCCGAGCAGCCGTTATCACGTGATGCGCGGTCAAATAAACAGACAAACAGATAAACAGACAAACAGACAAAAATTGTTGTTCTAAAAATTGTTGGAACGTGTTCTGTTATCGATTCTAAGTATCCCTAGCCAATTTTTTTTCGATTATCTTCCATGTACAGACTTTCGACCCTCTTCAGCTTTATTATATGTATAGATGTGTTGGAGTTGGTGCCATAGATATCTCCAAGATCCAATCATTAGATCCTGACGTGATGACAATGGAACCAACTGTAATGTATACTTTAAAAAAAAAGGTTTTTCCAAATCGGCCAGCCGTCTTCGAATAATTGGTGAACATACATAAAAAATTGCAAAAACAAAGAACCCGACGAATTGAGAACCTCCTTCAAAATCTTGGTCGTTTTACTGACACATTACATTATCAATGTACGTATATGTGTATACTAGCTTTTGCCCGCGGCTTCGCCCGCGTACTAAAAGTACTAAATAAGAAGGTTCTCAGTTTGTTTGTATGTATGTTTGTCCGCTTTTATTTCGCGTCTGGCTGAACCGATTTAGATTCGGTTTTCGGAAAAGTGTTTCTTACATTTTGGAGGTTTCAGTATACCACGTTTTGTTGAAGGCGGTCCCCTTATTTTTTAAAGAAATTATTGTAATCATTGTTGAATTGTTACGCCAGCAACGACTTACTACTAATATTAAGAGATTATGATTAATGCAGATTTCTACTGTTGAATAGTAGCTTTTTAGCTAGTTAGCTGCGACTTCGTCTGCGTGGAATTAGTAATCCACCCTCTTTTTTACCCGCTTAAGGAATAACTTCTGGGATAACAACTATTATATATCCTTCCCAGGAACTCAAACTGTCTCCATACCAAATAATCTAAATAGGTTCAGCGGTTAATAATTCGCCATGCAAACTACCATCCCCTTTTCTATCCCTCTAGGATTGATTTTCGGGACAAAAACTGACCTTTATTGTTTGCCGGGACTTAAACTACATATATTCACGGCAAATTTTATCTAAATCTGTTCGCGGTAAAAATTCTCCATACAGACCTCTAACCCCCCACTTCACTTTTGATTGATTTTTGGGATAAAAACTTTCCTATGTCGTTTTCCAGGACTCATACTATCTCTATACCACGTTTTCCCCATACAAACTTTCAACCCCTATTTCACCTACTTAACACTTTCCGAACCACCTAGTGCTACGCGCTACGCTCGTCGCCCGTAGCCACGTATTTGTCGTATGTAGCGCGTAGTAGCTACGAAGAGAGAACCCGACAGTCGGGTTCCTGGTCGTGAAAGTGTTAAGTGTTAATATTAGGAATAAGAACTATCCTTATCCTTTCCCGATACTCAAACTATCTCCATACTAAGTTTCATCTAAATCGGTTCAGTGGTTAAAAATTACCCATTCAAATCTCCAACCACCATTTTACCCCTTAACCTTAAGGGTTGATTTTAACGATTTTAACTATTTTATGTTCCTTCCAGGGACACAAACTATCTCTATACCAAGTTTCATATAAATCGGTTTAACGTTTAAAAATTTCCCATGTAAACTTTCAACCCTCATTTCATCCTCTTAAGTGTCGATTTTAGGAATAAAAACTATCTAATCCTTTTCCGATACTCAAACTATCTGTAAGTATACCAAGTTTCATCTAAAGCGGTTCAGCTGTTAAAAAGTTCCCATACAACCCCCTTTTCACTCCCTTTAGGGTTGATTTTCGGGATGAAAACTACCCTATGTCATTTCCCAGGATTCAAACTATCTCTATGCCAAGATTTTTCTAAACCGGTTCAGCAGCTTTGGCGTGAAAAGCTAACAGACAGACAGACACACTTTCGCATTTATAATATTAAATTGTAATATTATATTCATGTACGAAGTTTCATCGTCGTCGGTTCAGCGGTTAATATTTCGCCATACAAACTGCCAACCCTTTTTCTACCACTCTAGGATTGTTTACTCGTATCGGGATAAAAACTATCCTATATTGTTTCCCGGGACTCAAACTATACCCATACCAAATTTTATCTTAATCGGTTCGCTGATAATAATTCTCCATACAAACCTCCAACTGCCATTTCACCCCTCTAAGGATTGATTTTCGCGATATAAACTTTTCCCTCTATCTCCATTTGTCAGTCATGATATGTCAGTCAGTCAGTCAGTTTCTTCTTTTATATATTTAGATTAGATTGGAATTTGGCACAAATACTTTCAAGAATTTTTGAAATCGATGCCAATTTCGTAATTAACGTCCCATTAAACACAAAAACGACACCCGCAATGGGTTTGAAATGTGTAAATATCAATATATATTTACACATTTCAAACCCATCGCACCCTAGCAGGAGAGATGGTATTTCACGTCCACCACGTTGGATTTTAAAATCGTTATTGTTTTCGTAATCAACGACCCGATAAACCATAGAAACAATACCCATGTTGATTTTCAGACTTTGTGACCACATTTCCCCCTTTTAGGGGTTGAATAAAAAAAAAACCTGAAACACGTGTTTACTCATTTATCGTTAGGAATACTCCTGTGAAGTTTCGAATAAATATTCTAACAAATCTTGTTTCGCCGTACAAACTTTGGACCCCCATTTCATCCCCTTAGGGGGTGAATTATGAAAAATCCTGAAACACGTATTTACTCATTTATCGTTAGAAATACTCGTGTGAAGTTTAGAATAAAATAGTCGAAACTGATCTGGTTTCCCCATACAAACTTTGGACCCTGATTTCATCCCCTTGAGGGATGAATTTTGAAAAACCCCTTCTTAGTGGATACCAACGTTATAAAAACTACCAATTGTGAAAAATTCAGCTTTCTAGGTTCAACGGTTTGGGCTGGGCGTTGATTTAAGTAAGTCAGTCAGGACTTTGACGTTTATATACACCGTGGGCCCATATAACTAGACAGATTTTAACAGTGTATTCCTGATCATATTTAGAAACTAAAATGTCCTATAAACTTTTCTGGAATACGCCTAGTTTCAGAGTTAATACCAATTTTTAAAAAATACACTTTTTATTATAACTCACCACAAAACCCCTTTCTAATGGCATTGTTGCCACTGTTGGACATAGTTTACACGCCCTATTGACAGATATCAAAGTGACAAGGAAAACTTTGCAAAAACTAAATTTTTACAAAAAAAAATGTACCAATTTGTTTTAGGCGATAATTTTATTAATAGCATTTGCTTTTCATGTGCAATAAACATTCAAAAAATGGAAAAAAAAGGAAAAAAAAAATTTTTTTTTGGCGAAATTGACCTAAAGTCACATAATATTTTTTCCTTCTTTTGGTCTTAGAAATTCGTGGTTAAGATCTGTCGGGTTATTCCAGCCCACGGTGTATATAGATTTTGTGACATAGCAAGAATTAATTAAGTTTTTGTATTCTTAAAGAATTTAGATTAATAACCAGAGGTCGGCGGGGGTGAGCTGTTTACCTTATAATTTGACATGTCTTACGTCATTTTATAAGGCAAATAGCTCACCCCCGCCGAGCTCTGTTAATAACAAGCTTCTGAGAATAGCAGAAGACACAAACCTACTTTGGTATTGAATGTCTCGTATCAAGTGACACTCTACTTTGAGTACGCATAGTAAAATAGGTTTACTTTAGAAGGAAACTTAGTACAAACTTTAAAAAAGTGAAAAAGGAAACGGTGAATTGCAATGACGTAGTCAAAGGAAACAGATAAGTTTTTCTTTTTATTTGAATGTATATTCATGAATATAAACTTAAATTTAAATTATGTAATTAGCTTCGTTGCGACAGCATGCTCAAGTTCTTTGAAAGGAACTAGGGAGATATAAAGAGAAGTGACGTGCCAATTCAAGCAGAAAACTTGCAATAGTTGCAATGGCGGCGCTAAGAAAGAAAAATGAGAGGCTAAATTTTTAAATGAGAAGGCTGCTGTGGGTCCGCAACTCATTTCGCTAATCTCCCTTGGCTTGGCAGAGAAATTCGTGGCTTTTTTACAGAAATAAACCGCCGTCTGTCTGTTTATTGTTCGCCTGGCCTTAATTCTTGAATGCGTATTTTATGTATCAAAATTAGATCAAAACTGTATTGGTTTCGAATGTTTGCTTGCTTTAAAATTTGGACACAGTAACGGACTAATATTAATCTTGTATTATTACCAAACAGCATTTAATAAAGATTTTAAGCCGTAGATTCGATTCGTAGATCGTAGTTTAGATAGCGTGTCAATGAGTCTAAAAAAAGTTCTAAAAAAAATTTGACTGTGTTAAGTTCCCACTTAATGTTGGGCTAGCTTGGGCACCACAGAGATACTTTAGGCAAGCCATTTTCCAGCAGTTAGATACAGATAAATTAACTGTATTTAGGTATAAAAAAAAGAATTATGACCGGTAAGATACTCAGTGGGACATATTTTCAAAACGGCACATATTTTCAAAATTTCAAAAATACTTAATTAAATGTTTAGTTGTGTATGTAGATGATGATAAGTATTTCGAATACTAGGTTTCGTTTCTGAATAAGATTTTTGTTATTGTTACTCTGCGCTGCATTTGCGGTCCATCCCAGACTTGCCTTTTATTCACCCATTAACCTCGTAAAGGCTGGTGAAATAGCAAAGACAAGAGGTTCATCAGAATAGTTTAGACAGCGAGCAGTTTCAAAAGGATTTTGTTTTAATATGCATCTTATAATAAAAGTTTCTGATATTTAATTGGGTAACAATATACAGTTTGTAATTATATACCAAGCTGACATTACAATTGAAATGCATGTTTGAATAGATTCCAATGTAATAAAATCCACGAGCCAAAATTAGTTATGTACCTCATAGTCGGTTTACAAATAGAAGTACCAATATTTCTACAGATTGTATGTGTTCTTAAGAACCTACCTGCAATATTGTACAATTGTACATTAATCTATCTATACATCTATACATATAATAAAGCTGAAGAGGGTCGAAAGTCTGTACATGGAAGATAATTGAAAAAAAGTTGGCTGTGGATACTTAGAATCGATAACAGAACACGTTCCAACAATTTTTAGAATTTTTGTCTGTTTATCTGTTTATCTGTTTGTCTGTTTATTTGACCGCGCATCACGTCAAAACGGCTGAACGGATTTTGATGAAATTTTGTATAAAGATAGTTTTAGTCCCGGGAAAGGATAATATATAGTTTTAATCCCGAAAATCAACCCTGGTGGGGGTGAAAATGGGGTTGAAAGTTTGTATGGAGAATTTTTAACCGCTGAAACGATTTAGATAGAAATGAGTATGGAGATAATTTGAGTCTCGAGAAACGTCATAGGATAGTTTTTTAACCCTTATGGGGGTGAAAAGAGAGTTGGAAGTTGGTATGAGGAATTTTTTACCGCTGAACTGATTTAGATGAAAATTGGTATAGAGATAATATGGGTCTCGAGAAAGGACACAGGATAGTTTCATCTTCAAAAAAGCCCCCCCCCCCCCCCCCCACCATCTTACTTTCGAACCGTAGGTCCAAAAAATTTGAAAAAAATAATGGAAGTGAAGCTTGAACGGTACTTTCAATAAAAACTATCTATACATATAATAAAGCTGAAGAGGGTCGAAAGTCTGTTCATGAAATATATTCGAAAAAAAGTTGGCTGGGGAACTTAGAATCGATAACAGAACACGTTCCAACAATTTTTAGAATTTTTGTCTGTTTATCTCGGAAATTATCCCTTAAGCGGATGCAAAAGGGGTGGAAGTTTACATGGGGAAGAAAAAAACAATAACCGCTGTACGTATTTAGATGAAATTTGGTATTGAAATAATTTGTAATTTTTTGGTCAAGGTGTTCATATTTATAACATGTTACCCGTCGATGCTTTAAATTTACCTTTACCCGGTCTTAAGAAATATTTGAAAATGTCATGAATGTCAAAGGGTTATTGCGGGTTCGAGGACTATATATGACGGACAAAGATGCATGGCCCAAACCAAAAAACTACTACAAAATCATCTAACATTTATAGGACAACGTTTATGTAGGAAAACATATCAAACGTTTTGTGAAGCAGTCAGATTAGGGTTTATTTTTCTTTATAATTAAACAATAGGTACATTATCTGTCTCTCAACTGTTTTGATATGTCTTCTTGAAGAACTACGCATTATTTTGTATCTTTAAGATCTAATAAATAATGTATTACTGTTTTGAAAAAAATAAGTCCCGTCGAGTTTCTTTTCGGTCATAATACTTCTTGGGCCAGAGTGGGTTATTAGAACTGGTGGTAGTTTTGTAACGAAGTTCCTTCTCGGACGGTTCGCGGATGGGGGGCTAGGCAAAAAAGAGTCACGTGACCGTCACGAAAATGCGTAAGGCACGAAAACGCGACACACATACGATTGAGAAACATGTAAAATGAAATGAAATAAAAAATATATAAATTAGAATAAAGTGAAGTGTAGTGAAAAGTGAAAGTGAGAAGTGACAAAGTGATAAAAGTGAAAAAAGTTGAGAACCTAAAAGTAAAAAAAAGTCAAAAATGTCGAAAATGTCAAAAATGACTAAATTTCAAAATTTCAAAAATTTCAAAAACTTCAAAAATTTCCAAAATTTCCAAAATATCCAAAATTTCCAAAATTTCCAAAATTTCCGAAATTTCCAAAATTACCAAAGTTACCAAAATTTAAAAAAAAAAAACAAAAAAAGTAAAATCACAAAATTTACGAAAAAGTCAAAAATAAAATTAAATTAAAGAACATAACTTTGTTCCAATCGAGTGTTCCACGACACTCACGTATTTTTAGGGTTCCGTAGCCAAATGGCAAAAAACGGAACCCTTATGGATTCGTCATGTCTGTCTGTCTGTCTGTCCGTCCGTATGTCACAGGCAGTTTACTCGGAAACTATACGATGTATCTGAATAAAATTTACACATAAGGTGCATTTTGTATGCAGCTACTTATTTATGTGGTTAAATTTGAAAAAAAAAAAATATTTTTAGGGGGGCGCTCCATACAGGTAACTAAAAAAAAAAAGTTTAACCAAATATCAACATGTGACACATCAAAATAACATTCAAGTTTCTTTGACTATTTTGTGATTAAGTGAATATTTTCTGAAATAATCGCTTCGAAATTCAGAAAAGTTGTGTTGAAGGGGGGCCCCCGTAACTTTTGAACTGTAAGTTCAAAAAATTTGAAGAGATGCGCCTTATCTTCTTCTCTTCTTTCTACGAAAATTGTTTTGAACATTATCGAATCAGCCATTTTTGAGTTATCTCCAAAAAACTTCTTCCATAGGCATCAGATACGACCTTTTGGTATTAGTTTGGTTCTTATTCCATTGAAGGTACGGAACCCTCCTACGCGTGGTCCGACACGCACTTGGCCGGTTTTTTTTTCTGACGTTCATTAGTGCATTGTAATGTGCTTACATTGAAGAATAAATATCTTGATCTACACCAATATCATAAATCCTCTATTCCGCGTTCGGAACCGTATGTTATTACCACCATTATTACAACCAGTAACGTAACATCAGTGTATTATCTGTGACAGTGTGGTAAAAACGTATGAAAATTCATTACCTACGGAAACGTAATGAACATCCCCCCCGACCGCAATAAGGTTGGTCATGGCGGTGTAATGGCGGTCATTCTAATGGTTTCAGTGGATTTTTAATATGTGTGTAGGTAAAGCAGTGTATGCTTCTGTACATAATTAGGCATTATTACGTAACAGTTACATTAACTACTATTTATCTCTTTTTAGGGTTCCGTAGTCAACTAGGAACCCTTATAGTTTCGCCATGTCCGTCCGTCTGTCCACGGTCTTGCTCAGTTACCGTTCGCACTAGAAAGATGAAATTTGGTGAGGCCTCATAAGAACTTTCAATAAAAACTATATTGAATAAAATCGGTTCAGCCGTTTTTGAATTATCAATCAAAAACGCATAGTGAAAGGAAGTGTTGAATAGTAAAATGACGTAAGCGCCGCCAAATATCCCTTAATAAACGACCTTTTGAACGGATGTTTTGTAACAGGGCGGCATCTACGAAACTCTACACTAAGCATCGCCCGACATGCTCTTGGCCGGTTTTTTTTTGCATTGTTATCCCGGAAATCACCCCTTAAGGATTACTATTTCCAATTCAAGAAAATCCCCAAAAATTCAACGTCTAAAAGGAGGGGGGGGGGTAACCACTACACTCGATTGAGTTAAATTTGCATGGGTCATGGACTCCCCCCCCCCCTCCAAGTGCACCTCAAATAGAAATAAAATCATTTCTACATTTGTGACCCCCCCCCCCCCCAATTTCAACCACGCCTGTTCTCACCTTTCATTCTGAGACTGATTTGATGAGAGGATCGATTTGGATGATATTTGCCGTGGACATGAACGTATAAATACAAAAGTGGTCCTGTATCGTCCGATATGCACCTACTACTCTCTATGTCATTTAAATCATGCAAAAACATAATATGATAAAAAAAAGTATTCATTTTTTAATGTAGTTTCATTTAGTGGTAATTGTAAAATATTCTATTAGGACTACTGTCCTCTAGCGTATCCATCTGTCAACTTTACTTCAAGTTCCGCCTCCAGGGTAGCGGGAGAGAAATTAGGGGTGAATTAGCCGCTTACTGACACAGACCGAATTCCACGCGGGCGGAGCCGCGGGCACAGCTAGTTTACCAATAAAGACATACTTATGTATGTTCATACTAATGTTTATAAAGCTGGAATGTAGAGAACACTTGACGCAAAATCGGTACAGTCTTATTCCCTATAGGTAACGCTATAAAATTACAGTTGGAAAATCGAACCAAAAAATAACCTTTTTTCTACTCGTCGACTATAATGTTTGAATTAAAATTTTGTAGACCGAACTACTAGCGCATACTTTTCGATGAAGCTTTTATAGTCGCATATTTTAGCATCGTAGACGATGCTGAAATAGATGTTCATGCAATATTATAGCACGGTCGTGGAGGAGGACAACGCCGACACAGTGCACAGGGAGATTTAAGTTACTAAATTGTATAGAGGGAGCAAGTTGCAAGGCATTCTTCGAACTGAATTCTTACCGGCTTGCCTATTTCATAAAAAAATATTTTTTTTGAGCACTTGTAGAAAAATGATTGTATACAATAGTGACATTATTAAGTTTTTCAATCCCGTACCATAGTTAGGCCGCTCAGCAACCTTCGCGGCCTAAGCAGTTTAAGCACGGTACTCGACTGAAGAGCTCTTCATTTTCTCACAATTTTATAAAATACTATTTTGTCATTGTCATTTTAATTCCAGTTCAAATTGGGTCTACTTAAACAATGCGATATCTACAAAGTGAACGTATCGGAAACGCTATCATTCCCGCGATCCTATCGAATATTCATGACCGCAGTTCGGTGGCAACATGTTTATTTTATTAATTACTAAACTGTTTTGTTTTCGTAGAATATAAATAATTTATTTCACTTGTAAACAGTAGGTATAAAAATTACATTTTTAAATACATAAGCGAAACCGGTTGACCACGAAGGTGGGGGGAGGTTTCTTTAGTAGATAAGTGCAGAATTCCTGAACCTTATGGAGACTGCTCTTATTACTGAAATTTGCACTTTAACTTTTAACCACAATATTATTTGAGAATATGTATTTCCCCATTTGACGTTGATTTGGATGCTGTTGTTTTCAAGAAACAGTTATATTCAGCCCTCAAGGCTTCATCGCATGATATTACTAACGGTGTAAAAGGGGCTCTTAGGTCTTCTGTAGCTCGGTCTTATTTTAAATGCTTCTCTCGGCTGTGTCAATGTGCTGTTTTTTGCCAGGGGCCGTATTCTAACTTTAAAACACGTATAGACACGATCCAACTTCAATACAACTCCAATGCATTAACAACGCAATACAGCTACGGCATAAACATCTGAATCAGAAATATCAGAATTTGCTTGAGAAATATTCCAACGCAACTGCAATACAACTTCAATATTGGTTGAATGTTTGTTGTGTGTTGGAGTTATGTTTGAAATATGTTGTATTTTTATTGTATTGTTATTGTATTTTTAAATTAGAATCCGGCACCAGGTCAGGTTGCTGTCAAAAAGAGTGTCAGCATTTACTATGCAAACATCTATAAATCATACGTCCCCTATATAAGAGCTGCTTGTGTAGCACTTGCATCACGCATTATAAAAAAATATAATTCTATTTAGTCCGTCAGTTAGATAATCAAAAAATATTGGACACGTATTTTTTATTTTGTCAATCAAACAAAAATTGGTGAAGATATAGCCCGTTAAATTTCCGCGTGACGTCACATTATACTAAAAATTGTACTGAAATGTGACGTCACGCGGAACTTTAACGGGCTATTTCTTTTTGATAATGTAACTGACGGACTAAATATATTTTTTTAGGAAAGTAGCTTACTTTCTTTGTAGTACCCCAAGCTAGTTCGGCCCAATTTTTACAGTCGTCTCTATGTTGATGGTGGCCTTGTTTTATTAAACCACCTTTTTAAGGTTCCGTTGCCAAAATGGCAAAAACTGAACCCTTATAGTTTCGTCAGGTCCGTCTGTCCGTCCGTCCGTCCGTCCGTCCATATATCACAGCCATTTGACTCGGAAACTAGAAGACGTATCTTAACAATTTTTAGACATAAGGTGTATTTTGTATGCCGCTATTTAGTTATGTAGTTAAATTGGAGAAAAAATATTTTAGGGGGGCGCTCCATAGACCATGTAACCATATGTAACTAAATTTCAAATATTTTTTTTTTACCAAATATCAACATGTTGCACATCAATCAATAGGTCTTTAAAAATAACATCGTGAGGTTTCTTTAAACATTTTGTGATTAAGTGAATATGTTCAGAAAGAATCGCCTGTAAAGTCAGAAAATTAGTGTCATTTTCCCTCTGTAACTTTTGAACCGTACGAGTACGCCCAAAAATTATGAATAAAATTGAGAAGATGCGCCTTATCCTATACTTACTACGAAAATTGTTTTAAACATTATCGTTTTGGCCATTTTTGAGTTATCTCCACAAAACTTCTTACGTAGGCATTAGATACCATTTAAGGTACAGAACCCTCCATTATGCGTGGCCCGACACGCACTTAGCCGGTTTTATTTACAATTTAGGGCGTAGTTTAAGTCAAAATTTAATTCCCCGCATCCGTCGCAAGGCTTCCGTGACATGGGAGGTTCATGCGCGTAGCTAAAGGCAACTTTGAATTCATTGGCTGTGAGGTCGGTGTTCTTTGCGGTGGTAGGAATGATTGATAGCCATCGTGATGAGTTTGATTCAAATACCCTTTGGACACATCTGGACACATCTTTGCGTTTTATTTGGCAGATTTTATTTTATGTGTTTTCGTAGATCGTTTACTATTTGCTAGCTTTGAAATAAGAAGTAGGTATTGTATTAAAAATAATTTAATATGACCACTGATTTTCTCTTTTTATTTATCTTTTTTTTACGTAGAAACTAAGTGGTTATTTGATTGACGTTTTATATTCATCAAAATCAGCTCGAGTGCTTCGACACTATACGGTGGAACGATAAAAAAATATTCATATAAAGTATGTTAAGTATGTAAACCAAAAATGCTTAAATGAGTGCTGGGACATTTTTTGGTTATATTACTATGCTTATAATATTATTAATAAGTCGAAAGTACACAAAAAACTGCTTAAAAATTAAAGTAAAATAAGGATAAATCTAAAAAAATTGGTTTTAACAAAAAAAAACACTTTTTAATACACACTTCTAACGCAGACTGTACTTTTTTTCCAGCTCTATCACAAGACTGTGGACAAATTACTCGTCAAGACGAATCAAACGAGCCTAAATGATCGATGGGGTTGCGTCGTTTCACTACAGAGTTTCAGCTCCATCATCAGATCAGCTTCATGTATCATAATATTGCATTGTCACGCGATACGTGCGTGAAAAACTTCAACTCAAGCTAAAACCGAGAAATGGGTTAAAAACTTGCCAGATTTGATTACAGACAGATAACGGGACAGGTGAAACTAAATAAAAGCTTTTATCTACACTCATATTGTAAGTCCTCTAAAATGCGTTCAAAAACCGTAGGCAATGACCAGCATTACAAAAAACGATTTCACTATGATAAGTTTCTTATCTGTGGCAGTAATGTAATTTTAACTTTACATGCTCAAATATTGTTAAGTTATGAGTTTCAAATTTGGAACAGCTGTCAAAACCAACACAATTTCAATGGGTTTCTATTCTAGTATCCATAGATTTTAAAATGTTGTCGATACGAAACGTCAGTATGATATATTTTTTGACATAAGCCGCACGACATTTTGATCTCGGATGACATGAGAATAAGGACTTCGTTCGTTGGCTAACATTAAAAAAAACTCGTGACAGAAGTTTGTACGGCCGCCATTTCTGTTATCAACTTGTCAGTTATTGTTTGTCGAAACATTGTTAATTGCGAAAATGTAAATGTTTACTATTAACTAGGTATATTATAATAAATAAATATACTTTCCTTATCAGTTCTAATTTATTTATTTTTATTAAGCTTACACCTGTGGGTATGTTTCAGCACTTGTATCTATCTACCTAGTAATGCAGGTCAATTGCCTTCGGCTTCTGAACCCATCTTTGAGTACTTGCAATATGTGTGTAGATAAGGTTGTACGTTGTTTTATAGACTACATTTTCGCAGAATACTAGTTCATAGAAAATGTTTCTCATATTTTCATTTCATAGAGTGATCATTTGTCAGAGCTCTTACATTGTAGAATCTGGTTTTGTATATTTTTTATTGTTCAGATAAGTAGTTTTTCGAATTTCAGTTCATTACGTTTTAAATCAAATATTATTAATCCGTATAGTATTTAGTTTGTATAACATTTGTTTCAAAGCCTGCATATTCATAGAATGTTGTTTCTGATTTTATCAAACTTAATATTTTCGTTTCATAGAAGTCTCAATTTCTCAATACATTGTAATATACAATTGTAGAATTTTTATATCAATTATGGTGATTATTTAACTTAAATAAAAAAATGTGCCTTTTATTAATGTATTTCATTTAATCTATTTAATTTAGCAATATGTTTAATTTTACTATTCTATTTGTACTATTCTAACAACAGTTTGTTTCTGTGGGGGTCGCAGTTCTAATCTAACCTAACCAACTTTTCTTGCAACCGTTTGTTTCTGTAGGGGTCGCAGTTCTAACCTAACCTAACTGTCGCGAACATCGCGAAGCAGTTCGTGCTTGCCGGTTTTTCGGATAGATGGCGGTAGCAGTCACGTTCGATCTCAATATCGCTTTTAGTATGGACGGATTTTTTGAGAGGGGTTGTAGGGTAGATACAGGGACGACGGGAGGAGAGAAGGTTGCGCGCGAACAAATCAATGGTGAGCGCTTTAATATTTATCTTTCTACTCGTATCCGTTCATGGACTTTCTTACTGTGTTATTATGATGATCATGTGTCTTGTGTTATTTACCAGCGTGTATCAGTGCTCAGAGAGATCTTTGATCCCAGTGAGTTGTCAATGGTTATGAACTCAGGGTAACCATAGTGTGAGGAACGGGGTCGCTGTAAGGGGAGGTGGAGGCGACTATTTAGCCCGAGATACCAGATGGATAATCACGGGAGGCTCATAGGCCGTAGGAGTAATCAAAAGAGATATCGTCAGCTCACACCATCAACGTCCAGGCCGTGTCTACGTATAGTATCTGCGTGTCCGTTAACATATTTACATCATTCGTATTCTCTAGTCAGTAAACTCATCGGTATACCAGAAAAACATGGTGAAGCTGACGACATGGTGGTGATGTGCTGGGATTGGTTAGATTCATCTGTGCCATATTTAAGTCAGCTAAATTGAAAGTAGCACTGTGTCGGTTGATACTTGTCGGGTATAGCTACACAATATAATACATAAACGTATCAACTGAAAGGTCAGTTTCAGTTTTAAGATTGTTGAGAAAATTAAAGGCAAAACAGAGTCAAATAAGCAAGCAAGCATTTACTTCAGCCCAAGTTCAGGCTATAGGAAACATTCATGGTAGCGTCGTCTCAGTCAGCGGCCGTAATTACTGTTTCATGTTGTAGTGTAAATATAGTTCTAGTAACTTTGTACATAATAAAACATGTAGTTAAGACGAAAGTTTGAAGAGTCATTCGTGTTTAAATGATATTTTCCAAATTGCCTTAGAATTTACTTGAAAGTTTTGAGAAATAAGCAACGGGCAATTACATGGTGAATCTAAAGACATTCTTGTTCGAGTTGAGCTTCAAACTGAGCTATAAAAGGTTATCGTAAAAAAAAAAATGAGCGTAATTCAGACGTATAATTTCGAAGTTGGCTCGTTAAACAAATCTTATCAATATTTGAAGTCCATTTCTCTGGTGTAACATTCCAAAGATAGTCCGTGGCCTTATAGTAATGATAAAACCAGTTTTGAGTGACTCCCAGCATGGCTTCAGGGTTAATCGCTCGGTCGACACCAACTTAATGACCCTGACAGACATCATCTCTGAGTATCTCGATAGAGGGACTCAGGTAGATGTTCTGTATTTCGATTTTAAAAAGGCTTTCGATCGCGTAGACAACGATATATTGCTGTGCAAGCTTAGTGATTTAGGCTTTTCTCCAAAGCTGCTTGCATTGTTTGCAAGTTATCTACGCGATCGAAAGCAGTACGTTCGTCATGGGTGTTTTGTATCGGCTCCCTATCATACCAGATCAGGCGTTGGTCAGGGTTCAATACTGGGCCCCCTATTATTCGGAATCATGATCAATGAAGCATGCAAAATGTCTACTTTATGCTGACGACCTAAAATTAGTGTATGGGGTAAAGAACGAAGTAGATTGTGAGCTTCTACAAGGGGATATTACCTCAGTAGTGGACTGGAGTATCGCAAATAAGCTTCACTTTAACACAGCAAAATGTTGTGTATGTACATTTAGTCGTTCCACTGTTCCCCAGCACGCGCACTACAAATTGGGGACTGAGACCATTGAGAGGCTTTTCTCCGTTAAAGACCTTGGAGTGGTCTTTGACAATCACCTTACCTTTCATGATCACATGCGAATCCTCACTGACAGTTGTTTTCGTAGACTTGGTTTCGTGCTGCGCAATGTTAAAGATTTCCAGGACATAAATGCGATAAAGCTAGTTTTTAACGCGCTAGTAAGGAGCAAGCTTGAAACTTCGTCTATAATATGGAACCCGTACGAATCCTCATACGCCCTATCTCTGGAGAGGATACAAAAGACCTTCCTGCGTTTTTTGTATAAAAAAAGATTTGGGTATTACCCATTCCTATACCCCACAAAATTCTTACTCGGATGCCTTGGGTACAACTCCTTAGAGGTGAGGCGAAACCATAACCTTATTACTACTGCTTGTCGCATATTGCGCGGTGAGTCAGACTGCCCAGAGCTTGTGGCTCGTGTGGTAAAGCTTTACGTCCCAGATGTCCCAAGAATAAACTTAAGACCGCGGCAACGGCCACTGTTGGCTGTGCCGATTACGCGTACGGTTTCGCACCGGAACTCACCAGTTCCTCGCGCGTTGTCACTGCTGAACGCGCTTCTGACATCAGCTTCTGAGTGTGATCTGTTTGCGTGGCGATGGGCAGCTGTGTGCGATGAATGTCTGAGGTTTTGCGAGGAGATGGATGACAGGCCGTCCACTACCTACTTATAACTATGTATTTCTTTTGTTGTCTGTACCGTATTGATGTTTTGTAAATCTTACTCGGCGTATTGGTGTATACTGTAATGCTGTTGTAATGTGTTTGGAAATAAAAAAAAATAAAAAAATAAAATAAAATAAGACAATAAACCAAATTACTATGGCAAAACTGAGATATTTATTTTACTTTGGCGGAGATAAATAACCATTATAGGACGGCTTCGAGTTTGTGAGATAAAAATGACTAACGTCATCGGTATGAGCTACTCCTTAAAAGTATCCACGGAACGCTACTATGGTTAAACTAGTAATATTAAGTTTGAAGAGAAGGCTAACTCAAAAGTATATTGAGCATGGGTGCAGTCCTTTTCCTTTCATTGGACTGGGCGCTGTTAGTTAAGATAAGCACAAATCACAAGGAAAACGTCAATCATTATCGCAATCGTGAGAAATTATTGTGAAAAAACGATGATTATAAAATGTACATAAGTGAATAGAAATCAGACTCATAATCCGTTTTATTATTGTTCGTAAGAGTACAAATTGACCTCGTAGTAGGCATGTGTGCTCCTGTAGGGATCAGATACGTTATACGTTGTTAACATCATTGAAAATGATATCGGCAAATAAAGGATGTCTTGAATTTAGACGGATGAAAGATTTAAAATAAATAACGCATCTGTCATAACTCCGTGTCTACTGTAAATTGTAATTTTCATCTTTGATGCGATAAAATAAGAATTAGTGACCCTAGATTAGAACACCTTACTCTATGAACACCGAGACGATGCTAAGAGAAATAGTATGCACATTTACTTGTCATTACAGTGTATGATGCTAAAAACTAATCAAAAACCTATCGAATTGTATTTATGCTTTTAACATGTACGTAACTGCTTAACATCAGGCGGACAGTATGCTTCGTTGCTACCGTCGTGGTATTAAAAATATATAAATAAAGCAAAGTTTAATTTGAGTTAAGTTCGAGTCTCGTCGACTCTCCATTTATTTGGCACTAGCCTTTTCCCACGGCTTCGCCCGCGTACTATAAGTACTCAAAAGGATAATTACCCATGTTGATTTTCAGACTTTGTGACCACATTTGCCCCTTTTGGGGGTTAAATTTTCAAAAAACCTGAAACACGTGTTTACTCATTTATCGTTAGGAATGCTCCTGTGAAGTTTCGATTAAAATAGTCTAACAAGTCTTGATTCGCCATACAAACTTTGGACCCCCATTTTACCCCCTTAGGGAGTGAATTTTGAAAAATCCTTTCTTAGTGCATCCCTAGACCTTATAAGGAACCTACATGCCAGGTTTGGAATCTCTAGAACCAGTGGTTAGGGCTGTGCGTTGATATGTCAGTCAGTCAGTCAGTCAGTCAGTCAGTCAGTCAATCAGTCAATCAGTCAGTCAGTCAGTCAGTCAGTTTCTTCTTTTATATATTTAGAAGATACCTACTGTATGTATAAAGTGCATTGCACGACAAATGATTTACTTAAATGCTATACATCAGGTTTGAACTACAAATGTGATGCGTCACGCATAAACACGCATAAGAAGAAGTATATTGTCTTCTTTTTGAGCCGGTTAGGTAATTGCCAAACAATACCTTTACTAAAAGAAATCCAGGCCTGCATTTAGAATCAAATGGTTAATTGGAAACTTAAAAGTGGTTGTCATTGATGTTTTATTTTGTTGTGTTTCCTTGACACGAAATAATCATGTGATAAATTAAACTTAGTTAAGAAGGATAGACATAAAACAAAACAACAGAGTAATAAAAATAAATTTTTATGTCAATGGTTTCCAAATTCAAGTTTCGTAGTTCGTATTGACTTTATGGAATACTATATTTGAGTAATGATCATTTGGAAATATTTATTGTAGTGTAACATAACTTAGTGGTTAATACGCTCATCTCATACGAGTGCTTGATATGTCCCACATGTGTACAAATGGACATATATTCCACCATGTGTCTTACTTATCAGTGCACCTATTGCAAGGAACCTTACATAAACCGAAATTCAGTGTATTTACGAAACGGTCCAGTTCTTGACTTGATGTAACTGAAATTACTCTTAACATAGTGTACGCAGTGCATGTAGCACATGTTATTTATGCTTTACTTAAAATATAAATATCTTGAATAAAGATGAAACATAAATAATAAAGTTAAAACTAAACAAAGAACATTAAATGTGACGAATAATAGGTTATCATAAGTTGAGATAATGCGACGTAAACAAATACGCAAATCTTACGTTCTACCCACTTTCTCATTCTATTTGATTTGGGGTACTTTACCTACATGGCATAATTTGTACCATGATTTTGTGTAATTGAAGCATTTTATCCATATTTGTATAAATCTGCAAATATAAGTTTGTAGAAGTTAAAATATTTCATGATACATTTACAAGGTGCTCACAAGTTAAATCTCAATGTAAGATCCGTGCCTATACGAGTAGGTGCATGATATGATACGGGTAAATTTAAAGACTTTGTTCGTTATCTCCCGTTGGTTTTAGAAAACTTAACTGAGAACCAAATATTAACCAGTTGATGATTCATTTGGTTTTGTTATAAACGATTTAAGTTAAAAGAATATGGTTAGAGATGTCCTAATAACTGCCATTAACTTCGGTAACTGATAATCAATGTTTCGAGTGTTTTGACATTTACTAAAAATCGTTCGGGTACCTACTGTTAGTACCTATATGGCTACATGTAGGCACAAGTAAACACAGCTCAGAGAGTGTTTTGACATTTACTAAAAATCGTTCGGGTACCTACTAGTATATGGCTACATGTAGGCACAAGTACACACAGCTCAGACATAGCTCAGAGAGTTGCCAGACTTAAGTGGCAGTGGGCGGGCCACATTGCTTGCAGAACCAATGGCCGATGGGGCAGAAAGGTTCTTGAGTGGTAACCGCGTACCGGAATACGCAGTGTGGGAAGCCCCAGACTAGGTGGACCGACGATCTGGTTTGAGTCGCGGGAAACAGCTGGTTAAGGACGGCGAATGACCGTTCGTTGTGGAGATCCTTGGGGAGGCTTTTATCCAGTATTGAACGTCTTTCAGCTGAAATGATGATGATGAGGCACAAGTACGAGTGCTTAAACCAATAATACAAATACAAATATTCTTTATTGCACACCTCAATAAAATAGAACAGTACAGTACACAGATTAAAAGTAGAGGCAGTCAACAGGCGGTCTTATCGCTAGAGAGCGATCTCTTCCAGACAACCTTGGGGTAGCAATAATAAGCTTTAAATTGGCCACTTTGTGAAAATTTGTATAATGCTAACGTATGTCATTTAAACAGAGTTGCCAATCGTGTTTGACTATCTGTTTGCGGTGAAAACCTTAAACTAAATATGTTATATATTTAAGTTTGTACTTAAATGACGTTTGGAAAGCAAGAAGTAGTTAATAAATACCGTGATATTGACAAATTATTAGCGGATAGTGTAAATGCAAATACATAACAAGAGTTTAACTACGGACGATTCGTTATTTCCCATCATAGCAACAAGCATAGTTCATATTGAAGTGAAATGTTGGCTGGAAAGATATTTTATAATTAAGTAAGATTATATTTTCTGCGTAACTCAGAAAGGGCAGGTCATTGTGACAATCTGGTTTGACCTTGACACGTAATATTCAGAAATTAAATATGAATAGTATGTATAGGTACTGTTACTTGTCTCCATTTCCCACAACGCGAGTAGAAGAGGGAGAAGAGGTATTCGAAATATATATAATACAAAAATACCTATTGAAATTAAATCGTTAAAATAAAATAAAATCTAGTCTTGTGTTTGAACGTGTGACCGTAGGTTAAATTCTTTGAATAATAGAAAAACATTTGAAATCCACCTACTATATGCCAGGATGCATACCACCTTGTAACACCGTAAGGATGTTGGTTAATAAATGGTGATGACCGTAGAAAAGACGCTCAGACTATCAAAATATAAAAGGGTAGGTACGAAACTTATCGAAACTATCTATCCTAACAAAGATCATTCTAAGTTGGTCACGCGAGTAGTGATTTAGTCTGTCACTTCAAAATATTACTATTTTGAGTAACCGGTAATTAGAACGCCTATAAAGTACAAGCTGAAGACAGGGCGCTATGGCGCTCATTGGGGGAGGCCTATGTCCAGCAGTGGACTAAAATAGGCTGATGATGATGATGATGATGATAAAGTACATCTCATGTTCGAACGTTTTCCTTTCATTTTCATAACATCATAACGAACAGGGTTTTGGTATTTAGATAATCAATGATGATTCAAGGGAATTGCACGCACGAAAGGGATTAGTTCAATATACTTGGTGTTGAACTTAAAATGTGGTTTCGTGGGGGTAATAGATATATTATCCTGGCACTATGACCTCAAAGAATTTCACAAGATGTTCAAGCGCAATAACAGCACCCGTCTGAGAGGCCATCACTTGAAATTAGACAGCCAAAGGTCCCACAGTAACCCATAAAGACACTTCCTGAGCAACCGAGTGGTATGGGCCTGGAATAAAGTACCAGAGGATGTGGTATCAGCTCAAAATGTCAACCAATTCAAAAACAAATTAGATAAGCACTTATATATTACTCGCCATTGATCATTCGTCGTGTTAACTGGATACAGGCAAAATCAGTTGTACAACTGCCTGCCTGCTTATAAATAATAATAATCAGTCCGTCAAGCCTACTCAGTGGTAGATGTACGAGTATATATCTCAGTTGCAAGCAACGTTTAATAAATAAAGATGATCATAAAGGTGTGATAGTCTGATAATGCAGGTAGCCGCGTGAAAATGTATGAATAAAGGATAGGTACTTAAATACTATTAAAATCAATCATAAATTAATTCTTGAAAGTGTTTTTAGGAAAACACCGTGCGACTCTAAATACCCACGTATATTGATTGATTCTATAAAGGTACAATAATAAGTAGGTGTATGTACCAACATGCAAACGGATATTTACGGTATGTGTATGAAATTTAGTGTCGAGAAGTAGTTGATATTGGAAATAAATTGGACCACAGTTATAATAAAAACGCACACATAATAATGGTGTCACAAAATAAGTACCTACCAAAATAATTGAAAAACTACTTTGTTAGCGGTAGATAAGTTCTTGGCCATAAGAACGAATTCAAATATCATAGTCTCAGCTCACGCTTACGATATATGTACTACAGTATTTGACTACAAAAATGGTTTGAAAAAAATCACCTTTTTTCAACTGACGATATGGTTGCTAAATGATATGTAGGGTTTTGATCCCATACCTTGTTCAGCCCAGTCTAGTGGTATCCCACGGGTACTAGGTGTGATCGTACTTCGCTTGTTGAGTTAAAAGAAGTCGTGAATTAGTTACTGAACTTTGAATACCTTCACATTGTATATGTAAACGGAGTACAGGCAGTAGGTATGTACAATGTAGAAGGATGATTCTCTACGGGGATGTAACTTGGTTAAACAAGCGAGTTTTTGATACCACGCTAGAAAAACAATCGAAATTAATTGTTTATAGTTCAGAGTTCAATAACACTTTGGTCTTGGTTATCATCCAGGTTATGTACAACTATCAGAACCCTTCCCATTATCATTGTAAATTATTAGAGTATGACTTGAAATTTACGTAAACGGCCCTTTTTATTCGTTTATTGGGGAGGGCTGTCGAGCACATACCAGTAACAAACAGATGATCTCGACAGTATTATATATAGATAGCCATCCAGTTGTGAGAACCAGTACAATAAGAATAAAGTCGTAGTTAAAGTACAGACAATAGGTACATTTAAAAGAGGACATTGTACATTTTGGCATTAGCAAGTACATAAAACATTATGCCAGAAATTAAGACTGTGAAGTCAAAAGAGTTAAAGGATAATGCATTTAAAGTTTGAGACATTCCGCGTTTAATACCGAAGTACATTTGTTGTGGTACATTGAATCCTTGAAAGCTAAGCCTAGCTGTTATAGTAGTAATTAATAGAGTATTACTAATTCCTCTTAAAATTGTTCTTTGAAGAACTAGATATTCTGAACGGGTTGATATTTGATATAGCACTATGATTGATAGATGCTAATTTGGTTAACTTATAAAAGATTAAATTGAAGAATCATCACATTGCTTAGTCATATGAATGTTGACGTACAAGGGACAGGTTTTAACGTAAAGTATAAATCCTAACATTAGTAAATGGTTCATCCTAGAAATATACCGATTAGTTTACACGAATCCTAACACTCAGTCCACACAGGTTACTTCTAATTTACTAAACCGCGACGGTGATCCTGCTCAGCTCAGCTCAGACCTCAGTCAGTGTAACCTTAGTAAACGCTCAGAACAATTTAATCCTACTCAGCTCAGCCCAGACCTCAGTGAACGCTCAGAACAGTTTGATCCTACTCAGCTCAGCCCAGACCTCAGTAAACGCTCAGAATAGTTTGATCCTACTCAGCTCAGCCCAGACCTCAGTAAACGCTCAGAACAGTTTACGGGTCCTGCTTGTAATCAGCTCAACACAGGCACTGATGAACGCTCAGACCAGTCTAGGGATCCTACTTTGATCAGATCAGCACAGCCATCGGTATTCGCTAAGACCAGTCTCAGAGGGACGCGATAGCTTGTCTCAGTTCCACAAGGCCATCCCTACTCTAAGCGGAAAGGGCAAGAAAAAAGCTTCGAGAATGGACAGCTCAGCTACATTGTTATTCACACAGAGCACCAACCTCTTTAGTGCGTTAGTTGCTCTTAGGATAGAGGCGCGCTTGTCTATGGTTTGTATAGGAATCGACCGTGTCAGAATATTTAACAAATAATTATCTTAGCTGTCAGATATCTGTGCTAATAGCGTTGGGGCACAGGTCGATACTTTTATAGATATTTCGATGAGATAATCTGAATAATCACGAATCTGATAATCATAATCAATCAGCAGTAATATTAATAACGAGTATTTGTGGAACTCTTGTCATGATACTTTGAAACTGATAGACCACCCTCAGCCTAAACCGAAAATAGGACCTAGAAACATGACACGAGTTTCGTAGAATTCGCCTCTGAATCATACATCTCATAGAGCTACATGGCGTCGCATCACCAGGGAAGTGGTGGCAAAGGACTCGACCGAGACATGACCACGACCACTCTGCCAAGAGTGCACGACTTAGAAGAAGATATGTTACCATCCCGCATTTTCTTTAATTATTGCAACTATTCATGACACAAAATGGTGTTACGAATCCATTTTATGATAATGTTAACTCCGCAAATCTCAAACTGTCACTGGAGCTAACCGGGCGCAAAGCGCAAGAGTGATACAATCTTCTAAGGTCAAACATCATACCTAGTCCTATGGCTCGCACATGCGCATTGCTTATCTGTGGCTATTCACAATATAGTTCACATTACATATTTATTGATTCAATTGTTTACTGATACTGATTAAACTGATCTGATTTCAATGTTCCTATAATTTTATTTTTCTTAAGGGGCGGGAGTGTCGCGAACATCGCGAAGCAGTTCGTGCTTGCCGGTTTTTCGGATAGATGGCGGTAGCAGTCACGTTCGATCTCAATATCGCTTTTAGTATGGACGGATTTTTTGAGAGGGGTTGTAGGGTAGATACAGGGACGACGGGAGGAGAGAAGGTTGCGCGCGAACAAATCAATGGTGAGCGCTTTAATATTTATCTTTCTACTCGTATCAGTTCATGGACTTTCTTACTGTGTTATTATGATGATCATGTGTCTTGTGTTATTTACCAGCGTGTATCAGTGCTCAGAGAGATCTTTGATCCCAGTGAGTTGTCAATGGTTATGAACTCAGGGTAACCATAGTGTGAGGAACGGGGTCGCTGTAAGGGGAGGTGGAGGCGACTATTTAGCCCGAGATACCAGATGGATAATCACGGGAGGCTCATAGGCCGTAGGAGTAATCAAAGGAGATATCGTCAGCTCACACCATCAACGTCCAGGCCGTGTCTACGTATAGAATCTGCGTGTCCGTTAACATATTTACATCATTCGTATTCTCTAGTCAGTAAACTCATCGGCTCACCAGAAAAACATGGTGAAGCTGACGACACTAACCAACTTTTCTGGCAACCGTTTGTTTCTGTAGGAGTCGCAGTTCTAACTTAACCTAACCAACTTTTCTGGCAACCGTTTGTTTCTGTAGGGGTCGCAGTTCTAACCTAACCTAACCAACTTTTCTGGCAACAGTTTGTTTCTGTAGGGGTCGCAGTTCTAACCTAACCCAACCAACTTTTCTGGCAACAGTTTGTTTCTGTGGGGGTCGCAGTTTAACCCAACCTAACCAACTTTTCTGGCAACAATTTATTTCTGGGGGGGTCGCAGTTCTAACCTAACCTAACCAACTTTTCTGGCAACTGTTTGTTCCTGGAATTTTGTTGTGTGTGTAACAGATCTAATATCATTATTTATATTCTTTGCAATAAGTTTCTTTGCAATTAATGTAAATGAAGTGCATAAATACTAAAATAATAATATTGGAAACGAAAATAGTGGAACTAAATCTATCTATACATATAATAAAGCTGAAGAGGGTCGAAAGTCTGTACATGGAATATATTCGAAAAAAAGTTGGCTGGGGATACTTAGAATCGCTAACAGAACACGTTCCAACAATTTTTAGAATTTTTGTCTGTTTGTCTGTTTATCTGTTTGTCTGTTTATTTGACCGCGCATCACGTGAAAACGGCTGAACGGATTTTGATGAAATTTTGTATAGAGATAGTTTGAGTCCCGGGAAAGGATAATAAATAGTTTTCATCCCGAAAATCAACCCTGGAGTGGGTGAAAAAGGGGTTGAAAGTTTGTATGGAGAATTTTTAATAGAAATTAGTATGGAGATAATTTGAGTCCCGAGAAACGACAGAATAGTTTTCATCCCGATAATTAACCCTTGTGGGGGTGTAAAGGGGGTTGAAAGATGGTACGAGGATTTTTTTACCGCTGAACTGATAAAGATGAAATTTGGTATAGAGAGAGTATGGGTCTCAAGAAAGGACAAAGGATAGTTTTCACCCCGAAAATCAACCCTAAAGGGGTGAAAAGGGAGTTAGAAATTTGTATAGGGAATTATTAACCGCAGAATTGATTTAGATAAAATTTGGTATGGAAATAATTTGAGCTCTGGAAAAGGAAATAAAATAGTTTTATCTCAGAAATTATACCTTAAGCGGATGCAAAAGGGGTGGAAGTTTACATGGGGAAGAAACAACCAATAACCGCTGTACGTATTTAGATGAAATTTGGTATTGAAATACAAGTGGAATAGTGACCCAATGTCCTAAAAATAGTACATCATATTTTAAAATTTCATCTTCTGGAACAAGATCTAATTTTGAATAAAAAAAGTTGACCTCGTGGGCCATTATGACAATATTGTATCATCCCAATAATTAATCGGATGCAAAAGGGGTGAAAGTTTACATGGGGAAGAAGCAACCAATAACCGCTGTACGTATTTAGACGAAATTTGGTATTGAAATAGTTTGTAATTTTTTGGTCAAGGTGTTCATATTTATAACAAGTTACCCGTCGATGCTTTAAAATTTAACTTTACCCGCTCTTAAGAAATATTTGAAAATGTCATTAATGTCAAAGGGTTATTGTAGGTTTGATGACTATAGGTATATGACGGACAAAGATGCAAGGCTCAAACCAAAAACTACTACAAAATCATCTAACATTTATAGGACACCGTTTAGGTAGGAAAACATATCAAACGGTTTGTGAAGCAGTCAGATTAGGATTTATTTTTCTTTATAATTAAACAATAGGTACATTATCTGTCTCTCAAGCTGTTTTGGTTTGTCTTCTTGAAGAATTACGCATTATTTTGTATCTTTAAGATCTAATAATGTATTACTGTTATGAAAAAAAATAAGACCCGTCGAATTTCTTTTCGGTCATAATACTTCTCGGACCAGAACCGGTGGTAGTTTTGGAACGAAGTTCCTTATCGGACGGTTCGCGGTTTGGGGGGGGGGGGGGGGGGTGTCACGATAATGCGACACCCATACGATTGAGAAACATGTAAAATGGAATGAAATAAAAAAAAAACATAAAATAGAATAAAGTGAAGAGAAAAATTTCGAAAATGTCAAATATTACAAAAATATCAAAATTTCAAAAATTTCAATTTTTTTTTATTATTACCTACGGTAAGTAAAATCCACCCTCCTCCCCGGCCGCCGGCACGCCGGTAACAGTTACATAAACTACTATTTATCTCTTTTTAGGGTTCCGTAGTCACCTAGGAACCCTTATAGTTTCGCCATGTCCGTCCGTCTGTCTGTCCGTCTATCCGCGGTCTAGCTGAGTGACCGTTTGCACTAGAAAGTTGAAATTTGGTATCAGTGTGTGCATTAATCACGCCGCCAAAGTAATAGAATAATAACTAAAAAAAATATTTTTATTAGGGTACCTACACATAAAATGGGGGGTGAATTTTTTTTCGCTCCAACCCTATCGTGTTGGGTATTATTGAATAGGTCTTTCAAAAAGAATAGAGGTCTTCTAAGACATTTTTTGGATGAAACTGATAGTTTCGTAAATATTAGATCTGAAAGTTCAAAAAAGGGCGTCTCCTCCATCTAACTTTTGAACCGTGGGTCCAAAAAAATATAAAACAATAATGGAAGTGAGGTCTGATAAGAACTTTCAATAAAAACTATATTGAATAAAATCGGTTCAGCCGTTTCTGAATTATCAGTCAAAAACGCATATAACTACGAAACTCTACACTGAGCATCGCCCGACATACTCTTGGCCGGTTTTTTTTGCATTGTTATCCCAGAAATTACCCCTTAAGGATTACTAATTCCAATTCAAGAAAAGCCCCAGCCAGGTTATACGTAGCCTATAAAAATTCAACGTCTAAAAGGGGGGGGGGGGGGGGGGGTAGCCACTACACTCGCTTAGTACACTTCAAACCGCGCCTGTTCTTACCTTTCATACTTAGACTGATTTGACGGGAGGATCGATTTCGATGATATTTGCCGTTGACATGAACGTATAAATACGAAAGTGGTACTGTATCGTCCGATATACACCTGCTACTCTATGTCGTTTAAATAATGGCAAAAAAAAATTATAACGACAAAAAAATGCATTGATTTTTGAGTGTAGTTTCATTTAGTGGTAATTGTAAAAAAAATATTAGGACTACTGTCCTCTAGCCTATCCATCTATCAACTTTACTTCACGTTCCGCCTCCAGGATAGCGGGAGAGAAATTAGGGGTGAATTAGCCGCTTACTGACACAGACCGAATTCCACGCGGGCGGAGCTGCGGGCACAGCTAGTATTATATAAAACAGTAACTATGAAACAACAATCTATGAAATCTGTGTCTACGAACCAAAAATACATGAAATATGATTCTAATGTTTGATAACTTTGTAAATTAAAAAAGTTTGATAGCAATATACATGGAACTGATTGTCTGTGAAATATGTTTTAACCAATTGAATAGTGTATGAAACAATAATATTGGAACAGAAAGTACATGAACCAAATAATGTATGAAATAATTTCTGAGAAACGAAATTCTATGAAATTTCTGTCTATGAAAGAGGGTGACACCGTGTAGATAAAGTAATGTATGCAACTGTACATAATTAGGCCTTAAAACACTCGTATGATCCCCACTCTGTCACTGTGTTTTAAGGCCCCTCATTATGTATCAGTTGCATAAACTACTATTAATAAACTAATAAAAGTAATCAAACTTGATGACAAACCTAACGCAACAATTGCAGCTTTGTAAGCTGTGCTAATGACAAAAGAATCGCCAGTAGTCGCGTGATTGACGGTCGCGTCCGTCCACAAATGGTGACGACAGGGGGCGACGTGCCGATAACCTCGTCAATCATTTTGTGCAATAATTATAATGGGACATAAATTCTATAAAAAGTGTAATCAGTCCGTCGGTTTGATTATGAAAAATTATTACACACATTTTTTTCTTTTCAGACTTAGGGCCCGTACACATGTCCACGGCATGGCACCGCCATCACGAAACGGTGCGGCCCTGTAGGAATTTTACTACTAGAAATTCCTACGGCGCCGCACCGTTTCGCGGTGGCAGCGCGTACTGTGGATATGTATCCGTATACAGGCCCGTGCCCTTAACATGCTTAATACAATCAATACACATTTCGCAACGGCGTGACGTCATCGTCATGAGCATCACTCCCAAACTTTGACGCGTCATATCTTTTTCGGCACTCCACCTTGGAAACGCGCTCTTTATCCCTTAAAAGCGGTGGGAAAAAACGCATTTTGATTTTTTTTTCACGTTATCTGGCGGGATGGACTTTAAAGGGATAATTTTGAATTATATAATATTAAAGCTATACGACTATACTATTGCTTATATTTTACCTGCGGTGGTGTGGCAAAAAAAAGTATTTTACTCGGCAGCAAAGTTTGTTCAACCTCTCTTGCCCTGAGGCCCTCGTACGCTCAAGATTCAATTTTTTTAACTATTCGCTACGCTCGTGGCTCAATTTTAGCATCTTTCGCTGGTTCGGGTCTCAATAAAAGCCTTGTATTTTATTTGCATAACTATTGTCATGTTATGTATGATTGACAAAATGAAAAAATCGTATCTAATATTGTATGTAGGTAACTGACGTATTTGATGCATATAATATAACTGACGGATCAATTACAATCATTTTCGTACCCAGGATAACACCTCATCGAATGGTTACAAAACTGAAGCGCTATTCGGAACTAGTATTCACTTGAAACACTACGATAATTTCGTTCTAATCAGCCTCTGTCAGACCATGTATGCAAAACGCCTTGCAGAGGGTGTTACTCTGGTAAATAGGATGCCAGGCCGCGCGTGTATTGACTAGGTTGTTGATTCCTCTTGGACACAGAGCGTAGGCAAGTGGTATACTCTGGCTAACCAATGTAGCTGTGAGCTCCGTAATAACATGCATATAGATAATAAGTAGTAGCCAGAAACTGCCAGCATTAGGAGCATTCCATGAGCTGTCCCGTACAAAACGCATGTTTATTACGTTTAATGCAAGTTTTTTCTACGTTTTATGTCGATGATCTTATTTCTATATGAGTTTTGATTCGTTTATCACAGAAAAAGACACTCTTAGGTCCAGTAGCACCAAACCGTCTGTTACCGTTAAAACGTTCGCTAAATTTTATTGTATGGCAATTTTCATAGTACCCTGCCGGGTAACGCTGATGAGTCCGTCAAAAGTGGTTGGTACAACTGGCCCTAATACTTCAAAATTTTAGTAAATTTGCATTTGTACGGGACAACAGCTTACTTGACTTCATCTGTTGCCATTATCTTAAGATTCCCTGTGATTTTGACCAGATTTTTCTCGCTAAGAGCTTTCTTAGTGTACGGCCTCTGTGGCGAGTATATATTCGGCGGTGCGTTAGGCGTCGAGACCAGCGTTGCGTCGAGCTTTCAAGGGATTTGAGCAGCGCTCACTGAGGCCCACTGCCATACATTTTCATTTGTTTGATATGAACGACATGCCGCAACTTGAAAGGCCAATCTGATTACCCTTATAGTGGCCTCCGCTCTGAGGTCAAATAACTTTCTAACCAGCCGACCGCAGTCGCTTCACAACTGGATGCCTTTACAGAAAGAGTAATTCCCAATTTGGCATATAATTTGTTCTCATCTGTATTGTTTTTTTTAATACTACGACGGTGGCAAACAAGCATATGGCCCGCCTGATGGTAAGCAGCTACCGTAGCCTATGGACGCTTGCAACTCCAGTGGTGTCACATGCGCGTTGCCGACCCTTCACAAAAAGGAGGACTCACTGTGTTGACGGCTAAAGGAACAAGAGGGTCCCTCATCGTCAACACACTGGGTCCTCTTTGAGGTCTTTGGCAACCTTACTCACCAGCAGGAACACAACACTATATGTAGCTACTTGATGTTATTCATGGATATACACATAGTATTATTGGTCCGAGAGAGGCGAGCCCGGACAAGCATTGTGAGCGTGTTAGATCCCATTATTAACTCCGACGCGTGATTGACTCCCGGCCAATAAGTCCGGCCAATCTCTTTGACGTTACACATATTGTGCATGTTTCATTTATTTCCCACTATTTTATAGCAGCATATGTAGTTCGGCCATCGGCCACTTTAATTAAAGTTCCATATGTGTTCGCGGGTTATCGTCGATGTGTTGATGTTGTGACGTCGATGTGTTGTGAGTCACTTTTTTTGTAAAATGAGATTTTTATATCAAAGTGTAGAGCTTGCAATGAACTATTAGTAACAACTCCTGTTACTGATGTAAGTTTTAACGTATATCCACTTCTTAACTCATATAAACCATCTAGTTACGAAAATAGTATGGTTAATTGAATCGTTCCAAATTTTAAAAGCGCTATAACTCAAAATGTTGTCAATGTGACTAGACATGTTCTTTCCGTGTACCCTTCATATACGTATTAAATATGATTTTGTATTTATGTACAGTTAAAAATTTTAGCTAGTTATTATTTATTTACTCATCTGCCATTAAGTAGGTACTTTCAACCCCATTGGTCACCTCTTCAAAGGTTGAAATGAAATGCTAAGAACTCTTTCCTAGTCATGGGACATTTGAAGAATACTGTTTAAGCTAACGCGATGTCTGTCAGTCCCTAGGTAACGCGACTGTTTTATACATTTATTTATTTAAATTAAGATATCCCATTCATTTTGTGATAACAACGTTAACTTTTTAAATTACTTTCTCGCATAATTACTAACGCTATTATCAAATATTATACTTTTATGTGCCTAAATTAAATCCACTTTCTTAGTCTGCAAAACTAGGTCACACAGTGAAGGTTAGACAAATCCGATCTACCGCTTATATGACGACAATCTTTTGTTTATTTCAGACCACCGGCAAAGAGGATCAGACATGCGTCGACTCGGAACGGTATTCTAACATTAAACATTTGATAGTGATTTGATATCGATTTTATTTGCATTTCGCGTAATATAATGGCCAGAACGTGTCGTCACGTTTAAAACGTCAGGCGCCCTAAATAAGTGTGCCCAATAAAGTCATGTTTTTATTTAAATAATGAGTGTAAATCATGTGAATGATTTCAACCAGTAAGGCACGATCAATCGCAAACGAGAGGGGCAATCTGGACTGCGGGCAACTTCAACTAAATCGACTTTTTTTTTATACCACGACGGTGGCAAACAAGCATACGGCCCGCCTGATGGTAAGCAGTTACCGTAGCCTACGGACGCCTGCAACCCCAGAGGATTCACATGCGTGTTGCCTACCCTTTAAGAACCTATACACTCCTTTTTTGGACAAGCTCATACTGTAGCCCGCTGAGAAAACCTCGGCAGCGACTAGACTACTACTATTGACTAGAGTGGCAATGACGGAAAAGGCCTTTTTTAGGGTTCCGTAGTCAACTAGGAACCCTTATAGTTTCGCCATGTCTGTCCGTCCGTCCGTCCGTCCGCGGATAATCTCAGTGACCGTTAGCACTAGAAAGCTGAAATTTGGTACTAATATGTATATCAATCACGCCCGCAAAGTGGTAAAATAAAAAGTGGAAAGAAATGTTTTATTAGGGTACCTCCCTTATATATGTACGTAAAGTGGGGATTGATTTTTTTTTTCATTTCAACCCTAACGTGTGATATATTGTTGGATAGGTATTTAAAAATTAATAGGGGTTTACCACAATCATTTTTTGATAATGTAAATATTTTCGGAAATAATCGCTCCAGAAGTAAAAAAAAATGTGTCCCCCCCCTCTAACGTTTGAACCATAAGTTTTAAAAATATAAAAATAATCTCAAAAGTAGAACTTTATAAAAACTTTCTAGGAAAATTATTTTGAACTTGATAGGTTGAATAGTTTTTGAAAAAAAAATACAAAATAATTTCTGAACTAAGTTTGTAATTTAACCGTATAAGCAGGTGTTTATTGTACCTGTAATTTCTACAAAATCACAATGAAATGACGTGCTTTCCAATAAAGTAAAAACGGTGAAAATCGGTTTACGCAATGAAGAATTATCCCATAAAAATCATCTTCCATACTTTAAGCTCGCGCGCAATAGTTTACTTAATTTGCCAATAGATGTCGCTGTACGTGGAACGCTCATATCATATCCTACATGGTGGTGTTATTTTAACTCTTAAGTGGGGACACTTACTGTGACGGACGGAAAACTACAGAACCCTACTCTGAGCGTGGCCCGACACGCTCTTGGCCGATTTTTTGCTATCCGGATATAAATTGCACTGTAGTTAAGGATGTAAAATACGGCAGATATTAAATGTAGTTGAAATTTTCCCGCAGTCGAGATTGTCCCGCTGTACCATACAGATTATCAAAGTTCGAAAGCCGCAATTGCTCCTTTGCTATCATGCCACGTCAGCATTTTAGTGATTTGTGCTGATATGATTCTAGTCTATAGATATAGGTGGGTATTGAGACACGAAGAAAGAAAGAAAGATTACGAATGAAATTTGGTAATGCTTCTTAATTTCGTATTAATTACCCGACTACGGCAAAAAAATGTGGTTTAGCAATGTATGAATCTACTCTTTCTTATTTTATAGGTATAAGTAGTATGGGATGTGTTGATTCACAAATAATAAGCTGGCGCCAGTTTTGTGAATTTACCTGTAACTATGCAGGCCGGTATGATCCATAATATTGTAGCGAGAAACTACTGAGTCGGTTTTGATGAACGAGTTGGAAAACTGCTTTCATTTCGTATTAGTTTATTACGTTGACAACGGAGGAAATTCTAACGTAAGCTAATCTCAAGTTCTCTTCTTCACATTTTAAAACAAACGTTACAAACATAGTAAGCTGTAAAATTTATTCTCAACTTATTATAATTACTTGTAAAAACTCCAACTTTCAATCGTGAAGATTTCATCAGAGTGAAGAACTACCTGTACCAGATAGGACAGGAAATAAATAGGTCACTAATCCTATCAAACGAGGCCAAACGTCAAGGCAGCAAATGTAGCCGCAACAATGTATCGTTCTATCTAACGGTGGATCAGATTATATTAAACTAAGACCCCACTGCAAATGTTTCAGCTTATCTATTCTCTTCGCTATCAGGGGGCCGTATTCTAACTTTAAAAAACGTATAGATACGATCCAATTTCAAATCAACTCCAATGCATTAACAACGCAATACAGCTACGGCATAAACATCTGAATCAGAAATATCAGAATTTGCTTGAGAAATATTCCAACGCAACTCCAATACAACTTCAATATTGGTTGAATGTTTGTTGTGTGTTGGAGTTATGTTTGAAATGGGTTGTATTTTTATTGTATTGTTAATGCATTTTTAAATTAGAATCTAGCTCAGGGTGTGTAGCCAACGTGCCAATCGTTAACGTTCCGTACCGTATAGTAATCACCTCTCTCTTCCATAGTAATGCGACAGTGACAATAGGCATGATGACACATGTTGAATTATGCAATAAAATGTAGTTGATAGGATACAAAATAATTAATATATCCAACGAAAGTGAAAATTTATAAATTGTGTTGAAATGGCTCAAAGATATCAAGCTGCAAAATTTCTAAATTTCACGATTTTTTTAATGCGAAATTAAAAAAAAAACATTTTTAACATTTTACTCTTAAATAAATTGTACAGCATCCATGTACATAATTGTACAGCATCCATATGCATCCATATACGTAAAAAAAAATTTCATAATTTTTCCATACTTTAAACACTTTGTGATCGTGACGTCACTTTTGCACGTCATTTTGTTAGGAGCGTTTTGAAAAACAAATGCAAATCTCGGACTATAAGTCTCATTTCTGACTGTTATGTTGCTTTAAAGCAATGGGCCCATATAGACATTTGATCCTCACAACAAAACGAATCGATTGATACCATACATGAAAATAATTCACCATGCCTATTGCGTTTCGTTCGCTACGGAGCGTTAACGACTGGCACGTTGGCTACGCACCCAGGACAGTAGTTGAGGCTACAATAAAGGTAAGTATTGTTAACTATCACTATTGGTCATACCACTGTATATAAAAGACTAAGGAATACCGGTCATTAGTTCACAGGTAAATAAGTGTAAATAAATCTTTTGGGAGATAACGGCTTTGAAAGATACAAACGATGAAGACGGAAGTTAAATGAACAGTTAATTAGTACATTATTTTGTAATTTTTCCCACGAATTATATCCGTTTAATTCTCTCCCTAACTAATAATGCTTATGCATTAACATTGACAATGTTATAAATATCCTTAAGCTCAGAAAGGTACCCTGTCATTTTAAATTAATTCTTCATTTCCTGCTACCCAAAGGTTGTCTGGGAGAGATCGCTTTTTAGCGATAAGACCGCCTGTTGTTACCTTATTTTAAGTTTATTGTAAAAAAATATTCTTATTATTCTTTATTTTTGGTGCAATAAAGAATATTTACTTACTTACTTACCCCATACTAAATCTGACTTGAAGTGATTGGAGGCCCAACTGTATTATCATTGCTAAAACGTACTAATTGCGGACTTTTTCTTAGTAACTTTGAAGGGTAGAGGTATTTTATGACTTACGACTTCAGTCTTAACTCTAATGGAAAGAACAGATAGGTACAAAGATTCTCGTTCGTATCTCAGTCTACAGCAACTCCCAAACCGAAACTCTATAATGGAAATGGAAAAGTTTGCTCCGATTTGTTAGACGAACATAAATTATAACTCGAGGGGTTATATTTACATGTGAAGGTTACCTGCCTCGTTTATCTTGTGTACCTGTGACTGACAACTTTTTTGAACTCATGTTTACTTATGCAGCATCCAGTGTCTATAATATACATATGTATATATTTATTATTAGCGTAAGTAGCTAATATAAATATATTAGCTACTAATAAAAATAAATAAATATAGTAGCTAATATAAATAATATTACGTTTTATACGGTGGATATTAGTACAAGGAATGACAATATCGTAATTCCGTCTCTATCTTTTTAAGCGCTAGTGAAGGAGAAACACTGTATTACGATTAGTAAGTATATGAGCTCATTGAAAATTAAAAAAAATGTTGAATTAAAAAAAAGTTCATTAATCAAAAAATATATGATAATGAAATTCTTATTAGATTTTTTTCTTAATTACAGACGTATAAGTCAAAAAACTAAACTCAAACTCAAACATTTATTCAGTAAGTAGGCCACAAGGGCACTTTTGCACGTCAGATAGTTCAAAGTAATCAAAGTAAAAGAGAAAAAAAAAAAAAAAACTACACCGGTTCTAACTCTACACCTCTGACCCGAGAAGAATTATGACCGGCAAGAAACTCGGCGGGACTTATTTTTTCAAAACAATAGTACATATTTCTTTATCGTATGGCTACATGTCACTGGATATAGATAGGCATTTCTTCCCTGGGGTAGTAGTAGTGGGAAAGCAGATGATAAAGAAAATCCAGTGAGTGCTGCGAGGTCTAGCTGGGACAGTGCAGCTGCCAAGTTTGTTACTCTTTTAGCACCACCCAGGGATCACGTGTAGGGTTGTCTCAGGTGTTTCCTACGGACGCAGAGTAACATTGATCCCCATTGAATAGTACATAAAAACTTAAAAATACATATAAATGCACAATATTCGGTTTTAGCTATGCTCGCTAGGTTTACATCTCACAGAACCACTAGTTTTATACCGTATTAATGAAGGGCCAACTGAATTAAGTGAGTTAATCAATCAGATGATCTATGAGTACAAGATGATTTGACAGGACAGCAGACAGTGATATATTACACTTGTTTATTTTATTCAACCGCCACTTTTTAGACCGTGAGCCAGGAACAAATTTCGTTGGTCATCGCGACCCAAGCGATAACTTGTGAAGTGGTTAAGGTCGATGTGTAATGAAGCCTCATGAAGGTCAGCTGCCTCTCCGTTGGTGAGTTGAGGAACGGCAGCCATTTAATCAATTAAAAAGTAATGTTTATCGCATCCTGGTTGAAACCTTGGCGATCGCCTGGGATTGGTCATGAAATCCATTTGTATACAGTACATTACAGCAGAGGCTAGGAAAATAGAGTATCCGGCCAAGTAGGTATATAAGGATAGGGATACGAGGCCGGGAATCCTTTATCACGCCGAGGCATGTGTAGTGCTTATAAAAAAAAAATGCGTGGAAATAAGACCTAAAACCCAATACCTAAAGCCTAAAATTTTATTCGCACTCGGTAGTAGTTAGCGGTTTTTATGCTTAATTTATGTTCCAACGACGTTAAAATTAAGGTAATTTATATTTTTTGCTTTCTAACAATGCCTTTAAGGTGCTAAACTGAGCTCAAAAGATTCGTGATCACAATACAGCCTCAATAAAAAATTCGCAGACAAATAAGCGTTTACGAGTGTTACATACAGTTTTATATTAAGCGTTAAATAAGGCGCCGAGAATCGTCCGTTTTATTTCTTTCGAATTACGCTTTAATGGCCACAACGGCCGTTATTACTGAATATCTTTTCACAAAATTATTCAATTCCCTCGTTCTTTTTTACCCACACCCGACTCCGAACTTCCGACCGTGGTTTATTGTTTGAATCCGAAATTACTATTGCGACTGCCCATTTTATTAGGAAATTGGCATTCAAGGAAAATTGATTTAAATTCGGCGTCGGTAAATCAAAAACAATCGCGGAAGTTTTATTCAGAGTAAATAATGAAAGGATCCTCCAGAGGTACGCACTTAGTGGCATGGAAATAGGAATTTCCAGGCTCATTACCATAATAAATATCATTGTGCCTCGCTCTCTTTGCTACCATTCTTGTGGACCGATGCCGGCTTGTATTTTACTTTGCCAAGTTTATGAACGGCTCTTGGATACTGATAGGTTGAGTTCACGTTGGAAAACTTTTTACGAGTTTTCATGTTTAGTTTATTTTGAATTGTGTAAAGGAATAGTTATTTTACAAAGGAATATAGTTTACCTCCGGTGTTTATACTGATACTGAGCACGCGAAAGATTCCGAAATTGAACCAAGACGTAACGTCTGGTTATTTGGTAAAATGGAATCAGGAGCGTTACGAGGCACTAAAGGCACGAGAGGCGAACAAACTTTGTTAAGAAATAAAAAATTGTTAAAAAATAAAAATGTAAGTGCATTTTAAATAAAGGGTCAGGTTCAGGTTCTGGTTTAAAGGTTCAGGTTCGTAACTCGTGCAGCGTATATCACTGGCCATTCAACGCGGGAATGCGGCCAGTGTTTTTGGGACGTTTGCGCCGGGTACTTACCAGGCGTGGAGATAGTGTTTAATGTTTGTGTTTTCCTAGTTTTTGTTTTTGTTTACTTTTTATTTATTTTTTTGACATTGCGTGATTTATTTAGGTAATTATGACGAAACCTGTTGTGGATGTTATTTTTTTTTGTATGGACGAATCCTGTGTTGCGGATTTAAAAAGAATGTATTTGTTTTTATTTTTCTCGTATGTCAATAAATTATTTTTATATTTTTACATCACGTTAAAGTCCATCCATAACATGAATAAACAAGTCGAAACTTGCATCTAATAATCTTGCATCGTCCCCACTAGTAGATAAAATGTGATTTTGTAACTGATTGACACGCCTTTGCGAGCTGATGTGATAACGAATATAATTTCTAGCGACTGGTGTATACTCAGGAAGTATAGCTAAATTACATAAGTAGGTACATATTAACGAATTTATACTGAACAAGATACTGTGTGTGTAAAGATGACCTATAATTGAGTCGAGCCTATAATTGAGTCTGGAGTATCAACTTGACTCAAAATATCGCCATTCTCTTAGCTCATACATATACAAGATGGAAAAAAATGCTTGTGATCCGTTTAAGGGCATAATTGCTATCGTATTCTAATTATGAAAAACTAAGAAAAAAAAATTACGCGAAAAATAAAAATGGTTTGTATGGAGTGTTTTGAATGCTCCCGGTTCTGATTTTGTATGGCGAGAACGGGAATTTCCGGTTCCGCACAGTGTGGAATTTTACATAAAAATCGGACATGGGTTAAATAATGGCGTAATATAAAGCTCAATTAATACTAAATATAAATATGTGATCCCCACTAGTTAATTCCTTATAGTTTTCAAGAATTAAGATTGCTTTCAGAAACTCCAAAAAAATCATAGAAGTGGTAATATTTCGTGAATACGTGCCTTTATAAACTTTTGTGTAATATTAAACGTTATATCTCTTCCGACTGATAATTTTAAGACCAAAAATATCCTTAAAAAAATATTCTGATCTGAGAAATTTGCAATTTAGTAGTTAAACTATTTAATTTTTTTAAATAAAAATCCAAAGGTATGCGGAAGTAATTCTTAACTAGAGATCTTCTTTGTACCATATTTAGTCGACATTATTAATTTGAGTAACGTTAATGAAAGGATTTAGAATTTAAAGCAATTTAAATATTTGTGTTAGGGCTGCTACTTGGTAAAGCGCCTGATACATCTAACATAGCAAAGTTACATAATTAAAAAAACGTGACGTTAACCACCATCATTTGTGTATTGGAGTCTATTGGAATCAGAGGACTGAGATTGAGAAATTGTGTACCTACCTACAAAACCTACTTAATTTAAATTAGAGAAAAGTGACATGGGCGTGATGGACGAAGTAATTCAAATCCTAGAAAACTTTCATACAGGTATCAGGGTCATTCAGGTATCAGAAGAGATCTTATTCTCACTTTCTCACTCACTTTTTTTCCTTTAAAAACAGTTTGGGAAAATGTCGCTATATTCACACATGTGCAAAATAATTTAGTAAAAGTTTTGACTTGTTTCTTCACGCGTTAGCTTTTAGGATAGAGTTTTACCTTGCCTATGCACACTGTTTTTTTCATTCCATAGAGCGTTTGCGTCACAAAGTTTTGTGACAAAATATTTTTCTTTAAGACAAGCTTTTATCTCCGACTATAGTTTTCTTTCAACAGTCGTCTCGTCTACTACTCATCGAGACAATTCTAACAAACCTCTAAGCACAATGAATGCATTGTTTTATATAACCTAGTCCTTATGGCTACCTCCAGATCTCCATCATCAGACCAGCTCGATGGTACCAAAACATTGTAATGTCATCTGAGTTAAGTAGCTACACTATATTTCAGCTCAATTGGGCAGCAGGAAATGGATCAAATTGAAGCACCTTGAAGTCCTCGATCAGGCTCGATCTAAACGTATGGTGTCCAATCACAGACTACCTACTAACCTACTAATAATAACCTATAATAACCAGTTGGATGACCGGAGCATAGTTAGGTAATTTTACAGTAATTACTGTTATTCGATTTCTGTTTTATTAAACTAAATGTCGTGTGACAACCCGATCAGAATTATCAGAAAAACATAGAACTTTAATAACTTCCAAATCCAGAGACGATAATTAATGAATTTTTGATATGATTTTTTAAGTAAGTAAAAGAATATTTTTTTCTTGAAACTAACTTCGCTTACAGTATCAAAAGGTAATAAGACAGATATTTAGTTTTTTTATACAAAGTACAATATCTTTGTTATTTAAGAATTAGGAACATTGCTATTTGAAACTTAAATACTGTGTAACAATATACTGACGATAAGCAGTAAAGTTCAAGCCAATAATTAAAGCATTTGGAGAAAATGAAGAATTTCAATTTTAGAAAAAAATTTAAGTCGGCACATTAATATGAATATCTTAAAAAGTATCATTAATTTGCATAGACAGACCTTGCTATTTCGTCGAACACCTCTAAAGCTATCTATTAATGCCATAAACTGCCTTCGGTTAATGGCATGTCCGATTTTGATGTACAATTTCACACTGTGTTCCGGTACTGGATTTGTATAGAAAACGAGTACCGGGAGCAAACCCTAGACTTGGCCGGCTGGGACGACGTGTCCAATAATAAAAAAAATTTTTCGCGTCCAAACAATGTTTCTTCTACTTTTTCTTAGTCTCAATACCGATACCAATTATGTACTTAAACGGTACAGTATTTTTGTTACAACCTGTATTGAAAACGGAACATAAAATATCACTTCCCTCTTTCTTGAGCCCCACCTAAGTACGCAGTAGTCAGCCTACACACGATTTCTCCGTTTACTGCTTAGCGCCTTAGGCTGAGGCGAAAATGAGCTCTTGCTAGTGCAGTCACACCGGTTATTGCTCTGTTCAGATATCGTGTTTGTTATATTTATTTCTGTGTGAGGAAGTATTCTGGCAAAAATACTCTACACGAATGACATATATGACGCGCATGTAGAGCAGAGTGTAGAGTAGTGTGAGTGTCTAGAGTTGCAGGCGTGTAGGTTACGGTAGCTATTTACCATAGCTGGGCACCGTTAATCAAATAGTTAACTTCGTTAATCGTTAATCCGCTACAAAAAAAGTTAGCTTCGTTAAACGTTAACGCGTTACATTTCGGAAGAATTAACGCAAGTTAACGTTAATCGTTAATCCGTTAATATGTGTAAAATTACATTGTTATATCTTTGTATTAGTGAACTTATAAAACCTGTTGGTTAAGGTTCTGGAAGTTAACAGGATAGGAACAAAACAAAATACTTGTTTATTTCAAATGTGTAATTTAACCGTTGGGCATAAGGTTAAGGTGCATATTCCCCTTCATGAACATTAACATGTTGAAGTTCTCGTCTGAAAGCGAGGCTCGTTTTGATGTTAACATGTCTTTACCTGTGGAAAATCTCTTCGCAGTTTTCTCACTCGCACGCGCCGGCAAAATATACCTAGTTTTGTTTTTGTTTCACTCGCTGCCACGCGCCGCCCGGCACTTGCCGTTCGTTTCATACTTGTCTGAACCAGTTTTTCGCGCCGCGCCGCGGTGCCTTGCGGTAAATAGTAGGCATTGGATTAACGATTAACGGACTTCTGCATATTAACGGAAGTTAACGTGTCCATTAACATTTTTAAAAGTTAACTTAAAAGTTAATCCGTTAATCAAAATGTTAACTTCGTTAATTAACGATTAACGGATTAACGAGTTAATGCCCAGCTATGCTATTTACCATCAGGCGGGCGTAGGGTTTGCAATCTGGACGCGAAATCCTATGAAATTATCCGGATTTGGATTCGGATCCACGGATCTTACATACATATCAGATCCGTCGTGCAAACCCTAGCCGGGCGGTATGCTTGTTTGCTTTGCCACGGGAGTAGCATAAAAAAGCGGAGTTTAAAAATAGATCGATCATAATCGGGCTTCAAATCAATATTATATATCAAAATGGGATCAATATTTCGTAATGTATAAAAACGCAAATTTCAATAGATATGTAAGGACAGTCCAAAATCACAGTAAGGTAAACGTCCTAATTATCGGCTAGAGCCCTATAGGTGGACACCTTGTTGTCACCGTTATTGAAAATGGCTTAAGTCTAAAGATGACATGAACTGGGACAGTGACGAGCACTTAGACGTTTGACTTATGATTAGAGACTTGCAGTTGCATAGTAATTTTTTAACATTTAGGTAGAGATAAACTACGACAACATATCCCGCCCCTCTAAATTACTATTTCAATGTGTTTAGTCACATCCAGGGGGGAGACAGTAGGAAGACAGTTGACGTTAGTAATGATGGAGGCGAATTCTATTAGTTGCTTCTAGACAACGTTTCCTTTGCGAAGCAAACTTCTGATTATGCAAACTACCTCACTAGGTGTCACTGTAAAATTGGTATAATTATAAGATCTTATTACAAAGAGTAATGTAAGTACATATTTATATTATTAATTTATATCAGTTTTAATTACAAAGAAAATACCATCTATGTTAAAATAGTATTTAACTTAAAATTATTACTTAATGCCAGCAACCTTTACATAACCATGACATGACAGCCATAAAGTAAAAAAAAAAACATGGCATGACAGGTGATTCCTATGTCGAACAGTGTTGGGGCCAGCCACACTGTAAATTTATCAAAAATCTTACCGGTTGGCTTCCATATTCATATTCATAATATTCTCAATATTACATGTCAAATAGGTATATACAATAATTAAAATAGTCATAATCCTATTGATTATTATTGGTACAACTTATTTTATATTAATTAAATAATTAGGTACAAGTAATTTACAGTTTTATATTTTAACTTTTTTTTAATTCATCGAAGCTATAAAATTTAGCCTTTTCTTTAAAAAAGCAAGCGAGGGAGCTGAGGTGATGGTGTCCGGCAACTTGTTGTATACAGTTGGGTACATAACGTGAGTTGTCTTTTCAGATCTCGTAAGTCATCGCTCAACCACCTGCAGCCTGTATCGGAGTACGCGGCCTAAGTCTCCTCGTTTTTTATAATCACGCAATAGTGCATTATGATACAAGTGTGCTAAGTTGATTATTACATACGAAGCGATATTGTGCGCACGAACGCATGTGAGTGCGCATAAGAAAGCTGAGCTTATGTAATGATCAAGCATACGCGTTTCATACGACGTTTTTCAACACACTTGCGAGGAAATAACAGAATAATATAATTAATAACTTTTGATAAATACATTAATTGTCAGAATGTTTACAGAATAAAGGTACTTACGATTCTTACGAACCTAAGATAATTAAATTTAACAAACCTTTTTTGTGATGTTATTGAGTATCTGGAACTCTTTTTCAAATCATTTCATAAAATTAAAGACTTCACATTTATTGTGCAATAAATTATAGTATTTTTTCTTACGTATTGCTCACTAGATTTTATGATGACATTTTACTAGTATGTATCACAATTTTTAAATATATGCAGAGGTTAAATTAACTCTAAAGTTGTCTTCTTATTCATTGAAAATATAATTTGTATAAATTAATAAAACACAACGAGAAAAATCTGACAAATAAACAATGATTTGAGGTTAACTTATAAATGGCGCGCAATTTTCTTTTTTGAATATGCGTGCAGCTTGAGGCAAAGGCGCGGATGTATAATGCCAAACAGCCAATATTAAAACAGACAATTCGAGTTTAAAACGTTATTTATTGTGTATTACGCTATATGGATGCCAAAATTTTAAGGAAATAAAATATTTTTCATTTTTTTTTTCATTTTCATTTTCAAATGGTAAGATTTTTGATAAATTTACAATATGGCCGGATTGGCCGGCTCTATCACATAAAAGTCAAACTAGAGAAGCTAACGGATTTCAGGATTAAGTATTAAATATTTTGTTGATGTGTTTCCTTTAATTCCTTTTAATGCGCTAATATCAAAGCCCTGTTGTGAAAACCTCCAGAAAGTGCATTGATTTACTTGATTTGTAGTTCTGCCTTACTGTTAAGAAGTAACGCCGGTTCTCTGCATTAACTATGTTTTGTGCAATATGGATGGCTGTCAATCCAGTGGCTTGAACTTATTCAAGTTTTACAAATTATGGTAATACCAATGAGTAATTTAATAAAAACTAAACTAAGTAAACTAAAACCAACTAAAAGAAGAAAATATACACGTATCAATTCATGATATTAAAATATGGCTTGTAAATGTAATATTTATTGTAATACTTTTTTATTTTCTCCGTGGATGTACGCAGATTTCATGCTTAGAGACAATCTAATAGAGTTACCTTATCCATATCCATGCATACTTTTCCATAAGTACTAATATTGTAATTGCTGAAGTGTGGCCTATCTCTTACCTCTTCACGCTTAACCCGCTTAACCAATTTGAAATGAAACTAGGTATGGAGATTGTTTGAGTCCCATCGAAGGACAATGGATAGTTGTTATCTAAGAAATCATCTTTTATGAAAACGGGGTTGGAAATATGTATGGGAAATCTCTAATTCTAAGCGGACGAAGTCGCGGGAAAAAACTAGTCCTAGACTAAATAAACCTTATAACATGATGTATATTTTTACAGAACAAATAAACATTGACATTAGTGAACCAGCCTCTACCTGAAAGTAATGGGTATACATAAGACTCATCGAGCACCACTGCTGGCAGCATTACCACCATCCAATACAGGTAAGATTAAATAATAAGATAGGTAGGTACATGTGAAAGCCAAACGGTTAAACCTAATAACTCGAGATAAGTTTTCGTTGTAATAAAAACTTCACATAGTTCTAATTTGAAAAATCTATGTGTTACAATTTTATCGGGTTTGATTGCTCAGGCCTCTCATGTTGCAATTCAGTTTATGTTGAGCTCTACTAATATTATAAATGCAAAAAAGCTCTGCTACATGAAGGAGTAACTACGGAATAGATTAAGATGAAATTACCCTACTATGCTACACAGAACATGAGTAGCTCGCAGTGGCACTACTTAGGTCTAGATTGATTTGTGATAGATTGTCCCGAAACTTGTGCTGGCTGTTATTACTTAGTTTTTATGTAAAGTGTGATTTTTTCTTATTACAATTTTTTAAATTGTCTTCACACATAACATTCATAATCATCATCCTCTTAGCATTTGTCTCGGCTTAATAAAACTTGGGACCCGTGTAAGTAGGCACTAGTATTTATATCGGACCTTCCAACTCAGAGGGGAACTGATGCTCCGTTCGGATTAGATTCGGTTTCCACACAATAATTTCCTTGATCGGCTACAAGAGTTTTTATTGTTAATTATCAGTAAATTGACACACTGTTTCTTCTTGTTTCAGATGCTTTTGATATGTCGCCAGCCGCCAAGACGAAACAAAAAATGCAGAACAGTTAAATAGCAACAAACATAAAACACATCAACTACAGAACAAATCAAATAATGTTTTGAAAATTTTATTATTTTATTTACGCAGATAAGTATTGTGTTGTTTACTTAAGCTGATGGTGGTGTAAAATGTTATGCATTATATTTTACTTTTATACCAACTTGAAAGCAATAAACATAGAATTATCATATTATATTTTATTTCCATTCCATTATTTTATACCCCTTTCTACATAATATTAGATCTGCTTGGGCAGTTTACAAGTCAATTTTGTGTTTGATATCTTATAAACAAAAAACTATTATTTGTTACAAGAAATCAAACAAATTGACTTGTAAACCGCCCAAGTAGACCTAATATTATGTAGGCGGAAAGTACACGTATGGATGCATATATAGTTGTGCACGCACACATATATAGTTAATTTCGGAAGCAAATCAGAGATGGTGCTTTCAAATGAGTTTCCATAAAATGCTTCAAGAGGGCTCTCTTTACCTAACATACTTACTTTTACTCTTTGGTCACATCCTTACGAAAGAGTGTTTTGTTTTTGTTTGACGCCTGTTTCACTTGTCTCAGCACGCACACATGCGTTGGGAGTCTTGGTGGTGCTTATAAATACTTTCACAAATACATTGAAGCGTTTTGAATTTTGAAGTGCGGGACATGTTATCGACGTTATCGACGTTATCGTAGTTTATCTCTACTTACATTGTAAATTGGCAACAACATTAATTATCTATATCGTGGCATTAGTATGTTCCTATGCAACTCTTATTATACCGAGTAGTGTGAAACTAATAGAACGAACCCGACTCGAAATGGCATAAAAGAAAGTTTTCCATGTTAGCAAATGTGCAGGATAAATAATTACACATAGTTGCGGCAGCGAGCCGGCGCGGCCGCCGGGCTCTACAAAGTTTCGTTTCGACAAAGCCGCGAAGCGTCCGCCATTTCCCACTCCGTTATATGTTTAAAATTCCTCCTAATTTCTACTAAGGATTGCTTTTAACGAGGAAACTTGTTAAAGACGTAAAGTCGTATTTTGTAAACATTCGTAAAATCTTTTTCATATTCCTTTTAAAAGAATTTCTCGCTTTCTTTTTATCCTCGGCAGAGAAGTCCATCGATAAAAAATTTAAAAGCGGAAAAGTCGCGAAAGAATTTTAATTTCAGTGTAGTCCCATCTGGGTTTTTTCGAGTTTTTCACGCTTCGCCGTGATTTTTGTTTTTGTTTCAATTACTATTCTAGACGATTTTTTGTTACGATACCAAAGTTTAAATTAATTGTAATAGTAAGTGACTAACTTACTCAATGTGTTTTTATAGTAAATTGAAAGTTGATTATTTAGAATTGAAGGCCTAATAGACTGTGCTCTTACCTAACTTAGTAACCTGATTTGTGTAAACAAATATCGCTTCAGGTGTAAGATACTTTATTTTCAACCGACTTCAAGATTTCGAAGGAGGAGGTTACCAATTCGTCGGGATCTTTGTTTTCTTTTTTTTTCTATTTTTTTTATGCATGTTCACCGATTATTCGAAGACGGTTGGACCAATTTGGTAAATTATTTTTTTGTTTAAAAAAGTATATTTCACAGTTAGTCCCATTGTAGCCAGGTCAGGATCTGATGATGGGATCCTGGAGAAATCGAGGGAACTCTTCAACTATTATAGGCACACCTATAGTGATTTCAGTATTTTTTACAGCAGCTCGAGCATTTGCTGTTAGAAAGGTTCTTTTTTGTTTAAAATTATTGTGTTTTTTATTAAAGAGCTCCCTCGATTTCTCCAGGATCCCATCATCAGACCCTGACCTGATGACAATGGGACCAACTGTGAAGTATACTCTTTTAAACAAACAAACAATTTTCCAAATCGGTTCAGCCATTTTTGAATAAATAAAAAAAATCGCAAAAACAAAGATCCCGACGAATTGAGAACCTCCTCGTTCGAAATCTTGAAGTCGGTTGAAAAGCGCGTGGTTGGTTGGTACGTGATATCACAGGCCGCGTGACTTCGGAGAATAGGCATGATGACACATGTTGAATTATGCAATAAAATTTAGTAGATAGGATGCAAAATGATCAATATATCCAACTAAATTGAAAATTTATAAATTCTATTGAAATGGCTCAAAGATGTGAAGCTGCAAAATTTCTAAATTTTACGATTTTTAAAGTGCGAAATTAAAAAAAACAATGATACCATTCGATTTTTAACAATTTACTGTAAAATAAATTGTATAGCAACCATATACATAAACGCAACATTTCACTGTAAAAATAGCAATTTCATATTTTTTCCATACTTTAAACAGGGCGACTATGTGATCGTGACGTCACTTTTGCACGTCATTTTGTTAGGAGCATTTTGAGAAACAAATGCAAAACTCGGACTTTAAGTCTCATTTCTGACTTTTGTGTTGCTTTAACGCAATTGACCCCATATAGACATTTAATCCTCACAACAAAACGAATCGATTGATACCATACATTAAAAAAATTCACCATGCCTATTGTATTAAAGAAATAAGTTTTTTGAGGATTTTTGTTACTTTAGAGGTGAAACAATGCATTTAACTATATACTTTTTTTTATTGTTAGAGCACATACAACTTAATAAATTTATTAAAAATACATTGAGTGCATAAAAGAATTGCTGAAATTGTACGTTTCTGATTTCTTTTTATTGTTAGAAAATAATTGCTGATTTCCACTTTATTACATCAATTTTGTATCGTTGAACCTGTTTAATAAACAAACTAAATAAATTGTTTATTAGGCAATTCAGGTAAGTATCCCTCACAGTCACCCTTTCTCTTATAATTCTTTAAAACATTTGAGGGATAAAGTAAGTTCTTAGCCATTTTACCTAGCTTAAAAGCGATCCTTAAAAGCGAAAATCTCTCATGAATGCGGCTGTCCACAAGGCCGTACACTCAAATTGACAAAAACGAGTAGAGCCCTCGAGATCCGTCCTACGAGATTGCGTTCAGTTTATTGCTGATACTTTACTACGGGTTCTCATCGTACTTAACTATTATTTCGGTCCAAACGAGACCTTGCGATTTGTATAACTTTCAGTTATAAAAGTAATTGGATACTAAGAGATGCTCAATATATTACAACATCAATTTTCAGCTTGCTTGCGAACAACTAAACTACTAGTATCGAAAGCCAAGCTTTCTAAAGTCAAAAAATATTTGTAAATAATTATGACCCATTTAACCCAAACTCCTCGGGCAGTAAATTTTAATGGCGTAATTTTTTTTTTGGGATATAAATCGTAAGGGCTACCCGGAAATGTTAATTTTCTAATTCACCTCATACACTTGTAGTAAAATATGTAAATAGTATTGACGTTTATCTACTCCACGCAACGAATTTTAGGCTCAAGAACAATCCAAATGGCCTACCTTGTGTAGATATTTCCATACGAAGTGATCCATTTTAATTCATTGTCATCGAGTACCTATATACGCAGGCATATCTCACAAGTATTATAGACTTGGGGCAGTATTCTAACTTTAAAACACGTACAGACACGATCCAACTTTAATACAACTCCATTGCATTAACAACGCAATACAACTACGGCATAAACATCTGAATCAGAAATATCAGAATTTGCTTGAGAAATATTCCAACGCAACTCCAATACAACTTCGATATTGGTTGAATGTTTTTTGTGTGTTGGAGTTATGTTTTATTGTATTGTTAAAGTATTTTTAAATTAGAATCCGGCACAACAACATGTTACGAATATGGAAGAAAATAAAATTCTAACAAAATAAATATTAGAGTAAAGGCATATGTTGTCATTCCTTAAACGGCTTGAGCAATAAAACGGAGACGACAGATATTAACGCCACAACAAAAAAGAAATATTGCCGGCATCGTGAATTTAACAAAATGAAATGAGTTTGAGGGAAATCCGTAGTAGAGTAAGATGGCGCAGTCATGGCTCGAATGCTCCGTCATGGCCCTTTGTTGCCGCTCATTGAGGGATTACTACGAGAATACGATCGTTAAGGACGTACTCAATCATGTCGTCACTATAGAAACTACTAAGAAATGCGTTCTGAATATGTTAGTCGAAGTAGTAGTAACGAACATAGTAATTTTAGTGGTTACGGAAAAAAAGTAAATTTGGGTTAACTTGCTAACAAAAGCAAGGCTTGGGTGGGCTTGCTCGCTTTGCACGACGAAATAAACCTTAAATCATTCATTAACCGTACTCCAATAGTACGTTGTTGTAGAGGCTTGAAAGTAAGTTATAGGTGGATCGAGTTAGCCTCCCGCTAGGGGAGGCCCTCGAAGATACGAGTCCACCTATAGTGCTTTCGGCCGAGATATTACATAGTGCTTTTCACGACTACTGTGAGGAAATAAAAAAAACATTTGTCATAATAATATAAATGCTTTAACAGAATATCCAATTCAGTATTCCATTCCCGCCTTTTTACTTTTTTTTTCACTTTCAAGAAGCGTTTTCTGTTGTTTGCTTCAAACTGACTCATTACTTAGAGGCGTTTTTGATAGAAAACCACAAACGGCTAATAGTACATTACTTACCTAGGGCTGTAAAAAAAGAAAGCCCGAAATCGCAGGTATGTGGGACCCGAGCCGCAGGCGAGGGTTGTAAATATGCGATAGAGGGCTTTCTTTTTTACTGCCCGTGGTGAGTACACAATTTTACGTCCCCACCTGGCCATAATGCGAGTTTTACCGTAAGCGTAGCGAGCGGTAAAACTCACATTATGGCCAGGTGTGACGTAAAAAAGTAAAAACGCCTGAAGGGTGAATAAATGGTTTTGACGTTTCTTTTTTTTTTAAACAGGTAGTTGGCCCGATAAACAACCTTATTTTAATATTGAAACATAAAGTTGTGCCAAAAAAGACCTTTTAATGTTTTTAATGAATGCAATGACATAACTTGACAATTTACTTTCCAACTAATAACATTTCATCGCTACAATAACATTGCTGTAGTGGAGGTTCAGGTGCTACAGCAAATGCTTACTTTCCAGCTTGGATTTTGACCATCTTTTGTCACATTTCCGAACAGTAGCGTGAAAAATGGTTTTCCACTCAATCTTATAGCTGATAGCAATAGCTATAGGCGGTGATCAACTCAAGTCTACACGACTGTGAACAATGTGATCATACAATAAGCTGTTTGTCAGAATGTAAAGGCCGTAGTCACGCAGTCGTTTTCGCATGGTTAGTGGCTGCGTTTCCACCAGATATGAGCGAGAATGCGTTGCGAGGAATGTATGTGTTAAAAACCAATAGAATCACTCATTTACCTATCCTCGCACAGCGCAGCTCCAGTATTGGTTCATATTAAACACATTCCTCGCAACGCATGCTTGCTCATCTCTGGTGGAAAAGCAGCCTTAATTAGTAATTACTGTGAGTCATATGTAATTATAAAATCAATCAATGAATCAATGTTACGTTTGTATTGATTAATTGTTTGTTTGTTAATGTTATGTTTGGGGATCAATGTTACTCTGCGTCAGTAGGAAACACCTTAGACAACTCTACACGTGATCCCTGGGTGGTGCTAAAAGAGTAACAAACTTGGCAGCTGCACTGTTCCATCTGGACCTCGCAGCACTCACTGAATTTTTTTTATCACCTGTTTTCCCGCTACTACTATCCCAGGGAAGAAATGCCTATACCAGTGACATGTAGCCATACGATAAATAAATAATTATAAAAATCTACATCTTGAGTATAGCGCTGTATGAAAGCGAGACGTGGAGACTAAGCGAGACTAAGCGAGACATAAAGAGGCCTATACCAGTATATGGTTATCTCTAGACCCCGGACTTTGGTGGCAATGACGTCACAATAGGGTGATTTGGGGAGTAAACGGAACGGTGTTATGAAATACGGTTAAAAACTCGGTTGTTAACCGAATACATAATTAGACATTTTTAACAATATTACTTAGTAAGTTGATCAATACTATCGTTTGCATTACTTGCAAACCATGCATTTGTACGTTATACTGGCATTGGTTTTGTCGGTCACTCACTCTTTGTTCGTCACAACTGTCAAGCCTGTTTAACGTACAATTGTATGGTTTAAATATAAATAAATAAATATTATGGGACAATCTTACACAAATCGACCTAGGCCCACAGTAAACTCAATAGGGCTTGTGTTATGGGTACTAGACGACGGTATATATAATAGATAAATATGGATAAATACTTAAATACATAGAAAACATCCATAACTCAGGAACAAATATCTGTGATCAACACACAAATAAATGCCCTTACTAGGATTCGAACCCGGGACCTCATGCTTCGTAGGCAGGGTCACTACCGACTGGGCTAGGAGGCCATTAAAAACACTAAAAGATAATATTGATCAACTTACTAGATAATTTTGTTGAAAATGTCTAATCAAAATGTATCGGTTAACAACCGAGTTTTTAACCGTATTTCATAACACCGTTCCGTTTACTCCCCAAATCACCCTATTGTGACGTCATTGCCACCAAAGTCCGGGGTCTAGTTATCTCATTAAAAACATAAATAGTTAAATATACCTACACATATAAATATTATAGTTAAATATATACATATAAAATATTGTAAAATTTAGAAAATGGGAAAATAAAGGGCTTTTTATTTTATTATTTATTAAAGAGACTAAGTGCGTTTGAGATTTAGTATTGGCGAAGAATGGAAGGTATTTAGCTGGACAGAACAATGGACGAAAAAATAAATACTATATTTAGTAGGAGAGAAGAGATTTCTTATGAAGACGATTGAGAACAGGAGAGATAATATGTTAGGGCACCTGATACGACACGACGATTTTGTAAAGACTATAATAGAAGGGAAAATTAAAGGAAGAAGGCGCCGCGGGAGGCCTAAACGGGCGTTTTTGGCTCAAGCTAAGGAAAAGGCTAATGTAGTGTCGTATCAGGAGCTTAAAACAATTGCGGTGAGGCGAATAAATGGCGGTTTCTCCACCACAAAAGCCAGGCTCTTAAATAAATGATGATGAAGATTATGTGTTACTTAGATGTGTTTAGACTTCGAGATGTTTTACAAAATCATGAAACATTCGTAAGTTGCATTCTAACATCTTACGTACTTAAAGTTAAATGACATGACAAAATAAGCTACACATCGATTGCCAGGTATCATGTTAGGGGAGTTGTTTGCGCCGGCAATGAGTAGAAAGAAAGACTTCCCGTTTTCCTCGTTGGCCCATGCCTAGCTACTTTTTTTTCATGAATGAAGGATCAATGTGTCATCTTTCAAATGGTTTGCCTTTCTCAAGTTAACTGATAGCGTGAAAGGGGTAAATCTGTTTCTTTACTTTTTTCGTTTAGAACATACAGAGGAACTTAGTAGGTATGCAAACATAAATTGTTACAGATTCGAAGCTCAATTAGCCGAAATATACTTAACAAATAAAATGAATCTAAAATTACAAAAAAATATCATCAATATTACACTTAGTTTTGCCACTTCCACTAGGTAAATAAATCTAGTTACAACCTGTTTTTTTAAGTGTCGGTGTTGAGTATAAGGCAACGATACGTAATTAAAGAATGGCCCAAAAAAATGGCCCCACAATAGTGCTAATTTATTTATCGTAGGGCTATATGTCACTGGATATAGATAGGCATCTCTTCCCTGGGGTAGTAGTAGTAGTGGGAAAGCAGATGATAAAGAAAATCCAGTGAGCGCTGCGAGGTCCAGATGGGACAGTGCAGCTGCCAAGTTTGTTACTCTTTTAGCACTACCCAAGGATCACGTGTCTAAGATATGTCATATATCAGTAGAGTAACATTGATCCCCTTGAATAGTGCCGTAAGAACGACTCGTACAGCAGTTTCTTCAGTTTTATTAGACTTTTAGTCAGTGATTAGACTAGCCGGTTACAAATTTTCAGGTCAAATCGAGTGTCAGAGATGTCGGTTTCGAGTGTCAGGAGTGTCGGTGCCGAGTGTCATTTATTATTTCCATCGCATAACACAAGCATCTGGGTACTTTCGCAGTGCGCTTCATTCAAACATTTTCCGGAAAGTGTAGCTAACGGTTAGTGCATTGATCTGTCAGCAGTGGGCGCATGACAAGCCTATTTCACGCCAGTGCACTGAGCACGCTGCGCTTTTGAACTCTCGCCAACGTATAACCTGTCAAAAACCACAAGCTATAAAAATAAAAACAAGAAGTATTGATAGAGTCTCCTGAAATTTTATTCTCATCTTTATCATTATCTACCAGCGTTTTATTCCTGATTACTGGGCAAGGGTCCGCAGAAAGTTAAGAAACTACCTGTAAAGTAAAATAATGGTTTGCGGACTTCACACAATATCTGTTCAGATGAATATTTTTACTATGTTTCATGGTGTTTTTCAAAATTTATAAGACACTTATTTGCCAGCGAATAGTGGCCAGTTTGAAAATGAACGGAAAATTTGTTGTAAGCAATATTGCAGTGATTATTTAAGACAAAACCATTTTTAATTAACCACCACGTAACTAAATACGATAAATATAAACACAACCTGAAATATCATATCCAAAGACACGTTCCAACCACTAAGCCAATAAAACCAACATCTAAAATACCAGCCGTTAGCGATATTCTTCGAGCTGACCTGCTTTCTTCTAAAATAAACTTTTGAATGCCGTCCGAGAAGAGACAAGACGCCACCAAGCTTCACTAGCAGACAGTAAAATACTTCATTCCATCATTTTCTGTTTTATTTCTTTTGTATTCAGTATGATTTTATGTACAGCTAAATGGCTCATTACTTCCCGTTCCAATGAAAACTTGGCATCTAAATTTCACATTATTTGACACACTTGGCATCGATTCTTCCAGTTTAGAATGAACTAATTGATCAAGACTGACTGTACTTTATTTTTCTTTTTGTATTTGCTCAGAGTTCAGAGTCGTTAGCACTTTTGTTCCAAAAAAGTTCATGATTGGTTTTTCCGTATCGCCTTATTTAGATAAGGCCATTTAAAATTCGTATGTGTGTTTTCCACTAGAAACTCAAGTATCCATCCCATTTTTTAAAGTCTTGACGATTATGATTAAGAAAAACCAAAAAAGTTGGTTCTGAAATAAAAACTCATACCGTCATCATGCAAAAGTAATTTGATTTTTTTCTACCAAAGTAGGTTATACAGAGCAACTTTGTAGTTGTGGAGCAAGAAAACAAGGCATGATGCACAATTTAAAGAGGTTTACTAGTATCACTAATATTGATAATTTTTTTTAGGCGATAGATAAGTAGAAAAATATTTTTTTTCGTACAATTTGGTAATCCTACTCAATGTGACGTCTTGTCGTTTCCCATACGCGGTTATTACACTGGCGCATCAGATGGGTGATCGAGACAGGGATATACACATGCGGAGCGCTATCTCGCTCGCACATCGCGGTTTTCCGCCGCGTTGCATTGCATCGAGCTTTTGGGATTTGAGCAGCGTTCAATGAGGCCTCCGTACTTTTTCATTTGTTTAGCATGAACGCATCGCCGGTCGAGCAGTCGATCGCCCCCAATCGAGCGGCCACTCAGTTCACGACCCTTACAAGCTCAACGCCGACCAGTTAACATAACGAACACTGGTTCGCTTTACCGCGTGCGCTCGTTAAGTTATTGCAGTACCATCATCAGAACTTAACTGACCATTCCTGACCCGTATTGCAACGAGATAAGGACTACCTTTGGCCAATTATTTGCTATCAGTTCGCGCCTTGAGCACTCCCTAGTGTCAGGCCCGACCCGGTCCCGGAAGATTACATTAAGCAATAAATAATATTTATTTTATATCCGAATTGGGATGTTGCGGGACGTGCCTGTTTCACTTGATCTAAATACATAATATGCCCATGAATATGCAAATTGTTTAACACAGATTAAAGCTGTTTTTTAACTGTAAGTATAGTAAACTAGTAACTGTAGTAGTTTTTAGTTATATAAATGTACAAAATTCTTGGTGTCCCAAGTCTGTCTGTATGTATATTACGGTGGTACTCACAGTTTTAGTTAAGAATATTTCTAATATAAAAACGAAAGTAGGAAAGACAACTGCGTCTGACTACAAGGAGAAAACCCTCACCATTAAATAGCCACCACTTCTCATGCTCGTAAAGTTCGACTTTAAGTCGTGCGTGGACGACATATAATCGCTTTTTAAGCTCTAGTGCATAAAGTAAAATTTTCTTCTGAGACTAAGAATGAGGCTCAACAGCCAAAGAGAGTCAAAATATATTGCACAATTTAATTGAGCAGTAAAATTTCGTAGAATACTGAAACTTGTTCAGTTTATTATATTCTTGCTATAATTTGAATGTGTTTTCTATAATTAAATTAATGAAATCATATAAAATAGGAGTTGATCATAGTTTTAAAATGTTCCGAAATGTTTTATGACTTGGGAGAAAACAAGTATCTATGTCTAAATTTACATGTTGAAAATTAACAAAAACATTAAAAAATTAATTGGCGAGCCATACCAATCATATTTATTTTCATTGTAATATGACAACTTGACATAGTTTCACGATAAATAATTTCCTCGCAATTGAAGTGAAAATTAGAGTGTAAAACTCGTCCATAAAACCCATTTTACACTCGACTTTATATCAATCCTCGCTCGCAAGCTCGCTCGGATGGATAAACGCCTCGCGTAGAATCGTGCGTTTTATGCACTTGTTGTACAATCTACTATTTATAAAATCGTGACATAATGAAGAGCTTTTCAGTCGATTACCGTGTTTAAGGTACGACGTTAAAAAGCTTAATTATGTCACTATTGTATACAATACTTTCTCTACGAGTGCTCAAAATAGGTAAACCGGTAAAAATTGAGTTCGATGAATGCCTTACAACCTGCTGGTTCTATACAATGTAGTAACTTCAATCCCCCGGTGGATTAGGGTGCTATAATATTGTCACAGAATAAATCATCGATACGATAGATCAAAATAATGTACTACAGTATTGTACAGTCGAGGTCAAAAATACCTTTACAGTTGAGTGTTACAAAAATACCTTTACATTTAAATATGTTTACACATTGCATGATAAAAACATGCTTACAACTCACATGACAGATTCTGCTTTTCAGTTAATGCTCCAAATTTCAGTTTACAATCTGTCTTCCATAAAAACATTTACAAAAATTGTATCATAACAGATTTACATTGCATGTTACAGCATAAGATTTACTGCCAATGTGCCGTAAATACGTTTACATTTTCAGTGACATTAGAAACTTTACGATCAAGCTTACTTTTCGATTACGTACTTACACCTATTGTTACATAAATATCTTTACAGATTTGATTAGCCCGTTTTTAGGGTTCCGTAGTCAACTAGGAACCCTTATAGTTTCGCCATGTCTGCCCGTCCGTCCGTCCGTCCGTCCGTCCGCGGATAATCTCAGTGACCGTTAGCACTAGAAAGCTGAAAGGAGATCGTCAATTTCTGTTAGGTGATCTGGCCCAGATTATTTAGGACCGTTTAGGAATGGTTCTTACCTTTGAAGAATCGTCATAATTTCTAGATCAGGATGGTGGTAAAAATATTGCGAAATCTAATGGGGAAATTGAAAAATCATGCATTAAAACTTGAATCTGACAAGGACAATATTTGAAAGCGTGCTTGCCTATGATTTATATATTAATGTAAAAAAAGTACCGATTTTTAAAGATAATGTACAAAAGCGGACTTGGAAACAAAAGGGGAATCATGATGAAATAATAAAAAGTCATATTTTGACCGTATTTATAGTTCCTGTATTTCGGTAAACAAAGACGGCTGTCAAACCATCGTTGATACTATTAACTGAACATTCCTAATTGCAACACACCTATTGCGAAGGGATAAGGTTTACCACCGTTAAGTGCGATAGCACTAGTATCTGACATTGCAAAATTGAAAAATAGATGCGTTTCGTTATCGAAGGAGCATGATATTATGCCATTATGAAACCCACTTTTAATATGCAAACTCCGATCAAAAATGCAAAAATACGCATTTTCAATCTTTAGGCGTTTTAATACAGTCGATTTCTAATTTAAACTTTCGTATTCGTAGGCTTAGATACTATTTTAATATTACAATGTTCTAACTTACCGAATAGTATCAAAACGCAGATTATGTAACGGTATACATTGACAGTGTCAAACCAAAAAACAATCCCGTTTCAGGCCAGGGTGAAGTTTTTTTTTTTTTTTTTTTTACCACGACGGTGGCAAACAAGCATACGGCCCGCCTGGTGGTAAGCAGTTACCGTAGCCTATGGACGCCTGCAACCCCAGAGGATTTACATGCGCGTTGCCTACCCTTTAGGAACCTATACACTCCTTTTTTGAAGAACCTCATACTGTAGCCCACTGGGAAAACCTCGGCAGGGAGTTCATTCCACAGCCGCAGCGTTCGTGGGAGGAAATTCCTCTTAAATCGTACTGTGCGCGACCCATTGGGCTCCAGGGTGTGGGGATGAACACCCTGCCGGCGGCGAGCGGTGCGGTGATAAAAAGCTGCCGTGGGCATCATATCAAACAGTTCTTCAGAGCACAACCCATTGTACAAGCGATAGAACACGCATAAGGAGGCAAAGTCCCTCCTAAGACTCAAAGGTTCAATATCGCTCGTGAGTTTGGGATCGTCGACGATCCGCACAGCGCGCCTTTGCACCGAGTCAAAGGGCCCAAGCTGGTATCCAGGTGCTCCCGCCCAAAGGTGACAACAGTACTCCATGTGGGGTCTGACTTGCGACTTGTATAGGAGCAGTCTCTGCCCCGGAGTGAAGTATCGCCTCGCTCTATTGAGCACACCGAGCTTTTTGGATGCCAGCTTGGCCTTCGCTTCAAGGTGACTACGGAATTGGATGCACTGGAAATGTCCATACCGAGGATCCCAATACTCCCTGACATTGTAAGGGTTGTGCCTTGGAACTGAGGGGCCACAGTAAATGGGGTTTTCTTAGCGGTGAACGCGCAAACTTGTGTCTTTGTGGGGTTGAATCTGACTAAGTTGTCCTGACCCCACACCGAGACTCCAGAAAGAGTATTCTCGATATCGGACACAAGTTTTTCACGACTCTCTACCACAACGGATCGAGGGATATTGGCACGGCCCGTGTAACAAGCATCCCCAGTACTGTCGTCCGCATAACAATGAATGTCGCCGATAGACAACATATCATTGATATGCAGCAAAAACAGCGTTGGGGATAGCACGGAGCCTTGCGGGACACCAGCGTTAATGCCCATGCTTTCGGAGCAACTTCCGTCGACTACGGCTCGTATGCTCCTGCCGGACAAAAAGCTGGCAAATCTGCACAATCCCTCGGGCAGGCCGTAAGCTGGCAACTTCGACAGAAGACCTCGATGCCAGACCCGATCGAACGCCTTAGCTATATCAAGGCTGACTGCCAAGGCCTCTCCCTGACTCTCTATGGCTGAAGCCCAGCGGTGAGTGAGATACACTAGAAGGTCACCAGACGAGCGACCGTGGCGAAAGCCATACTGGCGATCACTGACCAGGTCGTGCTCTTCTAGGTATCCCAGGAGCTTTGCATTGATTATGCGCTCCATAACCTTAGAGAGAAGGGAGGTTATAGCGATAGGCCTGTAATTCGACGGGTCCGAACTGTCGCCCTTTTTAGGCACAGGGTGCACGAGGGCAGTCTTCCATGAAGACGGCACTTGCCGTTTGTGGTAAGAGAGTGTGAAAAGGCGCGTTAGCACGGGACACAACTCAGGAGCACTGGCCCGTTGAACGTTTAATGATAGCAGCTCCCGCCGGACATCACTTTGCTTGATGGTAATTTCCGGCATCGAGGACGCGCACCATGGGATGGAAGGCGGTACGGTGCTGCCATAATCGTTCAGGGTCGAGTTCGAGGCGAAAAGAGTACCAAGAAGATCGGCTTTCTCTTTTGCACTATGGGCCAGATTACCATCAGCAGTTCGCAGTGGTGGTAAAGACGACCGACAAAAGTTTCCCTCGGCAGCTTTAGCGAGTGACCAGAAGGCACGACTCCCGGTGGGGTAGCCCGCTAGCTTCTCACCAATTCTGCCGACGAAATCGAATTTGGCTCTGGCAATGGTTGTTTTACTGGACCTCGAGGCAGCGTTTAATTTGCGTTTCACATCAGATACGTTGGGATCCTTATCAGTAACGGCCTTGGTCCAAGTCCTGTAAGCAGCCTGCTTGCGAATTGTAGCTTCTCTACAGGACCGATTAAACCAAGGTCGTTTCTTTGCTCCTGCAGCTATTACCGAGTTGGGAATGAAGCAATCCATTCCCGCCAGTATAGTCTCGGTGACTTCGGCTGTACAGGAGTCAGGATCATCTGATGTGAAGCAGAGCTGCCTCCACGGGTATGACGCGTAGAATTCACGCAATCCATCCCAATCTGCTGACGTATACTGCCACACGCGTCGCGAGCTAGTTGGCCGCGGTGGATCAGGCCGCGCGCAAGGTGCCAGCGTCCGGACGAGGCAGTGATCGGACGAGCCGAGAGGCGCATTCACTGAGACGGAATATCCGTCCGGACGTGTGGTCAGCAGGAGGTCCAGTAAAGAGCTTGTATGGTCCTCGATGTCTGGTATTCTCGTGGGAGAACGTACCAGTTGCGAGAGACCATAGGCCAGAGAAAATTCGTAAGCAGACCTCCCCGCATAATCGGTGGACCGAGAATCTAGCCACTCAATGTGGTGGGCATTAAAATCCCCCAAAATCACCAATTCAGCGGATGGGTACTGCTCGAGAACTCTGTCGGTCGTCACTTGTAGGTGCTCGAAGAGCCGTTTTGTGTCCGTGTCACCGCTGTGAGACCTGTAAAGGCACGCGTAGACGCGGGTGTGGCCGCCGAAGTCCACACGCACCCACATCACTGACAGGTCCCTGTCTTCATAAGCATGGAGGCGGCGACAACATACATCCTGCCGAGCGTACATACATACTCCGGCACGCCTCACAAACCTGTGTTCGAGCATATAACCGGGGTATAACAGGTATGATGTATCGGCCGGGCAGGATATCTGTGTCTCCGTCAGGAACAGAAGGGTCGGCTGCGCAGACTCGAGGTGGTGGTGTACTGCGTTTAGATTTGAATACAGTCCCCTGATGTTGCAGTAGTCCACTTTTGTGGAAGGGGACTCCGCTCAAGAACTGTTCCTTTTCTTTTGTTTTCTCGCCATGTTGTTTTAGAAGTGTGTATAGGAAATAAAGGAGGATTCACTGTGTCGACAGCAGAAAGGACAAGAATACGAAACAAACCGACCGAGGAACGATGTGGGAGGTGCAGTTTGCAGGCGCGGCGTACGGAAGGGCCCCCGGTCCCCCCCTGTTGCAGTAGCCGGGTCCACTCCGGTCTCCTACACCGGCACGACTACTACACCAGGGATTTTTCGCGGGTTGGCGGTTCAGCCTCCCAGGGTGGAGATTAAGTGTCCCCTGGGTTCGGGAACCCTACTGACCTGTGGGCGGCCAGCGGACAGCCGTTTCACCGGGTCTCCCTGATAGCCGCACCTGCACTCTGCGCCCACAGAGACCAACGGTCGTATTATCGGTTCCGTGGGTCCCTTGCCGTCGTCGACACACTGCATCCTCTTAGAGCTCACTGGCGACCTTACTCACCGGCAGGAACACAACACTATGAGTAGGGTCTAGTGCTATTTTGCTGTGGTTTTCTGTAAGGTGGAGGTACTTCCCCGTCGGGCTCTGCTCCAGATTTGAGCGAGATGACATTCGCTGAACGTGCCCTACCACACTTAGCAAGATGCCATTCACAGTGCCCATACCTCTCTTTTTGGCGTAGTTTAAGGACATACCCAAGTCCGGACGTAGTTTAAGGACATACTCCGGGTCCAGCGTAGTTTAAGGACATACCCAAGTCCGGACGTAGTTTAAGGACATACCCTGGGTCCAAAAAGTTAAACTTTATGTCAATGCCATAAGGACGTTAACGACTTGTCTTGCTGTATTTTAATCGCGGAAAAATCAACATAATGATTATTTATTATTTCTAATTCCCGTTTCATTTTTTTGCAATATTTTGTCTACTTTAGTAATAAAATGAGTATTTATTTTACATTGCAGTACAAACTGTATACGGTTTATATCAGGTGGCCCAGAATTGACGATCTCCTTTGGTACTAATATGAATCACGCCGACAAGTGGTAAAATAAAAAGTGGAAAAAATGTTTTATTAGGGTACCTCCCCTAAACGTAAAGTGGGGAGTGATTTTTTTTTTCATTTCAACCCTAACGTGTGATATATTGTTGGATAGGTATTTAAAAATGAATAGGGGTTTACTAAAGTCATTTTTTGATAATGTAAATATTTTCGGAAATAATCGCTCCAGAAGTAAAAAAAAATGTGTCTCCCCCCCCTCTAACTTTTGAACCATAAGTTTTAAAAATATGAAAAAAATCTCAAAAGTAGAACTTTATAAAAACTTTCTAGGAAAATTATTTTAAACTTGATAGGTTGAATAGTTTTTGAAAAAAAATTACAAAATAATTTCTGAACTAAGTTTGTAATTTAACCATATAAGCAGGTGTTTATTGTACTTGTAATTTCTAAAAAATCACAATGAAATGACGTGCTTTCAAATAAAGTAAAAACGGTGAAAATCGGTTCACGCAATAAAGAATTATCCCATAAAAATCATCTTCCATACTTGAAGCTCGCGCGCAATACTTTACTTAATTTGCCGATAGATGTCGCTGTAGGTGGAACGCTCATATCTTATCCTACATGGCGGTGTTATTTTAACTCTTAAGTGGGGACACTTTCTGTGACGGACGGAAAACTACGGAACCCTACACTGAGCGTGGCCCGACACGCTCTTGGCCGGTTTTTTTAATTTGAATAATGACATGAAATCGTCATAAATATAAATTTTGGCTTTATAAAGAGAGCTTTATTATTTATTAACGCTAACTAAACTTTACTAACTTTCGGCTTTATTATTTATTGTTTATTAAGGGAGTTAAAAATAGTACTATTTTTTTTAGCTGTATTTGTTTGGTTTAGTGTTTTTACATACATTATATAGTATGTCGACAAGAAATCCTTAGTAGTAATTGGACGGTTTCTTTATATCATATTCTAACACATCTCAAATTATGTAAGAGTTCCATGTTTTTGTCATGTAGTGTGTAAACTTATTTAAATGTAAAGGTATTTTTGTAACACTCAACTGTAAAGGTATTTTTGACCTCGACTGTACATCTCAAATAGGTCTACGAAAAAGTCCGCGATGGTATATATCTATCTCTTAGGGATAACCCACAATAACCATTTTTTATCCCGTGCGAAGCCGGGGCGGGTCGCTAGTGAAAGTATTTTTTTACAATAAGAAGTCTTCACAATATCTTATCAAATGAAATTCTTGTGCGTTATTTCATTATTAGCGATTTTCGTTTTCAAATCGTTACCGGACTCTTAATAATAAAACAATCAATTGAGTATATTTGCAATAAACAACGGCTAATTGAAACAACAGAGTCGATAGATCAGTTTTCCACTGTAACTTTAACAAACACAAATGTATCTCGCGCAATCGCTATTTTGTTTTGCGGCCGAATTTTAGACAAAGGATAAACAAATAGGCGCCAAAAATCAACGAAACAATCAAAACTCTGTTCAAAGGGGATGCGTGAATGAATTGTAAAACATATCAAAGGTTTTATTTGTGCAGAATCACGCGTTTGGAATGTTTACTGTTCAGTTCACTCATCTGCTTTTATACATAAATTAACGAGAGCATGGAATTGCATATGTAGTAGTATTGTATGTTTACAGGCATTCTATATTTGAATTTTCTATTTTCTCGTACTATCAGCATAAAAAGAGGTTTGTTATATATTGAAGAAGTAAATACCAAAATAATGTCAGTGTCAAATTGTGAATATTATTTACGTTGTGCATATATTTTTACGTCTGATTTTATTGTATTCTTACAATTATCAGAATAATTTTGTATCGGCCCGTACGACTAAGTGTAAGTTACATAATTTTCAAAAAATATGGCAGTGAGTAATTTTGGTCCGATTGAGAGTCAAAGTAAGCAAATTATTTTTAACTGTTATAAATATTTTGAACTAGAACTGAAGAAAAATTTAAATTCCCCTTACACCGCTGCCCAGTTAGTTGAAAAAGCTACAGGTGTTTGTCTCTCTACTGTTTATAACATTGTGTCTGAGAGCAATAGTAAGAAATTCGCAACAACAAAGAAATTTACCTCCCCGAGAAATAAAAAGTTACGTACTTGTCCGTCATCAGCAGTAGACGATTTTGATTAGGAAGTCATCCGGAGAACTATATACAATTTTCATCTGTCCCATAAGCAATTTCCAACCTTAAAGGCACTCCACTCTGTGTTAACATCCGATATAGATTACAAATTTGGCATTTCCACCTTACGAAAACGAATACAAAAATTAGGATTTAAATGGAAAAAGACCGAGGACAACCGAAAAATATTAATGGAAAGACACAACATACGACTGCTAAGAATAAATTACCTTACCAAATTGCGGAATATCGGTCTGAAGATAGACCACTAGTTTATACTGATGAAACCTACATCCACACTTCACATGTGTCCGGAGAGGCTTGGACCGATGGAACAGAATTTGGTGTAAAAAAACAAATCAGTACAGGCCAGCGGTTAATAATAGTGCACGCAGGAGGAAAATATGGTTTTATTCCCAACGCTTTGTTAATGTTTAAGGCAAACCAAAAAACGGGAGATTACCATGACCAGATGAACTTTGTCAACTACGAAAAATGGTTAAAAGAAAAATTTATACCGAACCTTAAACCGAATAGCGTACTTATCGTAGATAATGCTTTTGAATTTTGAAACAACAAACTTTTGAATCGTGCTCCAACGTCAAATTCTCATAAACAAGAAATGATGGATTGGTTGACAGACATTTCGTATAGCCCGTTGATGTACAAAACCAGTTTGTATGATTTAATTAAACAAAATAAAGAGCGGTTTCGTGAGTACCACATAGATGCAATTTTAAAAGAACATGGCCACTCCGTTTTACGATTGCCACCGTATCACCCGACATTCACTCCGATCGAAAATATTTGGTCCATGGTAAAAGGATATGTAGCGAAAAGAAACTTTTCATTAAACATGCAAGGCATTATGAGTTTAGCAACTGAAAGAATGAATACTATTACTGCTGAGGACTGGGAAAATATTTGCCGCCATGTCGAAAGTGAAGAAAATAAATATCGATGTCAGGAAGGGGAAATGGATCGACTTTCAAACAATCTTATTATAAATACTTGTGACAGCTCAGATGAAGAACATGATAGCGACTAAAAGCAAAAAACAGAGGACTACTACTTATTCCATTTCTGAAGGGTATGTAATTTTATTAAATTAAGAGAAAATTATTCTCCTTTTGTTGCAAACGGTACAACCACTACAAATGCAATTCCATGATCTCGATAATTCATCATAAATATTGGTATTTTCGCTTAATAGCATATTTAAATTTACTTATGTTATTTTGGTGAAGTAAAACTAATCAAATATACATCTTCCTATCGCAAGAGTTTGAAGACCACTTAACGCAAATAAACGTTGCAATAAAAGTTATGAATACCGAAATTATCATTGGAAACACGTTTAGACACGATCCAACTTCAATACAACTCCAATGCATTAACCGCAATACAGGGCCGCAATTCGAAAAATAAATACACACACTGGACAGACACAGCTCCAACCCAACTCAACTCAACGCTATAACGACATTGACATTTGCTATTCGAACAGATTTTCATTCAACATTGGTCTCACATTAGTACAACATTGGTCACACATTGTACCAATGTTGTACCAATGTGAGACCAATGTGTGACCAATGTGAGACCAATGTCAGACCAATGTTGAATGAAAATCTGTTCGAATAACAAATGTCAATGTCGTTATAGCGTTGAGTTGAGTTGGGTTGGAGCTGTGTCTGTCCAGTGTTTGTGTTTATTTTTCGAATCGCGGCCCAGCTAGCGCCTAAAAGTCTGAATCAGAACTATCAGAAGTGATGTGAATTTTCTTGAAAATTATTCCGATGCTACTCCAATGCAACTTCAATATTAGTTGATTATTTGTTGTGTGTTGGAGTTATGTTTGAGATAGTTGTGTTTTTAATGTTTTGTTTATATATTTTAAAATTGGAATCCTGTACCACATATAGCTGTTTGGACTCTAAGCAAGCTGAAATACCTGCTCAAAAACTTTACATTCGCACTTTGTCAGTTAAAAAGCACCTACATTGAACACTCTATACTAATTATAACGTCGTTAATATCGATTATCAGACGACTATACACATATACTATATGTACATTATACATTTAGGGATTGAGTCGTGGATAAAAGGCTCGTGTGAAGTCATTGTTCGACAAAATCGGCGTCAGCAACAAAGGGTGTAACCTCAAATTTAATCGTCCCCAATATTCAAATCCCCAGCTAGGCACAGTTAAACTTGCTGACATACAAGCAAGGTTGTAGATATGTGCTTTATTCCTTTGGTATAAGACTTTAATTTCAACGACAAGCATATATTTGAGCGGATTTCTTGGAAGGCGTCGCACATTTTATGTAAATTTGGACAGCAAACTCCAAGTCGTAGCCTTCGGTGATACTTTGTTTTAAAGTTCATCCTCCCGCTGTATTTAAAGGGAGCCCGGAATGCCATTGACTAATATTTCGAGTTAGCGCAAGCACTTTTTTTCCGTTAATTTCAAAGGTACATTGCTGACTTTAAATTAAGTTAATTTCTCAAAGACACGAGTACGTAATTAACTCCATTTTTGAAATAATCGATAGTTAATGTTTATATTTTTGATTGTGTAAACCTACATTAAATCATAGTGCTCTGAGACCGCTACAAAATTACGAAACTGATGTGTTAAGTCAATTATATATGCCTTCTGTGTATCTCTGACTATTTATGTTCGAAATTACATTGACATGTCTAAATTTTATTGTTTGCTTAAGTTAAGTATAATACCCTAGTTACAATTGTTACAGGTTTAACACTTGGACGAAAAAAATTAATAATAATGAATCCTTTAAAAGCGTAGCTCAGAAAATTCTCCTTTTTTTCAGAAAATATGGAACTACGCAATGCTGCGGCGTGGTAAATTTTATTACAGTAAAGTTCAGTTTATTAGATATTATTTAAACGTATATTTTGTTTTCACGAACGCGATAGATAAAAAATACAGCTGTATATAAGGACCGCATCAAAATTGGTTCAGCCAAACGCGAGATAATCGTGAACAAACATATATACACACACATAAACTGAGAACCTCCTTTTTTTGAAGTCGGTTAAAAATGCTCCTAGATCGATCAACACAACCGGTTTGACAGCTAACCTCTCATTCTAACTATAGTTCAATTTCGTTCTAATCGCTTGACCAGTCGCTTACTAAAGCGACTAGTCAACCGATCAGAGTGAGAGGGAGCGATAGTTAGAATGAGACAAAAGTTGGACAGATCACTCATTGTGGCATAATTTTGCGCATTCAACCTACGACTTGATAATATATGAGCTTTATGTTTTACGCAATTTTTGTAATTATTTTAAGAAATATATAATTTAGTTTATTAACTAATTTTATTCAAAAAATACTAAGGAATATAATTTGCTTTCAAAAACTTAATAATTTATGAATTATTAGGTAATATGTTAATATTAGTTGAAAACGTGCGTGAAATAAAACATCAAGTTGTGTTTGGTTCATATCGTGTTGACACCATATCGCGGCGATTATAGACCCCTTTACATTCGGGAAGTTTCCCTATTCAACCACCTGGCAACACCGCTACCATGAAGTTAATAGTTTATGAAATTACTGATATTTAATGTGATTACGCAATTAATTGTTTACTTAACGGTGAAAAGTTATCCCATCCGTTTTTTTCTTTCGACCGGTGGCATTTCTGCAGCATTTGACAACGCACGACGGCATATTTTAATTATTTTTTAACTGCTCTTGACTGCATAGACGTTTGGACACGAATGGCGGGGGAGCGGCTCATTATTGCTGTGCGTATGTGTGTGTAGTGCGTAACGACGAGGACACTGGCTCTTTATGGAATCACAAAATTTTGTTAGCCGCACTCTATCTGGGACTTATATAATCTATGGTTTAACAATTATATTTTTTAAATGCTAAAATCGTTTCTCAATCGTTTCTAACCATATGCTAAGATTAACGGAAAAAATGTTACTCTGCGTCCGTAGGAAACACCTTAGACAACCCTACACGTGATCTCCGGGTGGTGCTAAAAGAGTAACATACTTGGCAGCTGCACTGTCCCGTTTGGACCTCGCAGCACTCACTGAATTTTCTTCATCATCTGCGTTCCCAATACTACTACCCCAGGAAAAAAATGCCTATCCATATCCAGTAACATGTAGCCATACGATAAATAAATAAACGAAAAAAAATGGTGTATTTTTACTAATTAAATACTTTCTGTGATTTCAACCGAAGGGAAATTAGGCCTTGTTTGGATTCAGGTTAGGATTCACTTCTAATAAAAATGGAACTATTTGAAATTCGAAAAGGCACCAAATAAAAGATGGTTTAGGGTACGGTAATGTATAATGCAACAATGTCAAAGAAATAAAATGGGTTCGGTCAATGCGGGAGTCGTTTTATTTTCTATCGTAACCCTGTCTACAGTGTTGAAAGTCTCATAATAATTCCAAGTATAATAGGTAACCTATTCATTTGGTAAGCGCTACTTACGTAAATAAATATACACATACCATCATGACATTTTTAATGGTGGGGAACACCTAAGCAATAAGCGTCATGAGTTTTGGCATGTAACGCTAATATAGGATTGCCGGCTATACAAAGTTTCTATTATTGACAATCTAATATTATAGCCTCTTAAATTAACCCTTTTCTGCACATATATGAAGCCGTCTAATGCCGTTATAACTTTCAACTCAATCTATTGACAGTAGTTATCTCCGAGTTTAAAATTCAACAAGTAATACAAAATTGTATTAATGCAGTAAAGGGTTTAGACCCTCCTCCGTTTTTAGGGTTCCGTAGTCAACTAGGAACCCTCATAGTTTCGCCATGTCCGTCCGTTCGTCTGTCTTGTCCGCGGTCTAGTCCAGTGACCGATTGCACTTGAAAGCTGAAATTTGGTAACAATATGTATATTAATCACGCCAACAAATCGGTAGAATAAGAACTTTTTTTTTATTATTATTATGGTACCTCGCGCACCTACACATAAAGTGAGGGGTGAATTTTTTTGCTCCAAACCTATCGTATTGGGTAGGTATTTCAAAAAATACAGGTCTTCTAACACATTTATTGGATAAAACTAATAGTTACGTAAATAATAGCTCTGAAAGTTCAAAAAAGGGCGTCTCCCCCATCTAACTTTTGAACCGTGAGTCCAAAAAATTCTGAAAAATTCATGGAAGCGAGGCCTGTTATGTACTTTAATGAAACTATATTGAATAAAATCGGTGCAGCCGTTTTTGAGTTATCACACAAAAAAGAATAGTGAATGGATGTAAGTCCCAGATAGTAAAATGACGTAAACACCGCCAAATATCCCTTAAAAAACGACCTTTTGAACGGATGTATTTTAACAGGCCGGCAACTACGGAACCCTATACTGAGCATGGCCCGAAATGCTCTTGGCCGGTTTTTTAAATACCTAGTGACATACATTATACAATTCCTTTTAAAAATGCAACCCTAAAAACGGAAAAAACGGGTTAATTTTTAAAAAGGTTACTATGGAGGCTAGTATAAAATATAATTAAATTTTCTTACTTAAAACTTCGAATCATTCTACAAACAGAGCTATCAACGGCCGGAAGTATTCCACAGGAGCCGACTATCCCGCGGACAGATTTATTCCGAAAGTTCTTTCATTAAGGAGCTCCTTTGTGACGTCAGTCACGCCGAGCGCGCAGAGATTGTGTAAGAATATAAGAAAGGCATTGTAATAATGTCTGCGCGTCAATATTAAACTGAAGTCATTTAACTCAAGTAAATTACCCAGTTTTTACCCGACTGCTCAAGGAGATTATGTTGATTGTGGCGCTGCAACCGCAAAAAAACACATCTTGTTGGATATATGAGCCATACAGAATAAGGCAAAAAGTCTCAAACGTACTTAACGTTCCAAAAAACATAAGACAGTTGAGATAAAAATTCAACGTCTAAAATTTAGCCATTACACACATGGTCATGGTCATCAACACATTGACACATTCATAATATACATGTCGCAGGGAAAGGATTAAAATAGAGATTTGAACAAATCTCTAAGGGATATGATCAAATTACGCAGGATGTTAAAATGGAGACTCCATATCATTTCCCTAGAAAAATTCAGTAATTTCACCAAATCACTGACTCTGTTTATTGGGAAGACAAGTCGAGTCGGACCCGCGCACGAAGGGTTCAGTAACATTATCTATAAAAACGGCAAAAAAAATCGTGACTGATATATGGGAGCCCCCTTAAATATTTATTTTATTCTGTTGTTAAATATTTTTATTTTTTTTGTTATAGCAGCAACAGAAATATATCATGTGTAAAAATTTCAACTGTCTATTCATGCCATACAGCCTGGTGACAGATAAGAACGCCAAAAAAATCATGTCTGTTGTATGGGAGCCCCCTTAAATCTTTATTTTATTCTGTTTTTTTAGTATTTGTTGTTATAGTGGCAACAGAAATACATCATCTGTGAAAATTTCAACTGTCTAACTATCAGAGTTCATGAACATCTCATGAGATACAGCCTGGTGACAGACGGACAGACGGACACCGGAGTCTTAGTAATAGGGTCCAGTTTTTACCCTTTGGTTACGGAACCCTAAAAACTGTATAAGTAATACTCATAAATTCACCGGCGAGTAGTTATATCACTACGATAGTTAGGTATCAGTGTTGATTGAGAATCTAGTCGTCGATGTACTAGTCAAACAGAAGTAGGTGCTTTGGGTGAAGTCCGATAACATAAACATCCTAAACCAATATTAGTTCGGTGTCATCTGCGGCGGGAGAGTGCGGCGCTAGTTGGTTCGTGCGGAGTTTATGATATACAGAATGGACTAGAATAATTTAAATCGAGAAGATAAAAATAGGAAATCGAAATTAATTAAAGGTTTAAAAAACCGGCCAAGAGCGTGTCGGGCCACGCTCAGTGTAGGGTTCCGTAGTTTTCCATCCGTCACAGAAAGTGTCCCCACTTAAGAGTTAAAATAACACCGCCATGTAGGATATGATATGAGCGTTCCACCTACAGCGACATCTATCGGCAAATTAAGTAAACTATTGCGTGCGAGCTTAAAGTATGGAAGATGATTTTTATGGGATAATTCTTTATTGCGTGAACCGATTTTCACCGTTTTTACTTTATTTGAAAGCACGTCATTTCATTGTGATTTTGTAGAAATTACAAGTACAATAAACACCTGCTTATACGGTTAAATTACAAACTTAATTCAGAAATTATTTTGTAAATTTTTTTCAAAAACTATTAAACCTATCAAGTTCAAAATAATTTTCCTAGAAAGTTTTTATAAAGTTCTACTTTTGAGATTTTTTTCATATTTTTAAAACTTATGGTTCAAAAGTTAGAGGGGGGAGGACACATTTTTTTTACTTCTGGAGCGATTATTTCCGAAAATATTTACATTATCAAAAAATGATTTTAGTAAACCCCTATTCATTTTTAAATACCTATCCAACAAAATATCACACGTTAGGGTTGAAATGAAAAAAAAATCACTCTCCACTTTACGTATAGGGGAGGTACCCCACCAATAACACATTTTTTCCACTTTTTATTTTACCGGATCTATATCTGGATGCCTAAATTTTTTTGGCCTAATTAGTCATTGCCTAACATTATTTGGCATAACCATCACTTGCCCTAACACTCGTATGGCCGAATTGTGGTTGCCCTATGCCGCAATGGCCGATTTCGTTTTGGCCTAATTTGTTTTTCCCTAATGACACTTACCACAATCGTAACATACCCTAATATTACATGGAATAAGCTTCATTGCGACTAATCATTGAAAAGGCTAACAATCGTATGTCCTAACTATCTTTTTACCAAATGGCACACAGCCTACACCTTGTTATGGCCTAATTATGATTCGTTTTGGTGGTAATCACTCTTTACCCTAATTGCGTACAGTTAGCAATTTCGACGGAGCCCCGCTTGGGCGGGGCTCCTATTCTGTGCCGTTTGGCCTTCGGCCGTTTGAAGATACCTAACGAACCTAACCTACCATTAGCTTTAAACCGTCCCAATCAATCCCAACACTCCCAACACCGATAATTTTACAAGAGCCAACCATTATGGCAGAATTCGCACCTGGCTTGAGTATTGCTAATTTATTATAGTAGGCGTATGAATGATTGGGGTATGAATGCTGCATTGATTTTGTTCGTCGGTAGGTAAATAAATTGTGTCACTTCATTTCACATTGCATACGACAGGTTAATTTTCCAAAAGCTGTCTGCGCGATTATGTCGGAATCTAGTGATATGTTGTACGAAGTGTTAATTAAAATACGTGTTAATTAAACAGAACAATGTTAATAATGACCCTTTGTTTTATTTACATCCATCTTTCACCAAAGGCCACGCACCCATTAGGCCAAAACAGTTCGGACATGTCATTATAGTTCACGCTATAATAGGGATTTCATGTAATATGCAAAAAACCATTAGGGATACTCACCATTAGCACAAAAATGCTTAGGAAACATAACATTTCGGTGAAACAACACATTATGCAAAAATAACATTGCGCCAAGTGACTGTTCGGCCAAGTGACCATTAGGCCATAGCAGTTAGGCCAAGTGATTTTAGGCCAAACATTGTTAGGCATTCAGAAGGCCACCCTATTTTACCACTTTATCGGCGTGATTGATATACATATTAGTACCAAATTTCAGCTTTCTAGTTCTAACGGTCACTGAGATTATCCGCGGACGGACGGACGGACGGACGGACGGACGGACGGACGGACGGACGGGCAGACATGGCGAAACTATAAGGGTTCCTAGTTGACTACGGAACCCTAAAAATACAGTCTTGGTATCGGTACTTTCTTTGAACAACAAATACCTGTACCTTTATATATAGTAGTGTAACTACTTAAAAATTGCAAATGAAAAATATTGGACGAAATAATTTGATTAATTTGATTTGATTAATTTGATTTTTTTAAATTTTTTGCTTCAATATTAACAATATTGTTTCAATATTGTTATATATATTGTTGTGTAACAATTTTGCTTCAATATTGTTTTTTTTTTTTTTTTTTTTTTTTTTTAATTGATTGACTTTGTTTTAGGTTTTGACATTTTTCTTTTATTTTATAATATTTATATGTATACCACTACCTAGGGTCTCTAGACATGTATACATAAACAAAATCCCTGTTGACATTCTTTATATTTTACTAATGACATTTTCTTTTTCTGTACATTTTTTTTGATTGATTATTATTTTATTGTATTTTAAGTGACGATCTTTTAGTGAATCAATATTATTTTATGATGTAAAATACTGTGTGATTTTCTATAAGAAATGAATAAATCTAATCTAAAATCTAATCTAATACATGTGCTAAGAGGCACCACCCTTCCTTTATTCACACAGTTGTAGCTATAAGTTTTTAAGTCATGTTTAAGTTTTTTGTTGTCCTAAATACGCAGTTGTATTTACATTTTCTTAACTAAATATAGTGTAAGTAACTGAAGATTATACACAAAAGTATTGAAACATAGCCGACATTTCCTAAAAAGTAAACCGGGGCAAGGCCTTTCTTAAAACGGTCTGAAGTATTCCCGACGAATGCACATATCCAAACATTTCATTGAACACGAATGCTACACAAGGAGAGTACTTAGAGGTAAGTGGGTACTAGATGGTGATGTAAAAGTTTGCATTGCATATTATATCCATTTAACCATTTTAGCTTGAGTACGCTTTTGAGTCGGCAAGTAGATATGTAAAAGTACATTTGCTGTGAAATGTGGCAATGTACCTAATGTGCTCATTTAAATACTGAACGCACAAAATGTTGTAATATAGTTGTAACAAAAAAAGATGAGAACATTAGACTTATAAAAAGTAAGTACTCCTATGTCGTTCAAAGTTCCAGGTAATTAACAGATAAAAAGCAGCTTGTATAGTTACTTAGATTTTTATTGTGGTTTCGTTTTTTGGGAAATGTTCAGTACCTATGGTGGAAATTTGCGCATCGTAGTTTTGTACCATAAGGTATTATAAGGCTTAAGACCATTGTGAGTACGCTAAGATATTGTGTAATTTTCACAATGGCAGAGCCATACATTTAGGTATTCAGCTCAGAGCCACTTGTATTTATTTTTATTACTTTTTATGTCGTCGGGTCTAAACTAAAACCAACTATCAAAGCGGATTAAAGGCAGAACCAACTATTTGTGCTAATAAACTTAAAGCCAAAAAATCGTTTCTTCTTTTAGGGTTAAAGGCAAAACTAACTTTCTGCTATATATATTCCTAATTTTTATCTTTGTTAGTTTAGGCTGTGCTCTTTGTATGAGTGTATAGGTAACACGGCTCTTTTTTTTAAATTCCGATACCTATTTTACTTACTAAAACGAAGTTGTTTTGTGTGATCAAATAGCACTTAGGTACTCACTGCCCATTAAATAAAGTGGATTATAAAAAGCTATCGCTACTTTATTTAAGTAAACCGTCGGCATGCAAGGTACCAAGCCACACGCGATTAAGTATATTAAAAATAAAACTCATAGTTAATCGCATTTAGACGCATGACATGGAAAGGTACGCGAAAAAAAACGGTGTGCACTCCGGGAGTGCCGGCAGAAGTGAAAACTTTAATATTAACGTTGTGCATTTTTGATATTTTGGAATGGTTAGGGAATAATTTTGCACGAATTCCTTTAATCATCAGTATAAAAGTACTATCATTTATGTGGTAACATACAATATTCGTTACTTACATTAAAAATGAAAACTTCAGAACTATTACAATTATTTATTTATTCGATCAGGTCACGTGTCCGTCTTACGAATCTTCAATCTGACGAATCTGTCGGTCACGTGACCTGTCGCGAGTTTAACATTTTTCCCCATCACAAAAAGTGCACAGCGCCGTTAAAGAAGTTTTCACTTCAAAAAATGGTTTATGTTTTCACTACCATACATATTTTACGGCGAGAAACGACGTAGTATCACGTCGGAGCCTAATTCTATTGCAGCGGAGGCTGGTCAACAACCTTTTATTCGTTTAAAACAAAGTCTGCCGTCTATTCACACTACGGCACAAATATTTGTATACTACTCTAGTGTGAGTATGTGAGTCTAGTATACGTAGTGAAGTGATGCGGAAATATTCCCGCATCTCAAAAGCGTACTCAAGCTACACTAGTACTATATACCTATACCTAATATCTGCAAACTAACTGGCACCTGAACTGGAACTTTCACACTTGCATGGCCACAGTAAAGTTGGGTCCAGACGGCATACAACCACAGCCCTCTGCCACGAGACCTTGGCAGAAAACAGAGATTTTGAACCATGTAGCCAGTGGTTGGTGCCAAATAAATCTCTAACGCCCTTAGTGGCTAGGTGTGCAATGCCAACCATTGGCAGAAGCGGTTGGTTGGTTGTCAGCCATGTAGCCGCTCGCTTCAACAACTAGCTCCAACCAAGGTCAAGTGGCAGAATCTGCGGCTATCTGCCGTCTGGCCCCAACTTAGAGTGAACGGACAAGGGACGTTATGACCTCAGTCGCTAGTTAGTTTTGCGGCTAATATAACATAGTATAATATGGAATAAATATATATTTTATACGTTGCCATCTAGAATCCACTTACCTCTAAGTAGGTACTGTTCTTGCGTGTATCATTCCTCTTAAATGAAATGTTTTGTTTGTGCATACGTCGAGAATACTTCAAACTATTTTATGAAAAGCCTTGCTCCGGTTTCCGCTTTAGGAAATGTCGGCCATGTTTAAATACTGGCGAGACTAAAATGTTAGTATGTATAAATAGTTTGTCCGGTGGCTTAAGAATAAATGCGCCATACTTTAAGTATGGAGCATTTATCCTTAAGAGGCTAACAACACCCGATGACCTTCAAATTGACCTTACTCAAACAGTTTTTTAGCTATAACTACTTGTTTTGAGAAACTAAAAAAACCGGCCAAGAGCGTGTCGGGCCACGCTCAGTGTAGGGTTCCGTAGTTTTCCGTCCGTCACAGAAAGTGTCCCCACTTAAGAGTTAAAATAACACCGCCATGTAGGATAAGATATGAGCGTTCCACCTACAGCGACATCTATCGGCAAATTAAGTAAAGTATTGCGCGCGAGCTTAAAGTATGGAAGATGATTTTTATGGGATAATTCTTTATTGCGTGAACCGATTTTCACCGTTTTTACTTTATTTGAAAGCACGTCATTTCATTGTGATTTTGTAGAAATTACAAGTACAATAAACACCTGCTTATAAGGTTAAATTACAAACTTAGTTCAGAAATTATTTTGTAAATTTTTTTCAAAAACTATTAAACCTATCAAGTTCAAAATAATTTTCCTAGAAAGTTTTTATAAAGTTCTACTTTTGAGATTTTTTTCATATTTTTAAAACTTATGGTTCAAAAGTTAGAGGGGGGGGGGGACAAATTTTTTTTTTACTTCTGGAGCGATTATTTCCGAAAATATTTACATTATCAAAAAATGATTTTTGTAAACCCCTATTCATTTTTAAATACCTATCCAACAATATATCACACGTTAGGGTTGAAATGAAAAAAAAGATCACTCCCCACTTTACGTATAGGGGAGGTACCCCAATAAAACATTTTTTTCCACTTTTTATTTTACCACTTTGTCGGCGTGATTGATATACATATTAGTACCAAATTTCAGCTTTCTAGTGCTAACGGTCACTGAGATTATCCGCGGACGGACGGACGGACGGACGGACGGGCAGACATGGCGAAACTATAAGGGTTCCTAGTTGACTACGGAACCCTAAAAATATAGGTATGTTATTATTCGTTATATTTGGAAGAACTTCGGTAATTCCGATAGACGATTGGACGAAATGGGCTCGATAGAAAATAATTCCAAAGTTACATCTTAAAATTTGCTTTAAACAGTCGTATGTCTTTAGTTTCTTGACTTATACCTCTGTAACTATGGACAAAATTTCACCGCACTAATGCTAAAAACTTCGTTGTTTTATATTTCTCAATTAATGCGTAGTTTTTTTTTAATTCATCAATTTGCAAAATTTGCGATGAGCTTTTTTTTTTTTTTTATACCACGACGGTGGCAAACAAGCATACGGCCCGCCTGGTGGTAAGCAGTTACCGTAGCCTATGGACGCCTGCAACCCCAGAGGATTTACATGCGCGTTGCCTACCCTTTAGGCTCATAGCTCCTCGTTAGCTCCCATAAGAATCGTAACACAGTGTTTCTCTTTCACTCGCGCTGAAAAATATACGGAGGGAATTTAGCTGTGGTCAGCCCCTTAAGCCGCCGGACAAACTATACACGGGAAATATTCCTAAGCAGGCTAATGTTACCAATCCTTTATTTTGACACGTCACGGTCACGTCACTACATCCGCCACGATTTAGTGGAGTTGCACATTTGTGGAACTGAAACTAGATTATATTAGATTCGAATGTGTGCTTTAGTAAGTATGCGTAGTGATGTAATGCGGGAATATTCCCGTTCATTTGAATGTTGTCTAAACTATAGGGATACTTATACAATGTCTGTCATCAGTTTACGGCACAAATACTAGTGTTCTGCTCTATAATAGTGTAAGTCTAGTACGTTTAGAGATGTGCAGCAGAAATAATCCCGTTTATTAACACATTCAGTGCCGAGAACTCGGCTGTCGGGTTCTCTGTACGTAGCTACTAAGCGCTACATACGACGAATACCGTTACCAAATATTATATTGACACGTCACGGACACGTCACTACGTCCGCCATGATTTAGCGGAGTTGCACATTCGTGGAGCTGAAACTAGATTATATTAGTTTCTAATGTATGTTTTAGTAAGTATGCGTAGTGATGTGATGCGGGAATATTCCCGTTCATTTGAATGTTCTCTAAACAATAGGGATACTTATACAATGTCTGTCATCAGTTTTCGTCACAAATACTAGTATTCTGCTATATAATATTATAGTGTGAGTCTAGGACGTGTAGATATGTGCAGCAGAAACAATCCTGTTTCTTAAGAAGGTTCCTGAGGTCCTTAAGGAAGTAAGGTGTCTGCCGTCGATTTGCGCTATGGCACAAATATTTATGTTTTGCTCTAATGTGAGTCTACTATTGGTCGTGTAAATATTGCGTTTAATTCATTAAATTGTTCCCATAGATAGGAAATAGATGAGAAGTACTAAAAACATACCGTTCCTGGGTATCTATCGCTAAACATACAATTTTAACAACATAAGCTAAATCTGTATTTTATTTCTTTTCGTTTTGTTTTAATTACATTTTATTGATTTAGATATTATTTGATATTAATACCTAAAATTGAAATCTTCGTGGTTTAAATTTGAAATCACTTATCAATAGTATGTTTATAAATTTAAACATTTTAGTTTCAGATAATCAGCCAAGGTCCAATGTAAAGTTCCTAGAAACACGGGAAATATTTCAAAGCAGGTTACCGTTACCGTTCCTTTATATTGACCATTGTCAGTATGGGAACAGCACGGATACGTCACTACGTCCGCCACGATTTAGCGGAGTTGCATATTCGTGGAAGTCAAACTAGATTATATTAGATTAGAATATGTCCTTTATTAGATATGCTCGTAGAGAAAACTTAAAACGGTCACTAAATTCATCAATCCATATCCATACTAATATTATAAATGGGAAAGTGTATGTGTTTGTTTGTTTGTTTGTCCGTCTTTCACGGCAAAACGGGGCGACGAATTGACGTGATTTTTTAAGTGGAGATAGTTGAAGGGATGGAGAGTGACATAGGCTACTTTTTGTCTCTTTCTAACCCCCCACTTCCCTAAAATGGGGGGTGGAAGTTTGTATGGAGCATTCCGGAGGGCAAAGGGAACCGTGTTACCCCGAATTTAACGCGAGCGAAGCCGCGGGCAAAAGCTAGTCTTAAATATATTGAACAATAACGACTTTAGGTAAAATTAGATCTCGATAAACAATCGATCAGCCGGAAGGCGAATATTTGTCTATTGTAAGGAGATCTGTAGACAAAATTCAGCCAAAAATTTATTTTTTCCGGCTTCCAGCTGATTTTTGTCTATGATAGCTAAATTCGGCGCTCGCTCAAGTGTGTGTTGCATATAAATCTTGCTAGAATATACAGGGTGTAACAAAAATCCTGGTGATCCGTTTAAGGGCATAATAGGTACCGTATTCTAATTATGAAATACTAAGACATAAAATATATCGCGCGAAAAAAAAATTGGTATTGTATGGAGGGTTGGCCGGCTGGGAAACACGTGTCGCATACAAAAAAAAATTTTTTTTCGCGTCTAAAATTTTTCTCCTATTTTTTTGTCGCAATACGATACTAATTATGCCCTTAAACGGATCACTAGTTTTTTGTTACAAACTGTATGCAATCGCACGATCAAATTTGACTTGCAAATGAAACTTTTATTTGCTTCAACTTTAATGGAATATAAAGTTCGAAACTATATTGGAAAGTCTCACTTTTCTTAATCGATTACGACATACTATAATAATTCAGTTCTGCTTTGTGAAATCTATGTACTTTGCTCAGCCAATGCTATGCGCTAATGAAGACCCATCGTAGTTCCCAGACTAAATATCTACCAATACTCATACAAAAACGATTAAGCTAAATTAAATATCTATATTTAAATATCTATATTTAATTTAGCTTAATCGTTTTTGTATGAGTATTGGTAGATATTTAGTCTGGGAACTACGATGGGTCTTCATTAGCGCATAGCATTGGCCGAGTAAAGTGCGTCACACTATCATACATAGATTTCACAAAGCAGAACTGAATTATTCCAACCAATAAGTGGAACCCTTAGCGTTAACACAATCAAAATACGACAAAACTCGAAATCCGCCGGACAGTTTTGAAATTTGGTGTGGATGTTGAATAGAGGTCCCGTTTTACTGTCCACACCATTTGACATTTGAGGACCTTGAGGAACCGCCAGCACCTTGGAAAATGTCCTCCACCCTGAAGAAATTAGCTTTTACCTCCGAATCTACGCACTCTATGAAAATATGATCTAGGACATTATTAAAGCTCATTAAATTCTACATAAGAAACATGCGTACTCTTTTGCTGAATAATGCACCTCCTTAGAGATATCACTTGAGGAAGTGAAGTGTATCGTCAATGCCTTTCCAGGGGATATTCTCATGATATGAAACGGGCGAGGATACAAAGTTAACGCTTATTTATAGTTTTGTATATCAGCTACACCAATATCAACATTTTAACCGACTGCGACCAAAACAGTAACTAAGGTAATGGTTTCAAAACTGAAAACTGAATACATCCTGTAGCCTAGAATGCTAAGCGGATTTCTACAAGTGACATATCCCTTAATTCCACTTGATCTGAACAATGAATCCACACTTATATATATCTAAAAAAAAAAAACAATATGGCGGCCGCAAGAGGTCACCAAATATGAAATCATGTTTTTTCCTTGGTGTCTGAACTATTGCGCGGATTTCAATGAAAGATACACCAGGAGGTCTGTAATCAACACACCAGTGCCATGCAATGCAAATTTTCTAAAATGTATGAAGGATAAATCACTTAGACTAAATAATTTGATGATAAAACCCTATTTTTGCTCTTAATTAGAGGTCAATCAATAGTGGCAGCAATGAAACTCGACACCTCTTTCCTCTGGGATCCTAGTATACATGTCTGAAAACAAGAGCTTCGAGGACCACCAGAGTAGGTTGCCATCATGCAAAGTATATCCATTTTTAGTTTTCTTGCACGCTTATAAAAAAGTAATCGTTATGCAATGAATGTGTATGGCAAACGAAACTTCTTATTCTTAATTTATAATCATAATTTATCAGAACGATCCTTTTTTGAAATTAAAACGACATAAATAAATTGCGATTTTGACAGGCAATATCAGTAAAACATTACTTTGTTTTGTCATCTGATAGATAACAAGATAATCATGTCATTAATACATAAATAATTTCCAGTCTCGCACAACTGAACAGTGGAATGAATTGTCGCCTGAACTTCAACAAAAGAGCGTTTAGACGGAGAGCTAGCCACGTCAGATATGACACAATAATGAGAGCGACCGAACCCCTCTCGTTAGTTTGCTATACTATGCTTATTTCTAGATCCGGACATCTGGCGGCTGTAAAGTGGTGGAGGTCAAAGAATGCAAACTACTTTAAGAATACAAATCCTAGAGTTCTGGTTTTCATGCAGTATTATGAAAAATGATATAAATAATTAGATCATATCATTGCCAAAAGTTTCTGATGGTGGAAAGTAGTACAAAACGACGTATAATGTAATTTATAGTTTATCGCCTACTGTTTCTATTTCCGAAATATTACGCAAAGTTTTTTGTTCTAATGTTGAAATGTAGCCCCTGTCCTCTATAAATAAGATAACTTCGGCCGGGTTCACCTAGTTTGGTATTGCTTTTTTCCAATTCAAAAACTTTGCTAGTCTGTCACTCTGACATCCACCCATTAAAAGCTATCAGATGCCCGGATCTAGCAATAAGGATAGTATTGCAATCTTACTAGATGGGTTTCATTGCTCTCATTATTGTGTCATATCTGACGTGGCCAGCTCTTATACCAGTACTACCACCTAAAAGGCAGGCAACGCACTTGTGACTCCTCCGGTGCCAGATTCTAATTTTAAACTACATTAATAATACATTAAGAACTCAACCTATCTCAAATATACCTATAAGTCCAACATACAACAAACAATCAACCAATATTGAAGTTGTATTGGAGTTGCGTTGGAATATTTTTCAAGCAAATTCTGATATTTCTGATTCAAATGTTTATGCCGTAGCTGTATTGCGTTGTTAATGCATTGGAGTTGTATTGAAGTTGAATCTGTCTATACGTGTTTTAAAATTAGAATACGGCCCCTGGTGTTTTAATCGCTTACCATCAGGCGATCCATCTGCTAGTTTGCCCCCATATGACATAAAAAAGCCAAGCGTCAGTGTTGACAGGTCTAATCCTATTCAATATCGAATTAAAATCAAACCAATGACAAATTACATTCTTAGAATAGGCCTCCCGGATAGAATTGTGTCATTGATTATCACATTGTATTGATACGAACCAGTAATTACATTTGCCGGTTAACCGGTTTACTATTCCATGAATCACATAACACAATCACAGTTTTGTCCCTAGGCTGATAAGTTCTGGAATCAAATGTGATCAAATATATATATCTGACAGAATAAATTTCATATTTAAACGTTTGGTTTTTTAATTAAATTTGCCATTTATTTCACGGCTTCTGTATTGCAATCTATGACCGTAGTTGACCGTAGTTTGCAATGTATTTAAGTATACACATATCTATAACGTCACCTCACAAACGTGCGACTTTATTAACTGTACCGTATAACAACTTTTGATTGAAAAAAATGGCTCATCGCAGGAGGAGAACCAAGAGATAATCATAAAGTATGATCCGAATTTTGAAATAATGACTTATCCTTTACCCTTTTTCCTTGGACTGTTCGTGACCGCATTCATTGATAGCTAAGATACTAGCTAGATCACAGGTGGTAGTGAACGTGTTAATACGGATTGCGTGCTCGGCATTATCCCGGCGGTATTAGGAATACATTAATTCCCCCAATTGCCTACGAGTTTGTCTAATTTAGGCAATAATTCCAATTTGTGAGCAATGTGCTTGGCAACGTTTGGCGGCTGCTTAATGAAGCGGTGACTTAAAATGGAGTGATAATTAGCTCTTAATTAGAGTCAGTCGAAGGGACAAATTGTGGCACTTCCACCATAAATGTTTTCATTTAAATTTGACATTGACATTGATTGGATTTGGCGACAAAGAAGTATGGAAGGTCTGCCAAATTCGTGAAGATTATCAAATTATCATGGTTGAAGGTAGAACTGTGAATTTCGGAATTATTTTCCAGAGTTCTTTCTACTAATGTTTTATAGAATCTTAAATGTTCTGGAATAAAAATATTTTTATAACAAAGGACTTTTAAAGATTCAACTTATGTATTATATTGTACCTAATAACTAATAAGTATTAAGCAAATTTTGCTTAGCCAGATTATTCAATAACATTTAAGAACTAATAGTACGGTTCAAGAAATAGTAGATTGTACACCATGGGGATAAAGCACTGTTTTATATCACGCGCGCGATATTGAATCCTGAACGTAACGAAGGACTCCAAATTTGAGGGAGACTTCTGAGTGCAGTGAGGGTTCAAGCGCGCCCATGACAAAAACAGCTTTATCCAGTTTATCCCCGAGGAGTATACTCTACTTTTTTCACCTCTTGCGAGACAATAAAATAACCAAGGCTACTAGAAACGGAATTTATTAAAGTAAATCAAAAGTAAAAATTGATGCTTGATACATTAGTTCATTTTATTGGAATTTTATCTTCTATTTTATAGAATCTGCAGTTTTACTCCGTATACTGCAGCGTCTTATGACACTCGCGTCATTTGTTTTAGGTATTTAAAATGTGTTCAATTGGTAGTGTCTAGCACGATTTTCCGAATAAATTCGATTTTCAAATCAGTTCGGCGCGGCGCCGCGCTGGGTCCCGGCTCGCGGGGATGAGCTGTGCACCGTGCGAACTTTACGAAATTAGACTTTAAGGACATAACAATAAAAACTGTGGTAAGTGAAATCACATTATTAACCAGCGGGTTATAATGAAATTTAGTACAACATTATGACCCGGCTAAATCCAAGGGCTATAATGATTTGCTTTCGGTCAGGTTTGCATGATATATAATTTGGCATTGTCGAACTTTATTATTTAGTTATTAACGCCCAAATATAAAATAGAGCACTCTGTTTTGATTTATTTCTCTATGCTCTCGGTCAGTGATGAATCAGGGAGCACAACATAAACCTCACTGCATGTATTATTCATATCACATTTATTGTCTCGCGATACAACTGCGTCATTGTATGAATTATGATTATAGCCCCGATCAGATGATGCCAGAACTAGTATGCAATTTTAGTTACCTATAAGTATTGCTGCATTTGAAAGATCGATTGTATTAATTATACGTCAGGACGCTGCAATGTAAGTATATAAAATTGCATTCAAGTTCTTGCACACCGTCTAATTTGAGTTTATATTTATAGATAATGATTGTGTATATCAAATCATTTCATCGCCATTTGCAAAAAACCGGCCAAGAGCGTGTCGGGCCACGCTCAGTGTAGGGTTCCGTAGTTTTCCGTCCGTCACAGTAAGTGTCCCCACTTAAGGGTTAAAATAACACCGCCATGTAGGATATGATATGAGCGTTCCACGTACAGCGACATCTATCGGCAAATTAAGTAAACTATTGCACGCGAGCTTAAAGTATGGAAGATGATTTTTATGGGATAATTCTTTATTGCGTGAACCGATTTTCACCGTTTTTACTTTATTTGAAAGCACGTCATTTCATTGTGATTTTAAAGAAATTACAGGTACAATAAACACCTGCTTATACGGTTAAATTACAAACTTAGTTCAGAAATTATTTTGTATTTTTTTTTCAAAAACTATTCAACCCATCAAGTTCAAAATAATTTTCCTAGAAAGTTTTATAAAGTTCTACTTTTGAGATTTTTTTCATATTTTTAAAACATATGGTTCAAAAGTTAGAGGGGGGGGGGCACATTTTGTTTTACTTCTGGAGCGATTATTTCCGAAAATATTTAAATTATCAAAAAATGATTGTAGTAAACCCCTATTCATTTTTAAATACCTATCCAACAATATATCACACGTAAGGGTTGAAATTTAAAAAAAAATCACTCCCGATTTTACGTATGGGGGCGTCCATTAATCGCGTCATATTGTTTAGGGGGGGAGGGGGTCAAGAAAAAATCACCAATGATCACCACAGGGGGGAGGGGGGTCTGGACACATATCACGTGTAATTTTTTTGTTCCTTGTGCTATACTGTATTATTTATGGTCAATAAAATAAAAATTATCAACTTTTAAATGAATCAATCTGTCAAAAGCAGAGTAAAATTGCACTAGCACTATGATTGTAAATAATTTTTAATGGCATTTGACATATTATTTTCTTAAGTAGGATTTTAGGGTTCCGTAGCCAAAGTGGCAAAAACGTAACCCTTATAGTTTCGTTATGTCCGTCTGTCCGTATATCACAGCCATTTTACTCGGAAACTATAAAACGTATATCTTAATAAATATTTAAATATAAGGTAAAAACACACCGTATGCCGCTAGTTTTGTAGTAAAATTGCTGAAAAAAAATTTTTTTACCAAATATCGACATGATGCACATCACTTGACAGGTCTTTCAAAATAACTCTTGTCTTGTTGTCCTGAACATCAATAAAAAAAAATCATTAAGGTCTGTTTGAATTTTTATTTTTATTTAGTGAATATCTTAAGAAAAAATCACCCCGTAAGTCTAAAAAACTTGTGTCCCCTGTCACTTTGAGAACATTATCGGTTTAGGAATTATTGAGTTATCTCCTAAAAACTCATTACATACGCAGATACGACCTTTTGATATTACTTTTTCGATAGTAGGTACGAAACCGCGTGGTCCGACACGCACTTCGCCGGTTTTTAGGGTTCCGTAGTCAACTAGGAACCCTTATAGTTTCGCCATGTCTGCCCGTCCGTCCGTCCGTCCGCGGATAATCTCAGTGACCGTTAGCACTAGAGAGCTGAAATTTGGTACTAATATGTAGATCAATCACGCCGACAAAGTGGTAAAATAAAAAGTGGAAAAAAATGTTTTATTAGGGTACTTCCCCTATACGTATTTTTCTATTAAAGATTATTTTATTTTATATGTATACATGTAGTTTCATTTTTTACCCTTTACGTGTACGTACGTACGTAAGTAGGTTCACGTGTTAGAAAACTGTACTTATTTTAGTTAGCAAAAAATTACACGTCATATTGGACAGGGGGGGGAGGGGTCCTGAAAATATCACCAAAGATCACCATGGGGGAGGGGGGGTCTAAAACAAGCCAAAAACGTATGACGCGATTAATGGACGCCCCCTATAGGGGAGGTACCCTAATAAAACATTTTTTTCCACTTTTTATTTTACCACTTTGTTGGCGTGATTGATATATTATTATTGATATATTAGTACCAAATTTCAGCTTTCTAGTGCTAACGGTCACTGAGATTATCCGCGGACGGACGGACGGACGGGCAGACATGGCGAAACTATAAGGGTTCCTAGGTGACTACGGAACCCTAAAACAATTTGTTTTTTACATAATGTTACAAGGTAATTACGTAGGTAAAAACTAAGTAAGTCAAAACTGTAAAAAAAAATTGTAATTTGTATGCTTCATATTAATACATTGCGGTCAATCAGATGCCGATGCTTTATTTTTATTTATTTTCTTACATTTTATTCCCAGTTAAACTAAAGTTACTGGCGTAAGATAAATCTCTACCAATCAACTTTGCTTACATGCCATGTTTACTATGCAAATAAAATTTCGGTGTTCTAAAAGTTGTTTTAATCAGTTAATCACCTCCCAAATTCTGGCGAAGGGTGGAAATACTCTGTAGGGATATCTCTATGTAGAATCTCTAGAATGCTGCAGTATTGATTTTCATGCCATCTAGCGGCAACTTTTGTAACATGGATGACTCCCTTAAGAGAAAGTTCTTAGCAAACTTGAACTCTCAGCCTTGGTACTAGTACTGGTACTTTCTTAAAGGTGACGTTACCGACTTTTTACGATCGTGCACTTTAATTGTTTAGAGTTCACTTTGTATTGGACATTTCATAGAGTAGATAAGTACTAAACAATAGAAAATAAATCGAAAACGAAAATAAATTGAACCGTAAATGGATAAACAATTAAATTCGTAACTAAATTGTACAGTCACGGAATTTAATTGTTTAGTCATTTACAAGTTCAGTTATAGGTTAAATGAGAACTGAGAAATGCCCCTGAAGCGGAATTTTCAATTTTAATCTTATAGGCTAAGAAAATTAGATTTTTTTGAAGAATTAATTCCCAGCAGGCTTGAAATCGTTTTAATACCTGGTCCTAAATGCATGTGATCAGAGTTTGCCCAATCCCAGGAGGTGTGCATAACTTTTTAGCGAAATTTTTGCTCTTTGTCAGTTTTTTACTTCTAGCTCGAAAACGGTACGTCCGAAGGAAAATGTCATATATATCAATATTAAAGGTGGTTAAATTCTGCGTCGAATGAGCATCGTAACTCATAATTCAGTTAAGCGGTACAGCCAAAATCAAACATTATAAATCGGGAAAATGTCTCATTTATTTGAAAAACTAATATTTTGACTTCCATACCTAGAGTTGTGCCGGCGAGAACGTTCTCGCTCTCGAGAATTCCTTCTCCTAAGAATTTCCGCACTTTCTCGAGAACATTCTCTCTAAACGAGAATTACTGAGAAAGTACATAAAATATTCGCAAACTTAGATTTTTTTATTTTTTGTATATCTTTTTGAAGGTGTTTGAAAAATATTTACAATCATTTTAAACCGAAAAAACCGGCCAAAAGCATGTCGGGCAAAAGTTCGTTTATTAAGGGATATGTTGCGGCGCTTACGTCATTTTACTATGCGGCACTTACGGACCTAAAATGACTTTTATTATGCGTTTTTGAGTTATAATTCAAATACAGCTCAACCGACTTCCTTCAATATAGTTTTCATTGATAGTACTTATCAGGCCTCACTTCCATGATTTTTTTCCAAATTTTTTGGACCCACAGTTCAAAAGTTAGACGACGTTCTTTGAACTTTCGGCGCTATTATTTACGAAACTATTAGTTTATCCAAAACATGTTTTAGAAGACCTCGATTCTTTTTGAAAGAAATATTCAATGATATCCAACACGATAGGGTTACAGCGAAAAAAAATTACCCCCCACTTCATGTGTACGGGAGGTACCCTAATAAATAAAAAAACAGTTTTTATTCTAGCCCTTTGTCAGCGTGATTAATGCAAATACTAATACTAAATTTCAGCTTTCTAGTGCTAACGGTCACTGAGCTAGACCGCGCACAGACGAACAGACGGACGGACGGACATTGCGAAATGGGTTCCTAGTTGACTAAAGAACCCTAAAAACGACCTTTTGAGTGGCTGAATTGTGGCAACTACGAAATTGAGCAATTGAGCATGGCCCGACATGCTCTTGGCCGATTTTTTCTTTTTTTGCATAAAATAAACGTGGTTTCATTCCATAACATTTTTGGTTTTTATTAATATTAATTTCAAAGTAAAAACATTAAATAAGATATTTTAAAATATAACCAACTTTCGTTTTTTATGCCAAAGTTTTCGTTTCAATTACATACTTGTTACATATTTTTGGGACATTACATATTTATTTTTAAATAATAGTCACATAAAACTTAGTCGAGAACATTTCCGAGAACGTTCGCCGGAGCAAAGAGAATTAAGCTTTTTTAATGTTAATAATCTCATTTGGAGATAAAATTGCTGTACCAGTATAAATAAAACATATATGTTAAAATTATGAAGACAAGAAAAGACAAAAATATTAAGAAACTAGCTGTGCCCGCGGCTCCGCCCGCGTGGAATTCGGTCTGTGTCAGTAAGCGGCTAATTCACCCCTAATTTCTCTCCCGCTACCCTGGAGGCGGAACTTCAAGTAAAGTTGACAGATGGATAAGCTAGAGGACAGTAGTCCTAATAAAATATTTTACAATTACCACTAAATGAAACTACACTCAAAATTGAATAATTTTTTTAATCATATTTTTTTTTTGCATGATTTAAACAACATAGAGAGTATAGCAGGTGTATATCGGACAATACAGGACCACTTTTGTATTTATACGTTCATGTCTACGGCAAATATCATCCAAATCGATCCTCGCGTCAAATCAGTCTAAGCATGAAAGGTAAGAACAGGCGCGGTTGAAATTGGGGAGGGAGGGGGGGAGGTCACAAATGCAGAAATGATTTTATTTCTATTTGAGGTGCACTTGGAGGGGGGGGGGCGTCCATGACCATGAGTGTAGTGGCTAAATTTTAGACGTTGAATTTTTATATACTACGTATAACCTGGCTGGGGATTTTCTTGAATTGGAATTAGTAATCCTTAAGGGGTGATTTCCGGTATAACAATGCAAAAAAAACCGGCCAAGAGCATGTCGGGCGATGCTCAGTGTAGAGTTTCCTAGATGCCGCCCTGTTACAAAACATCTGTTCGAAAGGTCGTTTATTAAGGGATATTTGGCGGCGCTTACGTTATTTTACTATTCGGCACTTCCTTTCACTATGCGTTTTTGACTGATAATTCAAAAACGGCTGAACCGATTTTATTAAATATAGTTTTTATTGAAAATTCTTATCAGGCCTCACCAAATTTCAGCTTCCTAGTGCGAACGGTAACTGAGCTAGACCGCGGACAGACGGACGGACATGGCGAAACTATAAGGGTTCCTAGTTGACTCATCGATTTAAGAGCCTGGCTCTCGTCGGTGGAGTAACCGCCATTCATCTCGCCTCTCCGCAATTGTTTTAATAAGCCCCTGATAAGACACTACATTAGCCTTTTCCATAGCTTGAGTCATAAACGCACGTCCTAGTTGAAAAGAGATAAATAGTAGTTTATGTAACTGTTACGTAATAAGGCCTAATTATGTACAGAAGCATACACTGCTTTACCTACACACATATTAAAAATTCATTGAAATCATTAGAATGACCGCCATTACACCGCCATAACCATTGCGCCGGCGGTCTGCTTTTTACCACACTGTCACCGATAATACACTGATGTTACGTTACTGGTTGTAATAATGGTGGTAATTACATACGGTTCCGAATGCGGAATAGAGGATTTATGATAATGGTGTAGATCAAGATATTTATTCTTCAATGTAAGCACATTACAATGCACTAATGAACGTCAGAGAAAAATAAAATACGTGAGTGTCGTGGAACACTCGATTGGAACGAAGTTATGTTTTTTTAATTTTATTTCATTTTTGACTTTTTCGTAACTTTTTCGTGGTCGTGAAATGTTGGAAATTTTGAAATTTAGCCATTTTTGACTTTTTTTACTTTTAGGTTCTCGACCTTTTTCACTTTGTCACTTCTCACTTACACTTTTCACTACACTTCACTTTATTCTATTTTATATATTTTTTATTTCATTCCATTTTACATGTTTCTTAATCGTATGGGTGTCGCGTTTTCGTGACGTGACGCATTTTCGTGACGGTCACGTGACATTTTTTCGCCTAGCCCCCCCATCCGCGAACCGTCCGAGAAGGAACTTCGTTCCAAAACTATCACCGGTTCTAACCCTACACCTCTGGCCCAAGAAGTATTATGACCGAAAAGAAACTCGACGGGACTTATCAAAACAGTAATACATTATTAGATCTTAAAGATACAAAATAATGCGTAGTTCTTCAAGAAGACATATCAGAACAGCTTGAGAGACAGATAATGTACCTATTGTTTAATTATGAAGAAAAATAAACCCTAATCTGACTGCTTCACAAAACATTGACATGTTTTCCTACCTAAACGGTGTCCTATAAATGTTAGATATTTTTGTAGTAGTTTTTTGGTTTGGGCCATGCATCTTTGTCCGTCATATATAGTCCTCGAACCTGCGAAAACCCTTTGACATTCATGACATTTTCAAACATTTCTTAAGAGCGGGTAAAGGTAAATTTAAAGCATCGACGGGTAACATGTTATAAATATGAACACCTTGACCAAAAAATTACAAATTATTTCAATACCAAATTTCATCTAAATACGTACAGCGGTTATTGATTGTTTCTTCCCCATGTAAACTTCCACCACTTTTGCATCCGCTTAAGGGATAATTTCCGAGATAAACAGATAAACAGACAAAAATTCTAAAAATTGTTGGAACGTATTCTGTTATCGATTCTAAGTATCCCCAGCCATCTTTTTTTCGAATATATTCTAGAACAGACTTTCGACCCTCTTCAGCTTTATTATATGTATAGATAGTTTTTAATGAAATTACCTGTCAGGCTTCACTTCCAGTATTTTTTTCAAATTTTTTGGACCTACGGTTCTAAAGTAAGATGGAGGGGGGGCTTTTTTGAAGATGAAACTATCCTTTGTCCTTTCTCGAGACCCATTCTATCTCTATACCAATTTTCATCTAAATCAGTTCAGCGGTAAAAAATCCTCATACCAACTTCCAACCCCCTTTTCACCCCCACAATGGTTTGAAAACTATCCTATGACGTTTCTCGAGACTCAAATTATCTCCATACTCATTTCTACCTAAATCGTTTCAGCGGGTAAAAATTCTCCATACAAACTTTTAACCCCATTTTCACCCCCACCAGGGTTGATTTTCGGGATTAAAACTATATGTTATCCTTTCCCGGGACTCAAACTATCTCTATACAAAATTTCATCAAAATCCGTTCAGCCGTTTTCACGTGATGCGCGGTCAAATAAACAGACAAACAGATAAACAGACAAACAGACAAAAATTCTAAAAATTGTTGGAACGTGTTCTGTTATCGATTCTAAGTATCCCCAGCCAACTTTTTTCGATTATCTTCCATGTACAGACTTTCGACCCACTTCAGCTTTATTATATGTATAGATTATATGAATAGATAAATGAGTTCTCTTCCAATAAAAGTACAAAGCAATATGCGAGAACGTTCCCGAGAACGTTCTCAGAAATTTCCCGAGATAGCAGAGAATTTTGCACTTAGAATCTTTTTTTCGGTGGACAATGATCGTGAATATCTTTCAAACACCTTTAGGAAGATTTACAAAAAATAAAAAATCTGAATTTGTGCAGTTTTGATATACTTTCTCGGAAATTCTCGTTACAAAGAACGTTCTCGAGAACTTTCTCGCAACATTCTCTCATTCGGGAACGTTCTCGAGAACGGCACATCTTTATCCATACCACATATCTTTGAAACAGATGATTCCTGTTGAAAAACCTATAGAATAAAAGTTGAAAAGAATACAATTTCACGATATATAGACATCTCAATTTTCGAATTCAGTCACATTAAAAGGCTAAATTTGGCATGAATTCAAAATCGGTTTTTTTCTAAATCCTTCTAAGTTGCATATTTTCCATAAATATGATGTGTGAGGCGTACATTTAATTCATTGTTACAACTAAGAACATTTAAGTGTACGTTTCTAAAACGTACCCAATCAGAAAACTATTAGTACACCGTGTTTTTTTATTTCCGGCAATTTCAAGGGTATATTTCTGAGCTTAACTTAAGTTTATTTCTCAAAGACGCCAGTGTCATAATTCGCTCCAGTTCTGAGGTAATCGATATTTCATTTATGTCTTTCTAATTGTGTAAACCTACATTACATTATTTTTTTTACTCTGAGCACCCGCTACAAAATGATGCACCTGTGTGTTAAGTCAATACAATATGCTTCCTGTGTATCTCAGGCTGTTAATGTTTGAAATGCAATTAAATTGACATGTCTAGTTTTCAATTGTTTGGTTTAGGGACCGATTGAGGAATCAATCAGTAACTGCTGAACCTACTTAGATGAAACTTTGTATAGAGATTGAGATAGTTTGAGTCCGTAAAAAGTGCATAAAAAGTTGTTTTCATCCCAAAATACCAACTCTTAAGGGGCTGAAAAGTGGGTAAGAAGTTAGTATGAAGAGTTATTAATATAGTTGGTAAGATGTGAATATAATTTAATGTGAAAGTGGTTTCCAGATCCACAGCGCAGGCTTCGTTAAAAAGGATACAAAATGACATTCGCAACAAACTTCGTCCAATCTACACCAGTAATAATCTGCCACAGGCTTCGTCAAAAGTGTACAAGATAAAATCCGCAACAAGCTTTGTTAAAAACCTAACCCCCTAAGCGCGCCTTCACGTTAATCCCCGAGACGACACGTACCCGGGGCAAACGTTCTAAAAATGCTGGCCGCATTACCGCGCTGCACTGCCAACGATATTTGCTGGACCAGGTACGAGCCGGACCGGGGACCACAACCCCGGTCCCTCAACCGCTGCCCCAGATCTTTAATAAACTTTTTCCCCTCCGAACACCAAGGTCTACCGGTTTCCACCGCAACCGGAACAAAATCATATAGTGGTGTCAAGTTTGAATATTTGGAAAGCTTGAGTTACGCTGCAGTTTCCGCAGCAGCCCCAGCCTTCCGCACCGTGTGGCTGAGATGCGACGGAGCGAACGTACTCACGCATCGTGGCATCCCAAATGAGACTACGCCCTCTCGCCCAAGGAACCAGCGTTAACCCGTCCGGCCTTTTGCCATCAGTCCTACACAAACCTTGAGACTCCAGTACACTAGAACTACGGCTGGTACTGGTTTAATATATTTAAACCGATTTAGATGAAATTTGGTTTTCACACCCTTCAGGGATAGCGAAATTTCCATCGATAAAATTTGGTATGGAGATAGTTTAAGTTCTGGAAAAGGAAATAGAATAGTTTTTATCTTAGAAGTCATCCCTAAGAGGTAAAAAGGGAAGTGGATTACTATCTCTATACTAAGTTTCATCTAAATAGGTTCAGCAGTTATTGATTTTTTACACAATCGGAAAGACAAAAAAGAAATATCGATTACCACAGAACTGGAGCAAATTAGGGCACTGGCGTCTTTAAGAAATATACTTAAGCTAAGCTCAGGAATGTGCCCTTGGAAATTAGAAATAAAAAAAACACAGTGTACAAATAGTTTTCTGATTAAAAATTTGCACTGAAATATTCTTAATTGTAACGATGCATTAAATGTAAGCCTCACAGATCATATTTTATGGAAAATATGCAACTCTGAAGAGTTTATAAAAAACTGATTTTAAATTCATGCCAAATTTAGTCTTTCAAAATCACTATAATTCAAAATTGAAATGTCGATATAACGTGAAATTATATTCTCTACAACTTTTATTCTATAGGTTTTTCAACAGGAGTCATCTGTTTCAAAGATATGTGGTATGGAAGTCAAAATATGAGTTTTTCAATTAAATGAAACATTTTCCTGGTTTATAACTTTTGATTTCGGCTGTACTGCTGAACCGAACTAAAAGATAAGTTTCTCAATCGACGCAGAATTTAACCCTCTTTAATATTGAAATGAATGACATTTTCCGTCGGACGTATCGTTTTCGAGCTACAAGCAAAAAACTGACAAAGAACAAAAATTTCGCTAAAAACTTATGCACACCTCGTTGGATTGGGCAAACTCGGATTACATGCATTTAGGACCACAAACAGGTATTAAAGCGATTTCCAGCCTGCTGGGAATTAATTCCTCAAAACACTTTTTATAGATCTTATTTGCTTGGCCTATTAGTAGATACGGAATTCTTCAATCGGATTTGTTCAAAATGGCATCTAAATAAATTGTAGATCTGACAACCTATGTCATTAATCTTTTGACGCTTCGTATCGATGCTAAGCAATCTCATTTTGATATCTATTTGACATGATCTTAAAAACTAACTAATGACAAGAAAATGATAGTCTGAATCCTTTTCAATACGAATTTAAAGTCAAACCAATTTAATGATTTTTATTTACTTACTACGCAGACTCAGTGACCCAATGAGGATCTTGGCCCAGGTACACCAGAGATTACCACTCTTCCCTATTTTGCGCCATTTCATGCCAATTGGATATTCCAAGGGCGGTCCCTGATAGCATTATTTAATATTTTTGAATTAGAATTTACCTAATCTTCTTTGTCTGTAGTTGCGAACTCAATGATTACACACATTATGATTAAAAACTCTTAGGGCCTGTTTCACAATCCCCAGATAAACTTATCTGCCAGTTAAAATTATTGCTATCCTTTTCTCCAGTCATATAAAAGAAAAGGACAGCAAACATTTATCTGACAAGATATGCTTTAACTGGAGATTGTGAAACAGGCTATTAGAATAACCAAATGATTTCATCTGTAACTATTACATTATATTATACACTATAGGTAGCGACCCGCCCCGGCTTCGCACAGGATAAAAAATGGTTATTGTGGGTTATCCCTAAGAGATAGACATATACCATCGCGGACTTTTTTGTAGACATTTTTAAGGTGTACAATACCGTAGTACATTATTTTGATCTATCTCGTAGGGTTCAGCCATAGACTAATTATATGGGTTCAGCCAGCGGTTTGCAATGTAAGCGCAAAAAATGTGTTTATTCACATTAAAAACCTCTAATACTCTAAAACTATCAGTGTTTCTCTATTATATTATGCATATACATATGAACCTCCCTTTTGAAACACTCTATCTATTAAAAAAACCGCATCAAAATCCTTTTCGTAGTTTTAAAGATCTAAGCATACTATGTAGTGATATATAACCCTTGGATAATGATAATTATCAAAATAAACAATTTTTACTCGTATGCATACTAGTAGGTTATGTAACTGTTACGTAATAAGGCCTAATTACGTACAGTTGCACTATACACTGCTTTATCTACACACATTATAAATCCTAAATGAAGTGTTCGGAAACCAGTAGAATGACCGCCATTGCACCGCCATGACCAACTCGATTGTGCCGGCGCTCGGGGAGAGGGCGGATCTTGGTAACGTTACCGTGGGTAATGAATTTTCATACGTTTTTACCACACCGTCAGAGATGTTACGTTACTGGTTGCAATAATGGTGGTACTTACATACGGTTTCCGAACGCGGAATAGAGTATTTATGATATTGGTGTAGATAAACATATTTATTACATACTTACCCAAGATAATTCATAAATTACGAATTTTTTTGTGCAACTTATCTAACCTATCTACCCAGATAAATTCGCTGGCAGAAACTAGACAAAAAAAGTTTTAACTACCATTGTTCAGCGTAAAATATACCTATACAGGGTGCAACAAAAATGATGTTGATCCGTTTAAGCCTTAAGGGCATAATTGGTATTATATTGCGAGGAATAAAAAATAGGAGAAAAATTTTTTGGACGCGAAAAAAAATCTTTTGTCCCGACAACTACGAAAAAGTCCCGGCTGGCCAACCCCATACAAAACCAATCTTTTTTAGGGTTCCGTAGCCAAAATGGCAAAACCGGAACCCTTATAGTTTCGTCATGTCCGTCTGTCCGTCCGTCCGTCCGTCCGTATGTCACAGCCATTTTAGTCTGAAACTATAAGACGTACCTATCTTAATAAAATTTAGACATGAGGTGTAATTTGTATGCCGCTATTTAGTTATGTAGTGAAATTGCAGAAAAAATATTTTCAGGGGGGGCGCTCCATCAATGCAACTAAATTTAAAAAAAATTGATAGGTCTTTAAAAATAACATTGAGGTTTCTATGAACATGTTGTGATTGAGTGAATGTTTCTAGAAATAATCGCTTCGTAAGTGGGAAAAATAGCGCCCCCCCCCCCCCCCCTCCCCTGTAACTTTAGAACCGTACGTCCAAAAAACATGAAAAAATTTGAGAAGATGCGTTATCACATACTTTCTATAAAAATTATTTTGATCATTATCCGGCCTGGCATTTTTGAGTTATTTCCAAAAAACTTCTTCCATAGGTATCAGATACGACCTTTTGGCATTAGTTTGGTTCTTATTCCGAGTCCGCCAAGGTGGTTTAACATCTCCGGACCTATTTAATCTATACGTTAATGACCTTATCGAGGAGCTGAGAAGCTCTAATGTCGGTTGCCATATTGGTAACGTATGTGTTAACAATTTGAGCTACGCAGACGATATGGTGCTTCTCAGCCCTCGATTAGTGGTCTTTTAAAGCTACTGAAAATCTGCGAGCGTTACGCAAGCAAGCATGGCCTGAAATATAATGTGCTTAAGACCGAAATGCTTGTTTTTAGGTCAGGAAAGGGTCCGGAGGTGATACCTACGGTTTATATGAGTGGCGCGTCTATTCGGGTTGTAAAGAGCTTCAAGTACCTGGGGCATATCCTGAGTGAGTATTTGAAAGATGACGCCGACATGGAGAGGGAGCGCAGGGCTCTGGCGGTTCGGTGCAATATGTTGGCTCGACGCTTTGCGCGTTGTTCGAGTGATGTAAAGGTGACCCTATTCAAAGCCTTTTGTCAGTGTTTTTATACATGTCAGTTTTGGAATAGGTATACACTAGCCACTCGTTTAACGCGCTGAGAGTCCAATACAACAATGCATTTCGTATCTTGCTGAAATTACCACGCTTCTGCAGTGCGAAGGGTATGTTTGCGGATGCGAGAGTCCCTGACTTCTTCGCCATCTTAAGAGCCAGGTCGGCAGCCTACCGGGCGAGATTGTTTTCGTCGACAAACGAAATTTTGTCACTGGTAGCTAAAGACTACAGTGACGAATTTAACAAACATTGGCGAAAATTGCACCGGTCTGAGAACGGCCAGTTATAGTTATAATGTTTTTTTATTTTATTATTATATTAATTGTATGTATTAGATTGTAATATTTGTTTTTGTAATATTTTATCGGTTTCTTGCCTGCCAAATAAAGAATTTATTAATTATTATTATTATTATATTTGTATGTCTTTCCCGACCACGGAACAATTGTGTTCCGGACCTTTGAGAGGCATATGCGGAGCCGAAGCCAACGCGCAGAGGCCCTTTCGACAATTTAATGGAGTGAGGGGTACACTAAGCGGATGCTGCCCCTACCCGTGTCATGGGACGCGCGCAGAGACAGCATCCGCCATGGTGTAAAGACTATTGAGAGTTAATGGAGTCTAAAATGTACTAGGCTATTGGGTGAAAAGTATGGACTAACTACTGGGCTATTGGATGAAGAACCGGACGCCTGCCTAATAAAACGGTATCCAATTTTATTTCCGGCAGACGGTGACTCACCCGCCGCAAGATGGGCCCCCGTAAAAAGCGACATCAAAGATGGCTCAAGGGCAACACCGGTGCGTAGGCTGTGAGGTTGTCGAGAGGTGAGTCTGCGGTAGCCAGATCCCGGTAATCCGTTCAGCAGGCCGCCGGCGTTATGACATTTTACACTTCCAACCTGGAGCATAGGTCCCGCTCTTGCGACTCCACTCTGGTCGGCCAGTTAAGGCAAGCACAGAGGCGAGGGCCAAATGGAAAGGGCCCTCTGGAATAGGGGTCCGCGGTGTCGCCACTCACCGTCAGCTCGCCACAAGCTGCCCCCGCGGGATTATTATTATTATTATTATTCGATTGAAGCTACGGAACCTTCCATTATGCGTGGTCCGACACGCACTTAGCCGGTTTTTTCTTAGTTTGTCAATATTAGAATACGATACCAATTATGCCCTTAAGCCTTTATAAGGCAGAGGGAATATATTTCCCACCATTATTTGAACTTTATCTCAAAGTGATAGGGTTCAATTTCGCCTGATTTCTGACACACTTTTGCCTTATAAAGGGTTAAAAGGATCACCAGTAGTTTTGTTACACCCTGTATAATGTCGTCCAAGAGGTTTCACATCGCCGTCATTTACACGTACTCTAGCAAAGAGAGACAATTTCCTGAATACTATGTAGGATTTAGCTTTTTTTATTTATCGTATGGCTAAATTTCACTGGATATAGATAGGCATTTCTTCCCTGGGGTAGTAGTAGTGTGAAAGCAGATGATAAAGAAAATCCAGTGAGTGCTGCGAGGTCCAGATGGGACAGTGCAGCTGCCAAGTTTGTTACTCTTTTAGCACCACCCAGGGATCATGTGTAGGGTTGTCTAAGGTGTTTCGTACGGACGCAGAGTAACATTGATCCCCAGGATTTAGCTGAAGACCTCATTAGCAATAACCAGGCTGTGTATTCCAAATGTTAGCAGAGTTATGATGGCTACAATAAGTTGAACTCAAAATTACATTCCATATTTTCATATTTATCATATTGACGTCAGCGTTAAATAACACGAAGCCAACTCCTTGTATGTTATTTCGTACCTATCTGTTAACATAGTTTGAGTTTCTAATACGAAAATAATATTGATTGACATTTTCTAAACCAGGTAAGGTGTTTATCATATCCGGAAACCATTTCGGTAACGTTTTCACACTGTCCGATCCGATATCGGATGTCGGATGGTCCAAGAAGAAAAAATAGCTGCTTGAGAGTTCCCTGTGGCATTAAAATTGCCCTTTTGCGTTAGTGCTTTCTTTGAAACAATAGACATTTATTTTGGAAAAATCTAGAAATGCACATTCTCGTATTTTATATTTGACTTATGCGTGGTCGGATCGTATAATGTGAAAACGCTCCTAATTTTTGGAATCGTAAATTTACTAAGCACAATGTCGCGAACGTAGGTACATACAATTTTACGTCAAATCCTCGAAATTTCCAAAAAACTGATTTAACTAACTACCAACTACCTAGTTAACGTGTTTTAGTTTTTAACGTTGAAAATTAATTTAATTTTAAAAGTTATTGTGATAGATGTTTTGAAAGAATTTAAATAAATATCAATTTATAAACTTATATAGATGTCATATACAAAAGAAAAATTTATACCTCCGGTGCCCAGGGCTATATTTATTAAAATAATTTGATTTCTTCTTCATTTGTATTGACGGCGATATTAGATGATTGGCCAAATGCGCCTTAGCATTGACAAAGATTGCATATACACGAGAAAATTCGATCGGTGCCGCTGGTACCCGGGTAGCCTAGTGGTTAGGGCGTCTGTCGCGAATACAGTAAACGCTGAGGGGTCACCTTTTCCTTTGTATATAACATCTATATAAGTTAATAATTGATACATATAGTAGTGTGTCTGGTCTACTAAAAATAAACAAATCAAAATATTTATTAAAATAATTTGATTTGTTCTTCAGTTTAATATCCATTTATTTAACTAAAATTATAAAACAGAAAATTTGCCAGCTCCAAATGTTTTTTTTTCGCCATATTTATTACTGTGACAAATTTTTCTATTTACATCCTCGTGGTAAACAATGTTTTTAATGATAGTACAGATTTTTTGGGTCCCTTTAAAATGTATCTTCCTTCTAACCAACTTTGTAATGCTTGAATGCTAAATGCATGTGTTATATACGTGTTGGTTTGGGTGAGCTTTTAACTCGCTTGTGCTTGATGATGAGACATACCATTATGCCACGCCAGCCAGTGCAACCTGCACCCTATTAGCTAATAAGCAATTACAGAAACTAGAAAGTCCGAAGCGGAAAAATTTCTTAACGACGTATTAACACGACTCCAAGGTTCTGCGCTCATAATTATTTATACAGTCAGTAACGCAAATAGTTAAGCGAGCGAATGAATGATATGAATATAATTTTATTGTTGTGAGAATTTCCGTTTCGCTACTTTTGTTGCTGGGTGTACCAACTGTACTGGGTACCAACTAGATATTCATTTTAGCACCTTGCTTGAATGTCCAAAAGTGCGTGGGTGCATGATTGTAATAAAAGTATTTTTTATTTATTTATTGATTTATTAGGAAATATAGGTATTTATAGGAACACTTTCGAGGACTTAGAATAAGAGAACATATTTTACTTTTAAAGTTTTTTGGAGGCCTTTAACGGGACAAAAACTGCCAAATACCATAAAATATTGAATTATCGTTGCTTAACAAGGCTTCAAAATTTGAGATCCACCATCTTTAATTTACAGGAAGACAGTGAGTGCGGAAGTGACACAAATTGTAACGAAATTCCAAATATCGATATTGAATAGCTGTTTATCGCTTTGATGTTCATTTTCAACCCTTGTAGAGATAACAAAACGTCATGGCATTCGATAAAAGTCCTGACGTTTCGGAACGGAATCAAAATTTAAAGGGCCATTTTATTTGAATGTTATTACGAGTAAATCGATTTTAAGTAGTATAAAGTGATAATATAGAGTGACAATAAGTCGATAGCGAAGATAACTACTACCTAGTAAGTCAAACAATGGCAAGTCTTTAAATATTTATGAGAAAATTTGGTAATCGCTCGTTCTAGCTCTAGTTACAACAGTTTTAGAAATTAACAATTATTTATATGTAGTTATTTCATCCTTAAATGGTCCTGCTTAATCCGATGTCAACACCGCCATGCTCCACGGCGGGAGGAGGGTGCATGACGTTTTCGTTATATTGTGAAGTACTGAGATATTACAATATATACAATGAACTCGCAAGCATCTTTTTTTATACCGCAACGGTGGCAAACAAGCATACGACCCGCCTAATGATAAGCAGCTGGTATAGCAGAAAGTGGGCCGTGCTCCAGATTTGAGCGAGATGACATTCGCTGCCGAGCTGTGCCCTACCACACTTAGCGAGATAACATTCGCACTACCAAAGTTTAAGGACATAACCGGGTCCCAAGTAGTATACCTAAACATACAAACATTTGCATTTATAGTTTTAAACATAACGCACCTAATTTTGTACATGCCTAAAGACTTCTTTTTTTGACCACGACGGTGGCAAATAAGCATTCGGCCCGCCTGATGGTAAGCAGACAGGCACATGTCCTTGCCCGCGTCTAATACTCTTCCGTTCTTGTTTACGTTGCACGTAATAAACTAAAAGGATCGTATAAGTAGCCGGCTTTCGTTGCGGAGGCGAATTCCAGAGCTAAACCGTCGAGTTTCACATCCTTATTGGCCTGCTTTACAAGGAGTACAAGGACTTAAACAACTTAGTGAATGTTATTAAATTCTTCATCCGGAATGAATTATGTATACAACATGTTGTGGGTGACCTAACGTTATAATGGGAGTTTTATGTGAGGCATATTTATTGTTATGGGCTTGACTCAATTAAACTTTTATTTGTGAATAGCTTAAGTTTTAATATTACGATGGTATAAACTGGTGATATATGGCGTAAAGCACTGATATTTAGCCTGGAAGCCCTGACGGCCTAGCGGTAATTGGTCGTTTCATCCGGAGGTCTCGGGTCGGGGAGCTCAGGTGCGAAATTTCATTAGATATTTACCACTCACTTTTCGGTAAAGGAAGACATCGTGAGGAATCCGAACATAATCCCAATAAGGCCTAGTTTCCCCTCTGGGTTAGAAGGTTAATACATGGCAGTCGATTTAGGCAAATTTATGGGATTACAATTGAGTTGCCACGCGGACCTCAGGCTCAATATGACCCGTGGCAAAAAGCATAAACTAACGCTAGGAGGATGTTGGTATAAACTAAGTATATGGACACAAATATTGTCATGACATGAGGCACTCAGTTCCAAATACTCGTAGATCCAAGTGTGTTCTAGTGTAAGTCCGTAGCCTGCGGTTGACGCCACGTGCTGCGTACTGTATTAGACACTATTGGACTAAGAGCTGGCTACGTCAGATATGCCACAACAATGAGAGCAATAGCGGTAGCGTGCCAAGCCAAGTATAACAGGACTGGCGAGCAGCACCGTGTGTAATATTACACCAACTATTTGGAGCCACTTTTGACCCTCTCATAACTCAAAAACGATTTCACATAAACATGACAAGTTTGGCTCATATATTGAAACTTGCGAGATACATATGTTCTCCAAATTTCATAAATACACCTCAAACGGTTATTTAGATATTAACGTCCACGTTATTTTTATCACGTATTGACCTATAGACCAAAACTCTAACCCTGTTCTAGATGACCTAGAAAGTTAAAATTTTGCATCCAGATAAGTAGTTGGGTGAATACAAAGAAATAAATCAGAAACTAGTAATTTTTTGTAATTGTATTATAATTTTTCAATTAATTGATTCTATTAGGAACACTTACTTGTTGTAGTGCCTGTAATGTAAGAATTAGCAACAAAATTGATGACGGCCTGTCTTTGTGTGGATTTTAAGGTCCGACTTGGCCAAATTAAGTACTGAATGGGCAATTCACTCGAACATTTTAAAGGTACAAAAAAATATAGAAAAGAACACAAAAAAGACAAACCATTTAGTATTAATTTTATTACGAATAATTTCTACTAATTTTCTGTACAAAAAGTAATGATATCCCATCATCAAAAACATAAATGTGAATGAGAAAATGTTATTATGAATAAATTTCAGGACTGGTTAGTCCTGAAATTTATTAAATTGAACTTGGCACCCATTTAGATCTCACTTTTTTTGTCGTTGAAGTCAACAACCAAGGCATCTTCTATACATCTTCTATACATATAATAAAGCTGAAGAGGGTCGAAAGTCTGTACATGGAAGATAATCGAAAAAAAGTTGGCTGGGGATACTTAGAATCGATAACAGAACACGTTCCAGCAATTTTTAGAATTTCTGTCTGTTTATCTGTTTATCTGTTTGTCTGTTTATTTGACCGCGCATCACGTGAAAACGGCTGAACGAATTTTGATAAAATTTTGTATAGAGATAGTTTGAGTCCCGGGAAAGGATAATATATAGTTTTAATCCCGAAAATCAACCCTGGTGGGGGTGAAAATGGGGTTGAAATTTTGTATGGAGAATTTTTAACCGCTGAAACGATTTAGATAGAATAGAATGAGATAGAATGAGTATGGAGATAATTTGGGTCTCGAGAAACGTCATAGGATAGTTTTCAAACCCTTGTGGGGGTGAAAAAGGGGTTGGAAGTTGGTATGAGCATTTTTTTACCGCGGACCTGATTTAGACGAAAATTGGTATAGAGATAGTATGGGTCTCGAGAAAGGACAAAGGACAGTTTCATCTTCAAAAAAGCCCCCGCCCTCCATCTTACCTTAAATCCGTAGGTCCAAAAAATTTGAAAAAAATAATGGAAGAGAAGCCTGAAAGGTACTTTCAATAAAAACTATCTATCTATACATCTATCACGTGAAAACGGCTTAACGGATTTTGATGAAATTTTATGTAGAGATAGTTTGAGTCCCGGGAAAGGACAAAGAATAGTATTCATCCCGAAAATCAACCCTGGAAGGGGTGAAAAGGGGTTGAAAGTTTGTATGGAGAATTTTTAGTAGAAATTAGTATGGAGATAATTTGAGTCACGAGAAACGACAGAATAGTTTTCATCCCAAATAAACCCTTGTGGGGGTGAAAAGGGGGTTGGAAGTTCGTATGAGGATTTTTTTACCGCTGAACTGATAAAGATGAAATTTGGTATAGAGATAGTATGGGTCTCAAGAAAGGACAAAGGTTAGTTTTCACCCCGAAAATCAACCCTAAAGGGGCGAAAAGGTAGTTGGAAATTTGTATAGGGAATTATTAACCGTAGAATCGATTTAGATAAAATTTGGTATGGAGATAATTTGAGCTGAAAAGGAAATAAAATAGTTTTATCTCGGAAATTATCCCTTAAGCGGATGCAAATGGGGTGGAAGTTTACATGGGGAAGAAACAACCAATAACCGCTGTACGTATTTAGATGAAATTTGGTATTGAAATAATTTGTAATTTTTTGGTCAAGGTGTTCATATTTATAACATGTTACCCGTCGATGCTTTAAATTTACCTTTACCCGCTCTTAAGAAATATTTGAAAGTGTCATGAATGTCAAAGGCTTATCGCAGGTTCGAGGACTATATATGACGGTCAAAGATGCATGGCCCAAACCAAAAAACTACTACAAAATCATCTAACATTTATTTAACATTACTTTTTTTCGGGTAGGTGAATAAAACGAACCACATCACTGTTCACATATTTTATTAGAAAAAATAGAATTAAAAGTAATTTGGATAATTTGAAACAATAAAATTGATGGTTAGATAATATAGTTTACCTACCAGTAGTATTCAAGCATTTCTCCAGAAAGTTACATTGATTTTTGCACTTTCACCTACTTCAACTGTCAACATCAACACACTATGTCGGACATCAACTCAATTCAAGGATCAATTGCGGAGCTCACTGAAATCTTCAATGCAAGGATGGCTGAGATGCAGAGTAATTTGGACAAAGCGGGCTCAAGCAACCCTGGGAGCGGTATTGAGGCAGTAGCGGCGGACTTCACTAGCTTCAAAGCATTTGTTTTGAACTCTCTCAATATACTCCAGAAGCAGGTGGAGCTCATCGCTCAACAGGTCGATCAAATAGAAATGCGATCTCGACGCAAGATGCTGGTCATCCATGGTGTTCCGGAGGCTGACAAAGAGGACACAACGGCCCTTGTAGTTGAACAGCTCAAAGCTGTTAAGGCTGACGTGGCTGCAAATGACATAAGGCGCAGCCACCGACTTGGCCGTCGCAGAGGCAGCAAACCCAGGGCTATTGTGGTGAAGTTCTGTGAGACTGCCGTCCGTGATAAAGTGTGGTTTGGTAAGGTGGCATTGAAAGGCTCCGGCGTAACGATAGCCGAGTTCTTGACCAAATCACGTCAGCAGACCTTCATGGCAGCTCGGGAGCGGTTTGGCGTCAGAAGATGTCGGACCTAGGACGGCGTTGTTCATGTCTTGGATGCGAGCGACGTGCGCAGGCGTGTGGTGAGCCTTGCAGAGCTTAAGGCGATTTCGGATGCGCCAGGGCAGCCTGTGACTCCGACCCCAAGCGTAGATGCTCCTCCCAAGGCAGATAATTGCAGCAAAGCCGAGAAACCGGAGAAACAGATAAAGCCCAGACGTGCGGCTGCCAAATTGAAGCCTTAGTATGTACATAGTGTAGCTTTCTTCTGTATTTGTTCGGGTTATACTGCTTGACGCTTTTCTATTTCGACGTGTAATCACTGTTATTTGTTGTATACCCTCTTTAATAGTCTCCCGTAAATATTATAAATTAATTCCAATAACTTCATTGCTAACTTTAAATGTCACTTTGCCACAGAGAAATGGGATGACAAAGAATGCTTGTCAACGATCAAAAGTGTGGCAAAAAAATGAAATCCATGTATGTGTCTAAATTGTCTATGTGAGCGTAAAATAGTGATGCCAAATACAACAGGTTAATTATCTATCGGTATTTGACTTTCTTATCGATACGTTCTAAAGGCCTCTACAGACGTAAGCGACTAAGGTAGAATTAATAATTCAGTGGAGTGATTTGACAGCTCTCTGCATACAAAGCGGTTGTCAAATGTATGTAAAGTTCTGTCAAATCACTCCGCTGAATTATAGATTCTACCTTAGTCAAAGTAGTAAAACGGCTATTAGACATGGCAATTTGTAGGGCCCAACCTGTTGTATTGGGAGGTGTAATAGGAGGTAGGGCCCGTAGGGATCTGAAGAAGGGTGAGGGAGAGGCAGGGTACACAACAGATTGGGCCCTACAAATTGCCATGTCTAATAGCTGTTTACACTATGACGTCAGTTGACATCCCCACTACCAACTTGACGTTTAATTTCACGCACATTTTCGACTAATATTATTCTTCTTTCTCCGTGCCTCTTCCCATTCGGTCGGCCCTCCGAATATTTTTCCGCCAGTTGGCTCTCTCACACTACAGACCGACGTTCGACTAATATTATTACATTACCTAATTAAATAGTTAATAACTAGTATGCTTTTTCTAAGCAAATAATATATTCTTTAGTATCAAAAAATTTAAATAAACAAAATTATTTATTATTAAATTAAAAATATTAAGTGAACAAGATTATTTCCTAAAATAATTTCAAATATTTCATACAACGGAAAACGGAATTTCAAGTCGCCGGTCGAAAGCGCATTCGATTGATCGCATGACAATTTTGACAGCTGACCTCTCATTCCAACTATATTTTTATCTCGTTCTAATCGTTTGACTAGTCGCTTTTAGGCGCGGCACACTTTTGAGCGGAATCCAGCTATCATAAATAAAAATCAGACGCAGCATAAAAGTCGGAAATTTCTTTACGGGAGCTGAATTTTTGTATGGAGCCCATATACAATATTCAGCCCGATTTCCGTTTTCCGCTGCTTTTTGACTATGGTAGCGAATTCCGCTAAATGTGTTGAGCGCCATATTTGAATGAAATAATACTGCAAGGTAAAAAAATCTTTAATAATAAAAATACCCGTTTAAAACCGGATATAATAAGGTTCTAATTTAATCGTCTTACGTAATGGCGTAATGTGAATATAATATTAATTTATTCATCGGATTTTTTTGAAGCAATAATTATAATTTTCATATCGTACAGTTATCGATATAAGTCCCTAAAACGTTTTGTCAATCCCTAGCGTAGAATAAATGTTTCGGTTTTTACACAAAATAATCATGAATATTAACTATTATGATAAAATATTAGCACACAGTTTACGAAACACTAATAATTAATAGTATCTAGTAAATACTTACACGATTTATTTTGTTAATATGACAAAATATTGTTTCAAAGACATCGATCGGAATATCATATAAACCTGTGAAATGAGTAATTACTTGGATTTTTCCTATGAGTAATAGTCCAATCTGGAACACAACACGACACCATGTTTCTCCTTTTTCATCCCAAGTTATTTTATTCACGATTGTTTTATATTTTCCACGCTAAAATATGAGCTGTCACGACGTGGGTACGTAAGCTGACTACCCAAATTCAAAAGCTGTCACTCTTCAAAATGATCGTGTGTCTCTTTTGCACTCGTGGAATGTTCATATATGTGTTGGTTTCTCTTTTGCGCACTTCGTTTATCTTTTAGCGACAAGCGCCATTTTATACCTATGCTTTGCCAAGTTCCAACTGACATTGACAGTTGACATGTGTGCTGACGGATGGCAGGTATAGTGTTGCCAACTGTTAAATTGCGGTCCGCTTTACCCACGGATCAGAAGACAATCCGGATAGTACTTTTACTATATTTCCGTAACCACAGTTGAACCTTATTACCAAGCAAAACAGTCGTTCATAGGTCACTAGTATAAAGTAATAAAAACGGTCAGATAGAGAGCATAATGTAGGGGGCGGTGTCTCACTCGCACAATGCTGCCAACTTATGAAACTTACCAATGTGGTTTTATTTATATACATTTATTTTAGTAACATACTAGAAGTTAATTCCTACTTATAGTAATTTATTGCAAGTTTTGAATTAATACTTTGTTCCCTTTTAGCTGCTTTGAATTTTTTTACGACGTAAATATTATTCATTCATTAAATTAAAGAATTGCAATTAATATTGGAGACAGTAGTAAGTTTTGTACTATTTAAAATACGGCCTGGTATCCCCATCCCATCAGTCCCATCACTGACATAATATGTCACTGATATTATTTCAAATGACGCCGCTCAGCTCAACAACATTTCGTAACAACATTTTTAAGTAAAAATGGTCAAGATATGTTGCGTAAAAGGGTTTACTTTCACCGGTAAACCACAATCATTCAATTTTACGATTTAACAACAAGTTAAGATTGTCAAACAATAGGGTGACTATGATGTCGGCAAGCTGCGGATCGGTTTTGTTGTTTTTACAGAAATGTACATAAGTACATGGTCTGTTCCTAAGTATTACTTACACAGGACAGGAGTGGCCCGCGGGTCTTTTTAGGCCCTTTCGAAAGTGTCCTAAAATGGCACAAGGCCATACAAAAAAATGTAGTAGGGGCAGTATAATAAATAAATATTCAATAAATATTATGGGACAATCTTACACAAATCAACCTAGTCCCACAGTAAGCTCAATAAGGCTTGTGTTGTGGGTACTAGACGACGATATATGTAATAGATATATACATATAAAAATACTTAAATACATAGAAAACATCCATAACTCAGGAACAAATATCCGTGACAAACACACAAATAAATGCCCTGACCAGGATTCGAATCCGGGATCTCCTTCTTCATAGGCAGGGTCACTACCGACTAGGCTAGGAGGCCGTTAAAATATACTTTATTGTACAACATTTGTACAACAAAGAAAAATACAACAGGAAGAATATACAATATTTGTACATGGAAGAGATCTCTTCCAGTCAATCATTGAGCAGTTTGATGTATTGATGTTTTCCTTATTTACCTTTAAGTATATTAAAGTCGGAGAACTGTCCACATCAGATATGACGCAATAGTGAAAGCCACGAACCCCCTGTACTTACTTAGTTTTAGTTTGCTACACTAACTATCCCCTATTTTAAAACGCGGACATCTGGCAATTGTTCATCGGTGTTATGCAAACGAGTTGTAAGAAATAAATATCTTACAGTTCTAGGTTTGATGCAGAGCAGTATCATTTATTTTATTATTTATTTATTTATTTAAACTTTATTGCACAACAAGTAATAATGTACAAATGGCGGACTTAATGCCAAATGGCATTCTCTACCAGTCAACCATTGGGCTAAACAGAGACTTTTAAGTTGGTGCAGGAAGAAAATTTAATTGTTAGATAATTAGTTATCATAAAGCAAAACTTATTAAACATATATTTACAATAAATAAAAGCTTACATATATATATGGTTACAAACTAATACTTATATAATATACAACAGATAAACTAATACATAATATGAATACAATAAATATGATGGACAATTGGAGAACAAAAAAAAAAAAAAAAGGATTGAAAAATTAAATAAATTCTTCAGAGAGAAGATGCTTGCGAAGCAGTCTCTTGAATACGAGCTTGCTTCGGGCCTGTCGTATAGGGAGAGGGAGCGAATTCCAGAGACGGATAGCCTGAATGGCGAATGAGCTCGAAACGAAACCTGTATGGTGTTGGTGAGAGGGAAGCGAGAGTTTAAGTGAACGGGAGGAACGAAGTTCACAGCCCGGACGGGGAGCGACAAAAGCAAACTTGCGCTTCAGATAATCCGGAGCAGAAGGCTCAAACAGAATAGAAAATAATGTGCTCAGAATGCGAAAGGACCTACGACGACGGATGGACAGCCAGTTGAGCTGACGGCGAAAGAGAGACACATGGTCGTATTTACGTAAGCCGAAGATAAAACGTATGCCATTATTGAGAAGACGGTCAAGCTTATTGAGGTGCTCTTGTGAAATATTAGTGAAACACACGTCCGCATAATCAATAACAGGCAATACTAAAGCTTGCACGAGAAGTTTTTTGGTTCCTACTGGGAGAAATTTTTTAAATTTATAGAGATTACGCAGTGTCCAAGAAACTTTCCGACTTATTTCAGATACTTGACCATTCCAAGTGAGGTTAGAATCTAAAATAAGACCAAGATCCTTTACTTTATTGGAGACTGGAATGGCGGTACCATCAAAGAGGATGGGCGCGACAGAGCATGTATTAAGCTTAACGAGCTGACGTTGACCACCTAGAAAAATAGCCTGGCACTTCGCTGGATTTACACTGATGCCAAAGCTACTGGACCATTCAGCTATGTGGTCGAGGTCATCGTTTATAAGAGAGATGGCACAGTTTATGTCTTCTACTGAAGCCTGGGCATACAGTTGGAGATCGTCTGCATACAAATGGTAAGAGCTGCGAATTTTTGAGGTAATATGGTTTATAAAAATTGAGAATAAAAGAGGGGAGAGAATCCCGCCTTGTGGTACCCCAGTGTTCAGATCGCACCAAGTGGACAACGAATGACTGGCTCTGACTGCCTGAACACGGTTAGAAAGGTAGGAAGCGAACCACTCGGTCGCTTTAGATGAGACTCTCAGATGGGTAAGAGTAGCAACAAGTAGGTCATGGTCAACCACATTAAAAGCATTGGAGAAATCAATAAGCACCAGCACCGTTACTTTAGAGTTTTTCATGTTGATTCTTACATCTTCAACAACATTGAGAAGTGCCGTGGTGGTGCTGTGCCCGGATCGAAATCCCGACTGAAATAATGAGAGCAGGTTGTTACTGTGTATGAATCTGGAAATTTGTCTATGAGCTACTGCCTCAAGAATTTTTGAAAGAAAGGGGAGAATGGAGATCGGCCGAAAGTCACTGAGAGAACTGGGGTTAGAAATTTTTGGAAGAGGGATGACATAGGCCTTACGCCAACAGGAAGGAAATACCCCAGTAAGCAATGAAGTGTTCACAATGTGGGTAACAATAGGCAAAATGCAGTCAATAATGAGGGTGACCATGACTCTACTCACGTTGTCATGACCAACAGCTTTGGATCTAACAGCCATAATTATCTTTCGAATCTCATCATCAGTGACCGGGGCAAAAGAAAAAGGCATAACGTCAGGAGTCGGAAGAGATGCAATATAGCACAGGGTTTTAAATTTAATCGCCGAGTTAAGAACAGGAGTTTGGGAAAAATGCGAGTTTAAGTGGTCCAACGAAAAAAGAAGTGGGTCAGCATCGGTTTTAGTTTTACCAATCCCGAGTGACCGGAGAAATTTCCATGTATCTGCGGGGGAAGAAGTCGAAATGTTGTCATGTATGTAACGTCGTTTCGCTGCTCTTACCATTTGGTTGCAACGGTTTCTGGCAATTTTGAAAAGTCGCCATTTTTCATCACAGCGATCCCGCTTGAACGCGCGAAAAGCTCTGTCTCGCCTAGTCATTGCCATACGAACGCCTCTAGTAATCCAAGGCGCAGGCGGCCTCCTTAGCCGAACAGGCCGTGATGGGGCGTGAGCATCGAACAGTTTCAAAAGCACAGTGTTGAAATTAGAAACCATATCATCAACTGTTGACGCTTCCAATGCGCCCGTCCAATTAGCCAAAGCGGCATCCTCCTTCAGTTTGTCGACGTTAATTCGTGCAAAGCTACGCATGTGTACAACCACTGGTTTCGGTTTAGGGGGCTTAACTTTGTACGATAGAAAAATCAGGTCATGCCGTGAAAAGCCAGGTGCTAGAAATTGGCCGGATTTTAAAACGTTGTTAGGCGAGGATGTAAGAATTAAGTCTAACCATGAGTCTGAAGAGTCCGTATTGTGGTGTGTAGCGTCTAAAGGAAGCAAAGAAAAGTCAGACGCCTCGACAACGGATCTCAGCTTGCGCGATCTAGAATTGTCTCTCAGTAGGTCTGTATTAAAATCGCCCATTATTATATGATGCGCACACTCTGCACCAATACTAGACAAAAGCACCTCAAAAGAAGAGAAATAATCAACAGTCGGTGGACAGTATACTACACCTAACATAATCCGCACCCCGAGAAGTTTTAATTCAATAACTAAATATTCCATGGAGACGGAATACTGAGAAGGAGAAGTTTCGATAATTTTGTAAGGTATGTCTGCACGAAGATACATCGCTACACCTCCGCCACCTTTGCCTGTTCGGTCGTTACGCAGTAGGACGAATCCAGGGAGGCTGCAGGAAG